>JARVGS010000001.1:35600011-35614423 GCA_031762315.1 Hypsolebias antenori | reverse complement strand
AATTTGCTAGGGAGCATAAAGATCGGACTCTGGAGCAATGGAAGAAGGTCATGTGGTCTGATGAGTCCAGATTTACCTTGTTCCAGAGTGATGGGTGCATCAGGGTAAGAAGAGAGGCAGGTGAAGTGATGCACCCATCATGTCTAGTCATCAGTGTAAGATCTTGGTGAAAAAAATAATGCAACACTGGATGGAAATAGATCTTGTGACACTGCAGAAGCTTCTCGAAACTATGACACAGTGAATACATGCCGTAATCAAAGCTAAAGGTGGTTCTACTAAATATTAATGTGTGACTTTTTTATTTATTTGGTGGCAACTTTTTTGGGAGGGCCAGGCAGTGTAGGAGACTAGCTGGTACTATTCAAGGTACTTACAGAATAATATATAGGGTACTACTTACTGAGTAGGATATGTGAGACTTACAGAGTACCAACTAGGTAACATTCAGTGTAATTACTAGTTAATATACTGTAAAAGGTACTTATACAATGTATTTACCTGATACTATACAAGATGCTTACTGGGTAGAATGCAGGGTACTTGCTGGATAAAGTACAGGGTACTTACTGGGTAGTGTACTGGAAACTTGATACTCAGGCTACATTCTAGGTGATATACAGGGTACTTTGTGATACTTGGGACACATACTGGGTAAAATGCAAGGGATTTACTGATTAATTGGTTGCCTGGTGCTTATAGGGAAACATAGAGGGTGATTACCACCTAGATGGTAAAAATGTAACCCAGTAAATACTCTTAATGTTTCCTTATAATAATCTGGCAAGTAGCATGTATGTTTCCTCATAAGTACACAGTAAACAGCCTGTATGTTACATGGTAATTAGGCTTTATGTTAGTACTCTGTTTGTTACTGTGTAAGTACTGGGTACGTATCATATTCACTGGACTGTATTATGCAAAGCCAGTTTTATTTTTCCTTTTGTGCAAGTGTAAAAACATTTTTATTTTTCTCAAACAACCTAAGAAACAAAAATCTCCAGCTCTGATTCAGCTGGTTTAGGAGACGGGGGAATAGAAAGCTTGTGAAAGAAAAAATATGTTGTTTTAAAAGACACATTTGGTCGTTGTCTGGATTCACATCACTGAACCAAGGCATCACTTTTGTTCTTTAGTGTGAAGTCGAGAATGACGGTGTTACTGTTTCCACTAAGCACAAGTACAGGTAGTCTGTGTGCACCTGAGGAGGGTTTTAAACATGTTTTCTTAATCTGGATTCATTTATCTTGTTGCTTCTCAGCTCTGAACTGAGTCTTGAACAAGAATAATCAACATTTGCAACAATCAAACTACCTAAAACTTCCACGTTTTTTCTTAAAATACACTCTGTCAAAATCCTCAATGTAGCAACCATGGTCAATGTACCAGTAATCATATTGCAATTAAACTGCAAGCGTACGATGAATAAAAGGTCTAGCATCAGATGAAGGAATGTTTATTGAATGCTTAGTATCACTCCACAGTCTTAAACGGAAATAATTTTATGCTGAAAACGATGGAGTTATTTTGGTCAAACCTCATTAAGTGACTTGTCAATTAGCGCTCGTCAAACTGAGTGACTGTTAATGAGTTGCAGAGGTGAGGTACTGGAAATTTGTATTTTCTGACAAAGTATCTGTCCAATGGGTTATACCAGGGGTCTGCAACCTGCGGCTCTGGAGCCACATGCGGCTCTTTGCTCCCTCTGCAGCGGCTCTTTGACCAAAACTAACATAAAACTGAAGTTTATTGGTCGTTGAACCAACAACAAGAAATGTCTAGTTTTAGTAGTTTTCTGGTCATTTATTTGCCAACACCTGAATGACATTACTAACACAAGGAGGAAAACTTGTTGACTACATCATGCTAGTAGTTTGTTAGCCACTTCTTTTAGTGCACTCCCAGCCTTACAGTGTGAGCTGTTTCTCAAATCCACCTCATTTGGGGGGGAATATATTTAAGGCAAGTTGCTGAGAAGAAATATTATGAGTTAACTTGATAACAATAAAAAGTAAATATGGTACCACTTTTCAACAAGCCTCCCCTTATAGAGGGCTAATTAATAGTTTATAGATACATTATTAATTCCTCTATAAACAAATCATTAATAACTGCTTATTATGCATTAATTAAGGGTGAAAGAGACTAAACTGACCAGTTTGTTGCCAAATAGTGATCCAAATCTGTTCACCTATATATTTCATCGAGCGTTGTTATATTAAACCTTTCAGAAGTTAATACCTTGTAAGCACAATAAGCATTTGTAAACCTATTTATTTAGCATATAATATTGTACTTTGATAGTTATAATGCAATGATAATCAACTACTAATATTATATCCTAAAAAACATGTTTTATAAATGCTTATTGTTTTTACAAAGTATGAACTTGGTCTGAAATGTTTAATATAACAACTCTAGATGAAATGTATAGATGAATGAATTTGGATCACTATTTGACAAGAAACTGGTCAGTTTGGTCTGTCACTCTTAATTAATGCATAACAAGCAGTTATTAATATTTATAAAGTGTTTATAGAGGAATAACATATCTATAAACTATTTATTAGCTATCCACAAGGGGAATCTAATTGTAAAGTGGTACCAAAAAAATAAAAACAAAGTCAAAGTAAATGGAAGTATTTATTTTCATTAAAATTTTCAATTATGTATCCAACAAACTGGCCTAATTTTTAACTTTATGCTTTATTAGTTCATAATAAGATACTTTATGAATTGTTTCCACAATGAAAAAGAAAACCCACATAAGCCTGAAAACTTGTTTGAATTTTCATAAAATTCATAACAAATTTCATATTTTTTCCTTCTTTACATAAATCCAGTATTTTGCCATCAAATGTAAAAAATATCAAATATTAATAATAATTTGATATTTTAGTTCATAATATCACACCTACTGGCCAGAAAAGCCTCCTGCAACAGATGTGAAGTGGCCCATGGGCCACCAGTTGATCATCAGTTTTAGCAGGTTTTGTAGCTCCATGGACATTTTATTCAGTGTGCAAAGAGGCAGAAATGGCTCTTTTGACCATAAAGGTTGCAGACCCCTGGATTAGGAGATATTTGGCAAACAGACAGCACAGACTCCAACAGTTAATGCCAGAGTTTTAAGAAACTGTTGCACAACATGTAATACTCCAACTGTGTGTTGGGAAAGATGGTCAGCTACTACCACAATAAGTTTTAGCTCTATTTGCAGTTACAGCCATTTTTGTGTTTGCTTAGCTGTGGCGACCATTTTAAACGGGGTGGACTCAAAGTTTTTAGATTTACACCCAGTGATGATTTTCTGGGAGTTTCGTTCAACTCTGGATCATGAGAAGTCAATACAGACAAACGAGAGCAAACATCATTGCCACACATTTGTCTACAAAGACATTAACAAAAAAAAAAACTTTTCCCTTTTGTTACTCCAATTAATTCACGTGCACTAATTGGTTTTAATTACAGAATGAAATAAAAATCAGTGTGCCATTAGCCTTTAGATGAATTTATGACAAATCCTTTTACAGCCAGTGAGAAAGCAGAAAAGCCTTTATCTTGTACACAGATTTCAATCAAAGAATCATGTAGGAAACACACTTCTGTCCAGAAAGAGCGCGAGCGAGCTTTAGCTGCTCGTTTCTCCCTCGTTACTTGGATTCACTCATCGGCTTCTCGTCTCGGTTTTTGACAAGCTAAAGCCCTCGACTACTAGGAACAATTTGAGCAACAGAAAAACACACCACAGCACACAGACCCATAGGTTTAAGACTTGGAATGCAACACACACAATTCAAAAAATATATCTTCTAATATTTCTGTTCTTGCCTCTTTTTTTTGCCCATGTATACAGTTAGAAAAATTACAGTTAGTGGACTTCTTCAAGAGAAAATGCATTCACAAAGACATCAGTGATGCTGCAAGGTGCACCATGATGGTTTTGGATACTGCAGTGTCCCGTGTGCCGTTAAAGGGATATCTTTGAAGTGATGTTCTGTCTAATAGTTATCAGTTAGCATCGTATCAGGCGTGACATCAGAGTCTGGACTATTAGACTGGAGCATCACTTCAAAGATGACTGGACTTTCCCTTTAAGCATCAGGGATGCTGATCTCCTGCGCGGACCACTGCTCCCCGCCAGCGTCCTGAGGGCCACGAGTGCTCAAGCCAACACTTCCAGAGTTCGCCCCGTCTCTGTGTCATGTGTGTTCGCAGGTCGTTACTTCGGGGAGCGGCGTCTGGTCCTGCATGACCACTTGCGGGGGAGTGGGGGAAGGGCGAGTGTGAGCCACAGAGTTTTTCTGCAGCTCCACTCCAAAGGCAGGAGGCGCGTTCTGCAACTGTCTCCTGTACTGCACGAAGCTGCAGGTCTTTAGGATGATGGCCAGTATGTTTTTCCCTATAAGGATTCCCGATACTCTGGCGTCCCTGTAGAGGAGCATGTTCCCCCCGCGGATGAAGAGCGTGATGATGTTGATGGTCGCCAGGCTGAGGATGGGGTACAGCAGCATCTTGTGGGGGACGATGTTAATGCCCTGCATGCTGATTTCGCTCAGAGACACACAGGGCAGCACGAGGAGCAGGATGTAGCAGTAGAAGAACATCAGGCCTTCTGCCCACAGAGGCAGCCCCTTCTTCTGAGGCTCCCACAGGTTGGCTTGGATGTCCAGTATGTCCAGCAGGTCCACCACCACCCAGAAGAGACGGTTACGGATCTCCTCCCGCTTCTTGAAGGCGCGGACGTACTCCATGTGGTCGATGGCTACGAGCACGACGAACAGCACCGGGATGCAAATGGACAGGAGCAACGTCAACGCCTTCCTCGCCAGGGCGTCCAGACTTTTCCTGTCCGCCTTGTAGTTCTGGTACACGAAGTAAACTTTGATCTCCAGCACAAAGATGTAAAGAAACCACAGAATCATGGCGTAGCCGCGTTTGGCTGTCCGAACCTCGGCGCCCACCCACACCGCCACGTACCGCAGCACGATTAAGAAGCAGATGTCTCCCACCATCACCATGATGCAGATGCCAATCTTACGGGGCCCGTGGTTCTGCTCCACCAGGTAGGCGTCAATCAGAGCCATGCTGCTCATAATGAGGATGGTAGACAGGCACACGTGGGGCTTGTTAGTGGGGGGTGGGGGTACCATCCTTGCCTGGGTAAAAGGGAGAGGAGGAGTGTTGTCGAACACTGGGTGCAGAGGCTCCTTGTTGGATTTGGTGAGGAGGCGGATCAGAGGCTAGACGGTGGCGTTCCCCGCCATTGCTTCTGTCTTGGCAACAATCCAGGATGCATTACTTGGATTCACACCGATCACTTCAATCAATCTCCGTTTGCGCCCGAGCCACCTGCGGGTAGACAGCACCCCTCGTTTAGCAAATGATGTCTGTTGGTGAACGGTCTGTAAACATGCAGGTTCACTTGTTGAAAAAATTAATAAACGTCAAGGTCTGCCTACCTTGTACGCCTCAATCATCAGTCGTTGAACACAACTGTTCAATCAACGAGTTGCAGTTCGTCAACAAGAGGACAAAAATCTGCTGCATTGTGCTTTTATTGGAGACGTCCTTGTTTCAGGAATATAAATCCGGCTGAATACTTACATCTGTTGTTAAACGTCCTCCTGATAACATCCATGAGATTGAACTCAGAAAAGAGGAATAACAGAAACACTTAATCCACAGAAAGAAAGGGGAACATTCCCAAACCTTTTCTGTCAAATGTTAATCCTCCAGTCTTAGTGAGGTGTCTTTTTCAAGCCAACGAAGAATCCAGAAATAAAATCATAATCCGTAAAAACCTGGATGAGAAGGATTTGAGCAGACACCCAGACGGCTGTGAGCTTCTGTAGCCAAGAACCGAGGTTTTTTTTTTTTTTTTTATTTTTGCTTAAAAGATCCAAATTCGAAAAAAAAAAAAAAAAGTTAAAAAACAAAAACCTGTGCTTAGAAGAGGAATTCCTCCCCTGAAGTCATCTGTGGTCAAGCATGTTGTGCCTGTGACGAGTTCTTTGACCACGGTCCTTCTTCTTCCAGACCAGCGTCGTTCTCGGTGCGCGCACGTCTCCGTTCTCCTTTAATGCGCTGCCCTCCTTGGCGAGATCCCCGTCACCCTCTTCCACCTCCTTTTCCCAGGATCTCCAGGTGGATTCTCCTCCCGTCTCCACAAACGGCTGGCACAGTGCTCCTCCGACGCCGCTGCCTCCCCCCCCCACCCGACACCCTGCGCCCTCCACCCCCCCTGCCCTCTGGATGAAGTAAAGAGGTGCGCCTCTGCTTTGTGCAATCCCGAGGGCTCCTCTTCTCTCCTGCTCTCGCGACTGTCCTCCTCCTCCTTCCTCCTCCTCTGCTCAAGTAAAGGCACTTGCTGTGTGGAGGTGATGCTCAGCTGCAGAGAGGAGGAGAGAGAGAGACTTCTCCAGGAGCAGGGTGAGGAGGAGGAGGGAGGTGGGGAGCATTTTGCTGCTTAGCTGAATGCACAACTTCTTCTCCTCACCCAGTTTTTTCACTTTATTCTTGTGTTTCGGGCGGACATCTTTATTTATTTATTTATTTATTTTCAGACTGTCTGGTTTTTGGCACCCAGAAAAAGCCACCCTGGATTTTATTCGTCTTTTTGTCCCTGCGCCGTGTTCGCATGAGTTAAAGGATGAGGGGGATCCTCTCCACCATGGGTGTGAAAAAAAAAATCCAGTTTCTCAGAAGCCTGTCTGCAGAGTTGGGGGTGGGGGGGGGGGGCTCCTCCTGACAGAGAGCCTTTCTATTGATCTACAAACAGAGCAGTGAATCAGGACACTGAAACGAGTCCAGAGACCACAGATGAGAAGTAATGAGAGACGGGGACACATGTGGAGAGGGGGAAAGAAATCAAGAAGAGAAGGTAGAGGGTGAGATGAAAGAAGCAAAAACCTTCTTTATTTTTTTTCATATCTCCCACCACCTTTCACACAAACACAGAAGATGGAGCCAGACCTTGAAAATATTAATTTGCTGAATCGAATAAATATCATTAATGTCTCACACTCAGACTGTGTGCTGCAGATGACTCTCAGCTACTACCACATCAAATGTTAGTTTCACGTCGGTGAACGGAGTTGTAGCCGTTTTTTTGTGTTGATTGTGTGATTGGCTGTGGCAGCCATCCTGAACTGGACTCGTACTTTGTTGAAGTTCATCCGATAATTACGTTCTGCAAGCTTCATTAAAATCCAACCAGTGGTTCATGAGATATTTTGCTAACAGACGGTCAACTGCTTATAGCTCATGGCAAAATTAAAATAAGGATCTTGCACAGTCTGTTAGTGCTCAGAATATGTGTTGAGAATCACTCTCAGCCACTACTACAAACTTTAACTCATATTCTTAACAGCTCTCTGAGTTGTCCCCATTGCCAGGGCCGGCCCAAGGCATAAGCACTGCTTAGGGCCCCGTGGCCAGTAGGGGGCCCGCAAAGTGGATTATTATTATTTTTTTTTTTTGCAATGATTTCTATATGTTGCTAAGTTCGGCTTTTATAATTTATTGCATACATTTACATAGTTTAAGAACTAATTATTCAACTTTAAGTTTCTTTTTTTTTTAACCATTTTATGTGGTTTCAAGTGATTGTTCATTTACATTATTTAAAAAAACTCTGGCACAGCAATTTAATTTAGGATCAATAAAGTCCTATCTTATCTTATCTTATCTTAAGGATTTCCTTGATATTTTATTTTTTATTTTATTTTTATTTTGTCTGTTTTTGCACAGTTTAACTGATGTTATGCTAAGTTAGTTTATCTGTTGTTTGGTGTTGAGCTTGCACTACAAATTACTTTTAAGCTTTACTGTTGCAGTTCTTTGCAACCAAGGATAATAAACCAGACAATTTTGCTGTAAACTACATTGCATACTGGTGTTTATTTCTTCTTTTGTTGCGTTTATTACCACTAGATCACATGTGTCAAACTCGAGGCCCATGGGCCAAATCCGGCACACCAGAACCATTTCTGTGGCGCTCTACACCTTAGAGGGTCACAGAAACAGACCTTCAAGATAACAGTTGTGTGCTTCAGTGTTACTTTATCAGTCAAATCAAATCAGTTTTTATATTTATAATGCCAAATTACTCAAACATGAAATGTTAAATTTTTAGAAGTAGTCATCAAATGCAAAGAAAATTATATTTTACCAGTTTTTCAATAGGTCATTTTATTAATACTGAAATAGTTTGACAGCTGGATGAATGATCTGATCATCTGACTGTTGAATTAACCATGTTGATTGCAGTAATCCACATTATTAGCAGAAATAGAGGGGCCCAAACCAAATATCAATTAGGGCCCCATGGAGGCTTGGGCCGGCCCTGCCCGTTGTTGTGTTTTTGTGTTGAATAGCTCTAAAGGTTTATAAGCTGTAGCTGAACATCAAAAGATTACCTTCTCCAAGCTACATTGAAATTAATCCAGCGGTTTATTAAATATTTTGCTAACAGACACAAGCACAATTGTCTTCTTTCAGCAGGGGGTGATGATTGTTTTATTTATTTATTTTTAATTTATAAATTTATTCATTTTAAAATACAATACAAACAATCCCATATGTGATACGAATACAAAATCTAAAATGATTAATTTTAATGAGTCATGATAATGGTTTGAAATGTAATAAAAACTGGCTCAGCAGACTAAATAAAAACAGGATGAGGTTATTGTGTTTATCGTGTAGTGCGGCATGCTAACACTGCTGCTTGGATTCATCCAGCCGGGCCCGAGTCCTTCCTCAGAGGAACCAAACTGCTTCCATCTCTCCGGCATGAAGCCGTTTACGCGCTGCTTCATGAATTGCAGATATTGAACATATTGGGTTTTTTTATGCCACGTGGCTGCACTTTTCATCCGGCTGCGTAATGACAGCTGAAGATAACCGCCGTCAATCTTGTCTCTTTCTGCGGTCATGAATGGACGAGGCTGGCAGCTGTGTGGGTCAGCTGACAGCTGCTGTCATGGCCGTTCATGACCTCTGCCGTGCCTTTTTCATTTCAGGCATATGGAGGCCCTCAAGTATGAGCAATGAAGTCGAGCGAAGAGCCGTTGGCCGTTCGGTTGCTTATTGACTCTTATTGACTGTTTCCTCTGGATTTATCGACCACAGTCGAGCCACGACGAGAGCCGAGATCAAATATTTTCCTTTTTGAAAAATGTAAAATGAGCATTTCTCCAACAGTTTTTAAATTTATCACAGGCGTTGTTATACACACACGCCAGGCCTCACTTTAAAGGGGAGAGGGTCAGCGGAATGATTATGGACAATTATAATTACAATAATGTGTTGTGTGTTGTCATCATTGTACGTTTCCATACAATGGCGAAACTGTCGCTCTGCATTTAACCCATCCACCACCAGATGGAGCAGTGGGCAGCTACTGAAGGTGCCCGGGAGCAATTGGGGAGATAGGGTGTGCTACTCAGAGACACCACGAGATGTGCAACGACTGGGGATTGAACCGGGGGACTTGGACCGAGCTGCTCTGCCTCTACCCCATCTCGGCCCCAAAATTACATTTGTAATATCTTCCCTGGTGTAGATGGCTCTTTGAATGAACTCAGTTTGGAGAAGCAGAGTTTAAGTCAAAGAGTCAACTTCTAGTTCAGACTTATGAATTCTGACTTCTTATAACAGCTCTAATCTGCAAAATGTCATATTTTAAACAGTTCTAGCATCAGATGACACAGTAATTTACATGTAACTCCATGGTCACTCACAGGGGCAGCAACAATAAGCTGTAGCTCTGTGTTAACAAGCTAATAACGGTATGTCCGAGAAGATTTAGTCATCTTAAAGGTAGCAGGTCTCTGGACTGCAGCTGTTGGTGACTGGTTGGTGAACGGGGAGCCTCCAAAATGTGTTCAAGATTCATGGAGGGTCCTCAATTGCTTCATGACCTTTCACTTGAACCTTGAACATGTACATTAATTTGTGTGAAATTTTTAAAGATCTCTTGAGCCAGTATAGGATAGAGTGCCTTCTCTGGGTCGGGGAGGAGGTCCTGCCCCAAGTGGAGGACTTTAAGTATCTTGGGGTCTTGTTCACAAACAAGGGGAAAATGGAGCGAGAGATCGATGGATGGATAGGAGCAACATCTGCAGTGAAGTGGGCACTATCATGATGAAGAGAGAGCCGAGTCCAAAGGCAAAGCTCTCGATTTATTGGTCGATCTACGTTCCTACCCTCAAATGGTCATGAGCTTTGGGTTGTCACCAAAAGAACGAGATCACGGATACAAGCGGTCGAAATGAGTTTTCTCCACAGGCTCTCCCTTAGAGACAGGGTGAGAAGCTCAGTCATCCTGGAGGGACTCAGAGTAGAGTCGCTGCTTCTCCACGTTGAGAGGAGCCAGTTGAGGTGGTTCGGGCATCTGGTTAGGAGGATGCCTCCTAGACTCCTCCCTGGTGAGGTGTTCCAGACACGTCCCATCAGGAGGAGACCCAGAGGAAGACCTGGAGACCACACTGGAGGGACTATGTTTCTTGGCTGGCCTGGGAACACCTTGGGATTCCTCCAGAGGAGCTGGTCCAAATGATTGGGAAGAGGGAGGGCTGGGCCTCCCTACTTAGGCTGCTACTCCCGTGACCTAACCCCGGATGATTGGAAGAAGATGGATGGATGGATGGATGGATAAATGGATGGATGGATAATGCTGCTACTTCACTGATGTTCCTCTGCTGCAGGGATCTCTAGAACGTAACCCACATGATAGGTGAGGGATCACTATGAATGTTCTTACCAATACAGCATTGTCAGTTTCACATTACACAATTAATTTGGCAAATTTCGGCCAGAAGTTTAGTTTAAATTAACTCTGAGAATGGTACAAGTGTATACTGTAAGTAGAAATGCTACATGTTGTCGTCATTGTATGTTCCCATACAATGATAAAACTAGTTCTCTGCATTCAACTCGTTGCACCTGGGATACACTCAGGTGGAGCAGTGGGCAGCTATTGAGCGCCCATGGAGCAATTAGGGATTGGGTGTCTTAGTCAGACACCACGACATGTGAGAATGCCTGGGAGCCAAACGGCGACTTTCTGATCCCAAGTCAGCTGTCCTATCTCGACCCCATCTTGGTCCCCAATTCAATTCAGTTTATTTATATAGTGCCAAGTCACAGCAGAAGTCATCTCAGGGGATTGAACAGAAACATTCATATACATAAAAAGTAAGCTAATAACATTATTTATCTAAGGAGCCAGCAGAAAACAACAAATCTGTTTTTTTCCAAAAGTTGTGTAGCCACAAGTTAATTTACAAACATAGCCTTTAGATAATTTCACTAATTAGCATTTTTAATATTTGTGAATGTTTTTTGTGCATTGCAGTGCCCTGAAGCAACAGTTGTTGTGAAGTGGTACTTTATAAATAAACTGAATTGAATGGACCTTGATTGGGCTTTTTAAACTAAGATCAACAGTAAAATTAGACACTCTCCAAATACAATCACTCACAAATGTAGTTGGTACAAAA
Organism: Hypsolebias antenori; assembly: GCA_031762315.1. Taxonomy (NCBI): domain Eukaryota; kingdom Metazoa; phylum Chordata; class Actinopteri; order Cyprinodontiformes; family Rivulidae; genus Hypsolebias; species Hypsolebias antenori. The sequence goes on along the minus strand of JARVGS010000001.1, from coordinate 35,602,916 downwards.
AAGGACAGGAAAAAAAGCAGGAACTCATGTAAGAGAATAAGAAATTAACATTTTACAGGTTGGTTGAAGAAATGCTGTAAGGAAAGGACCTTTGGGGAAAAAAAAAGTGGAGACTTGAGTTGTCATAAGGTACCATCCATATGTTTATGTTTTGCTTAATTATCTCAACCTTGTGTCCACATGGAAACAGCCGTTCAGGAGCCCCCAAGAGATATTTTTGGATAGCAAGTATCAGAGAGAAAGTCTTGAAATGCCCGCCTGAAAACTTTATGCTCCACATCTTGCTTCCTGGTCTTGGTGTTTTTTTTCCGGCAGTGTTACTGCGCCACATGCGGCCCTGGCATGGTTACTACAGCATTTTGAGCTGTTTTCTGTTTTTGTGAGGATGACGATATTTCTAGAAACAGTGCTGGTTGAAGATTTAGAAGAGGGGGGAAAAAAATGAACTTTTCGCGTGGATAAGACCTAAGACAGCAGCAATCCACTCGAGCTTTACTGCATTCTCTTTGAAAACGCTTTGAACTCCTAAACTCTTTGAATTGAAGTTGTTCAAAAAGCGAACTGCTTTCTGAGATGGAAGTAAAACCGTAATCGTCTGCATCTTTTGCACAGAACTGCATTTCAAAATGGCAATAAAATTCATTTTAATACCAACAAGTGTTGAAGGCCTTTGGCAACAAGTAGAAAAACAGGGTGTGATCTCTGACAGGCAGCAGACCTGTTAACAGCCACGTGTCCTTGAGTCGGACACTAAACGGCTGCCTGCTCACTGCCAGTCGCTGTGGATGACGGAGCTAAACGCTGGGAATATAAATGTAAGATGTGGATGGTTTGTCTGTTCCACGGGGGAGTAGACCTGTGATCTTAATAGTTGTGCTCCCTCTATATTCCATTTTGGAGAATGATATAGCACCTTGATTATTCTGTTTCTCATTCCTCCCACATCTCATCCACTAATCTTTAATGTATATCATCATTTGCGTGCCTTCTGCGATGTACGATGGAGTCCAAAGGTACGTTAACCTCTTGATTAACAGGGCAGCTACTGTTTTGGACTTCTGTTGGATATCTTTATTTATCCAAGCTCAGTCTTTATGTTTCCCTCGACTTCTTTTCACTCATTATTAACAAGCACAGAGAAAATCTCTTGATGCATCGTGTTGCGTTTTTTTTTTTTGTTGTTTATGCAAAACTGATTTATGCCCAATTCTGTAATTGTTCAAAACGAGCTGGCTCCAATATTAAGTCCTCGTTAATGTTCTGTAATTATATTGCAGTGCTAATTTATGCTTTATAACATTCCAGATAAAAGGGTTACAGTGCTGTGCAAAATTCTTGGGTCATACATTTCATTGTTTTATTTCTGAAGATCCATATTTTCCTGTGAGGTTTTGAAGTGGTCTTCAGCAGCACTTCTTCTAGTTTCCTAAAAGTCCTTCCAAAGCATTTATTAGAACTTTGGTTGCATTTTCAGTCCAGTACTCATTTCAGTGGAATGTAATAAGTCCCTTATCTTTGACTTATGAGTCACTGTCATTAAAAAGGTCCTAAAAAGGCCTCATTGTCTCACAAAGCAGAAATCTAGCGCATTTATAACTTAACTTAAGGCTCTTTTATTGCCAGCAGTTTATCACAAACACATAATTTGCTCTCATTATCAGTTAAATCTATAAAATACCAAACATAACACAGACTGACAGACATAAAAACAGTATTTTAGCACCAACAAGGTGATTCTCAAAGAGCCATTAACTGAAAACGTGTCGAGTAGGACCGCTGAATAATAAAGCTTCCCTCAGGTCCTGTTCAGGATGGATTAATTATTTCTTAAAGACATGACTTTTAGATCAGGTTCTTCAACTGTAAATAATATTTTAGGTCTGACACTTCTCTTTCTGTCCTGCTCGTGTGCACGTCCATCGTTTGTTTTAAACGCACACACCACACAATATGCTGTCACGGTCAGGCACAAGGATCGGACAGAAAAATGAGAAAATGAGAGGCCTGCGTCTAGAGAAAAATGTCGAAAGAATTTTTAAAAAGTCTGAGCTATGAATCAGGACCACTTTAAAAGATGACATGTCTGAAGGGGTAGTTGAAAGTTTTTGCACGATCCAGGAGAGTTGTGTTTCATGTGTCCTGTTTTTATTATTGTTTCCTCCTTTATCCTCCAGAGAAGACTGTTTGGCTTTAGGGCAGAATCAAAAAACAAACCTTCTCAGCACCAAACAGCCAGAAGACACCAGACAAATTATGGTCTGAGTGCTGAACAAGTGCTGAAATCTGATGAAAAAAGCTGCACGTGTTGTTAAAGCTAAAAATAAAAGCTGAATAGAAGCTATAAACGCTACAAAAGCTAGTAAAAAAAGCAACAATGCATCCTAAAAACTAAAAGTTGTAAAAGGCTAAACAACAAATATCAAGAGGCTAGCTGAATTAACAGACCACTGAGTGGTAGCTAAAAGCCAAAAGTAGTAAAATGGTAGCTAAAAGCTAAAACATCAGAAGACTTTGATTAAAAGTTACCCTTGCAGCAAAAATAACATGAATTTCACATGTAAAAATTATCTTCAGGTGTTTCACATGTGCTTCCAAATGTGAAACATGTTTTGAATGTTTTCTTCTGTAAGTTTGGAACAAAAACATTTTAATCTACTGTACTCAACTTATTATTTTGATTTCTTTGATTGTTTGGTGGGGCAGTTGGTAGAGCTGCTGTCTCTCAGTGATAAGGTCGCAGGATCAAATCCCGGCCCTGGGGCCTTTCTGGGTGGAGTTTGCATGTTCTCTCCGTGCATGTGTGGGTTTTCTCCGGTTTCCTTCCACAAACCAAAAACATGCATGTTAGGCTGATTGGTGACTCTAAATTGTCTCTAGGTGTGAGTGAGAGAGTGAATGGTTGTTT
>JARVGS010000001.1:35588155-35599911 GCA_031762315.1 Hypsolebias antenori | reverse complement strand
GGTATATTGGTAGAAGAATGTTAGAAATGCAGCTGCCAGGAAAAAGACAAAGAGGAGATGTATGGATGCAGTTAGAGGACATGAAGGTAGTTGGAGTGAGGACAGAGGATGCAGAGGACAGAGTGAGGTGGAGCAGGATTCATTCAACCTTTATTTATACAGGCTAGCCTCGTTGAGCCACGGGGACTCATTTACAAGAGGATGACTCGCTGTGGCGACCCCTGAAAAGGGAAAAGCCAAAACAAAAGAAGAAGAAGAACTAAGTAACTAACTAACTGAACCCTTTTTTTAATTTTAACTCTGGTTATCTTAATTTTACTCTTAACTTTATACTTATACGTTATACTCAGTCTAACTCAGTTTTAATCAGTTTATCTAATTTTAACACGGTTCGTCTCGGCGTTGCTCTGGTTCTGTTTGTTTGGAACGGGAAGCGGGGGTTCTGGTAACGAGAGCTCATTAACTGTAGGTGTTTTTACCACTAATTTAACAAAAGCCTGAAGCAGCAGACAGCACAGAGGAAGGAGCGAACAGGCAGGAAAAGGTGACAACTCTTTTCATTTAGCAAAGTTATTAACGAGCTGAGCTGCTAACGGGTTAACAAAGGTGGTGTTGTCCCCCTCCCCCCCACACACACATTTTAAACATTAAATGTCAAATTTCAGTTTGTTATTTAAAAAGAAGAAATTGTTCAGTTATCTGATGCAAAAGATGATCAAATTAAAACTATTTGTATGAAGTTATGACCAGCTAGTTGAAATGTTGGAGCAGATATCAGAGCAGCTTTATTTAGTTTTATTTATCCTCTTTTGTTTCGGGGCAGCACGGTGGCGCAGTTGGTAGAGCTGCTGCCTCTCAGCAAGCAGTTTGCACTTGTTCAAATCCCGGTCCGGGGGCATATTCTCTCCGTGCATGCATGTTTTTTTTTTTTTTTGGGTACTCCAGTTTCCTCCCACAGACCAAAAACATGCATGTTAGGCTGATTGGTGACTCTAAATTATCCCTAGGTGTGAGTGAGAGAGTGAATGGTTGTTTGTCTTGTTTGTCTCTGTGTCCCTGTGATGGACTGGAGACCTGTCCAGGTGTCCCCCACCTCTCGCACAGTGATTGCTGGATGTGGGCGCCAGTGACCTCCATGAACTGAAAAGGAAGAAGTGGGTAAACGATGATGGATGGATGCATGACATTAACATGATAAATATATTTTTTAAAAGGGTTTCACATGTTATTACATGTTACTGTTACAAGCTACATGTTTCACATGGCGTTACATGTGAATTGTGGATTTTTTTTACGAGTAAATTTAGAAAAAGGGCTCAAAGCTTCAATTAAATAAAGGCTAATTGGTGGAAGTCATAAAATATTAAAAGCACAAAGGGGTAACTGCAAATAATAAATGTTCATCTTACACCAAAATTAGTAATGGAGTTCCTCAAGGTCCAGTGCTTGGACCAATATTCTTTACCTTGTATATGCTTCTATTAGGTAATGTTTTAAACAGCATGGGATAAATTTTCATTGTTTTGCTGATGAAACACAGTCATATTTGTCCAGGGAACCCAATGAATCCAATCAGCTACTTAGACTACAAGCATGTCTTAAGAAAATAACAGACTGAAGAAGTTTTTTGTGATTAAAAAAACGAAACATTTAATCAAAGAAGAATCTGTCCAGATGACCAGACTTAACCTCGTTAGATTTTTCTACCTGCATTACTGAGCATGAATCAGAACTTCATAAGCAGTTTTTACAAAGAACAATGTTTTTTGAAGGAATTAACGATATCTTGTTGTATTTTTAGTGTAAAAATATTTTGAAATGAAGAATTTTGAAAAGTATTAAAGTTAAACCAAACAAAAGTCAAAGCATTTTTTTCCTCCTGACTGAGCTGAATGTTTGTATATATGAGGAGTTAAAATGAACAAATTCTTCAGAAGTAGACTGAAAACAAAACACATCCTGAAAATGAACAACAGAAACCTAAAGTGAGTGCTCCACCAAACCATGTGGTTATCTTTAGTCAAAATGGTTCGGTTAAGATTTTATTTCCTTTTTATTTACACAGTTGCCTTTATGCAAATATCTGAGTTTGGCCTTTCAGAGCATAACCCACTTCATCTTCAGAAATGTTTCCTTGACAACCAAGAGCAGCAGCGTTAGAAACATGATTTCTTGTCTTGCTCAAACAGATTTTATGGGAGAAAAATCAAACCTCACCACCAGCGCAGCTTAAGCAACCATTTCCGTGGAGTTTCGACATATTGCAGCATGTGTAAACACAAAATATGCTGTTCTGCTGACGTTACGGTAGAAAAGTGAGCTTTCAAGAACGGTCCTTCCTTTGAGCTGATTTCAATTGCCAGTTCAATCAGTGCCCTTTTCTTACTTTTTAGTTTTGTACTCGGTGTTTAAAGCTGTCAGGGGTCAGAGAAGATGAGCCGAATGCTCCGGAGGCAAGTTGTAAAGGCAAAAGGTAAGCTTTACTTACAAAAGGTAAACACGAGGCTGCGCAAAACCAGACAAGCAAACAAAGATTAGAGAGCAGACCGAGGCTGAATGCAGAAAAAGACCAGGCAAGGTGCATGCTGGGACACACAAAGGTGGAGAGAAATGGCTTGAAGTGTAAGAATCCCGACAGGTTTTCAGAAAAATAAAAACGTCAACCAAAGTCATTTCTGTGAGCTGCAGAGAACATATTAACAAAACCAGGTTTGAAAAGAAGTGAGGAGCACACAACTAAAAACATGGATCTGCTCAGAGGTTTTCAACATGAAGACAGAAAAGTGTGTTTCACAGCTGCGCTGACTGTACCGAGCTATTTCATTAGTTGTATAAACAACACCAAAATAAAAAGGTCAAGTGTAGTTTTTATACTCAGTTTGTGATTTGAGTTTAAAAGATTTACATCAAATGACCAGTAAGAAAATTATATTTTGAAAGTTGCAGACAAAACATTTATCTTCTATGATTTTCTCAAAGGTGCTTCAGTTTTTTTTTAAATTAGACAATAAAGAAATCATTGAAGTTTCTCGGCATTTAAACAAGTTCATTAGATCTTGTTATTGTCATGAATAGCAGGAGGTGTGGGAGTTCGGTTTGTTCTGCAGCCTCTGAAGCCCATTCAGTGCCAGTCAGTCACACCTGTGGTCCATTCCCTTGATGAGCGCCAGGAGCATAAAAGGCTGCAGAGGAGCTCTACTCCCGCTGGAGCATTACCGGTATTTGTGCTTCTAGACCAGGGGTCTGCAACCTTTACGATCAAAAGAGCCATTTCTGCCCCTTTGTTCACTAAATTAAACGTATCCAGATCAACAATACCTGCTACAACTGGGATTCTCAACTGGTGGCCCACAGACCACTTTAGGTTTGTTGGAGGTTGTTTTTCTGGACAGTAGGGGTGATTTTATAAAACTAAAAATATCTAATGATTTTTTTAAATTTATTGATATTGTTACATTCTAAGACAAAATAAAAGACAAGATTCTCATAAAGAAGGAAAAAATATAGTTTTTGCCCAGTTTCTAAAAACTAAAACAATAAACTATGCATTCTTGTGTGTGTTTTTTTTTTTGTAGAAAAATTACATATTCTACTTTGAAGAAATAAAGCATAAAGTGAAAGTGAGTATCTTTTACTCCTTGTTATGTTTCTAGTATTCATATATTTGCAAAATAAATTACAAGACAGCTGTTAAAACTAGTCCTTTTAGTTGTTGTTATAGCAACCAGTAAAATTCAGTTTTATTTCAGTTTTGATCAAAGCCTGAAAGAGCCGCCGCAGAGGGACAAAGGAGCCGCATGTGGCTCCAGAGCCGCAGATTGCAGACCCCAGTTCTAACCTCATTGTGTGATTATCAGAAATACTTAAGACCTTGTGCTCTCTTTGTGTTACAGCCTCGACGCCTGTGCTTCACCTGATCCTCGACTCTTCTGCGAAAACCCTGAGATCCTTGTCGACTTCCTCAGATCGCTCTCTCCGAGCTGTGGCTCACCTCCTACGCCTCCTTCTCCTGTGCTGGAACCATTGGACACTCACGCCTCGCAACGATCCATAAGATCTGTAAGAAAAAGAAACCTCATTGCTCATCATCTTCTGAGTTCCCTCAATCTGACCTCTCTCCTTGTCCTCCAGGGTTCCAGATGCTCCCTTGTACATTTTGATGATTAACTTTCCTACATCGTGGAGTTTGGGTTTCCCAGTGATCGTTACAGGAGGTTCAGACTCAGAATACAGATCGATACCATGAGCTCAAAGAAATAACTAAACTTTTGAACATGACAAATGATGACTTGGCACCAAAACCTACTTACAAGGAGGCACAGGGAGGTCCGGATGAAGCAAGGGAACCCGTAACACTTGACTAACAGCAGGCTGAAGATGAACAATGCTGAGGCGGAGGAGAAGTGGCTGCAGCTGCGGCAGGTGAACGGGGGAGTGATGGGACAACGAAAACACGAGGAACCTAAAACAACAGAAAATGGAAATCCTGACAGTTTTCTTGATTGTATAAATATTTTAAATCTTTTCACTTTTGTAGAGTTTCAGCTTTTTCCTCCAGGTTCCTGGTTCCTGGGCGGCACCAATGAGCAGCAGCTGTGGGTCATCAACCTAAGAAGCTCCAGGAGTAGAAAGGACAACAGGAGAGCTCCCTTCCTTGCCGGAGCATTACGTTCCTACTGGTTGTAGCTATCAGCCTTCTCTTGGTTCTTGAATTGAAAGATTTCTACTTGCCCTGTTTTCTCCTCGAGCTCCTATAGTTCCTGCCTCCTGAGTCTCCAACCCTGGATCCCTCATCTACCTACTCGTGCCTGCCACAGAACCATACCGCCGCTCAGCCGCCTTTCCACCACCAGCCCTGCTACTTACCTCTATCTGGAACTACCTGCCATCTCATCGTGTCCAGATCTTCACCTTCCTGTAAGAGCTAAACAACCTGAGGCTAACCAAACCAAAAATCATTTTCCTGGACTCACCCTTCCTCAGATTTCCCAGGCTCCCTCGTAAATAATACTGGTCAACGGTATCCACTGTATCATTACAGGCTGTCCTCGAGTTACGAACGGGTTCCGGACCTAAGGACCGTTCGCAACTCGATTTTGCCGTAAGTCGGAGCGCCGGCCATGTGGCTGCCGTAACTCCGGATTTTCGTCTGTAACTCGAAACTGAAAGCACATGGCAGCCGTGACGTCTTTTTAAACACGTATTTTTCCAATGTAAAACAACAGCGTACTTAGAACGCCGTTTTAATGTGTTTCCAAGCAGTTAGCTAACAGAATACCCTAAAAAAAAACCCAGAAAAAACATAAAATGCTGCATAAAATAGACAACGTAAGGTGTGATGACGTCGCTGGGTGCTGTTCGTAAGTCCGAGTTGCCGTAGGTCGGGGGCGCCGTAACTCGAGGACAGCCTGTATTATACTATATTTGGGTTAAGCTGTACCACATTGGCTAAGTTGAAGATCTATAGTTTACACTCCAGCCTAATGCTGTAGGAGGTTATAATCTACTTGCTTGTCAACTAATCAAACGACAAGAACAAGAAAATAGGTTTCGGTGATTTTTCACTGGGAGTTTGACACTCTCTTTGTGTTCTTGCAATCCCTGAGTGATAAATTATTTAAATAGCAATTTCGTCACACAGTCCACTTGACTACAGAATCCTGGTCTGCTTGCTCACTCAGCAGAGTGACCCTAGCATACAGGTAAAATATAACATTTTCATCACAAGTTGTGCTGTGAAACGAGGCCTGGCAGGAATACTAGCATCTTGTGCCAATATGCTGCTTTCAGTGAATAAAAAATAAAAATAAAAAAGCACTATTGCTTTGTGAGAATCTGGAAGGTTGTCCTCAAATTAAGTTCCTAGAAAAAGTCAATTAAGCTCTTTATTTGGAGGAGAAAATATACTGTACTTTGAGAGCCAGTGAAAAGATAGTCATCTTGGTGTGGTGCTTCTCCTTTGGGTGATTAGTTAAGCTAAATGAAAGCAATTGTTGTGAATTATGTTTGAAATGTTCCCATCTGTTTCCTCATTAGGGGTACATGGTGGAGCTGACCACACACCAGGGCAGTGTGGGCCGTGTCCTCCGGGCAGGTGCTGCTCTGCTGGCAGAGGGAAACCTTAGCGAGGAGGAGGAGTCAGAGGTCAGGGAGCAGATGAACCTCCTGAACTCGCGCTGGGAGCATCTGAGAGTGGCCAGCATGGAGAGACAGAGCAGGTACTTCAACCCTTAACACTTTTTAAAGACACTGAGAAAAGATAGCAATAAAATTAATTGTGACTACCGTATTTTTCGCTGTATAAGTCGGTTGCAGTTATTTTGCATAATTTACATGCTCTGCGTCTTATCGGCCGAAGCGAAATATTTATGGATTCTTTTTTCCCCGTATTTATAAATATTTTTTGGCTGAAATATGACCATTTTCATTCATTCTGACTGGAAGGAGGAAAAAAATTGAGCAGGACCACTTTCAGCCACTAGATGGGAGCAGAGTAGTAGTAACAATAAGGCATGCTGTTGTAACTTGTAATAGGTAAACGTGGCTATAATAACAAATTCAAAAAAGTTCAAGACAAAAAAAACTGGACTTTATTTTTTTATACTTTATGCTTTGTTATTGTCCTGAACTTTTTTGAATTTACCATGTCCTAGATGACTGAGAATCTTCACCAGCTATTAATGGCACAATTGGCTTGCCATATTCCCCAACGTCATTCTGCTCACTGCTTGAAACTCAGCTTCATTTTGCTGTACCGCCCCACTGAGACACACCTTTGCTATAATTTCAAACCTGATGTGTGTTTTAGGTGTGTTTTTTTTATTTGTTTTTGTTTTTTTGTTAAATTTCGGAGAAACAAGCAGCATTCCTCCTTTTTTTTCCTCTGTCTGCGCTCTCCCGGAGCACCGAGGCAGTGAATACTTTTCAAATACAGCTTATTTGACCATTAATGTCCTTTTATTAAGCAAACGTTAGACTGAGACACACCTTTACTGTAATTTTGAGCAAACAAATAATTGTTTTTAGATGGTTATCTTGCTAAATTTGCACAGATACTCGTCGCATGTACCGGTACGTGTTTACTTTTACGTAGCGGATTTTGAAATACAGCTGATTTGACAGTCAAGTGCATTTATTTAGCAAAAATTAGACATGCCTTTGCTACAACCGAGCAAACAAATAATCGTTTTTAAGAGTTAATCTTGTTAAATTCTTGTGAAAGTCCTCCCGTGCACGCTTCCGTGGCCACCATTTGGCAGCCCATTGATTTTTGACACAACACCTGCCCACATTTCCGGGTTTGGCCCACATTTTTGAGTTGTCAGCGGTGACACGTAACAAACGCAACGCGTCAGCAGTATTGCATAATAGATGCGACGTATACGGCGAAGCGACATATTTATGGATTTTCCACTTTTTTAGACATATTTGGAATGATGAGACTTATAGGGTAGTGTGACATGTACGGCAGAAATTACGGTACATTACAGTGAAGTAGTGCACTGATTACATGGTCTTTCCACCCAACCAGGAGGTTGCAGTTGTGCAGTCAGTCTTTTTAGGTTCAAAAGCAACACTTATAAGTAGATATAGCTTGTAGCTTGTTTTTCTTTCTATAGAAATAGATATATCACAATTATACACAAACAGATCTGTTGCAGTTATTTTATTTAAACAGATACGCTTTCATCAGTTGCAAGAACAAAGCAGGCCAAGTCTGCAACAAGCTAAACTGAAGAGATTCCTGTGTTTGAACAAACTGGTTCAAGATTGCCATAAAGGGATATCTGTCAATTGGTGTCTTTGCACTTGATGCCTCCAAGATGCCAAGGCATGTACAACGGTTGAACGTAATTGCCATATGCATCAAGGGTAAACGAAAGAGCGAAGAACTTGGGTACAAAGTGACTAGAATCAAAGTGGTACAAAGTGGCCATAACCCTTTGGGGGGGAAAAAAAACACCTCAACAAAGTCAGTCAAAATAGCCAATCATTTTACCCTCCACTGATTATTATTCAAAACTAAATTCCCAGAACTGTTTGAGTGATTTTTTGTTGTTGTTTTTCCTTGTTTGTCCAATGTTTTTCATTGTGATTTCTGTCCGTAGATGACTTCCTGTGTGTTAACATTTTAGTTCAGCTTTAGTTAAACATAAAAGTTCCCACAGCCTTCCAACTCAGGCCAAGTGCATCATTCCCTCTTGCTAACCAAACAGCTAGTAGCGAAAGAGTCATTGAAGCTTCAAATGGTCCGCTGCTGGGTGACCATTTTCAATAAACTATCTTTCAGAGCGATTGTTTTCAAAATGCCAACATTAACAATTCTGCTATAATATCATATCCGCTAGTTGCCATTTTAAGAGTAACTGAAGACAGCAGACCTGTTCTCGCTAGAGCTCCTATTTAACTCACCTTGACATTTTATACCCTAATTCTGTTGTAAGAACACACTCACTGGTTACAACTCCAGATTTGATTTGTTAGATTGTTTGACCAGAGTCACACTGTGATCACTTCTATTGGTCAGGACTTTTGGAAATGGATACGTCAGACATTGAAGAGATTCTGCCCAGTGTCTGCATAAAAAAAATTAAAATTAAATAAAGATAAATGCTTTTCCAGAAAACGCAGAATAGGCACACAACAAAGCTAACATTACATTGTTATATTTATTTATTTTGTAAAAAAAAATATTGATTCAAAAAATTTTCATTATATCCTTGATTTCATCTCAAGGCCTTCACTGAATTCCTTGAAGGCCCTGACAGTTCACCACTGTACTTAACAATGGATCCAGTAATGTTTTTCTGTCAGTGACCTGAATAATACTGTATTTTTATACTCTTTCTCAGTTTAGATATAAACAAAATGAACATTTGAGTAATGGAATTTAAAGTTTAAACTTGGGAGAAGACAAAAAACAAGGAAATGTTGAAAAATGAACAACCATTTGGTGACATTGCCATCCTGTGGAATTTATTATACTTTAACATATAATAATTTACAAGAATCTCAGTTGGTATAAATGTATGAAAATACCCAAGCTTTGCTTTTACATAAGAAACTGAAGAGCAAAATTACCATTTCCTAATAGTCTCCAATCTAAATATAAATGAAGTGTTGAATTTCCTTCCTTTTAGACTTTAAAAAATTCAGACTGCTCATATGACTTCAATTTAGGATACTTTGAGTCATTTTACTCTGTTAGAAAACCTTCAAACCAAACTCTTACCTGAGAGGAGAACATTAGTTGAGTGATTTTGTCCACTGAGGCATTAGTTGGAGTTCTTACCGTTTGGCACTTTAACAGTTTGTAAAAGCAAATTGCTTTTGACTTAAGAGGGGAGTGTTTTGGGGCTATAAATTATTCATCTATTTTTCTTTTACTTAACTTTGGGTAGATATATGTAATAATGATTCTACGGGTTTGAGTCCATGTTGCATTGAGAAAGGCATCAGATGTAAAACAATTGCCACCACTTTGGTACGAGTTCCTTTTCTGTGATGACCCCTGCTGAAGGGGGCATGTGAGAGTTCCCCGGTTCATATCACGGACGAACCCCCAATTGTTATGCCCCCTTCCATTTTGGACGAAGGTGAGAGTAACATGATAACCACAATAAATTGACAGAACTCTTGTAAAAGTGAAAGAAGCAAAGCTTTATTTTGCATTATTCTTCAGAAGTTTCTAAAAGCTACAAAAGTGCTGTGGGGGAGAAATTCAGTTTCAATTCAGTTCATTTTATTTATGTAGTGCCAAATCACAACAGATGTCGTCTCAGGACACTGAACAGAAACATTCAAATATTTATCTGAGGAGCAGACTGCTTTGAATTTAACTCCATCGGAGAACTCTCTTCTTGAGCAAGCATGAAGGCGACAGTGGAAAGCAAAAACTCCCTAGTGAGAAAGAAACCTTTAGCAGAAAAGACTCAGGACAAGCGGCCATCTGCTCTGACCAACTGGGTTTGTTAGGAACAGGTAGACAAATAATGACAGGTCAAGAATTACATGTTAAGATAGAAATAGTATCAAATGAAAACTATTCAATTGTAACAATTCATTTAAAGAAATGAGGTCAATTTGTCATCTAGTAGTTTTAAGCTGAAGACAGCATGACAAGCCAACACTAACTATAGGATTTATCAAAAAGGAAAGTCTTAAAACTGGACAATGTGTCAGCCTCACAGACAGAAACTGAAAGTTGGTTCCACAAGAGAGGAGCCTGATAACTGAAAGATCTTCCTCCCATTCTGTTTTTTTTTTTTTTGAAACCACAAGTAAGCCTGCAGTCTGAGAGCAAAGTGCTCTGTTAAGAAAATGTGGAACAATAAGATATGTAATATAAGATGGAGCTAGGTTGTTGAGAGCTTTGTAGGTTATGAGTAGGATTTTGAATTCCATTCTGGATTTGATAGGGAGACAGTGGAGAGAAGCTAAAACTGGGGAGATGTGATTTCTTCTACTAACTCCAGTTAAAACTCTGGCAGCAGCATTTTAGATCAGCTGAAGATGTTTTAAAGAAGTATTTGGACACCCAGATAATAAACCATTGCAATAGTCCAGTCTAGATGTGATAAATGCATGAAACAGTTTTTCTGCATCATTTTTAGATAAGATGTTTCTAATTTTAGTGATACTACGCAGGTGTAAGAAGGTTGTTCTGGCAAAGTTTTTAATGTGGGATATAAGACATGTCCTGAGCAAAAATAACACCAAGAGTTTTACCATTAGAACTGGAGGCCATATTAATGCCATCTAAGGAGGGCGAAAGACTGAAAAATTCACTCCTAAGGTGCTCAGGTCCAAAAACCAAAACCCCAGTCTTGTCTGTAGTGTCATCCAGGTTTTTTATGGCTTTAAGACATGCTTGTAGTCCAATTAACTGATTGGATTCATGGGGTTTCATAGAAAAAATTAGCTGTTCCTGTGATCCCAATATGTTATTCAAGCCTCTATAATAAAATATTATGATCAACTGAATTAAATGCAGCACTGAGGTCTAACAGGACCAGTATTGACACAAGCCCCATTGTCTGAGGCCATGAGAATAATATTAGTGACTTTTACTAGTGCTGTTTCTGTGCTATGATGAGCTCTAAACCTTGACTGAAACTCTTCAGATTATTACTGTTCAAATATTCACGCAAATGACCTGCAATTATTTTCTCTGGAATTTTTGAGATTAAAGTTAGGTTAGATATAGGTCTATAATTGGCCAACATTTCAGAGACAAGGTCAGACTTCTTAAGTAAAGGGTTAATTACAACAACCGTAGAGCGCTGTGGTACATAACCATTCATTAAAGACAAATTAAGTAGATCTAAAATGTGGACATCAATTAGGGTAAATACCTCTTTAAACAGTCTGGTTGGGATGGGATCTAGCAGACATGTGGATGGTTTGGATGAAGTTATTATTTTTGTCAATTCATAGAGCTCAACAAGACAAGAAGAGTCCAAGCACAAATCAGGCTCTAGTGCAATTCCTAAAGTTGTCTCATTTGACAGGGGACTAGGGATAGTAGAAGGAAGGATGGTTTGAATTTCCTATCTAAATGAAATAATTTTATTTATAAAGAATCTCATGAAGTCATCACTACTTATAGTTGTAGGCAGTGGTGAAAGTAAGGGGTTACGGTGGGGTACTGCGTACCCCCGCTAAATCTTTTAGGGGTACAAAAAGACTAAAAGACTAAAAGATTTATCGGGGGTACGCAGTACCTCCCAGAGAGAGGAGCGGCTGTCTGCGGTAAA
>JARVGS010000001.1:35572036-35585377 GCA_031762315.1 Hypsolebias antenori | reverse complement strand
CCTTTTGTTCAAACAATCAGTTCAAACAATAATAATCTTACAGTAACAGAACAAAATGAATAACTTTCTAAATTTTCTAACTTTTTTCTAACTTTCTTTTTCTAACTAATTGTTTTTTATGTCAGATGTCCTTCCTGATGCAACACAGACAACCGAGCTACCACAGCTCTCTGTGTGGAGCAGAGAGCTTAGGGCGTCCAGAGGAGCAGATGGTGGGGGGTTAAGGGCCTTGCTCAAGGGCCCAGAGTGGGGCAAATCAGCGTGGAGGCAGGTGCGGGTGATTCACCTTTCCCACTCACATGTTTGCTGTTGTTGGTATGCAGTGGTGGGATGTAACTAAGTACAAGTACTTCATTACTGTACTTAAGTACATTTTTCCTGTATCTTACTTAAGTATAAACGTGAGTACTTTCAACTTTTACTCCACTACATGTTATATTAAGTATCTGTACTTTCTACCACACTACATTTCTATAATGCGTTGAGTTACAAGTTACATTCATGTTGCGTTTTTTTTATTTTTTTATTTGTTCGTTAGTTTGAACGTAACCAATGACGACAGGGGAGTTGGTCCACTGAATCACTGCAAAGTGGGCAGGTAACATTAGATCCCCCTTCAAGAAGAGCTGGACCAATGACGTATATTCTAGTACTGTATATACATCATTGAGCTGGGAGCACCCACAGCACCGCTAACACACCCAAAATGGATTCCACCATGACGAGTCAGCCAGAAGATACACACCACCCATGGCCTTATTAAAATATTATTGAAAGACTGTTCTGTACAGCTGGACGGATCCTCTCTCCCAAAAGAGCCAGACTGAACTCAAAATCTTTGAAAACCACCTTTTTGTGAACTTGAACAAGAAAATCTTGCTGCAATATTAAAATGTGTCCATTCATGGGATGTTAGGAGACAAGATATGTCACCTAATGGCTCGACACTCAGGTCCAAGTTTTGAAAATGGTATCAGGAAGTCAAAATATTGTCCACTATTGACCCATTACAAGTTGACTAGACAGTATTTTAACTAGAGTTGATGACAAACTGCAGTTGAAATGATCAGATGTTCCTTTGTTAGCTGTGTCTAATGCGCATTTTTTTAAAACAGACAACTTTTACTTAAACATGTTTACTGCAGTTAAAATGACACATTGGCTTTACTTTGTGTTAAATAAAAACTTTCAAGGGTGTTTCACATGTGATTTCCGCATGTGACGTGAAATATGTTTTGAACGTGTTTCCTTCTGTTTGGAACAAAAACATTTTGCTCTCCTCAAATTCTTTATTGTGTTTTTTATTTTATTTTTTTAATGTATTGTTTGGTGGGTCAGTTTGTAGAGCTGCCGCCTCTCAGCGAGAAGGTTGCCGGATTGAATCCCAACCTCGGGCCTTCTGGGTGGAGTTTGCATGTTCTCTCCGTGCTGCATGGGTTTTCTCCGGTTTCCTCCCACAGACCAAAAACATGCACGTTAGGCTGATGGTGACTCTAAATTGTCCCGAGGTGAGAGAGAGTGAATGGTTGTTTGTCTCTATGTGTCCCTGCGATGGACTGGAGACGGTGTGTCCCACCTCTCGCACACTGACTGCTGGACATGGGTACCAGTGACCCCACAAAAAGGAAGAAGAGGGTAAAAGATAATGGATGGACTTTAAGTCACTTACAGTCTGGTCACCTGATTTTTAAGTTGTGTGGGCGTCTCGAACCTGTCTCTGTTTAGTTTCCCTCTGAAAAACGTACATCTAAGGGAAATGTCCAAGACTAAAAACCAATCTGACAATAACCAATGGTTTCTGAAAAACTGTTCCAAGTCTACAAATCCTTATTTCAAAAGTGTACTTTAGATTAAATCATAAATGTGGGAAAATATGCCAAGGTGGGAGCAAAGCGAGCCAAGGTTTGCAGAGGCGGACAAGATTACGTGCATGGCCAAGAATACAGTTTCACAATGCCTGCACAAAAACATAGACTGCAGTTTTAAACAGCTGTCCTGCTGGTCACTTGGATGCAAACACTCAGAATTCAGTGAAACTGTAACTGCAAATCTGCCTTTCTCCTTGCAAGACTCTCACAAGGTTGAGTCGCCAACTACCGTCCACAGTCACAGCCCAGGGAGATACTGAACTCTTAGAGATGCAGAAGATTGAATTTGCTGCTTCTCAGTTACGAAAGAAGACAGCTGAGACACTAATGTTCATGCTCAATAATCCAGGTAGAAATCCAGCAATGTTCAGTACCGGTAAAGTCATCTGGACACTTTATTTTATTTTATTGGTGAGATGTTTCGTCCTTCATCCAAAGGACTTCTTGAATCTGAGGGGCCACCAAAACAAACTGATTCCCACAAATGGCACACTCCACAGTTTGCTTGTGCTAAGATGGCCCGCCCTCTCCCCCGTCAACTCCTCTGAGACAGTCATGCCTCTGTGGTTTCTAACAGCTGAGACGGTTTGTGCACCTGAAAAGGAGCTTTCTGGAACCCTGTAAGTGCGGTGTTTTAGCCATGTCTCGCTGATATAAGATTTTAATGCAGACCAAAAATCTCTCAAGGTAGCCAGGGAACGTCTTGGAGTCCCTTCAAATTAGCTGGAGGATAGAGATATCTGGGGATCCCTGCTCAAGCTGTTATCCCACTACGAGTCTCAAATAACCAGCAGAGGACGGACAATTGATAAATTCCCTGAAGCAAACTCAAGTGATTATGTCACAGAATGTAATGAAGGTGGTTCTCAAGTCTCTTCAGATTAGTTAAAGCACAAAGCGTGTAGACAGTGACAGAGTTTGTCATCAAGGAGGAGGCGTGTGGTCCTGCTTTTCATTAAGGATGGAGCAGAAACACCTTGGCACATGCATGGTTCCCTGAGCTGCAGGAGGAATGTGGGTGCGTTGTCTTTGGTTGAAGTTCTCCTTCTAAATAAAATCTGCTGACAGCAGTGACAGCCTCATTTCATTTATCCTTCTCTAATAATAACAAATCTGATGGTAGCCCGTGATTGACACGATAATCAGTCATATTTTCGTTTAATCAAACTAACGGCAAGCAACCACATTTCAAGCAGGTTCGAAGGATTTGCAAGTGAGAAACCAGTGAAATACTTTGTAAGAGCATGTAAAGAAAAAAAAAATTGTTTTCAGGTTTATTTGCCTCCTAAAAGAAAATTAAGGATGGACTTTTATTCACTGTCTGCAAAATAATCTGCAACTAGAAAAATGGCCTGATCTTCAAAAATTTGAGTGCTAATTGCTGAATGACTGCTGAAGTTTGATGAAGAAGCTAAACCTGAGTTATTAAAGCCAAAAGAAGCCGAGCAGTAAAACCTAAAAGGAGCAAATTATTTGTTAAAGCTAAAAATATCTAAAGGCTATCTAAAAGGCAAAAGTACATGGAAGTTAAAAGTTAGCTAAAGTATAGCTAAAAACAGCAAACAGTTAAAGTCTAAAAGTAGCAAAATGTTAGCCAAAAGCAGCATGTTAGCTAATACTAGGAAAGTTAAGAGTAGCAAAAGGCTAGTTAATAGCATCATAAATTCAGCTAAAATAAGAAAATGTTAGCTAAAAATGTATAGTAGCAAAACATTAGCTAAACAGTAGCTAAAAATTGGCAAAACCTAGCTAAAAGCAGCAAAGACTAGTTAGAAGCTAAAAGTACCTTAGCTAAAACATGCCAAAACTATTAGCTTAAAATAAATAAATATAAATAAATAAAATCACAACAATGTAAAACAGAGCCAGATTGCTTAAGCAGTTTTTTTTTTTTTTTTTTTTTAAGTTTTTGAACAAATTGAAATTGACATATTTTTTTATGGGGAAAAAAATTGTAAATACCCATAAATATTTTAAAAACTACAAAAGATACAAAAACCAAATATCACTGCCAGGGGGCCGGGGGAGTCTGGGGGTCCTCCCCCAAAAATGTTTGAATAAAGTAGATGCCATTTCCTGCACTTTGGTGTATTTTAACGGGTTGTTAAACATCTACGTTTACATACATTTGTAAACCCTTGATTCAATAATTATTTTAGAGAGCAGCAAGAAGTAATCTGACCAACAGCTCTCCCTGTGTGACTAGAACACGCTCCACTTCTCTCAAGCATCCTCGCTCCTGCATCTCCATAGCCACTGCCTTCATGTGATTCAATTCACAGTTGTTTAGTTGAACAAAAGAGAATATTTTTTCTTAATGAAAGTAAACTGCACTGTCTTTTTGACATTCTGATTGCTTTTAGTTTGACAAATCGGCGCCGTTGTTTTGATGTGTGACATACGTCATGTGATTATCCATCAAACATTTCTCGTGTTTTTCACAAATAATCAAAATTTCCTTAATGACCCACTTAAACTGTAAAACTGATTCTCAATTTAGTTGTGGTGTTTAATTATATTTTTGTGTTTTTAATCAAATTGTCCATGACTGTACTTTTAGGGGCAGAGATTTTTTTTTACGGGTGGAAGTAGAAATGCTTAATTGAATGGGGCAGCTCTGATGTGACATTAAGAAGCTCATAGGTGGCTGTTATGTTTAAAATTAGAGTTTATGTAATTATTTTCAAATTACATATCCAGTATAGGTTTTATTTGTTCAAGGCAGTCAACTTTATTCATAACTTTATTATTAGCCAGCCTGAGAGTTACTGCAAACAGTGACTGGAACTCACCTTGTCAAAACAAGAGAGTTCCCGGATCCTGTTCCGGCAGGAGCCAGCTCAGATTAAGCACTGGTCCCAGCACCTTGTCTCCTGAATCAGCTAAATGTTTGACATTTAAGGGGCTAAAATCACACTAATCATACAGAGGTGTTTAAATTGTAACCACCGGCGCATAATGTTCTATTAAGAGACAAACTTCAGCTGTTTTGTTAAATATTAAGCCTTCAGTGTTCTTTATAATAACGTGTGTATTGAAAGTGTTTATCTTAAATTAAAATAATTTCCCCCCCACACACTGATCATCTTCAGTTATTTACATCCAAGGCAGAAATGACAGCTTCAGTAGAGTTATGTCACTATGGGATGCTTTATTAAAACATTCTCATAAAAGGTTTTTTGTTAGCTGTGCGCACAAACCTAATGAAAAGGTGACTGAAACAAATATAGATTTTAGGAAAAGAAAAACAAATCAGCCAACATCAGTGACTGAGGCTCTGGGGTTACTGTATTCAACATTCATTATTCTTTTTAATGCAACAGAGAACTGAGGTGCAGGGGGAAAAACTTTATTGATATATGTGAAAACAAACAGCATTCTCTTTTATTAGCTTCACAGTCAAACACTGATGTGTACACACTCTTATTAGAGTTGAAATTATTTATGAAGTTTCTGTTTACGTGAGCCTCTCTGTGGTTTCTTCGATCTGATTAATTGAATCCAGCGCAGCAGTGACGTGGCCATTACCCATAGAAAAACATTTGCATGGCCCCCAGATGATGCTGTGTACACTCCAACACCTGGCATTAATTAAAGGCCATCTCAACTGAAACAGAAGGTTTCACATGCATTGGTTATTTGAGAGGGTCATTTGTAGCTGAAATAATTCAATTCTGCACACGTCGCGATTCCATACGAGTTGTTTTCGTCGGCACACTCGTGTTTGGTTAATGTTATCTTTTATGCATGAGCTCTTTGGTGTTAGACATGGAACACGGAGCAGGCCCTGCAGCTGCAAAACTGTAGCGACTTTTAAGAAACATCTCAAAATCAAACCCAAAACATGAGTTTGATGCGTGCAGCTGAGCTGGCGTGGAAAATCAGGATCGCTCAGAAGGTGAATTTTTCATTTTTTATCATTTTTTTCTGACATGATTCATTATAAGCAGCTTCATCACGGTGGAGCTCCCATTTCAAAGCAGCTTGGTTTTTGGTCCACATGTGAATATTTAGACCTAATCACAGGGGACGTGGCTAATTTGGGGGAGTCGTTTGTAAATGGCAGAAACCGTACAACCCTGACTCACCTTCTTACACGAGGACTACTTCGTTTATTGGGGCAGGCGTTTGATATTGGTGTTTGACTTTATTCCTGTAGTGGAGTCAACCTGAGGAGACAGCCCCAAAACATGCATGTTAGGCTGATTGGTAACTCGTAAGTTGTCTCTGGGTGTGAGTGAGAGAGTGAATGTTTGTTTGTCTCGTTTGATTAGAGGGACACATAGAAACAATCAAAACAAGCAATTTACATCCAGAAAGAAGAGGAATCAAAGTTTTCAAAAGCAATAACTCAGAATGAATGAACCAGAGCTATTCCAACATGCGGCTACCTTGAGTGGCACAATTCTAGAACTACACTAGCAAAATATATATAATGATACTAATGCATTATACTAATAATGTATAAAGCAGAATATTACTGGGCTTTAAAGTGCAGGAAAAAAATAAAATTTGTGTTTGCAAGAAAGTGAGGTTGGAGGAAGCTGAATTCTCTCCCACGAGCTCTATCCTTCTAAGACAGGGGTCTGCAACCTGCGGCTCTGGGGCCACTTACGGCTCGTTGGTCCTTCCACAGCGGCTCTTTCAAACTTTGACCAAAACTGACGTAAAACTGAATTTTATTGGTTGTTATGCCAACAACAACAACAAAAAAGCTAGTATCAGCTTTTTTTATTTTTCATCATTTTTGATCAATTTTACAAATATGTGAATACTGCTAGATCTAATACAGGAAGTAAAGCCTACTCACTTTAACTTTATGCTTCTATACTTATTTTTTCCATACATTAAAAAAATCACATCTGCGTAGTTCATAGATTGTTTTAATAATAATAAAAATGTTTTAAAAAATACATTTTTTTTTCTTTACAAGAATATGGTGTTTTTCTTTGTTTTAAATTGTAAAAAATATCAATAAATGTTCAAAATAATTAGACATTTTTAGATACTGGCCACAAAAGCCCCGTCCAACAAGCACAAAGCAGCCCATGGGCCACCACTTGATGATCCCATAGCAGGTCGTTGCGGCTCTGGACATGTTTAATTTAGTGAGCGAAGGCGCAAAAATGGCTCTTTTGATAGTAAAGGTTGCAGACCACTGAGAGGTTAGAGTTGTTTTTAAATTGTAGATGGTAGTTTATGTAAATGGGATTTTTAACATTACTGTTTTTTTATGGATAATGGAAAAACTTATTTCTTCTTGTTCTTAATTGTTGTGCTGTTAAGCTATTAGTTTCACCGGGGGATGGCGTGGATGGAATGTAATTTTGATTCTTTATATGTCTGTACAAATGATGGAATTAACAATAAAGGAGACTTTGATTTTTTAACTAGTGAGCCATTCTTTTTAGTCTTTAGTTCATTCCTGAAAGTTAGTAAGACATTGGAATGATGACTGTGTTTCTACCAGTGGCTGTATTTTAATTATTGCCTGTGTTTTCTACTATTCTGGGCTTTAAATCACTGTTAAGGCCATAAACATGGCATGCACTTCCACTTTAAAATCAAATCCGGTTTATGAGGCTAAAATAATGTGTTTTATCCTGCATTGTTTTAATTATTCTTTTTATGATGTGTGCTACTCTCGTCTCAGCCAGATCACCCTTTGAAAATAGCGCTTGAGCTCAATGGGAATTAATTTGGCTAAATTAAGTTGATGATTTTATTTAAAATGACTTTTTGTGTTCACAGTTGGAAAACTGTATTGTAAACTGTATACAATCAGTTTGCCAACTCTCCGGCAGTCATAACTCAAATCATGCCTTCGCCAAACCGGCGTTTTATTCTATTTTTCCAATTTACATACACTGTGGCTCTTACATTTTTTCCTTTAACTTTGTTGAATTTGGTTTTCATTGCAAAATATACCACTCTTCTGTAACGTCTCTGTTGTGTGCACACCATAAACAGTCCTGCTCTTCGGAGTTCTGCATTTTGCAGAACCTTATTAACAATAAACTCTTGACTTTTATGATGCAAATCAGCATCTTTCATGTCTGCATCGCGGTGCATCAAAAAATAGATTATTACCCCCATCCCCAGTTCTGACACAAGAGGGAATAGTTATGCCTATGTTTACTTTCTTCAAAGTAGTAGTTGTGTTGTGTATATTAAAAGTTTAAATAAAAAAACACATCAGAATTCCAATTTAAATTCCTGGTTGTAAGGCAACAGAACAAAGAGAATGCCCATGAGAGTAAATATTTTTGCAACACTCTGCATTCCAAATTCTAGAAATCTGCCTTTAATACGTCCAGCGTGAAAATAAAAAGTGGTATTCTATTTGATTGGAGCTTCTGCGGTTCCTAAAAAGTGAAACAGGGCTTGTTTTTAAATTCAACAAAAATACAATTTAGATTTGTTGTAAGTTAACTTAATATTCCAGCATTTAAAAAAAAAAAACAGTCTTTCTTCGTGGGTTTATATTTGCCCAAGAGTTGGTTTTACCTTTAATTTGAATATCCCACAGAGCCCAGTGAGAAGTGAGCAAGCTGTTCTCCTGGCATCACCCTAATAAAGGTTTTCCACCAGTTTAATAAGGGAGGCCTGTTCCCTCACATCTGTTTGAGCTGCTTAAATGAACGGAGTTTGAATCATCTCTGCTCTACAGCTCTAAAGCAATTCATCACCCATCCCACGTCTTTGAGTTTCTGCTCGTCCATCAGTTTGTACTTTGTAGCATCTTTCATGCAGAATTGTTAGCTGTGATGTTTTCATCATGGATGTCTCAGTTGTTTCAGTCAAAACCGTTTAACTCAACTCGCCTTGACTCCGATTGTCGTGTAATAATTCATCTTGTGGTCATTAAGAAAAATATTTCATGAGTAAATGGTGTTTTTATGTTAAAACAGAAAGCTTATGATCAATTACTCAACCTGCTAGTAATTATTTATATCCTTAACATGTATTTTTGTTTTTCCTCCAATAAAAATACATCTGGACCTGACATTCTGTGTCTGTCTGTTTCTCCTTCCTGTTCTCTCAAACCCCAGCCGATCGAAGCAGATGGCCGCTTGTCCTGAGCCTGGTTCTGATTCTGCTGGAGGTTTCTTCCTGTTCTACCACTGGGTTGGGGTTACAGGTGCAGCATTAGAATGGTTCTGCTCTTATCTAAGTGACAGGAGCTTTTGTGTTAATGTTGGTAATATTTTATCTGCTTCAGCAATTCTTTCCTGCGGGGTTCCGCAGGGCTTGATTCTTGGACCCCTTCTGTTTTCATTGTATCTGCTCCCTTTGTGGTCTATCCTGAGGAAACATGGTCTGTCATTTCATTGTTATGCAGATGATTGTCAGATTTATCTGCCCTTAAAACACAATAGTTCTTGCTCCATTCACTCTCTTTTAAAATGTCGATGACATAAAGGAATGATGTTCCAATTTTTTTTTGTTTTAATAATCAGAAGACTGAAGTTATTGTGTTTAACCTTAGCTCTTCTGCCGTCTCTGTTCCTGGAAACCTTGACTCTCTTTAGTCATACCTTAAGCAGTCTGTTACAAATCTCGGGATGGTTTTAGACGCTGACTTTAAGTTTAATTAACAAATCAACTCTGTTCTGAAGAAAAGCGTCTTCCAGTTATGGCAGATAGCTAAACTTAAGTCCGTGTTGACCAGACCTGACCTTGAAAAACTAGTCCATGCCTTCATTACAAATCGACTTGATTACTGTAACTTGCTTTATATTGGAGTCACTCAGGTCTCCCTTTGACGTCTCCAGCTTGTCCAAAATGCTGCAGCTTCCCTCTTAACTCTTAGATTTGAGTATGTTTCACCAGTTTTGTCCTCCCTTCACTGGCTCCCTGTACGTATCAGGGTAGATTTTTTTAATTCTTCTGTTGACATTTAAGTGCCTAAATAGCCTTGCACCATTGTATCTCTCTGATCTACTTCAACCGTATGTTCCTTCTTGAGCACTGAGCTCATCTGATCAGCTGCTTTTGGTTGAAGCTCAGGGGAGATCTGACTTTTTCAGTCGTGGGCACTAAACTTTGGAACAGTCAACCCCCCAACATTAGACAGGTCACTTCACTTCCTGTTTTTAAATCTTTGAAAAATGCACCTGTTTTCTGTGGATTTTAACACGGCATGATTTGATTTAGTATTTTATTGTTCTGTGCTTTTATGCATTTCTTTTAATACTTTTAGGTTGTTTTTTTTTTTCCCCCATTAAATCACTGCCATTGATTTTTGTTAAGCACTTTGGTAACAGCTGCTGTTTTTAAATGTGCTTTATAAATAAATTTGACTTGAAAATTCAAAGGGAGTTTTTCGTTTCCACTGTCTCCTTTGTGCTTGTTCAGGATGAGAGACTGTGACAAAGTGAAGATTCAACACAATCTGATGCTTCCTTACTAACTGGCTTGTATAACGTATGTGAAGGATTTTGTTCAGTGCCCTGAGACGACTTCTGTTGCGACTCGGAGCTACAGAAATAAACTGAACTGAATTGATTAGAAAAACCAGTGCTACCTCAGAAATGACTGGGCTTATTTTTTCAAATCTAATAATGAGCTGGACTTGAGATTATAATGTTCTCCAAAAACCCTTTCTTAGTGCTGAATTAAACTGTGGGTGAGATTTTTATGAAGATTACTTTCATTTTAACACTTCCTACAGCTCCACAAAGTAGTCTAATTATCCTTATGAGCTCCTGAGGCTTGGCAAAAACAAACTGACCAGGAAACAGCTTCTTATTCATTTAGCACTTCTCATAAAGACCTGGGCTCTTATTTACCTCCATTTCTCAGGGTACAAGTCCTTCATTGAATGTGTCCGTTAATATTATATGACTCAAAATGTTACTCCAGTTTGCCTGGCACATTAGAGTGATTATTTTTTTAAACTGAGAAAGCCTCTTAAATGGGACGTGAAATGTCTTTAATTACAGAAAAGAAGTCCAGGTTTGTTTTTAAACGTTTTTCATTTACGATGTCCTACATGACTGTGAATCTATTGGCCCTTTTCCACAGGGTGGCGCGGGTCGGATATTGCGCAATATTTGCCTGCCAGACGCGCGCCGATGTTAGCTTGTGGATGCAAGTCAACCAGAAGTCTATTTTGTTTCTTTGGGAATTACTAAAATCGCATTGATCTCATCATAATTGCTTTCAGATGTATGATATGGTACGATCAGGATGGGTTTGGATCAACTCTTTCGTGAGCTGAGCTAAGCCAGATACCAAAAATGAGCCCCAATTCTCATCAAGTGATGATTTTATAGGTTACAGACACCAGACCCAGGTGACAAACCAGTCAGAGTTCTGGGTCCACTGCTGCAGCAGAGCAGAGCAGAGCTTAGGAGCTAAGTCCTGAGGAGCTTTTACCACTGTGTGGTGGAGAACGTTCTCTGCATCTGCATCATCATGTGGCACGGCAGCTGCACTGCTGCTGAGAAGATGGCTCTGTAGAAGGTGGTTCAGGCTGCACAGAAGACTGTGGGGAGCAGCCTTCCCACCACCTCGGACATAGACACTTCATGATGCAGGGGGAGGGCGCTCCGCATCATGAAGGATTTCACTCATCCTGCACACAGTCTGTTCCAGCCCCTCCCCTCAAGCAGGTGGCTGAGGAGCATCAGCAAAACCAGCAGGCTCAGAAACAGTTTCTTCCATTCAGCTGTCAGACTGCTGAACTCAAGTTGCACTTCATTCAGCTTCATCTTACTTTTTTACTTTATTTGTCATATGTATACACTGTATATATATATATATATATATATATATAACTATTTTGTATTTATTTATTTGCTAATTGTTAGGAAATAATTAGAGATAAAGAGAGATCAAGAGGGGCATTTGAAACCCTTCCCACGCTCTTACAATGTTCTAAACAATGTTTCTAAACGCTCTAAAAGACACAGAATGTCATGATTTCCCTCTCTGTGCCTCCACTGCTCTCAGCCACCTGCAAGTGCTCTCGGCCACGCCCACTTCTCCGCTCTGTGCAGATCAGCTGATCAGCTGCGGGAGGAAGCTTTTTCTGCAGCTCTGCGCTGCACAAATGAGCAGCAGGTGCTGAATAATTTAAAATAATTAATTTTAAATAAAAAGCTCATGCCGATTGTGGGGTTTGTCTATCAATCAGCCAGTTGTGTGTCATGTCCAATCTTATTTTGAAAAACCACGATAGAGCGAATCCGCGATTAACATACTGCGAAGTAGCGAGGGACTATTGTACTGTAATTTCTGGACCATTGAGCGCACCTGAATAAAAGCAGTACCAACTAAATAAAAAACAATTGTACATATAGGCTGCGCTTGTCTCTAAGCTGCGGGTGTCCATGTTGCAACATGACATATTTATACAGAAAGATTGTTCTAAAACTTGTAATTAAATATGTACTGGTAACATACACGAATATGTACAGGAAATGTTTTTTGTTTCTTAACAGTGCCTGTAATACAGCTGGTTAAAAATAAATAATCAGCCTACCAGGAAGTCATTGATCGCTATTTTCATATTCCTCCCATGCAAGCTTGTGTTGACCTCCTGCTCCACTGTCCACTTGCAGCGAAGCAAAAGTTGATCTGTGCATTCAAGGGAATCTCCCCTCACATGCTCTGCACATGCATCCCCCTCACAGGGAGGAGGGTACTCCCAGTTTCTTTGGTACACCGTGATCTGTTCAGTAATTTCATTGGTCAGATTTGTTTTTAAGCCTTTATTTATACAAGTAGTTTCACTGAGTCATGAGGTCCCACCCTTCAAGAGACGTATATTGGGCATCTATGTGAGCGCCTGGGTGTGACAAGGCTAAGTGTTTTGGTGGCATGAAGCTCATTAGCCTGTCAGAAGACAACAACAAAAAAAATCCATAGAGTAGCTGCAGCATAATATTGTGTAATATTCTGTGTGGAGTTTGTACATTCTTCTCGTGCTTGTGTGGGTTTTCTTCGGGTACTCCTGTTACCTCCCACAGCACAAAAAAAATGCAAGTTAGGCTGCCTTCAGGCCCAGGCCTTCCTTGCAAAGAAGATATGTGATCTCAGTTGGATTTGCCTGGTTAAATAAAGTTTAATTAATAAATAATAAATAAATATAAGCCATGGGGTTCAAAGCGTGCAGAAAAAAGTAGCTACTTATAGTCCAGAAATTACGGTAAACATGCACCTTATCTTCCCTGTTTTGTTTTGTTTAGTTTTTCTCATTTTTCATATATGTATTTAACATTTTCATCTCCATTGGTCACCTTTTTAAAATAAACACTTTTCTTCTTCGTTACCTGAAAAGTTGCTTTTTTTTTTTTAATTCAAGGTTCCAGCCTGACGGTGACAAAATGCAAAAGTAGACTTGTCTGAAGCTCATAACGACCGAAGCAAACGGCATTTTTGTGGAATAAAATGTCTCTCAAATGTCTTATCCAGTAGAACTAAATGTCCAAAACAAGAGCAATAATTTATCAAATTTAAGTATATA
>JARVGS010000001.1:35485320-35500898 GCA_031762315.1 Hypsolebias antenori | reverse complement strand
ATATATATATATATATATATATATATATATATATATATATGTATATATATATATACTGTACAGTATATCATTGTTGAATTTATCATAACACAACTGTCTGTAGTAACGACTTGAAAACTTTTTTGTGTATAAATTTCCTTTGATAAACACAATGCTAATCACACTAACTTTTCTATTAGCATCTGCATTAATAAAGTTTTCGACATATGTCATTGCACAGTTTTTATTAGACATGAATATATATGTGAGTGTTTATGTAAAATAAGCCACAGTTTTAAATTTATATAGATAATCAAAATGCACCAATAAACATTTTATAAACGCATCGCAGCCCAATGAGTTGTAATCGAATCACGAGGTGTGGAAAGAGTCTCATTCCGACTGTTCAGCATTAAAAAAAAAGGATCTTTCTAGTTTTTTGAATCCATTGTTGTGATTAAAATCAACAAAGTACAAAACATGCAGCTGTAGAGCTTCATAATTACATAATTGTAGCTGTTGATAAGTTGCTACACCAAAATATGTGTGTTTGTGTATGTGTGTTGGGGGTGGAGAGGAGGTCTTGGCCTTTTTTATGCAACTATTGTGGCGAGTCCTCTAATCTTCCATTATTTCCATATTTACTCTAAAAATAGCAACCGGTTATTGGAAACTATTACAAAAACGTGAATGAAAAATACACTTTATATTTTTAAAGTTCGCAGCAGATAAAAAGATTTACTGTAACAATAAAAGAGCCTGAACTATCAGCTTGGTCAAAGGGAGGAGACCGCTGTGGAAACAGACATTTGTCTGTTTCACTGAGCTGTTTTCATAGACGTGAGTGAAAAGAACTTGGCAAAAATTGTGATGGAAAATGGTTAATTTTGGACCAAATCACTTGCTCTGTTTATTACGGTAAACATATTTGCTGGTTTTCTTTTTAGCCATGTGCATAGATGCTGTTTTATTTATTTATTTTTAACTGAGCGGACCATTCAAGCATGTGCTGCTGATGCTCTGTTTAAATGGTTTGCAGTTTTTACCTGGGCAGGTGCCTGCAGGGGCCTGAGATCCTAACCACATAGAACAGACGGGGCCTTTTCTGCCGGCTGCCAACTTCTTAGTCATCATTTTACAGAAAACCAGCAAAAACAGACAATGCTCTGCTAATAGCTGATGGGAACTGCTAGTAAAAATGATCTCATATTGAAAAATGTTCTAACAATCCTGTGGGTTCAATAAAGTTTTATCTTATCTTACAATAATGTTGCAGTAATGTTAACATATTTCATTTTAGCAGCATTTTACTTTTGGATATCTTATTAAAGAAGATAACCGTATTTATAATATAAATGCTCCTGTGAGGATAATTTGAGATTTAGAAATTATATTTCACCTACAGATTTTTATTTAATAAAAGAAAAGAAACCAGAAAGTAATAAGATTGAAAATGAGATTAAGAGTTTATGTACAGTATTTGAGTTTAAGATTTTCATGATTTCTTCTTTACTAGAGCCAATAAAAATAAACTTCCTTCCTGTCTTTAATTGCATTTCAGAATTGACTGAACCGTTGCAGTTTCATTATTTTTCATTGTGTTTCTGTATAAAATGAAGTCCGAGCTCAGCCTCGTGTGTCGCTCTGCTAACAACAGACCAATCAACACTTGCACACCCCCCCTCTTTATACTCCCACTGCACGAAATGTGTCAAAATCCTCTTGGTTTCCTTCCCTGCTTTCCTGGAGGAGGAGGAATTTCCTTGGGAAACATTTTGCATTCCTGGCAACTGAAGACGGCCTGCGCAGCTGAAGCCAGGCTGCTTCAGTTCTCTCTTCGCTCCGTTGTCGACCAACAACAGACGCTCTGAAAGGAGGCCTGCACTGCTGTGGATCGTCCAGACAAACCGTTGAAATGTTTTGCTGACCCGGCCCGCGGCTCTACGGCGAACAGCCATGAGCTGAATGATCACGTTGAGTACCTCACAAAGGAAAGAAAGGCCCGTTTCCCCCTGCCCGGACCTCAGAACAGGAGAAGGGCCAGATTCTCATGTGGGCGGACCTCGGCGGGGGGGTCTGAGCAAGTGAAGAGATCAAACTTCGTGGAGGAGAAGAAACTGTTCTGACAGTGAAGGATTCTGGGTCCAACCTGATTTCTCTCTTATACATGGTGTTCCTAAAAACCCGATTTTTCTAAAAAAAGAAAAAACAAACAAAAAAACTCCAATAGAGCTCTTCAGATTTATTATGTATAAAAAAAATAAATAAATAACCTAAAGTACAGAGAAAAACCTTCAAACCATTCCTAATTTTATCTTACTTTGCTTCTTAAATATCTCTTTGTAAGAAAGATATAAAACTAAATAAGTGTCTCAGAATGTTTGCACATGCAGTTCAACGCTCATACAATACTACCGGTATATGAATTATTGGCCATGTTTTGCATATTCTTTGAAACTGGTGAGCTTTATTTTAGGTAAAAGCACTTTGTTTGGTTTTGATATAAAATAAATCATTTTTTAAAAACTCATGCCGTACTGTGAACTTTGCTAGCCAGGAATCTTTATTCTCTTTCGTTTTCACTAGTCAAGCCAAGTCGCAACAGAAGTTGTCTCAGGTGTATGTGTCGCAACAATTATATGTGAAGGGGACGTGTCCCCCCCCCCACATTTAAAAAACATTTGTTCGGGCCCTCCCACGTTTACCATGAAATATTAGTTCACCTAGAGCTGTTTCTATTTCTTTGTGAACAAATCCATTCCACTTAGTTAGAAAGAGAATGTTCAAACACCTAAAAATCCACTCCAGGTTCTCCTGGTTACCTGCAACAGCTCTCCACGCTGCATGCAGTGTTTCTCCTCGCTCATCTGCCTTGGCAGGATGCTCAGGGGTGGAGGAAGGCGAAATACAGACTTACCGGTATATACGCACGTATGTCTATGGGGAGACACCGCTGTGTTGTGCACTAGCTTAGTGCTACGTTAGTGCCAGCAGTTTTCGATTGGGCGAGGAGTTGGGATGCTTGAGAGAAGTGGAGGGTGCTCTATTCACACAAGGAGAGCTGTTGGTCAGGCTACTTGTGCCGTGCACTCTAAAATAGTTACTGAATCAAGTGTTTTCATATAGGTATGTACATTTTTAACAAACAATTAAAATACACCAGATACAAAAACATTCATACATTATAAAAGCCAAATGGTAAAAGGGAATCTAGAAAAGTGGAATTTCAAAATGAGAAAAGTGTAGGATCCCTGCTTCTAACATCAGTCGTAAAGATGTACTACACTGTTCATCTGAATCTACCGTACATCTAGTCTGATTTAGGACTAAATAGGATGATTTTTTAAAAGTTTTTCCTATTTCTAGACATTGTTTGTGCATTTGCCTTGCTAGTGCATAGATGGGGACATTTCAGTTTTTAGCAGGCCAATTCTCAAAACGCCCTGAGCTGAAAGCCGTCCCCACTTTGTCTAATCACAGATTAAGTACTCTTAACTGTCTGGAGTCCCACTTCCATCCATGTAGCTTTGGTCTTTAGAGTTTTGCTACCCCGTCATGTGTGTAAAACCCAGGGATTTTAAATGCTTTACAAACAGAAATCTGCATCTGGATCGTTGTGAAACTGAATGGGTGTATTTACGTTATTTGACAAACCGCTGGATTTAAAACGCGGTTTGATGTTGGATCAGCCTTTGAGCGTTTTGACCAACTTTTGCATAGAAAGATGATGCAGAGAAAAGTAAAGCTGTGTTTGTAATCTCTGGAGGAGTTGGAGCCCGTGTAAATCTAGTCCATTAGTCATTTCGATGCATCAAGCCTGGGGGGTGGGGGGGTGACCTGAAACACAGTCAGCAAGCACGTTCAGGCTGTGAAAGTTTTCTCTGAGGGTCAAATCTCACTGGACTGCAACTGTTGGAGACTAGCCGGCAACTCAGCATTATAAGAAAATATTTTTTTATCCTGCATTCCCACTGCATTGTGAGTTTGTGACCAGCGAGCTGTAATGCGGCAGTCTTTAAAAAAAAACAACTGCAGCCTTTTTTGTGTGCATTTGCTAAAACTGTGTTTTAGGCCGTTCTCAATAGTTTGTTGCCCACATAATGGTTTTATTGGCGACTGCCTATTAAGGCAGCCACCTATTATTATCCACTTGAAAACGGTCTTGCTCTTCTACCAACTTTAATGCGACCAGAACCACAATGTGTCCCCCCACTAATGTTATATCAAAATGACCGACTCGGCACCGTGACGTGCGCTATTACTTTTATTGGCGGTTTGAGTTACCATGGCGACATTATTTGCAAAAAACGACGCCATTTTTCTCATTGAAAAACACTGATAGATTATGGCCTCTAACTGCCACAGTGAGGTCACATGACCTAGAGGGAAAAGGTCTCTGAGCAAAACACTGAATACATTTTAGAGCCATTTTGGCTCAAGATGGCTGCCACAGCTACCTCAGGAAATTCAGATTTGACTATAACTCAGTCATTCTTTGAGATATTGACCTGAAATTTGGCATGGTGGTAGCCAAGAGCGAGTTGTTTTAATTACTAATGCAAAAAACAAACAAACAAACAAAAAAAAAACCCAAGATGGCGGCCGCCAAGATGGCTAATTTCAAACGGCTATAACTCTGAGGTTTTTAGAGCTATTTAGCTGACATTTGATGAACTGGTAGCTGAGAACTATCCCTAATAGAATCTGATTGCAAGTCCTTGGTTTTTATTTTTATGTTTTGCCATGTTGAGCTGAAATTTGGTGTGGTGGTAGCTGAGAGTGAACCCCAACACACAGTACTGTCAAATCAGAATTTTAAAATGGCTGCAACATGGCAGTCCCCAAAGTTTCTCCAGGAACTTTCTAGTTTACTAGAGTACACTTTTGATATGAAAACAAGCAGATTTTGACCTGGTTTTGAAATGTTTGGCCTAATTTTAGACCAATGTATTCAAAGCTGTTAAATATATACTGGTATATGTATAAATTCAGAGAAGTATTCAAGCATTAAAAACTCAAATGTGGGCTAAAGTAAGTTTGTTGTTGGAACTGCTTTATTTTTCATCTTCATCATTATCATTTTATGTTTTATTGTTGTTTCGATGTAGTTTTTCTTTTTTTGTGTTTTCCCCCTCCCTCTTCTTTTAACACTGTACTTTACTGTTTGTAGCCCCACAAAAACAAAATGTGTGCACAGGCATGACTTATTACCTTTCTAGCAAAAACCCAGTGGAGCGCTACGTTACTAATGCTAGGTTGAAGTCACTTATGCTGTGGCTACAATCTCAGCTCCCGTCCCGGAAGTAGCAGAACTTTCGGCAGGGGCTTCAGTTACGCCTTGTTAAATTTTCCCCCTCGTTGTTCATTGTGTTTCCAACATTTCTGCTCTATAACGAGCTCAGACATACGAATGCATGGAGAGAGAGCCTTGAAGGTCAGATTTAATCTGTTTGAAGCTCTGCTGAGTCTCCATATGTCAGCATAAAATATGTATACTCAAATGATCCTTAAGCTGAAATGTCAAACCCTTTTAAATTAGAGTATATGACATTTTATTTTTAGGCTTTTGTGAGAATGTTTTGTCTGCCTTAAAGTAAACATTATTCAAATTATTTTTATATGCAATCTGTGTGTGTGTGTTTTTTATTTATTTATTTCCAAAAACGGTGGATGTTGAAAGTAGGCCAACTTCATCCAAAAGCCTAACGTTCCCAGCCTCTCCTGCAGCCTCAGATTGGGTCGTCTCTGACGTGCCAGGGGCTGCAGATGTTCAGATGAGCGTTCCCAGGGGTCAACGCAGAAGTCTTTTCACAATTCATCTCATTCATCATGTCTTTTTACAACGAGTCAGCCACGGCTCTGTTCTTCAAAGAAGCTTACATAAGCTTTGAAAGCTGTAAACTCCAGCACTTCCATTTAATTTTGTGCCTTTTTGCATGTTTTCCCCCTTTCTTATTGTGCAGAAGCTCAACAGTTAATCACTCAGAACAATATTGAACAGTTAAATTATGTACTTAATTATTTATTGATTTCTGGATATAAAAGAGCTGCTGCACATTTAAAAAAGAGAGAAACTTAAAGTAGGGGCATTGCATTTTCTAAACATGAATGGCTGCTGAAACTGGCTGAAGAACTTGAGTTGCTGAAGCCAAAGGTATCAGAACACTAGCTAAAAGCTGATTAAAGACAAGTAAAAGCTAAATATATCTAAAGACCATGTAATTGTAAAAGTAGAAAAAGCATTGCTAAATGCTTAAAGTAGCAAATTATTAGCTAAAGGAATCCGTGACTAAATACTAAAAGTATAAAAAAAAAAAAGTTTGACTAGCAAAGGGCTAGCTAAAAGCTAAAGGTAGCCAATCAGCTTAAGGAGACTGCAAGCAGATTTTGTAGCAAAGCACGATTTAAAGGCTTAAAAAAGCAAAAGCCTAGCTAAAAGTACCAAAAGAGTAGCTAAAATTCAAATGTAGCAAAATACGAGCTAAAAAATGCTATAACCTAGTGTAGCAAAACAATAGGACTTTTAGCCTCTAAGAGTTTTGGTAGCAGAAACTACTAAAAAGCTGTGATACCAAACATAAAAAAAGTGTGGATGATGAACAGCATTACTTTTTAAATACATTTATAATTTAAAGATATTTACCTTCTATAAATGGGTTCGAATGCGTTGGACTTCAGGCGGCTGTTCGGTGCCGTCTATCGTTGTTGGACTTTAAATCTTAGTCATGGTCATAATTTTTTTTTTTTTTTTTTTACATTTACAGGATTTCCCTTTTATCGGCTGCCTCACTGTGACTTTACTGGATCCAGCAAGCAAAAATTAGAAGGTTGACCCTTTTGAAAGCATAAACTGTAGTCAAGGTTACAACATCTAAACCAATAATTAAGCAATTTTCTTAATTCCAGAGGGGTATTATCTGTCTTTTCATTTTATGTTGGCTAATGTGGGGGCTGATCGGGTGTTGTCTATCCACCACAAACACTGGCCTGCTGACTGCATCAGTTTAAGACCTGTTGGAGACAAAAGACCTGCTAACTGCTGCAGTAACAACAACAAAAGGTGGCAGCCATGTTCCTAAAGATTATTGACAAATCTGAGATGTGGATGCACCATTCAGGTTGTTATCTCCACAGAACATCATCTAAAATGTGGAATTAGAGGTTAATATAAATGATGTGGAGATTTGTGTTTACAGCATTCGTTTGCAGAGTGGAGATTTTAAATTTGCTGACTCGAGTCGTTTTTCCAGTTTTTTTTTTTTTTAACACAAATTTGAGTTAAAGGAAGCTCTTTTATATACAATGTGTTCTTAACTTGAGACTAAAATTAATCATTAGTCTGTGCAATTCCTATTTTCTTCCCAGTATTTCTCAGTAGAATGTTCACACCTGGGATTGACACTTCATTTTGAATAATCTTTTCTGAATTAGTGTTCAACTGAAAGCTCTGGCTTGAATCAAATGGAAATTTAATCTGCCCCTGAGCTGTAATATGCATGTAAAGTTACATAAAAAATGGTGTTAATCCCAGCAACAGTTGGATTTTACAGGAGCTCAGCTCATGACCGCAGGCTTCTCTAATACCATATTACAGAGTATTACAGCTGTTACTCCTAGATTCACAAAAACAGTTATTTCACTCCCACCTTTAACTTTTTTTTTTTTTTTCATAATGAACCTGTTTGGATGATGTTTTCACCTTCTCCAAAGGCTTCCCTGTTGCAATTCTCAGCAGCTGTACCTTTTTCACAGTAGGTGTTGAATGTTGGATACTAAGCAAGACAGATGTTTGCAGCTGCATCTATAACACCAGTTAAAATGTACGAGTCCTTCAAACCCCCGTTAAAAAACATCACTCTCACTGCGCACCACGTCCTTTTCGGTGCAGCACCTGTGCACCCGTGAGGTTTACATGGCAGGTATGCAAATGAGGTTTCCAAGAACCAAAAGGTACAGAAAAATGTGCATGTGCATACAGTATTTATTTATTTGTTTGTTTGTTAGTTGCATTCCCTTCAAAAAACAAATCAAATGACGAGGAAGTCGCAGCTCGGCTGAGAACACTCTTTGAACGCCTCAAGCATTCAGATTAAAAAAAGCAATAACACACCACATGGTGAATTATATTAAAAGACGTGTTCAATATGTTTTATATGAGCTTTAATATTTAATGCAATTGAAATTACAGTATACAGATTCAGTGTCTCTATATTTCTTGCCTTGGCAGGGCGCTTGTCGGTGATGATACGTCTGATGAATGTGTAATGTTTCCACTTACGAGGGAGAAGTTGTAGATCTTAGGAAGTTAGCGATGTGCTAACATGTAAAACTCATGATAGAAATGCTGCGTGGCTCTCCAAACCTATCTGAAACCTTTCAGCTCTAATCCTATAAAGATTAGGCTCGGCATATGTTTTTATTCCATTACTGTTATAGCAGTCATGTTTAATTCACACTTAAACTTAATGCTCACACAGCTCTGCCATCCATTTATTTATTTATTTTTGTTTACCCTATTTTTCCTAGTGTGACCATGAGAAGATTTTATTTAGGGAAATAAAGTCCGGCCAGCGTATGACCATCTGGCACGCATGACCTGATAATTGTGCTCTAAAATGGCTTGTGCATGCAAGCGCAAGGGCAGGCTAAGCTCCTCCAGCACATGCCACTGTGTAAACGTATTAAAACCGCTTCGCTCTGTTGGATTGGACTTCATAAACTGATAATGTCGATTGGACTCAATTAATTTAGCTGCTTCCAAATGAGAAGCCGTTATTCTACGTCCCTCTGCTTTGACACTGCAGACACATGCAGGTTGTGCTGCTTTCACAAGAAAAACCGTTTTATTGACTATAAAATGTATTTTTCAGTGATCTTTAGATATTGGAACGTTGAGCTTTAATAGTGGGAATGCTGAGTCGACCTTCAACCTGTTGTTTTATTTGTTACTTGTGGTTTTTTTGGGATAATTTCACCTGTTTAAGACTTTCAGGTATTAAAATGTTTTGCCTATTCAGAACGGCTGTGGCTTTTAGTATTTGTAACTATAGCTTTTTCACAACCTTTTTTTCATAGAAATAAATGGAAATCAAAAAAAGTTTTGTGCTTTTTACTTCAGCATCATTTGCTTGCAGTTGCTGTTCTGCTGGTTTTAGCTTTTAGCTTCTGTTTTGATGCGTTTACATTTAGCTTCTGTTCTACTAGTTGAAATGTTGTTAGTTTCATTTCCAACTTCTGTTTTACTTGTTTCAGCTTCTATTTTTATATTTTAAACTGCCTTTTATTTATTTTTTCTGCAATTTAGGAAAAAGATAACCAAAATAAAATGAAACAATCCCAGCCCAACACCTACCTGTGTCAAACTCATTTTAGCTTTTAGCTACTCATTTGCTAGTTTTAGCATTTAGCTACTGTTGTGCTGGTTTTTATTTTTAGCTACTGTTGTGCTAGTTAATTTTTTTTAGCTTCTGTGCTGCTGGTTTTAGCTTTTAACTTCCATTTACCCGGTAATTTGTTTTAGGTTCTGTTTTGCTGGCTTTAGCTTCATTTTAACTTTTGTTTTGGTAATTTTAGTTTAGTTTCAGCTGTTTTAACTTTAATTCTGCAGCTCCAGCTTCACAGTTTTCCTCAGTTTTTCCAATTCTCAGAAATCTAGTTTAGAAAGTGTTCTTTGTATTCTGATCAAAGTGGTGTAAATAAACTGTCAACAAGCTGCTGTTTTGCTGCCTGAGCAGGTTGTTTTTCATTCTTTCCTCCACCTTCGATTCGTCTGTTTGCTGTAAGTTAATGAAATATTCAAAAGAAATGGCTTCCACAGCAGCTTTATTTGAGTTAAATTATGCATCGAGACAGAACACATTATTGTTATTATAAAATGAAGGGCTTTGGTTTTCCTCAGAAAGCAGCTCGGCTGCAGAGTGGTTCTGTAGGCCCGCACCACACTGTTCACTTAAACACCCATGCAGAGTATTATGTTCAAGCATGCTTTATTAAAAGACTGTAACGCATTCACATCAGTGGTTTGTTGAAAGCAGTAAAAGCATTGCCTGAATTATTTATTTCTTTATTTAGTTAAAACTTGGAACCCCCCTCAGCACATACCAAACACAGAGCTTCTTTTCATCCAGCTCTCTTGTTACATCACTCGTCCTCCATTCAACCATTTCCCCGCGCTTTGTGCCCGTGACAAATGCTGCTCAGTGATCCGAGGGCATGAAACTGGCAAAACATCAACTAGAATGCTGACTAGGAAAAAGAAGAATTGCAAAAGTACGGTATGTTTCTCTTTCAGCAGAGTTGTTTGTCTCTTTCCCTGCAGTATGCTTTTGTCATCTTCTGTGTTGAGTCCTGTTCGTGATTACCGGTATCAATAAAGCTTTTAATGTCCCTTTTTGTTGAGGGTTTTTTCTAAATTAGAACCATTCAAATAGCACCAATTTGTCATTTCTGACGTTTCAGTCTTTCTATTGAGACTAAATGACATTAAAGAAGCTGCCAGGCTGTTGACAGCTGCTTTGTTGGAGCTCAGCTCCATAGACCTTATTTTTTCTTTTCGTCTTAAATTTTCACCGTGGCCTCTCTAGCTGCTGTCTCTTCATGGGTCCTTAGTTGAGTGTTTGCATCTCAGGTTATTTGAGATGCTACTATCAGGAATATCCAGAGATAGCATAGTGATCGTGACATGGTGCACTCTCAAATGTCAGTACATCTTTGGCAAATGGCTTTAGAAGATGTAGATGGAATAAGAGCTACATAGTTCAGACCACAAACTCATGTCCGTGATCATTGGTCAGTGGGTAAAATAAAAAGATAAATATATATGCCGCACTTCCCAATTTTTATAACCTTAATCTTCTACGTTATTAGTGCAGATGCCTTCCTACACATAGTCTATTAGCAGACCTTTTTCAGTTTGGGGTATATGTTGAAATACTTTTCCACGCCAGAGGAATACAAAAAGTCTGTCCTGTCACATAAGAAGTGTCGACTCAGATGAAAGACAACCCAGACTAAAAGCAGTAAGAGACTGAAGCTTGGTATGTGGCCAGGAGTCATCTACAACAAAACGTCTGAGGCCCAGGGTGTGTTAAAGAAATCCAGCTGTGTTGGGGAGAGGAAGGTCAGCAGGGGAATGGACTTCTGGCTCAACTTCCCTCTCTAGTCCTACCTTCAGCTCCACCTCCCACACTTAATTGAGTTTCCTCTAATGTTCCACGATCATTTAATATATTTGAGCCAAGTTTATTCAGCCTGTAGTGAAAAGGAGATAA
Organism: Hypsolebias antenori; assembly: GCA_031762315.1. Classification (NCBI taxonomy): domain Eukaryota; kingdom Metazoa; phylum Chordata; class Actinopteri; order Cyprinodontiformes; family Rivulidae; genus Hypsolebias; species Hypsolebias antenori. The sequence continues at coordinate 35,489,649 of JARVGS010000001.1, read as the reverse complement.
GTTGTGCTGAGACATGGCACGATGCAAGCTTTTATGCACGGCAGATAGTTTAAAGAAACGTACTTGTGTGTTTTACTTGCTCCACACGTTTGTAAGTCTTTGTTTTCTAAGAGAAACTTGTATAGCCGCCAAGATAAGATAATGCGACACTCACTTAACTCACAATCACAGGAGTCTTATCTCAAATCAAATATTTGACAACAGCACTTTGGTTATCGTGCCTGAGATAAGTAGTCGTGTTTGTTTAGCGCAGATTATTGTGCGACGGCTGTAGTCACGCCCTCAGTTATTACACATTAACCTGAACAGGAGCTGTCAGCTCCCTTTAAAGATGTTTGATAGTGATGATTGGTTTATGGTTTGAACCAAACATTGTAGAAGCAAAGTTTTGCTTTTAGGTACACATTTCTGTTCTACCTTATGCAACTTTAATAACAGTGAAGTGGACGTTGTTGCGACTCTGTGTCTGTCTGGTATTTGTAACTTCTTAGACCTTTTAAAACGTTTGTAGATTTTTTTTTCTCAAAAAAATAAATAAAATATTCAAAAATGTTATGCTCTTTTACTTCAGCATACTTGCGTCATTGTTAGCTTTTAGCTACTGTTTTCCTGGTAGCTTTAGCTTCGGTTTGGCAAACTTCAGCTTTGAGCTACTTTTTTGCTTTAGCTTCTGTTTTGTTCATTTTAGCTTTTAGCTGCTATTGATGTTTTTAGCTTGCTCACCTAAATTCCATACTTAAGATATTTATACATGTGCCTCAAATTATACCCATTAACACACCAGTGTTACAGTGAATTTTAAAGCCAATAAGCCTTAGTTACTTTTTATTAATACTTTTTTACAGTTGTACTCCATAGTCATTTTAATGTAAATTCATTTTGACTTTAGTGAGGTCAAAATCAGCAAAGGACCCAAGATTCTTAAATTTCCATTGAGACGGATAAATTAAATCTGCAATAAACGCAGTCAGAAGAACTTAAAACAAGCCTATTTTGGCTCAACGTGCAAAAAACAGCTAAACTGACAGAGGGATTCCCTGTGAGTTATCAGCTGAGACAGACAGAAAGTGTTTCTTATCTTTGTGCTCCACTTCCTGTTTGTAGAAGTACTGAAGTTGAGCTGCTGTTTGGACGCTACACCCACCCAGCTGACCACTGACACGGTTTAGTTTCAGTCCAGTTTGGCGTGGAGCTGCGCCGTGATCGCACACCACGATACTCTGAGATTAACAAGTCATAATACGGGATTAAAGCAAGCCCCTTTTTGTTCTTATCTGAAACACCCTGTATCATTTCTGGTGGCCCTTTCTAAAACTAATTATTTTTAAATCGGTGTTCATTAGCGACTTTAGCTCAGTAATGAGTCTTGTATTTTTATTTCTTTATTTTTTAATAAACACGTGGTCTGTTGCTGATATTAGTATTTGAGCTGCAAAACAAGCTGGCACAGAGACAGACCGGCACCGGGCCAGAGCAGATGGCCGTGAGTCTCACTTACAACAAAACACTGTGGCAGACAGAAATGGAGATAATGCTTCTGTCTAGCAATAATAATAATAAATTAAAAAAACCTGGGACCCGACACGACCCCTTTCAGCTCCAGCCGCCATTTTAATTTTGCGTGATTTAGGATCCGTTTTAGAGGAAAACTCGGTGATGTTTACACCTTCAGCTCATCTTTTTTTTTTTATCGCCCTCCCTCCAGAGCTGTGGCTGACTGATCAGGTGACCAGTTCATGCACCATCTGTTTGATTTGATATTTAATTATTAAAACTCAAAAATATTTACAATATACTGTTTGATTTTTGTAAAACGCCACAGGGAATTTCAAGCAAGAAGCCACATTAGTTTACTTTTTACTGTTTACTTTTAGTTTTTATAGCATTGATGTTGATTCAGCCTTCACACGCTTGTCGTGTATTTTTCTGTAAGATTTTTCCACTTCAGTAAATTTTTCTACATTAGCTGTTGATACGTCAAAACATTCAGCTCGTTCTGGAGATTGGTGCTATGACTAGTTTTTTTTTTTTTTTTTGGTAACCTTTTTATTTTCATTTTCTTTCAAAATATTAAACTTTATGAACTTTTCTTTATTGAAAACATTAAGATCTCTTTGATTCATTCAAAATTGTTGCTCTCTTTGAAATTTGCTTCAGCAAATTGATAATTTTTGTCATCCTATGCTACTTTTAGCTACCATTCTACCACTTTTAGCTTCTAGCTAGCCTTTTGCTTCTTTAAGCTAGCTAGCCTTATGCTATGTTTATCATTACTGGTAGTTAACCTTTTTTTTTTTTACTAGCCTTTAATTACTTTTAACATCTAGCTGATCTTTTGACACTTAGACTTTTGCTAAATTTGGTTTGCGTTTAACTACTTGTAACTTTTAGCTAGCCTTTAAATATGTTTGGCTATACACTTGTAGCTAATCTCTTACCACTTTTTACCAATACATTTTATTTTATTTTATTTTACTTTTGATTTTACATCTTGTCTTGTTGAGTCAAAATGACTATTTTGAAGAGAGACCTGTTTTAGGCAGACAACGTATACAGACAGCAATATACCGGTACAACAATAAAAAACAAGTAAAATAAAAAAAAATTGTGTTATATAAACACTGTTACTGTTAGCAGCATGGATGGTCCTGTTAAAATCGTGGTCTTGTTAGTATCATGGTCCTGTTAGCATCATGGTCCTGTTAGCATCATGGTCCTGTTAGCATTGTGGTCCTGTTAGCATTGTGGTCCTGTTAGCATCATGGTCCTGTTAGCATTGAGGTCCTGTTAGCAGCATGGTCCTGTTGTCAGCAACATAGTCTTCTGGTACATTTAAACTTTTGCTAGGGTTTTTTTATTTTATTTTATTTTTTTATAGCTTTTTAGCTACTGTTCTGCTTCTTTTAGGTTTAACGATATTTCTCCTTTAGCTTTAACAACGCTGTTTCAGCTTCCTGAACAGTTTTCAGCTAAGTCATTCAGCTCACGTCATTCACACTGCATTCTAGCAGGAAACACTATTTTTCTAGGTTATTTATTTATTTATTTTAAATGCATTAAAGTAATTGTCTTTTCTTAATTTTATATATTATCTGTCTGCAATACTCTTAATCTAGGAAAGTTAAATACTTTTCCTTTGCAAAAGCATTTTTGTATAGGCCCTACTTAGCTGTTTGTAAAAAAAAGTTTCTCACTTAAAATAAAACCCACATCTACCAGTTGAGTAACTGTAATGTGCATCAGATTTCACTGACACACATTAGTCAACGTTTAGCAGCCGACTTCTGCAGGGCTCTTTGGGGACATTTTACTGCGCTGTGGCTTGTAAAAGCATCTTCGCTCTGTCATTTTCCCACCAACTTATTCCATATTCAGCTGATTATAAGAATGGTGACTGAGCAGCACTTCAGCTGCTTACAAGAACTCATATTTAAGCCTTAATAATGAATGACAAATCTGAGTGGAACATTGTTTCATAAATCAGCTGATGTTTTTGTTGTTAACACTCACATTATTAACTGTTAGAGCTCAAACTATGTGCGACTCTCAGCTACTCCTGACTGTACTTCCTTATCTCTGTTATTTGTCTTGTGTCAGACGTGCCACAGATCTATTTTCTAACCCTCAGTGTTGTTTCTTTGTTCTCCACAGACTCTGCAGCCTCACACTAAAAAAGCTGGTTGTCCTTAAAGAGCTGGATAAAGAGCTGAACTCCCTGTCGATAGCTGTAAAAATACAGGTGGGTAGCTTCGTGTCACGTGTTTTTGTAACGTCAAAGTTGCAATGTGCTTTTTTTAGTTGGGTTTTGCTGTCTTTGCTCTCCTTGCTTTTTGCTTTAGAATGTAATTGGATGACCTCACAGTCGAGACGTTTATCGAATCGCTCTGCATGGTCAAACCCTCCTTTAGCTGTGCCTAAAGCTCAGGTGTTTTAATGTTAGACCAGCTTACCTCTCTAAGCAGGAGCTTTAGCACCAGCAAGGCGGATTGTGCGTCTTGTATTGATTGTGCACACACGTGACTTAGTCTCAACATATTTACTGTATTTAAAATACATTTTCAAAACTTTATATAAGCTTTACTTCTTCCTTTGGCTTTTCCCTGTTCAGAGGTCTCCACAGCGAGTCCTCCTCCATCCCGCTCTGTCGTCCGTCTCCTCCGTCCTCACTTCAGCTACCTCCATGTCCTTTATAACTGCATCCAGATGTCTCCTCTTTGTATTTTTCCTGACAGCTGCATTTCCAACATCCTTCTACCAATAAACCCACTGTCCCTCCTCTGGACATGTCCAAACCATCTCAGTGTGTCCTCTCTAACTTTATCTCCCAGT
>JARVGS010000001.1:35471666-35484206 GCA_031762315.1 Hypsolebias antenori | reverse complement strand
TAGGAGGAGATGTATGAAGGCAGCAGACCAAGAAGTGATTTAAAGATGAAAATGTACCAGTGGAAGAGTTTGCGTGAAGTTAATGATGACCAGTTAACCAGTGAATACTGGGTGCAGTGGTGGGTTTGATAATCACAACCAGTTATGAATCTTTGTGCACCGTGATAGACAGCATCCAACATCTGCAGGTGCTTGTAGGAGCATTCATGTAGATAATGAGATGACTTGTTGTGAACTGGTGATTGAATAAACTGAATTTAATCTTAAATCCACAAAGATGTAAACAAGTACAAGGCTGGAAAAATGGAAGGTAGAGAAAAGTTGTGGAGTAAAGTTTGATTCATTTAGATTGAACACAAATATATATTTTTTATTTTCCCGTGCTGTTTGTTTGATACAAATTTGTTCCATTTTGTTGAGAATAAAGTCTCTAGAAGTTGTAGTTTATAAAAAAAAAGTCTAAGTTGAGATGTTCAACCAGTATCTCTGACATTCACCTAGGAAAACCAGCATGCTGTGTGTGTCCATCATTGTTTGTGTATTATTTAACCAGCCTGTGGTAACCGTTGTCACACATTCATATTTGGTGAATTTTACCACTGATGTCTCTGGTAGAAGTACATTACTGTTGACTACAATTTGATGTAAAAGATGGGCAAAAACTGATTGTTTTCAATGTTCTACAGAATAAAATGGAATGCTCTTTATTGTGGGTGTTTAGTAAAATCATACGTGGTTCATAAGCCCTCAGACTGGGTGTTAAGGATGACCCTCTGCCACTAACAGACCAAACCTGGGGTCAATGTTTGTAAAACAGTTATAGCTGTTTTTCAGGTCATCTGGTTGTGGCAGCCATCTTGAACCGGGATGACTGAAATGCTGCTTTTATTCAAAAACGCTAGTATTTGGCCATCTGTTTGTTATTATGATAATTAATTAAAGGTTTATGCAAAACTAGACAATCTTACTGAAATGGAAACAAACCGTCCTCTCTCGGCATAAAGAGCCAACCAAGTGTGACTGTGTCCATGAGCTGTGCTGCCTCTGGAGCGTGAAATCCCCCCATTTCTGCTGAGCTGCCCCGAGGACAGCTGAGTAAAGCGCTGCTCGCACCACAGCTCAGAAACTGGAGCAATAAATGTCATTTCCAGCAGGTTTTGTGAAGAAAAGCAGAGACACATGGGATGGGGATGAAGAAACAAGTCAGAAAAATAACACAAATGGCAGGGGTTTGTTTTTGTACAGCTAATAGGAAAACTTATTTGTCGCATTGGTTGTCTTTTCGGCTCTGTCTGTGGCCGGATCTGTTCTCTCACTGGGTTTGATCAGGTTAAGTGGCCTGCATGGACACACACATGTCCTTTATAATGATGGTCTCCCAAACCACAACAGCAGGATAATAGCTGTATAGTTTCTTTGGAGAAAGTCTGTCACCTAGGATGTGCTGTATCATAGTCATTTAATTTAAGTTAGGCCTGTTTAAATGTGTTTTTGCACATCTCAGTTTAATATAAACTAATACTGTGTGTTTGCATTGCAGTTTGTTAAAGCATAATACTTTTATCTGGATAGTGGTTACTGTTTACAAAAAATAGGTTAACAGTACTGCTTGTAATTTTAGGGCATTTTAAGTACCGGTAATAACTCTTGGAATAATTGCACGTGGAGATCTTGTTCTTACCCCAAGTCACTTCCTGTTTTTGCTACAAACAGGATACTTACGGTAGTTTAAACAACTTACTGCGTTTTAAAAGGTAACCCATGGAGGAAGTGTGATGCTGACCTCATTTTCCCACAGGCTTATAGAGCTTGGCAAAGGAGTCTCCATCTCCACTCCTCCTCTCCCCGTTTGGCCCCAGACAGACAGTTTGTGAAGTTGATGAGCGAAAGGGGACTAAAGAACATTGAACTCGAGCTTTTCTTGCCAAGATTCTGTATTGTTAATGTGCTGGAGACGTGCTTGGGTTTTCTACCTTGGGTTTTGTACTGGTCTCTGCGCATAAGAAAAGACTACATACAAAGGTGTCTTTGTTCGGCTTTGGTTACTGGTCAGAGTCAGAGTTGCCATCGTTCCCAGTGGCTGTTTACATTTTTTCTTACTTGTTAGAGACTCGGTTCTACAACAAGCATCAGGAATTAGGTGAGCTGAAAGGAAGGCTGCGATGCTGCACAGTTTTCATTTGAAATTGTCTGTTTTGTTGCTCAGTTTGCCACCACTTTGAAGCATGACACACGTTTTGTATTTCTCAGACCGACTCAGGAATGAAAGCCACTGATGGTGTTTATTTGACCTCCACATTCTTCTGATCCTACTCCAGTTGAGCCGTTGTGGTGCGTACTGTTTGTGCTCACTATGTACAGGGCCTTTTCAGAATAAAACACTATTTTAAAACAAAATATGGGACTTCAAGACAAATTCTGAAAACTTGAGGTCAACATTGTACTTGAGTTTACGTGCAGATATGGATTTAGAGTTTAGAGGTCCGCTGATTCAAATGTTTTTATTTTTTAATGTAAATAATGGGTCCAGTTGCTATCTTGTTTTGATTTTTAGGCACAAAACTGCATTTTATGATAGTTTTAGTTCTGATGTCAGGACACATGCAAATGAGATTTTAATTATGCGTTTCTTCTAGCGACAAAGAAGGAAAATAAAATGCCAAACTTATCAGGTTTTCTCTTATCGACCGCTGCCAAAAACGATGACGATTTTTCCTGTTTGTGCGTGTGTTGTTTGTCGTGTTAGCTAAAAATCCCATAAACCAGTCAATGACTTTTCATGAAACTTAGAAACTAATCATTGGGTGTACATCTACCACTGGTTAAACTTTGAAGACTAATTAATGATGGCCGCCACATCTCGGCGACCTTAGCAAACGCAAACATGCATACAACTCATCCATTTAGCAGATTTTGACCCAAAATATGGTGTGGTAGTAGCTGATAGTCATCCCAACATATACTTTAGGCACCGTGCTAGGTCTCACAACCTTATATAAGACTGAAACATTTCATTTGACCATAACAGCTAAAACTGTGTTTTTATTTTATTTTTTTCAACACATGACGATCTTAGTTCAAACCAGCGGGTGACATGCATTCCTTCAAGAAATGTTTGGCCTTTCATTTCTTTTCAAATCTCAGTTGGCACCTGAACTAAATTAGAGGATTGGTGAAATGTTACTGTAGCTTGTAATGGTTTTTGAGAAGTGTTGACAACAGATGTCTGTCATCAACACCCACAGCTTCCTGTAAAATGATCGGTGATGATCACACCAGGTTGATAGGACAGCTTAGTCGAGGTGTAGACTTCTTCCCATGACATGTTGTAGAAATGTGTTAAAGGCTGAGAAGAGAGGTCATCTGGGGATGCTCTGTTCTGTTCGCCTTCTACTTCAAGAGACCGCCTTTAATCCCTAGACTACCAGGTCAGTAAATCAGCTCAGGTCATGAGCCGATCCCAAGCCGAAGGAGCACTGTGTGCAGCAGTGGACTTTAATGGTGGGAGCGCTCATTCAGAATTCATGCCGTTGTTTTTTTCTTTAAAATTTCTTCTCTATGTTATGCCTCTACTGCATCTTGTGCTCTTCTAACCATTGATAGTAAATGTTTGAGTTAGTTGTGAATAAAATTCCCTGTAGAAAAACACGAAGATCTTTTCATCTCCTTCAAAAACGAGTTCTCTGAAACTTACTTCAGCCTACTGGCTTTATTTTTGTCTTCATATGCTACTTTTATCTTTTAGTAACCTTCTTTAAATTTTATCTTTTGGCTACAGTTTAGCTAATTTTATCTTTTAGCTTTGATTTGGTTATGTTTAGCTCTTGGCTATGGTTTTGCTAATTTTACTTTTTAGCCACAGTTTTGTTAACTTAGCAAGAATTTTGTTTATTTTATCTTTAGCTATGGTTTTATTACCTAGTTTTTTCCTCTAGTTTGGCAATTCTATCTTTTGGCTAAAATCTTGCTACGTTAAGCTTTTAGTAACTGTTTTGCCTGTTTTGCATTTAATTTGTTAAATTTAGCGTTTAGCAAGTTTTTCCACATTTAGCTTTGAGTAACAGTTAAACTAAATGCGTCGTTTAAATTCCTTTTTGCTACATTTATCTTTTCTCAGGTTTTGCTGCGTCAGTATTTTAATTTTGATTTAGCTTATTCTAGCTTAAGCTTTGGTTTAGCTTTTTTAGCTCTTAGCTACAAATTTACCACATTTAGCTTTCAGCTATGGTTGTGCTACATTCAGCTTTTGACAGTGGTTTAGCTACATTCAAGATTTGCTGTGTTTTTGCTCATTGTAGCTTCATCTAGTTTTACTCATTGTAGTTTTTAGCAACATTTTTGTCACCTTTAGCTTTCAGCAGTGGTTTTGCTACTACAGCTGAGCCATTCAGCACTTCACATTCATCCAGGGTTTATGCAGAAATGTCATTTTCTCTACTGTGTTTCTGAATTATTGGCAGCCTCATTGTCTATAACAGCTGCGGTCACCCTCGTTGTATATTTCTATGAAAAAACTGTCGTCTGTTCAGCTGTTAGAGGAGAGAGGCCTTTTGTTCTAGGAAACCTTTAGCTGTGAATCACCATGGACCTGTGAGTGGAGCAGGTTTAAGCTGATCACTTTTATCCATGTCACATCGGTTTTACATCGTTACACAACGATGTGGGGCAGTAGATATCAGTTGTGCATTTTTCAGTGATTATTTTGTTCTAATGTTCCTTAACTTTGGATCCACACCTTCTACTCCTGCCTTGTTAACCTTTCTCAATAAAAGCATTAGTGTTGATACTCGTGCACTTTAAAAACACACATTTTCTTTATTTTTGTCCTGAAGGGTTCAAAGCGTCTCCTCAGATCTAATGAGTACGTCCTCCCTCCCAGTGGACTGATGGAGACAGACCTGGAGCTCACCTTCTCACTACAGGCAAGTCCTCTGATGTTTTACTGTGAACTGTCACACCGACGTGGCCGAAGCTTTTATCCATCCTCATGCTTCTTCCATCTTGTTCTTCTTTTTTCATAATAAAGGTGCAAAGTAACATTTAGCATAAATCTATAGCATGTAGATTAAATCTGACTCATTCTAAAATGTTTAATATTAACCTCAACCTCAAATCCTTTAACATGATGGCTTTAATCATTTGAGGAACGGTGACGTGTGGAGGACAAAGACATGTTGGGCTTAATAAAGCTTCAGCTGATGGACATTATCTGAAACTCATCTTTTAGGAATTGAAAATGAAATTACGTAATTTCTGGACTATTGAGTGCACCCAAATATAAGCTGCGTCCACTAAATTAAAACAATTTTTTTTTTTTTTACATATCTAGGCTGCTCTTGTCTATAAGCTGCAGGTGTCCACATTGTAACATGAGGTATTTACACAGAAATATATATGTTTTTAACTTTTAATTAAATACGTACCAGTAACATGCACAAATGCGTACAGTGACAGTTTTTTCTGAATAGTGCCTGTAACAGGGCTGGATTTTTTTTTTTTACAGTAGTCTACCAGGAAGTCAATCTACATAGGTTTGTGTGCGTCTTATGTCAGCCTTTAAAACCTGAACACCAAACTCCGCTCTTTGAATTGAGGAAGCTCCTCGGATGAAGAGCGAAACGTCTTCTGTTACAAATAAAGTCCAGTTGTTTTTGTATTGAATGTTTTTTGATTTTATCATGTCCTGGATGACTGAGAATCTTCACCAGCATATCTACCAGGAAGTCATCGAGTGCCATCTTCATCTTCCTCCTGTGTAAGCTTGTGCTGTCCTCCTGCTCCGTTGTCAGGATCCAGTGTTTCCCCTACCATTATACAAGCAGGGCGCACCACCCTGTCAACAGAGCCGAGCGTCCTGCCTACCGAACCACCCCCCACACACACACACCACCCATCGACAACTGCCGGCACTGATGTAGCATCACAAGGACCCACCCCCCAAAAAAGACGTGCGCCTGTATGTGATGAGGCTAAATGTTTTGGCCGAATGAAGCTAGCCCATCAAAAAAAATAAAAAAATAAATCCACAAATTAGCAATGCTGCGGTGTTCAAAGCGCGTGAAAAAAGTAGCAGCTTATAGTCTGGAAATTATGGTATTTAACAAATTAATTAAACAAATTGATTTGCTACTGTTTGACAGTTATTCTGTGTATAGCACATTAGGAATTACCTTGTAGGTGCTAAAATACTATTTTACGTTATCTGACGTCACGTGCGCTGCAGAATGGCAGCACTGACGGGAGCTCTGCTTCGACTCAATTCTTTTTTTTTTGTTCCTGTTGTTTTCATTGTAACTTTTTTTGCGCCTAAACTGCACACTCACACTACGGGTATGACCGCGATGCACTTGTGGACTTTTGTGTTTCGCTGCAATGCTATATACTGTATATATTTATATACAGTATATATATATTTTTTGTCCATCAAAAAAAAATAAAAGGTCTAAATAACAAACATATCAGGAAACATCCAAATAAACCCAAGACGTCTTTCACACTGTGCTTCTAAAAACTTAGTTTATTATTTATCGCTTATTTTTGCAGGTCAAAAAACCATGAACTTCTATTTTATCAGACTTTTTATTGTTTTTCCGTTTTTCTCCCCAGTACCCTCATTTCTTGAAGCGGGATGCCAACAGGCTGCAGATCATGCTGCAGAGACGGAAGCGTTACAAAAATCGGACCATCCTGGGCTACAAAACCTTGGCTGTCGGAGTCATCAATATGGCCGAGGTACGGTTCGGCGCCTCGTTCACTCGTTTCCTTTAATGTGCTTCTGTCAGCTGTTTCTCAGGAAGAATGTCATTTTGCTCCGAGGTTCTGATTGCATTCTCCTCTGACAGTGAATAGCACGGCTGCTGTATTTTGGGTACCGGGCTCCTGTGATTCATTTTCATCACTCAGTGTTGTGTGAAATTACAGACCATCTGTCGGGTCCTTCATGCACGCTTCTCTAGAAACGGCGCACGCAGCCACGCTCTGCTGTTGAAATAATAATCTTGGAGCTGGGTGTTGGCTTTCTTATGGAAGAAAAATGACTTACTGCGACTCTCCAGCTCTCAGATGGTCGTGCAGCGATGAATTGTGTTATAAAGGATGCATGTTTGGCCATTAGGACATCAAAATGCTTTTTTTTTTGTTTTTTCCGCCCTCGATACGTTGGACAGGCTTGTTTTTCATGCTGTTATACCGTTTACCACGTGTCAACGATTCAATAATGATTGATTGTTGGAAATTTAGCTTCACAGAGCAGATGCAGATCAATAAAAATCCTTCTCTGTGGCTATAATTAGTTTGCTGTTTTGCTTTGAAAGAGATGGAGATAAAAGGTGTGATTTTAAACCTTAATGTGTGAATGTTTATGAAGCATATCATTTTGCTTACTTATGTTTTTCAGCGTCTTTCTCGTTCCACAATTTTTGTGCTATTTCAACAAATCATAAAACGTTCAGCTCATTCAGTAGAAGGGTGCTATGACTTTTGGTGTTGGTACAACTTTAGCTTTTTAAAGTATTTAGCCTTTGCTGCCATTTTTTTTCCTCATAGAAAATGAGTTGAGCTCATTTTACATCCTTCAAATCTTTAGGTCTGTTTACAACCATTTACTGCTGCTTTCACATTTTGTTCTGCTTCAGCTTCTTTCAACTTACTGGTGCAAATTTAAACATTTTTCTGCTACTTACAGCTAATTTCAGCTGTATGTTGTTCAGCTGTTTTGTGCGCCTTTCAGATACTTTCTGCTAACTACAACATTTTTTGTGTTTTTCTAACATCTTTCTGCCAATTTCAGCTTGTTCTGCTTCTTTTAGCTTATTTCTGCTAGTTTCAGCAGTTTTTTGCAGTTTCAACTTATTGATTAATTAAGTAACTTATTATTGATTTCAATTTATTTATAAATGATTACAATTGATTCATAAATTCAATGTATAGTTTAAATCTCTATCCGGTGATATCCAAACCTACAAGAAGTACAACTCATAGTGCCACAATAATTGATAACTTTTTCACAAATATAACAAATGGGGATGTGATAGGTGGTATTCTTATTACCAACATAAGTGATCACTTACCAATTTTTACAATGTATAAAAATGATCAAAATACCAATATAGCAGTAAAAAAAAAATAATAATAATAATAAACACATCCAAAAAAGCGTTAGAAAGATTAAAGGAAGACTTAGATAAACAAAATTGGGATGATGTGTACGTAGATGATGTGAATAAATCTTATGAAAAGTTTATGAACATTCTAGAAGTTTTGTTTGAAAAAAATTGTGTGCAAAAATATTATATAAAGAAAAAAACTTGATCAACCATGGATGACGAAAGGATTGAGAAATGCATGTTAAAAAAAAGAACTATCTGTACTCATGTTTCTTGAAATCCAGAACACAAGAGACAGAAAATAAATATAAAAAAATACAAAAACAAATTAACTGGGATCATAAGAAAACATAAGAGGGAATATTATAGTGAATTATTACATAAAAGTAGTGGTGATATGAGGGTACCATGGTGAGTAATGAACAGTGTTCTGGAAAAAAAAGGTTAGTATGGGTCTTTCACAACATTTTGTGGAAAATAATAAGGAAATCCATGAGGAAAACAAAATTGTAAATGGTTTTAATAATTACTTCGTAAATGTTGGATATAACCTTGCAGATTCAATGCCGAAAGTGGATAAAAATGTAAGTTATTTGATCAATGGTTGTGTAAACAGTATGTGGCTGAAGGGAACTGATAAAGAAGAAATAATAAAGGTAGTTGAAAATTTTACTGACAAAAGATCAAAGGATTGTGAAGACATGGATATGATGGTTGTAAAAGAAATAACAAGTCATGTAATTGAGCCATTTAGATATATATGTAATTTGTCATTTTCAACAGGGATATTCCCAGACAGAATGAAAATAGCAAAGGTAATTCCTCTTTTTAAAAATGGTGATAAATGTGTATTTAATATCTACAGACTTGCCACAATTCTCAAAAATTCTAGAAAAACTATTTGTAACCAGACTCGACTTATTTCTTGATAAAAAATAATATTTTAAGTAACAGTCAAAATGGGTTCAGATCAAGTAGCTCGGCATCCATGGCTCTTATGGAGTTGATGGAACAAGTTACCACAGCTACAGATCAAAAACAACATTGTATAAGTATATTTGTTGATTTGAAATAAGCATTTGACACTATTGACCACACCATTCTACTTGACAAATTAAAAAAATATAGTATTAGAGGACCAGCTTTGCAGTGGATATGTAGTTATTTAAAAGACGGAAAACAGTTTGTACAAATTGATGATGTAAGATCTAACCCATGCAATATTTCATCTGGAGTGCCACAAGGCTCTGTAGTTGGACCTAAGTAGTTTATTTTATATGTAAATGATTTAATGAAGGTGTCCGGTATCCTTAAATGTGTTCTTTTTGCTGATGACACTACTTTCTTTTGTTTGGGTAAATACTTGGAACAGATGTTTGAGTTGATGAATATTGAGTTGGTTAAAATACAAACTTGGTTTAAATTAAATAAGTTATCATTGAACATTGATAAAACTAATTATATGATATTTAGTGTAGTAGAACAGGCACTTTGTGGTTTGGTAGATTGAAAACCCAGTTTTTTCTTACCTTCTTTAGGAGGGGGAGCTGAAGCTTGCGCACCTTCTAGTTCCAGCGATTGGGACTTGACCATCTCACCTGGGAACACCTCCAAGGGTGCTTTGACTTGTGTGTGAGCATCGAAAACATTGACAGTGCACTGTTTTGTTTCTTTGATGGTTTTCTCTTTGAAATTAGCCATCATCTGTACTGAGGGTTTTATGACAGAGTTGAGGTTTTTGCTGAAAACAAACTTAAAACCTTCTTCTTCTTCCATGCCAGGTTCATTTCTGTTACCAAAGTACGCCTGGATTATTCTATCATAATATACCCTTGGGTGTTCATTTTTACCTTGCAAGACCCTCTCAGCAGCTGGATAGCCACCGGGCCCCATGCAGGGTGTATACTCATTGATTAGCGCCTTGCACAGAATGCTGCAATCACTTCTCGTGGCTATTTTATGAAGTTCAGCCATTGAGAGAGTGGCGAATTATTATTATTCCCACCATTCAACGTCAATGGTACAACTGAGGCTGATGGGACTGTAGGTCCCCGCCCTTGTTGAGGGGCCAAACCAGGTACGTTGAACTGGTATTGGGGTACCCCAATGGGTGGGGGTGGTAGAGTAGGTGGGAGTGTGTTCTGAAACCGGCTTCCTAGAAGGTCCAGGTACTTGTTCTCTTCTGTAACTAGCTTTTCAGCGGTTTCCATCAGCTTTGCTCTACAATCAATTAACTGTGCTCGTTGTTCTTCATGGTCATGCTGTAACCTCGTGATGTGCATAAATTTCTTCATTTTCTGATATGCATTTCTTACGTCGATGCGTTTATGACTGTAATTGCTGTTGCAATTGTTCATTGTCCGCAAATTTTTTTTGGTAAGCTTGTTCTCTTGTACGCATGCTTTCTTCATGTGATTGTATTTGTAACGTTATGTGATGTGTCAGCTTCTCAATCTCTGCTTGCAATGTTTCTTGATTTTTCAAATATGTCTCTGACTCAGCTTGGCATGCAACCGTTTCCTGATGCAAACGCTTTTCAAGAACTGTACTCATGCTGATTTCACGGTACAATTTGGCTTTTAGCGAATGCGCCAGTTTGGCTAAGCAATCATCGCTCTTTTTACCTGTAGATGTGACACTATCTGCAACACTTTTTAGCTCTTTATGCAAAGTTGATGTGTCCATCTCCTCCACGTCGTCACCATATGGACTTATGGAGTCTGTGAGCAGATTTAAAGCTGTCTCAAGCCAGTCCTCATAATCCTTATTTGGATCAGGATCATTATCCTGACCTTTCGCTGGTGTTGCAGTATTAGTAGAATATGCCATGGTTTGCATCTCTGTACAGCAAAACCTATCAGGTAAGATGAGTTTCAGTTATCAGTGTTCTTAGCAGGTAAATGCCTCTCATCAAGTAAGCAGTGAGTGTGTGAAACTAAATAGCTCATCGGTTTCATTCAAGTACTGATAGAATATCGGCTTATTCAAAAAAGAGCACCTTTTGCAGGATTTATCCCATCAATGAATATCATAAGTAAATGCCTTTTGTAGCAGTGTTACTTAAAAAGAGCTTAATTCTAAACAAGTACAACGAACCAGGCTATTTGTCATTCTTGTTTACTCGGATGCACTGAAAATGAACTAATATATTGCTTTATTCCACTAAAAGTAACCAAATAAATCTGAGGTTTTGAGGATTTCAAACTGAAAAAAGCATTGTAATGTTGCTTGTCCAGCAGGTGGAGGCATAAGCTCCTGGATAACACAGAGCGACTGTAATTACACTTCGTGGTCGCTAGGAGTCAGTAACGACCTCCCCATACCGTTTGTTGATGTCTGTGTGTAGCCGTTAGCTTAGCCTTTAGCACGGTCAAAAATCAAACTTTTGGAACGAAACATATGTCTAACTGTGAAATTGCTTGAACATGCATCCTTTTAACAGACGGATCGAGTGTATCAGGGCAGTTGTTAAGAATTTAAGTGTTTAAAACTTAAAGAAAAACAGGTTGCTCTGGCAACGGGGGTGAGTCGACATAACCAGCGTGACGTCTCCTAGCCAATCACAGCTCGAATAGACAGCGTAATGACGTTGTGAACCATACGACCAATCACAGCGCAGAATACTGGAAACCGGAGGTTCACCGACCAATCACAGCGGATGAACTTGAGTCACCTGGAAAAGTTGTGTCACTTGACCTAAGCATAGCATAGCCAAAGTTAGCCAAAGTTTGTAGACTCTCAGCTCGTAAAACGCACAAAATCATACACCAATAATTCTGAAACTCGGCGAAAAACATTCAACAGGTATACCGAAACTATGCTCGGTGTTAAACAACAGATTCCTGTAGAAACCACTGACTCGTTTGACCCGGACCAACAGAACCGAGTCACGTCCCCCCAGAACCACCAGACAACTTGGCAATCTGAGAAAAGTTTCAAACAGAATATGCGTCCCCTGCTTATATTTTAAACCATACACAGTATCATCAGCAGAATTAGTGGAAGACATGGCTCGGCGGCCACAGTGAGACAGCGCTCACCCACCCGAAAATAATGTTTAGTGTATGTCAATTCAAACGCTATCACAGCGACAAAATCTTAACCAAGGCAGCTTCCAATAGCGAATTAAAACAGCATAAAGATACTTCTTGGCCACGAATGAACATAAGCACAGTTCTGTGTCGTTGTGAACACTTTCAGCTTTGAAATATCCCTTTTAAGAGTCAAAAACTTGGACTGTCAGTCATGCCAACATATAGCTTTTCAGAACCATAAGGTCACACATATGGAAAATTAATATCCATAAACCTTTTAGAAGACCTGATCACAGCCACTGAGTCAGCCATCCGTAATAAAAAAAAATTAAAGAATTTGAAGCAGAACAACTCAGAATCAAAGTTTCAGCCTGCCTCAGTAATGCCAAACCACCACCTTC
>JARVGS010000001.1:35449415-35460557 GCA_031762315.1 Hypsolebias antenori | reverse complement strand
TTCTTCCGCCGCTGCGCCGCCGCGTTACGACGTTTAACGTCGTAAAACCGAACGTAACTGCGTAACATGAATAAGGGAGATGCCGTCGTAACTTCGAAACGTCGTAAGACGAGACCGTCGTAACCTGAGGACTACCTGTACTGTATAGCATATTTTGTTGCTAACCCAATAAAAGTTGATTCATAACCATCAGGTGCAATAATAATGTTCCAATAACAAATAAATCACAGATGGGTTCGGTCCAAGACTTCAAAAGACTTACCGTAATTTGTGGACTATTAAGCGCACCTGAATATAAGCCGCGCCCACTAAATAAAAAATATATATAATTTTGTACATATAAAGGCCGCGCTTGTCTATAAGCCCACCTTGTAACAAGATATTTACACAGAAAGGTTTATTTATTTATTTATTTATTTATTTTTACGTTTAATTAAATATGTACCATGACATACAAACATACATACAGTAAATGTTTTTTTCTCAACAGTGACTGTAACACGGCTGGTTAAAAAATAATAATACAGTAGCCTACCTACTGATGGCTACCTTTATCTTCTTCCTGCAGAGGGTCTTTGGCACTGCTCCACTGTCAGGATCCACTGGAAGACTTGAGCAAAAGCTGCTCTTCGCATATGATCAGTTTTGGTAAACGAGTTCTCACCACCAGTCGTCCAAGCCTCCCACAACACTCAGAGTCCCACAGTAAACGATTCACACTTATTTTGTTATAATACAACGTGAAGGGGAGGAGAGAATGGGGAGGGGACGTATGAACATCCCCACTCCCTCCCCGTTTCATTGGTCCACTGTGACCTGTTCGGTCATTTCGTTGGTCAGATTTATTTATTTTTAACCTTTATTTATACAGGTAGTCTCATTAATTCACGAGGACCCACCCCCCAAAGAGACGTGTATTGGGCAGTTCTGTGAGTGCCCGGGTGTGACGAGGCTAAATGTTTTGGCGACATAAAGCTCGTTAGCTCATAAAAAAAAAAAAAATCCATACATTAGCTGCAGCATTGCGTACACTGCAGGTTTAAATAAAGCGTGTGAAAACTGTAGCATCTTTTCGTCTGGAAGTGACAGTATATACTCCTTCAAGTTTTATTCTCATAATTTCATATTCTCTTTGTTTTTAGGCCATTTTTTGAGGGAATGTCTCACTCCAGCTCGCAGACTGAGATCGGAAGCATTCACAGCCAAAAGAGCCAGCAGAGGGACTCAGCATGTCCTGTAAGTTCATCATCGTGCTTGCCCTGGACAAACTTGACATTTTAGACTTGCTTTACGTTAAAGTTGTCCCTAAACAGTGAAACGTTAAAAAAAAAAAAAAACATCAGCTGTCTGATTGTAGTTGTTCAGGTATTCTGAAAGATACCACAGCTTGAGCTCAAAGCAGCCTCTAGTGTCCAAGGGTGAGACTTAAGTTCTTGCCCTTCCCACCCCTGCAGCCTTTCAGTATTTATAGTGACTGTCACCAGATGACCTTTCCAGCACCATCAACACACACACACACACACACACACACACACACACACACACAACTATGCTCCCATGCTGCAAGGGAAGATTGGATCGCTCAGTCCTGATCCTCCTTCTCTGAGATTTATGAGCTGTTAGGACAACATGGGCAGAGAACGAGGGACGTGTCGGACCAGAGAGGAAGATCTGTTTATAAATATCTGGGAATCCATTTTAGCTCGTCGCAAACTGGCCCAAAGCATTTCTCACTGGTGAAGCCTTCCATTTTGTTGCACTCCAGTGGAACTTCATAAACAAGTTTTACAGCCAAAAAGAAAAAAAAAAAATCTGATCTCCTTCTGAAATTTATAAAACCAGACGTTCCAAGATGCTTTGAAATTCTTCAGAGGAACAAATGTGCCTCAGCTGATCGATGAGAAAATGTAACTCTTCAGTTTCAGATGTTTGTAACTACCGGTAAGCATAAATAACGTGACGTGTAACGATGTGCGTGTGCTCTGCAGAGCGGAGACTTTCTGACTGTGGACAGATGTAAAGTGCAAGCAGGCCGATTTCAAGAGGACAGCAACACAGACGCGACTGTTGGGGTACGTTTTAAGAACAGCTGAACATTATCCTTTGAACGCTGATTCAGCATTTTACTATTATTCTTCTATTTTCGTTTATTTTTCTGTACTTTTATGCAATTTACCTACGATACTTCCATTTATTTTACTTTGGCCGTTATTGTATCAAAACATTCAACTCATTCCGGAGAACGGTGCTGTGACTTTTAGTTTTTGTAATTGGTATACAGTATATATATTTTTAAAAGATTTAACTTTATTTACAACTCTTTTCCCCCATAAACACACAGAGACCTCGTACGGTCCTTCAAAAACAATCTTCTCTTTGAAATCTGGTTCTGTTTATTTAATTTGCTACGTTAGCTTTTAGGTAGCATTCTCCTACTTTGAATAATTAACTAGGTTTTTTAGCTATTTTTCACTTTTAGTTAGCCTTTTGTTACTTTTAGCTAGCATTTTGCTTTTTATAAGCTTTTAATCTTTTATTAGTTTTAGCTTTTAGCTACTTTTTGCTACTTTTAGCTACCATTTTGCTACTTCAAATTATTAACTAGCTTTTTGCTTCTTTTAGGTTTTAGCTAGCCTTTTGCAATATTTAGCTAGTGTGCTTTTAGTTAGCAATTTGCTTTCTTTAAGCTTTTTGCTTTTTTTTTAGTTTTAGCTTTTAGCTACCATTCTGCCACTTCAAATTAACTAGCTTTTTGCTTCTTTAGCTTTTAGCTAGACTTTGCTATATTTAGCTAGTGTTACTTTTAGCTAGCTTTTTGCTTTTTAAGCTTTTAGCCTTTGACTAGTTGTAGCTTTTAGCTACTCTTTGCTACTTTTAGCTACCATTCTGCTACTTCAAATTATTAACTAGCTTTTTGCTTCTTTTAGCTTTTAACTACCTTTTGCTATCTTTAGACATTGTCACTTTTAGCTTTTAGCATTTTATTAGTTTTAGCTTTTAGCTACTCTGCTATTTTTAACTTCCAACTGCTTTGCTACTTTTAGCTACCATTCTGCTACTCCAAATTATTAACTAGCTTTTGCTACGTTAAGCTTTTAGCTGGCCCTTTGTTACTTTTCACTAGTGTTACTTTTAGTTGGCGTTTTCCTACTTCCTACATTTTTAACTAACCTTTTGCTTGTCTTAGCTAGTGTTTTGATTTATCTTAGCTTCTATCTACATTCTACTACTTTTAAGTAGTGTTTTATTTTTAGTTAGCATTTAGATTTTATCTAAACTTTTGCTGCTTTTAGCTAGTGTTTTATTGGGTTTAGCTTCTATCTACTACTATTCTGCTAGTTTTTACCTCTTGTCTAGGCTTTTTGCTACTTTTACATATTGGCTAGCATTTAGCTTCTTTTTACATTTAGCTAGTCTTCTTCTTTTGGCTCTAACAAATTTCATTCAACACTCGATGTTCTCACAGTTTAAACTGAATCTTCACAGATTCTTTTAGACATTTTATTCCGTCCAACTTTCTACGCTCCTTATTCTTGCCATGTAAAGAAACAGCAGGGAGCGGCAGTGAACGGCTCGTCCATCATGGATCAGTGTCACAGACACGGCTGCAGTTCTGACTTGTTGTTGTTCTGGTGCCGTCGGGTCAGGCTAACCTTGTTGGTCCAGCGGCAGCTCCCTCTGAGCTCAGGGCATCTGTCTGAGTGCTCCGCTCCACTAACCTGATTTGAAATAAATATGGAGGCTGCAGGTTTGGTGTTTCTTCAGCCACCTGCTAAGACGCCATGACTTTTTATCTCTGCTGTCAGGCTGAGCTTGTATCGTTATCCCCAGCCCCGACAGCCGAGCTCAGCTCTTCACCAGGCCAGAGGCTCCTTACACCCCACACCCCCAGCTCTTTCACCACTCCTTAAAATGTGTGGCGAGCCGCCACACATTGATCCACTGGTTTAGTTTGCTGGGATGTGCACTTCTCTAATCGTGGGTAATGGTGTGAATGTTTTTGAAGCATTCACTCTGTTCTGGTCCGTTGTTCTTTCTGACATTTTTTGGCATCTTTCTCTTTCAATTCTTGTGCTATTTCAACAAAACATAAATCAAAACATTCAGCTCGCTCAGGACAATCCTGCTATGACTTTTGGTATTTGTGCATCTTTAGCTTTTTGAACTATTTAGCCTTTTCTGACATTTTTTTCCTCATATTAAATGAACTCAGCTCACTTTACATCCTTCAGATCTTTAGATGTGTTTGTTTACAACCTTTTACTGCTCCTTTCACGTTTTGTTCTGCTTCAGCTTCTTTCAGCTTACTTGCACAAATTAAGCTTTTTTTCAGCTACTTTCAGCTTTTTTCAGCTGTTTTTTGTCCTTTTAATTTATTTCTGCTAACTACATTTTTATGCTTCTTTTAACTTCTTTCTGCTAATTTCAGCTTGTTCTGATCCGTCCAGATTATTTATACAAGTGTCAGGTTTTTCTGCTATTTCAGCTACTATTTAGTTGTTTTTAATGCTAATCTTAACTTTTTCAGCTTATTCCACATTTTTTGCACTCATTTCAACTTTTTTTAGCCTAAATTGGCAAATAATGTGATTTCACCTTCTCGCTCTCTTCCTTTTGGTAATTTAAGCTTCTTTCTGCTGTTTTAGCTACTTTTCAGCTGTTTTTGCTCATTTCAGCTTTTAAGCTAATTTCCACCTTTTTGTGTTCATTACTGCTTCTTTCAGCCTAATTGAGCAAACATGTTTTTTCTGCTTTCTTCTGCTAATTTAAGCTTGTTCTACCTTTTCAGATAGCTTTATAGCATTTTAGCTAATTTCAGCTGTTTTCAGATAAATTCAAGTTTTTCATGTAAATTTCTGCTAATTTCAGCCTAATTAACTTATGCTAATTTCAGCTTGCTGCTCTCCTTTCAGCTTTTTCTGCTCTTCAGCTACTGTTTAGCTCTTTTGATGCTAATTTTAGCTTTTTCAGCTAATTCCACATTTTGTTGAGCTCATTCCAGCTCTTTCCACTTCCTTCTGGTATTTTAAGCTTCTTTTTTTCTTTTCTGCTACTTTTTAGTTATTTTTTTCCTTTCCTAATTTCAGCTTTTTTTTAATTGTATTTCAACCTACATTTTTTTGTAACATTTGTTTGGTATTAAAGAACTTAAATGTCATTTCTTGGGACAGTCCAGGCCATTCCTGAGAAACAGGTTAACGTAATTTTTGTCCTCTTGGCTTATATTTCATCTCCTCTTAAGGTCCAGGAGCCAGAGACGGAGAACAGTGGACCGGGACAAGTGGACGTGAACAGCTGGGATGTCAACGCTGAACGTGTGACCAGCTCTGTTGGCAAACTCTGCAAAACAGAGTCGCAGAATCACATGTCTCCCAGGTACGCTGCTGCTGACTGACCCTGAAAACAAACACTCAAAATACAGTGCCCTCATTGAGCCACCATGTTTTAAACACGCAGGTCTGCGCCTTTCACCTGGTTTCAGTTGGGATCTCGAGTCCAGTTCCCCCGCGCTCTTTCTAGTGTGTGTGTTTAAGCCCCGTGTGTTTTGTTCTCTCAGTAAAGTGGAGAACAGGCTGCAGAGACGACCTCGCAGCACCTCCATGAAAGACCGCCAAAACTCGAAGGCTCAGAGTGACCGGACCAGCAGCATGGAGAGTGAGTGCTCCCCGGACTCACGACTGATAGCACAGGTACACACACACCACACACACACACACAGTGACGGCGTCAAGTTGCAGTTCTGACTTGACAGATTTTATTTTCAGTGTCTGACTCTTTACTGCTCTTGTGTCTACAAGGTTCCCAGGAAGTCTGTGTACGACCAGCTGAACCAGATCCTCATCTCGGACGAACGCCTGCCTGAGAGCATCATCCTCATCAACACGACGGAGTGGCAGGGGCAGGTGCGTGTCCATCCAAACCTGACGCTTCGCACTCGCACCAACGCCGTTTCAGCATAGTTTTTTTTTTTTTTTTTGCTGTTGATTTCTGCAGACTTTGTGCAACTTTAAACGTTCAAAAATCCAAATGTTCGGCTCGTTCAGGTGATTTGTAGCTTTTATACTTTTAAAAAATATTTTAACTTTATGTACAAATATTTTCCTCATAGAAACACACAGAGATCTCTTGAGTCATTTTTTGTTAGTTTTTTATCTGCTACTGCATACTTGGTCTTTTTTCATCATCTTACATTACTTTTAGTTTTTTAGCTACTGTTCTGCTACTTTTAGCTTTTAACCAGCCTTTTGCTACTTTTAATAATAACACCTTAAATTTAAAGCACAGTTCAAATGTTCAAAGAAAGTCTGCTAGAATGAAATAAACAAAAATATATAGTTTAAACTTCAAGCTAGCTTTTTGATACTTTTGGCAGGCTTTTTGCTGCTTTTAGCTAATGTTTTGCTGTTTTTAGCTACCTATTTTCTACTTTTAGCTGGGATTTTGCTACTTTTCCTTAACCTTTTCTTACTTTAAAAAATTAATTACCCAGTAACCTTTTCTGCCTTTAGCCAGTGTTTTACTGAATTTAGTTTTTAGCTGATGTTTTGCAACTGTTACCTTTAAGCTGCCATTCTGCTGCATTTAACTTTAAGCTAACATTATGCTACTTTAGCCTTTAGTTAGCCTTTAACAATCTTTTTTTGTTTAGCCATCTTTTTATGCTGTTTTTAGATACATTTGGCTACATCTAACTGTTAGCTATTTACTACTGTTGTTTAGCTTTTGCTGCTTTTAGCTAACCTTTTGCTGTTTTTAGCTTTTAGCAAATAGTTTGCTGTCTTTAACTTTCAGCAAACATTTTACTGTTTTGAGCTACATATTTTCAACTATTAGCTAAACTTTTGTTTCTTTAAATTTTTAGATAACTTTTTCTGCCTTTAGTCAGCATTTGACTGAATTTAGTTTTTAGCTAATATTTTGCTACTTTTACCTTGAAGTCGCCATTCTGTTACTTTTAGCTTTAAGCTAGCCTTATGCTCCTTCAGCCTTTAGTTGGCCTTTAACTACCTTTTTCAGTTTAGCCATCCTTTGGCAGTTTTAGCTACATTTTGCTACATCTAGCTTTTAGCTATTTGCTACTATTGTTTAGCTTTTTCTGTTTGTATCCTTTTAGCTAACCTTTTGTTCATTGTAGCTAGTGTTTTGACCCTGTTATCTTTAGCTATTCAGTTTTAGCTTGCAACATAAATTTCAGTAAATTGTTCAACTGTCACACTTTTTATTTTTGACAGAAAATGTAGTTTCTCTGTTTTTTTTTTCTTCACCTTTATTTGTTTTTAAATGTGAAAGAGTCGTCAGACGTTACAAAGCAGCTTTTCACTCGCAGGCCGTGCTTTAAGCTTCACATTGCTGGAGCGGTGTCGTTTCTTTGTTTGGTGCTCGCGCGACTGTTTTTGCAGCTCCTCTTACCTCGACCGGCTCCTGTGAATGTCCGTACTCATCGTGTGTCCCTCGCGTGTTTCCGTACAGTACGTCGCCGACCTGCTCCACGAGCAAGGCCAGCCCATCGTCTCCACCTGCTCCGCTGCGGACGTTCAGGCTGCCTTCAACACCATCGTCACTCGCATCCAGAGATTGTGAGTTACGTTCATACGTGTGCACGCTCACTCATGTGGCTGGGCTTTTTTCTGTTTGTCTGTTTTATTTATTTGTTTATTTTTTATGTTACCATTTTAGTTTTGTTTTTATTCCTGGATCCACGTGCTGGGCTGTTGTTCCCTGCGGATGTCCGGCAGACGAAGCTTTAACTCGTTCTCCGAGGTCGTGAAATAATGAACTTTCTGTGATATCTACACAGCTTAACTGAGTGTGGAGGTTTTAATCTTGTCCCCAGAGGCTCATCTCAAAGCACATCTTTGAGTTATTGAGTGCAATGTTTGGTCCAGATGTTTTTATGTTGTTTACAAATGATTAAAACAATATTATGAGTAAACTCTTTATTTATTAGAAGTGTTTATGCACTTGATTAGTAACAGCCAGCATTTTAAGTATTTGATGTTTTCATTTTTTTAATCCAAAGCTGAACCGTTTCAAAGGAAAACAGACTCTAGTTGAGCTTTTTTCCTTTTTTTTAGTGCCGTTGCAGAAATGTTTTTTTCATTCATTCCACCTTTATTTAGGCAGGTTAATCCCATTGAGCCTCGAGGACTCGATTACAAGCGAGACCTGTGTCTGTGTGCGAGAGTTCATTTTTCTGCCCCGTTAGCAAAATATCTCATGAATCACGGAGCTGATTTTACTGACACTCTCAGAAAGTAACTAAAAGGTGTACAACTAGGCCTGTCAGAATAACAAGTTTTGCTGGGCGATTACCGGTACTTGTCTTTGTTTGAAATTTAACAATAATTAGTAATTATTGTCAATTTTAAGAAGACATGTTGGTTAATTTGTTTTGGGTGTAGTACATTTTTTTGACCACTATATGGCAGTATAAGACTGTTTGAACTGAAGGATGGATAGTGAGGGAGCGAGCAGCGTGTCTCTCACAGAAAAATGGGAGGGAGGCCCCCTGACGTGACATGGGCTGTCTCTACTTCCTGTTTTTTTGATTCTCAAAATGGCGGCCGCTCGGTGTGGTTTGAGCTCTTTAGCATTTTTCACACAAAGCTTTAAATAAAAAATCATTAAACAAGTTCTCAGCTTCTTTTTTCAGAGAAAAACAACTTTTTGCACGAAGGCACAGGTTTCAACCGTGAATTTCGAAGCTTTGACAAGATGGAGGTCCCCCCCAAGGTCAACCTGTTAGCTTAGCTCGTAGCTTAGCTTCTCAGCTTAGCTGCTTTTAACAATTCAAAAACGCAATTTTAGATAGTTAAAATGGATTATAAAGAGAAAAGAGAAAGGTAGGGGTCAGTGAAGAACACCAGAGTTGAGCTTTTTGTCGTCCAGTGTCTTCAGTAGAAAGGGAGACACGAAGAAACGATAAAGCCGATAAACGAAAATGAGGTAGATAATTTTAATTTATCATGCAATGAATTGATTTATTGTTTATCGCGACAGGCCTATGTGCAACTACAGCTGAAATCAGTTCAGTTGAAAGTGGCCACCACAGCTAATCACCATCACAGTTTTACAGATGTTTGGCTCAGTTTGGACATGATGATGCAGAGAGGGGTTCAGAGCTTGTGACGATCAGTCCGACTAAAACGACCACAACTCTGTTCCACGCTGTGTAGTGCAGCATTCATTCACTGTGTAGGTACACATTCACTCAGGGGATGCTAGAGTTTTTAATTTTAAAGTTCATTCATTCAACTTTTATTTAAACAGGTTAATCCCATTGAGCCTCGAGGACTCATTTACAAGAGAGACCTGATTTCAACAAAGAATGATGACAACAGCAACAACAACGACAACAATAAACAATCATAACAGATGTTTGTTTGTTTTGTTTTGTTTTTCAAATTAAAATAAGATGGCCAGAAAAAAGTAGCAAAAACAGCTAGATTATAAGGCGATGTAGAAAACTAAAAACAGGAACATGTAAAAACAGGAACATGTCATAAAATATCTAGTTGACATCTTGTTGGCTGTGGTGGCATCAGGATTGAAAAGCTGTTCCAAAGTTGTTGTTTTTTACGTTTTTAAGAAGATCTAAAAAAAAAAAAAAAAAGGCTTTTAAACAAAAAGTAAAAGTGGTTTTAAAGCAACATAGTTCCTTTGATAATTAGGTTTTTTTTGTTGTTCTTTTTTTTTTTGTCAGAGCGACATGAATTTTCAGACGAGGTGTCTCTGACTGACGTTTCTCACAGATTTGTTGTTGGCTCCTCCTCTTTCCGTCCTCTCTGCCTCTCCTTACCTCGACCCCTGCAGCTGTAACTGCAACGCTCAGACGCCGCCGACGATAAAGGTGGCGGTGGCCGGCGACCAGAGTTACCTCAGCACCGTCCTGAGGTTCTTCGTGGAGCAGCTGGCCAACAAGACGCCCGACTGGCTCAGTTATATCCGTTTCCTGGTGATCCCCATCGGTATGACTCCACCTCAACACGGACAGAGACAAGATCCAACCAAGGATGCTTATTATTATTTTTCTGTGTTTAAACACAGGTTCTCATCCTATGGCGAAGTACGTGGCCTCTTTTGACAGCCGCTTCAACAGCATCTTCATGGACACGGCATGGAGGGAGCTGTTCTGCAGGACAGAACGGCCCACGTCAGGTGGGACCCATCGCTCTGCAAGCAGGAAAAAAAAAAACAACCTACAAGTCTGCGTGTCTAATGTGCAGCCAACTTGAAAGGGACAGAATCTGGGTCAGACGAGTGGATGGGTGAAGGATTTAGTTTTTGATCTTGCCAGTCTCTTCTCACAGTGTAATGCCTCTTCTGACAATTTCAAGGTTCTTGCTGTCAAAAGTCTGTTAAATCAGATGCTTTTAGTTATAAATGACACATAACATGAACTCATCCATTCATTAGTTAGTCACTTTCGCCTATTTTTATACATCTGCAGTGTTTTGACTCTGACAAATAGAAAATCGTTGGATTAATCAAACAAAAAAAAGACACGTTTAAGTCCTTAGCCTGTACAGTATTTTTATGGTTTATATGTAGCTTTAACTGTTACGTTTTGATTTATTCTTCCACCCACCTGCTTTTTGTCACTATGACAATTCTTGACTCGCTCACTTCGTCTCTATTATCTTTGTTTCTGTCATAACAAGCCCGTCAACATCGACTTGTTTCAGCTGATTTAATCCTCAGACACACACGCGAGTTACAGCATCACACATCATGTTGAGTCAGATCAGACGAGGAGGCGTAAAAATATTTTTAAAAATGCACGAATGTGTGCATGTGTCCTCAGGTTTTCTTTTTTTCCTCATTATTCTTTGACTTTTAACAGAAGCTGTCGTTCCAGAACAGAAACCCACGAGCCTTTTGTCTCGTGTACAGTTTCATGTGTGTGAGCTACATTTTAATGACATTTTACATCCTGCTCTTAATTCATTGGAGTCTAAATGATTCATGCTGTTTTCTAGCAGTCAGATTTATGTGGAAATGAGTATTAGTATATTATCAGGTATATAATAAGACACCCACACAAAATAAAAGTGAGTATTTTTTGTTGTTCTTAAGAAAAGTGTTTACCGTAATTTCTGGACTATAAAGCACACCCAAATAAAAGCGGCACGCATTTTATAT
>JARVGS010000001.1:35436393-35448813 GCA_031762315.1 Hypsolebias antenori | reverse complement strand
ACCGCACCCCATGGACACCTGCCTGCACTGTAATGCTAAGCTGGTGGCGTGCAATACCGACGAGCTAGCTAAATAGCTACATAGCAGAATGCTACGTTTTCATTAAAAAAACGGCGTGGTGTAAACGGCGCCTTAGTTTAAAACTCTGGCATTCCTTCAAGAAGCGTCATGTCTTTAATCCAGTGGAATACAGGCTGTTTTCTGCCGTGGCGTGCTGGTCACGGTTATTCCTCCTGTCTGCAGACAACATCGATGTAGCTGGACGGATCGTTCAGTATCTGGCCGGCGCCAACGTGTCCCACCAGTTCCCCATCTCTGAAGCCATGCTCACCTACAAGCAGAAGAGGTAAGCTGCCTTGTCTGTTCACCCTCGCACAGGCGCACGTGTCCGTTTGCATTCACATCTTTTCTGTTTTTAATCGACGTTAATGTTTTTGTTTATGTAAAAAAAAAATGCTTATTGTAAACTATTGTCAGTAAAAATCATCTCAACAGCATCTTTTTGTACGACACGTGAAAATATGAAGCTTTAAACACGACTTGCTTTGATTTGTGAAGATAAATGCTTTAATTAAAAACATTACATTTTTCCAGTCTTTAGTAAACAGGTTATGGGAAAATGTTTTTTTTTATTTTTATTTTTTTTTATTTTTTTATTTACTTTTTTTTTTTTTTACGGATCAGTGAAATAAACTTTTGTGTTTGAGTTGAATTCGTCCGAGTCTAAATCTGATTCAACCGTTCCTCTTTAGAAACAGCTCCAGTTTTAACTCTGATGCATTCCTTCTCCCCTTTTCCCTTCTTGATTTGCTTTCAAGGAAAAGAAGTTTGTATTTTGATTTTTATATCAGGTATTTAACTGAATCATCTTTTTGTTTTGCCCTTCTTCTCTTTTCTGCTCCTTCATTTGGCCCGAGCCTCCGTGCTGTGTTTTAACATTCCCCCTTTTCACACTCGGTGCTCGATGTGACGTCACTCTGTCCCGACTCGTGTCTCTGGTTTGCTGTGACGTTGACTCTTACTCTGTCCTCTGTGTTGTGGCTGTGAACAGGTGTGCCTAACAACCTTGACAACTAACGCACAACCAGCAGTGTTCGTATCAAACCTGTTCATCTAAAGATTCACGTCGAAAAGCTTTTTATTCGTTTTTAATTTCAGGGGATGAATCAGGTTCCGTCTGGTTCATGTTTTTCCTTCATTAGAAGTTCAAAGTTAGCCCAGTTTAAGATTAAACAAGTAAAATATAACTGGATGTTTCAGATCACCAAGTTTTTCACTGAACATCCACATCTAGAAGCTTCAGTCAGAATGAAGGAAAAGATAAAATGTTGGCTAATATTTGGCTTTTTTATGAGAGTAAAATGGTATTAGAACGAAAACAGAACGAGAAGAGATGGAATGAACGATGCTGCAAGAGAACCTGACCAGATCTGAAGTTAAACAGCAACAGGACGTTAAAGACCAGCCACCATGTTTGATTTTTTTAATGCATGAAATCTAATAGAGACGAAGCTGAAAGTCATTAAAGTCAAACAAGCAGAACAGTAGCTAAAAGCAACAGAATCCTAGTTAAAGTTAACAAAACAGGTGCTAAAGTTAGCAAAATAGTAACATGTGTTAAAGCTAAAATTAGTTAATCAGTAGCTGAAAATAGTAAAGCATATGCTAAGGCAAAACTGCAGCTAAAGGCTTAAAGCTGCAAAACAGTAGCTAAAAGAAACAGAATAATAACTAAAAGCTAGAAGTATGACATGGCTGCTTAAAGCTATTAGTTGAATGGTTCCCATGAGCTAAAGCTAGTTGAACTGTAGTTAAATGTAGCAAAAATAATGTGTAAAAGTTAATATTAGCAGAACAGTAACTAAAAGTAGCAGAATCCTAGCTAAAGTTAACAAAGCAGGTGCTAAATTTAGTAAAATAGTAGCTAAAAGTAACTAAACAGATGCTAAAGCTAAAATTAGTGCATCAGTAGCTAAAAATCCCTGAGCATATGCTAAGGCAAAACTGCAGCTAAAGGCTTAAAGAATAAAACAGTAGCTAAAAGAAGCAGAGCTAATAACTAAAAGCTAAAAGTATAACAGGGCTGCGTTTACTAGCTGAATGGTTCCTATGAGCTAAAAGTAGCTGAACACTAGGTAAACTATAAAGATAGTTGAATTGTAATTAAATGTAGAAAATAATGGCTAAAAGCTACTATTAGCAGAACAGTAGCTAAAAGTAGCATAAGAAGACAAAATTTGAACCAATATGCTGAATAAGTTTGTTGATGAAATTGAAGAGATCCTAATGCATTTCTGTGGAAAGTTAAATATTTTTGAAAACGTTAAAAGTAAAATAATAATAATAAAGGTATTCTCAGTCATGATGAACGTTTTGATATTTTAACGGTTAAATTGGTACAAAGCACGCAGAACTAGTTGGTGCCCAAAAATGTACTGATTAAACAATAAGCAGGAAATGCTGACTCAGCACTCACTTTATTACTAATAACGACTAAACACAGTTCTTCCATGTACTTTTCACTTAATAAAACAAAATAAAGAAAGGCCTGCATTTACGTGGCAAAGTTCAATTTACCGTGTTTGTTCTATAACTGTGGGTTTTTGTAAACTTGTCACAGCTCATGATGCCTTGTGTGAATTTTTATTTTTATTTTATTTTTTTATTACACGTTAAATAGTTTTGGGTTTAATAGACGCTTCCTTCCACATTTTGCCTCAGGTCCTGATACATTTCACTTGTTCACTGAGCTACTAATGAATTATGCAAACTTGCTTTGCTTTTTCTTTAAATTTTTTTTTTGTTTTGTTTTAACTCGTGTTTTTACTCTATTTTTGATTCAGTTTTGAGCCAGACTGTAACAAACGGGGGCTCGCCCGGGATTCAAACCCAGCCCTCTCGCAGGATTGACGAGCTAAAGAGTAGTCTGAAAGCAGATAAGATGAAAGTGGATTCCTGCCGTTTTAAAACAAGTCCAATCCCAAAAACGTCGTCGTGCTTCGTTCTAACACTTTTAATAAACACATCGTCATTAGTTTGGTTTACACTGATTTTTTAATTACATTTAAATCTGTGGGTTTTTTTTTTTCTTGAGATCACTCAAGCAGCAGCAGGCTGCAGCACTTCCTGAGCACTCAGAGGTCGAATATCCAGCCGCTTTAAAACCTTCGAGGCTGACGCCATTTTAAAACGGCAGCAACTCTCTTTGGGCTTGGCTGCGTTCAGACTAGCCATTAGCTCGTCAGCTCTGTCTTGAGTTAAACTGCGCCTCCAAACAAAAGTCGTTTGACACACTATCTACAACGAGTTATGATTTATGATGTTTACACAGAAAGCCTTCAAGATGGCCGAACTCTGCGTGGCTTAAATTTTAAATTTTTGGACTATGACCACATCTAATGGAAAGTATTGGTTGGTTTGAGATCGTCTGGTGCAGCCCGTTCATTTTATTTTATAGTCTTGTTTTTTTATCAAGCTGCTGTGT
This sequence comes from Hypsolebias antenori, assembly GCA_031762315.1. Classification (NCBI taxonomy): domain Eukaryota; kingdom Metazoa; phylum Chordata; class Actinopteri; order Cyprinodontiformes; family Rivulidae; genus Hypsolebias; species Hypsolebias antenori. Next base: position 35,445,329 of record JARVGS010000001.1, on the reverse strand, counting down.
GGAAAACTACAGAAGAGGATTAGGACCATGGTGCAATAATTTTTTTCCCTTAATTCTGGGAGACAAAGTCAGAATTCTGAGACTAAAGTCCGAATTTGAGGAAAAAAGTCAAAATTCTAATATTAAAATCAGAATTCTGAGATTAAAGTCAGAATTTTGAGATTAAAGTCAGAATCTTGAGACTAAAGTCAAAATTCTGAGATTAAAATCAGAATTCTGAGATTAAAGTCAGAATTCTGAGATTAAAGTCTGAATTTGAGGGGAAAAGTCCAAATTCTGAGATTAAAATCTGAATTTTCGGTAGCTTCACGTTTTTATCTTTTTAACCAGTTTATTATCAGAATAAATGACCTTTTCGTCATTTAATAATTATTTTCGGTAGCTTCACGTTTTTATCTTTTTAACCAGCTTATTATCAGAATAAATGATTTTTTTCATCATTTAATAATTATTTTCGGTAGCTTCACGTCTTTATCTTTTTAACCAGCTTATTATCAGAACAAATTACTTTTTCATCATTTAATAATTATTTTCGGTAGCTTCACGTCTTTATCTTTTTAACCAGCTTATTATCAGAACAAATGACTTTTTCATCATTTAATAATTATTTTCGGTAGCTTCACATCCACGAAGGCGGAGCTTGAAAGCTGGTAAAAATCTGTCTCATCCCACTGGTTGACCCGAGACGTTCCTCTCACGTTCTGGTTGTAAGGAGCAGCCCTTCCATTCATCTCATTGTAATGTGACCCCCCCACACCCCCTCCTAAAGGTGCCCCATTCCACCAGAGTACCTCATGTGCCATTTTGGCTGCGATGGGACATGGTGAAAGCCATTCCTGAGCCACGTTTCCCTCCGGGATCATTGCGTGTTGGCCAGCACCTCTCCGGTGGTGAGACCTCACGTGTCCTCCTCACAGTGTCCACTCTGTTTTGTCCACAGCCCCGACGAAGACTCCTGTCAGAAATTTGTGCCATTTATTGGGGTAAGAACTTGGTTTTCACACAAAAGTACCGAACGCCAAGTCATTGTTCCATCAGTGAAGTCATGTTTAATTTTGCAGGTTGTGAAAGTTGGGATTGTGGAGCAAAGCCTCTCGACCTCAAGTAAGAAACGTTTGTGTAACGGGACACAAAATAAAAAATAAACTCCATCCTGTTGGTGCCGTTTGCTCCAGTTACTGGTTTGAACTTCCTGAAAACCACCGGAACGCTTTATGTTACAGTTTAACTTAAAAACTGTGTTTTTCATGGTTTCCAGTGGATTCGGATGATGCGATGGGAGGCAACACGAGCATCCTGTCCTCCCCGCCACCCCCAACGGCTGGTCCGCATGGGAAAGAGATCGGCAGCACCCCCCCTCAGTCCCCGTCTGTGTCCACAGCCCTCTCTGGAGCTGGGTACGATAAACGCCACGACCAGCAAAAAGCTTCACGCTTTCATCTTCAGCTAAATTGTTTTTTCTCGTTTTCCTCCGAAGTTCTCCGTGTTCGGGCAGCGAAGTGATGGGGCTGCAGGTGGACTACTGGACGTGGCAAGGCTCCGAGAAGAAGAAGGAGGGCGAGAAGAGAGACGTTGGGCTGAAGAACACCCTGAAGTGTAACTTCCGCTCGCTGCAGGTCAGCCGCCTGCCCTGCGGAGGGGAGCTCACTCCTCCGCCCAGCATGGCCATGACGGTGGTCACCAAGGAGAAGAACAAAAAGGGTACGCTTTAACAAACATGGCCGACGTTTGAGACGCAGCACGATTGGATTTACGGATTTTACGCTCGTCTGAAATATAAATATACACTCGTTATTAAAAAATGCAAAGAAAATGAGTTGAAATTAAAAAAGCAAACTCTTAAAGCTAAACACCAAGCAGAATACTAGCTGAAATCTTAAAGAAGCAAAACACTAGCTGAAAGCTAAAAACAGCAAAAGGTAAGCTAAAAGCCTAATGTAGCAAAACAACAGTTAAAATCTAAAAGAAGTAAAACAGTTTGAAAAAAATAAAGTAGCCAAAGTCTACTTTAGACTAAAGGTAAATGGACTTAAACGCTAGCTAAAAGCAAGAAGTTGCTAAAGATGAGCTAAAAGTTGCAAAATATTTAAGTTTTGAAAGGCTAGCTAAAATTAGCAAGTTTGCTAAATGTATTAAATGATTGGCTAAAAGTAGCAAAATATTGTCACAAAAGCAGTTAAAGACTTTAAAAGTAAATGTAGCAAAGTGCTAGCTCAAAGCAACAGAGAGCAAAATGTTAACTAAAAGCAGTAAAAAGCTAGCTCAAGGCAGTAAACAGTTAGCTAAAAGTAGCAATGGGTTAGCTAAAAGTAGCAAAATGTCATAAAAGCTATTAAGGACTTTAAAAGTAAATGTAGCAAAATGCTAGCTCAAAGCAACAGAGAGCAAAATATTAGCTAAAAGTAGTAAAAGGCTAGCTCAAGGCAGTAAACAGTTAGCTAAAAGTAGCAATGGGTTAGCTAAAAGTAGCAAAATGTCAAAAGCTGTTAAAGACTTTGAAAGTAAATGTAGCAAAATGCTAGCTGAAATCAACAGAGAGCAAAATGTTAACTAAAAGTAGTAAATGGCTAGATCAAGGCAGCAAAAGGTTAACTAACAGGAGCTAAATGTTCACGTTGCAAAGGGTTAGCTAAAAGTAGTAATGGGTTTGTTAAAAGTAGTAAAATGTCATAAAAGCTGTTAAAGACTTTAAAAGTAAATGTAGCAAAATGCTAGCTCAAAGCAACAGAGAGCAAAATGTTAGCTAAAAGTAGTAAAAGGCTAGCTCAAGGCAGTAAACAGTTAGCTAACGAGAGCTAAATGTTTGTTGAACGTTGTAAAAGTTAGCCAGAAGTAGCAGAATCACACAACCCCACAAGAAGTGATGTAAAATGATGCAACATCTGTGAGGTTTGTTACATTTTTCTGCTCCTTTATAATCTTTGATCAACATCACAGATGACAACAAAATGTGGTCTTTAACTTAAAGCTGGGTTCTCACTGGGCTGTGGGGTTTTGGCTGGTCCAAAATGGAGCCTCTGTGGGGGATTTCTTTGCTCGAGCAGCAGACGTGAGACAGTTTGGAGACTCCTTTGAGAGACTCCCGTTCACCAAACGGTCTCCAGCGTCCACAGCCCAGTGAGATACTGACTTTTAGCAGCACAGAAGGGAAGAAGCTCCCGGTCTGCAGAGGTTTTTGTAATAAAATCTGTTTCTTCTCAAATCCTTCTTCCTCCTCTTCCCAGTGATTTTTCTCAGCAAGAAGCCGAAGGAGAAAGAGCTGGACTCTAAGAGCCAAGTGATCGACGGGATCAGCCGGTTGATCTGCACAGCGAAGCACCAGCACACCATGCTGAGAGGTGAAGCACACACACCACTGTAGATCAGCTCTGCACTGCCGCCTGCCGATGGTTCTGCACGACCGCAGAAACGCTGGAATGACCAGCCTCTGCACGCTCTCTGCTGACAAGATAAGATTAGTGCCGCCATTTTGCTACGTGCACGGGCGTCTTTAGATACTGATAGAATGGAAGTAGACCATAATATTAAAGTTAATAAAAACTAAACTCGTTGTTTCACCGTCAGCTGTTTGAGTCGTCAGAAAGTTTATTTTTTATTGGCTGTCCATTAAGATAGAAAAAAAATGTTTAGATGCACTATTTAGCAATCTGCAAGCGTGAAAACATGAACGGTTATAAATCAGTGTAAAGTTTATAACTGTCATGGTTTTTGTATTGTCCACCACTCCTTTAAAGCCTCTTCAGACTAGAGCAGGGCTCTTCAAGTGGTGGCCCGGGGGCCAAATCAGGCCCACAGGTGAACTCAGTGCGGCCCACCAGTGGGTTGATTTCAACTAAAACCAGATTTTAAACCATGAAACAAACTTACGGACACAAACTGCTGGATGTTCAGCTCCTGAGCTCTTGGCTTTCAGTAACTGTGGCCCCCTGAGAAGTTTAGCTGAATTGGACTAGAGTTAGTGAAAAGCAGGATGGTCGACAGAAACCAGCAAAATGAAAAAAATCATCACTTTTAAATGACTGTTTTATATATTTAGTATAAATCTATGCTAAGTTATGAATGAGGGTTTAGACTAGACAAAAACTGAAATGGGTGTTATCCATCCTCCCTTACTTACTTACTTATTAATTACTTCCTTAATTACTTTCTCCTTTCCTTTTTTCCTTCCTTACTTTCTCCCTTCCATAATTACTTTCTCTCTTCCTTCCTTAATTACTTTCTCCTTTCCTCCCTTCCTTCATTCCATAATTACTTTCTCCCTTCCTTACTTACTTACTTTCTCCCTTCCTTCCTTTTTTCCTTCCTTAATTACTTTCTTCCTTCCTTCCTAACTTACTTCCTTCCTCCCTTCTTCCTTACTTAATTACTTCCTCCCTTCCTTCCTTCCTTCCTTAATTACTTTCTCCTTTCCTCCCTTCCTTCTTTTTTCCTTCCTTAATTACTTTCTCCCTTCCTTCCTTCCTTGCTTTCTCCCTTCCTTCCTTCCTTCCTTAATTACGTTCTCTCTTCCTTCCTTTTTTCCTTCCTTACTTACTTTCTCCCTTCCTTCCTTACTTAATTACTTTCTTCCTTCCTCCCTTCCTTCCTTCCTTTTGTCCTTCCTTCCTTCCTTACCGGTACTTACAGTACTTTCTTTCTTCCTTCATTTCTTCCTTACTTTTTTGCTTCCTTATCGGTCCTCCCTCCCTCACTCACTCACTCACTCATTCACTTCCTCACCCACTTACCCACTTCTTCCTTTTCAGGTATTGGTGTCCTTATTATCCAGCAGTCACTGTGGAGGACACATGGACAGGTCTCCGTCCATCACAGGGACACATGGAGACAAACAACCATTCACTCTCTCTCGCTCTCACCTAGGGACAGTTTAGAGTTACCAGTCAGTCTAACATGCATGTTTTTAGTATGTGGGAGGAAACTGGAGTACCTGGAGAAAACCCACGCATGCACAGAGAGAACATGAATGCTCCCGGCAGGGATTTGATCCGGCGACCTTCTCACTTGGAGGCAATGGCTCTATCTACTGAGCCACTGTGTTATTGGGTGTTATATAAGGTCTAATTATTTTCAGATCATGGGAAAATATTACCGTACGTTCTTAATCTGTTAGTCTGCGTTTCTGGACCTGGTGACCACAGCAGGTGATAGGTGGAGCACTTAGCAAGATGGCGGTCATGAAGCTCACCTAGCCCCTCTTTTGTAAACAGCTGTTTTCAATCCTGTTTTCATCCTCAGTTACTATCGATGGCGTGGAGTGGAACGACGTCAAGTTTTTCCAGCTCGCTGCTCAGTGGCCGACGCACGTGAAGCACTTCCCGGTGGGGATCTTCGGGTACACGAAGCCCATGTGACCCCACCCTCCTGACTCTCCGCTGCACTCGTCTCCCCCAGAGACTCCAGAGAATCGGAAGAAAAGCCGCCCGACCCCGGCAGAACCAGTTTTCCTGTGGAAATCTTACAGACTCACCACCACAAAGTTCAAAGTTCATGTTCGTTTTGGGTGTTGTTGGATGTTTTTTTTTTTTTTTTTAACCACACTACAAAAAAGAACAAGTAATATTTTGTAAGAATTGTGCTGCCGCCTCGGAGGTGTTTTGAGATTTCTTTTGACAAATTGCCACATTTCAGTAATGGCAGCTGTGTTGCACTTTGTTTTTGTTAACATTTTATTATTTCTGTGAAATCCTACATTTTGTTACTCTATAGATAACGGAGGCGTGTGACGGTGATGTGCAGTGACGTGTGTGTGTGCGTGTGTGAGATTGTTGTTGAAAGGTGGAATATTGCTGTGAATCTTGATGGAATCCTTTTCTTCTAACTCAGTTTTCTGAACTCGTCCCTTTATTCGCTCAAACACGTCGGATTTTGCAGGAAGGAGGTTTCTCTTCGCCTCGCTGCTTTAAAGCTCACTAAAAGTCGGGCGAGGTCTTGGAAGGTAGCTAAAACGAATGTAGCTGTAGCATCTCGTCGGCTCGTTCGACTTGGAGCTGGCGTTTCGATGTCGGTGTGCATTCAGACTGGACAGAAACGACCACTTACAGCAGGATGACGACTCAACTCCCAACAGCTGAACGCCAAATGCAACCGCAGCTGCAGCTTGCGCCCGTGCTGTAATTTGGCTTTGTAATGTCAGGCTGTAGCCAAAAACACAGACGCAGATAAATCTGTCGGTGCCCTTCACGATAATCGCGACGAAGAGCCGTCTCGACAGTCCGAGAAACGTCTCCCGGCAACGTTGGTGTTTGTCAGCGCTTGCCGTTTTCGTTTGGTGGAGCCCTCCTGGGTTTTGAGCTCGTTAGCGTTCGTATCGTGACGAACGGTGCTGTCTGAAACCCTTAAATGGTTTCCTTTCATCTTTTTCTATTGTCTGCACCATTCGTCTGATCAACCTGGAGTCGCATTTACTCTTGCGTCCACGTCCTGGGAGGTTGGCTACAGCCCCCTGAAGCTTCACCTTATTAATAACATTGGCAGCTGTGGTCCTTTAGTCTTTACCGTTAACGTGGATATCTGTAATTTTCTTTCTGAGCTCCTCAGACGGATCTTCGCTTTTTCTGCTCCGTGTTCAGTGTTGTGACCAGAACCACACCGAGCCACCCGGGGGCTGTTTCTTCCCTTTAAATGGGTTCTGATACTACAACCCTAATTCCAACGGTTTGGTCGTTGTGTGAAACGTAAATAAAAAGAGAATGCAATGGTTTAAAAACCTCATGAACCCGTATTTTATTCACGATGAAACAAATTAAACATGCGGGGAAGAGAAATGTAACTTTGATGGCAGCAACACGTTTAAAGTTGTTCCGGTCCATGTTTTCTCTTTGAAGCATCTTATTTTTAACATCAGTCTGTAAATTTTCAGGACCTGAGACCAGATGTGTAAGCTGCCCTTGCTGGTGGCACTAATGCACCCCCATACCATCAGAGAAGCAGGCTTTTTTTATTTTTATAACAGGCTGGATGGTCCTTTTCCTCTTTGGTACAGAGGATGAGACATCCTTTATGTTTAAAAAAAACATTAGGATTTGGATCAGTCTGACCTCAGAACAGTTCTGGACTTCTCCTCGGTCCATTTTAAACGGGTTCTGGTCCAGAGGAGACGGCAGTGGGTCTGGATTTCACATCTGGCTTCTTCTTTGCCGGATAGAGCTTTAAGCAGCATCTGTAGATGAACTGTTTACAGACAATGATCTGTGGAAGAGTTCCTGAGCCCAGAACAGAACCAGAACTGGTTTTAATGCAGGGACCCCTGAGGGCCCGAAGGTCACGATCTGTTGACCTTCAGCCTTTGAGCTCAGAGTTTCCTACGTTCTTCTGATCTGTTGGTGAGATTATGAGCTGGAGATGATGGGTTATTCAGGAAGTGTTTCACCAGTTTTAGACGCAGTTAATTAGACTACTGAAGAGATTCATTCTTTCTAAAATGCTCTTTTTACCCAGTTCTCTTATCTGGCACCAGTTTATCTAACTGGTTACAAAACACTCCTCTAGCTGGTTCATATACACACTGACAGCATTTTGTTGTTCCTAGACCGACATTTTAAAACAATTCGGATGCCTTCAAATTCAAAATTAGTATTTTTCCCCAAAACTGGTTTACTTTACTTCATGGTGAATAAAATATAGGTTTGAGATTTTTAAATAATGTTTTTATGTTTTACACAACAAATAAACTTTGTCAGAATTGGAGTTGTGATTAAAATCAGTTTGAAACCAGATAACCCAACAGATTAATAATCTCTGTTCGGCTGTTCATCCTGTCTGACCAGATTTGTCTAAAATAAACAACAAAAAAAAAAGTTGATTTTTGTTTACAACTTTCAGACGGTTTCTTTGAGTTGGACCAGTTTTCAGGACAAACGAAGCACCGCTTCACTGATCTGTGAGGGCACCGACACGTTTACCCAGGTCTGACGGCGGCGCCGCTCGGCGTCGACGCACCTGCAGTAAATGTTGAAACTGTGCAGTGATGTGCCAAAGTGAGGGATTTTTTTTTTATCACACGAGCTCCTGCTTCATTTAGTGCGCGATACTAAACGCTAAAACTGCTTTAATGTGTCTGTGGTCCCTCTTACTGAGCTACTTTCACGTATTTACTCGTTAACACTCCGTATTCGGCCAAATATAAACGTATTAAACAGAATATTGGTGTAAATTTAATCGAGCGACGAGCTCGTTTTGAGTAGAGCTTCACTGTGGCTAACCAGGTTTATTATTGCATGGGTGGGGGGGAGGGCGGCATTAAAGTTTGTGCAACTCGAAGCGTGGAGACCACCAGACGCCCGAGTCGTGTCCGTGTTCTCCGCTCGATGGTACTCCCCGAATGGCGTGTAGGAAAACCGTTTCGACAAAGGGATGAGTTTTATAAAGTGGTAAAGTTTTGATAGATGGGCTTTTTAAATATTGTACATAAATATTTACTACATATAACTATTGTGAACTACCACCCAACTTCCACTACACTGAAAGCACAAACAGTGACCCCCTTTATCTCGACGTAAATGCCAAATATCTCTCCAGAACAACGACGACGACGCAGACACTAGCGAGTACTTTCTCACAGGTTTCCCTCTTCGTGATGCACTTTCATGTGGTTTGACAGTCGATCAGATCAGGACACTTTAGTTTTGTCTTAAAGCGAGATTTAAACCACTACATGTCTAAATAAATCCCCCCCCCTTTTCTTTTTTTGCAGGCGGATATAATAACGGGTTTAGGCGCCCTGAGGTCAGAAAAACCGTCGAGGCTTTCTCATGTTTTGCCACTTCATGTCAGTTTTGTTAAATTTGCATTCGTGTACGTTTTCATCTCTCGGGCAGAGCCGTTTGAGGGAGCTGGCCAATGAAATTCCTGATAGATGTATTTGTGTGGGGGGGGGGGGGGGGGGGGGGGGGGGGGGGGGGGGGGGGGGGGGGGGGGGGGGGGGGGGGGGGGGGGGG
>JARVGS010000001.1:35410070-35432243 GCA_031762315.1 Hypsolebias antenori | reverse complement strand
ATAGAATTTAAAGCATGTATTACTTAGTGTCAATTAAAAACAAGCTAATTTGCCTTTTTCTTTAAGTATTTACATTCATCTGTCTGCAAAAACAAAACATTACGTCACTGTACATAGAGCGCGCCGCAAAGGCTTCTGGGAAAATTTTGCTGCGTTGGAGACATTTTGGATTTAAAGGGGCTGAGTTGAGCTAGCTGTCGGTCCTCTCAGCTCTCGGTAAGTGAAAAATATCTAAAGATTACACAACATCTCAACCCGTGTGTGTGAAAGTGTATTCATGTAGTATTTTTTTAAGTAGTACTGGGTTTAAATTATCCGTTTGGCGTTTTTAAAAGCGGAAATTATTAGTTTGGGAGTGGTAATGCTAACCGGTTAGCTAGCGCGCTAACTCATCCGCAGAGAGGAAAAACACGAAACATACGGTATAAAATTAAACAGCCGGGTTTGGAGCAGAAGTACTTCTTAAATATGCTAAATTAAGACAAGAGCAGGTGAAATGTGTTGTACGATCTCACTGTATGCTTTGCTTTTAAAGCCTAATCCTACCAAATGTATTAAACAGCTGTTTGTTTGTTTTTTTGGGGTGAAATATAATGTCGCTCTCTGTCTTTGCTTTCTAGAAACGTGCAAATTAAAAATAATACCGTCCGTTCACGTCGAGATAACATGTAGTAACCTCGTCGTAAAAACGTTTTTTATTACAGTTATCTCGGTTTCAGCTTGTACTTTCTGATCGCTTGTTTTAATGCGCGGTGATATTCATGGAGCAGCTGGATGGTGGATGACCGTGGAGATCATGTCAGCTCGTCCCAAGCTCTGCCACACCCTCCCTGAGCCCGTCTTTCCTTTGTGTCTGGCTCTGATGCAGAATTTGTGTTTGGATCGATGTTTGTGCAGGAAACAGAGCAGGAGTTCGTGATCTGTGCTGGTGTCAGACTTCATCACCTCTGGATGGCTGAGTTAGTGCAAACACTGCAGCTTTGAAAAATTCATAAAGGAACATTACAGAAGATCTCAGTAATTAGACTGGGCAGGAAGAAGTGCGTACCTATAATCCAATGCAAGTTATCCACTGTTGAAAGATTAGTGTAGGAAAAAAAGCATCAACTGCTGTATATATCCTGATTCTTGCTCAATAATCCAGGTAGAAAAATCCAACAAAGTTAAGTCAGGTCATTTTTCTAGGACCTGACTTAACTTTATTAGATTTTTCTGCCTGGATTATTGAGCATGAATCAGGATATTATGAACCACTTTGGCCATGACTGCCTCAAACGAGTTGGCGGGGGAGAGGGTGGACTACAGAACCCACCTGAGTACCATCAAACTGGTTGACTCATTATGTGCAGGTGTTATTTATAAGACGGGTGAGTTTGTTGCAGTTCCTCAAACTGAAGAAGTCTTTTGGATGACAGACGAAACGTTTCAAAAAAATAAATCGCACCAAGGACCTGACTTAACTTTGTTAGACATCAAGTATATACCGGTAGTTAGACTGTGGCTCTAACTGCCTCTCGCTTGAACTGAGATTTATTTTGAGTGTAATAACAATAAATATTCATCATGTTTATTGTTGAACAAACTCCATAGGTTGCAAATCTAAAAATAAGTAACAACGATTTTCCTGTTTGAAATAAACATTTCCTGGGGGAAAGTGACTCAAAGCTTATCTGAAAGTACTTGAAGCTGCTTCAATAAGCGTTTTAACCGTGTAACTTGGTGTTTGTTGGTCTTGCTTCCTGGTTAAATAAATACATGTTTAATAACTGAAAAGTAGTCAAATACCTTTATTAAACTCTCATGTCATTATATACATCTTCATCTTCCAACACTTATCTTTGGTTGAGTCACAAATACAACCTGTCCAGAAGAGAAACTCAGACTTGTCTCTTCCTGGCACCACTCTCCAGTTCCTTCTGGGGGACCATAAGGTGAGCCCTGGTCAGAGAGGATATATAATCCCTCCAGTGAGTTATGGATATTCCACCAAGGTTTCTTCCCTGTGGGACATTCTCATACAACCTCCAAAGGGAGGCTTTCTCCACCTCAGCTGACTCCTTTCGATGTGGAGGAGCAGTGGCTCTACTCCAAGCCTCCATGATGGAGCTCCTCACCCCATCTCTAAGGATGAGTCTGGCCACCCTAAGAAGGAAGCTGGTTTCAGCTGCTTGGATCCATAATACTGTATTGTTCTTTCAGTCGTGATCCAATTAAATACAACTATTCTTATTTAGTGTACAGTTTAAAATGTCATCCTACAGCGGCCCACCCAAATATCCGCGGTTTGTCAAAGTTGTAATGGTCAACATCAGGTGCTTTCTATATACAGTACATGTTTTGTGTATAATTTTTGTTTTAAGCGTCTTGTTAAATCCTCTTCCTTACATATCCTGAATAATGCTCAATAATCCAGGTAGAAAATCTAACAAAGTTAAGTCAGGTCCTCTGGCTGGATTAAAAAAAACTTGTTAAAGTTTCAACTGTAAGGAAGAGCCTCTTCCTTACAGTTCCATAAAATTCACTCCACAGACGGCTCCTCGTCGTGTCGATTGTGTCAACAACAATTATAAAAATAATTGTGTTCTTGCTAAGACGCGGGGTGGGGCAAGCACAAGACTGATCAGAGTCCTGCTAGTCAGGGAAATATAACACACATTCCACAGTCGCAAAAGTGTTTTTCACAAAACTCTTACTTCCTGTGTACTGCAGTATCATTTGACCTTTGAACTCCCTGGAATGTTGGAGCCATCAAACTTGTCCATAAAAACCACTTCATAATGTCACCATATGAAAATCTACACTTAGTTTGTTTTAAATATTCATTTACTTAATTTCAATATGTGTGAATATGTAATCTTTTAGTTCTACCAACTAAGACTTTTAAGTGCAGAGTTTTTTTACCCTCAGATTATCGGATTATGTGAAGTGTTTGATCCTTTAAATATGGTGTCATTGAGGTTACTCCCTGTTTTAAATGGAGGAGAGGAGCAGCTCCCCCCTCGTCTGACTCTCTCCTCCGCACTGTGTTTTCATCCTGCTGTGGGCGGGCCCAACTCCCAACGTGCACGCTGAGCTGATGCTGTTTGTTCTGATGATGCAGTGGAGAGGCCACCATCATCCTGAAGGCAGCTCCCATCCTCCTCCTCTGCACCATCATCGCTCAACCCACCTCTTAATCCGGCTTGCGTTTCCGTCCGCTTCCTGCTGAATTATTATTTTTTTCTTCATTTGATTAGGACAATAATTTTAGTTCGCTCTTGGCTGTATGAGCCATTATTCAGCTTTTCTGCGTGCCAACATTTGAGGCTCTGGTTTGCAATAAAGGTTTGTTTTTCTGAGAGTGGAAGCTGAAAATATCACTAACCTGACAGATGTAGGATTAGTAATGTCAGTAAATATTTTCACATGACGTTTAGATAATTTATTGTTCATTGAATTCACAGCCTCATTTTCTTCTTTGTGGTTTCTCCATGTTTTTCCACAGCTATTAGAAACGCTCGGCTCATTCTGGAGAAGGGTGCATTGACTTTATTTCTAACTTTTGTATATTTGGATTTTTTAAAACTTTATTGAACTTGTTTTTGGTTTCATTAAAACAAATGGGGGACATTTTTTCATTTTAAGGGTTTACTTCGCCAAATATAGGATTTAGCTATTTTTCTGCTAATTTTAGCTTCTACCTGTAGTTTGACTGACGTTAGGTTTTAGCTAGTGTTTTGCTAGTCTTACTATAATTGAGAATGTTATCTTTTAGCTACTGGTTTAGGTAGTGTAAACTTAGGGAAAGATTCAGCTGTTTTTTGTCTTTTTCCTAATGTCTGGCTTTAGTCTTTTTGCTACAGTTTTGCTATAAAAAGTGAATGTTTTGCTGTTTTTTTTATCCTTTTTTTTTGTTGGTTTTAGCTTTAAGCTAAGGTCCTTCTCGTTTATTTATTAGTTACTATTCTGCTCATGTTCGCTTTTAGCTACAGTTTTGCTGTTATAACTTTCAGTAAATGTTTTGCTGGTTATACTTTTTACCTAATGACTTGTTAGCTCTTAGCTATTTCTCATCTTGGCTTCTGTTCTGCTTTTTATCTTTGATAGTTTTAAGCTTCTGTAACAAATTTCAACAGTCACTTAGCACATACTTCCACAGAAAATGCATTTTTCTAGTTAGATTTTTTTGCTTTTCAACCTTTACCAGAATGTTTAAAGGATAATCCTGTAAAATCCTTTTTTGTGGAGCTACATTTTTGAAATATCCCATCTGCTGCAAAGATCCGTTGAGAGGCAGAGACATCTGTTAAGACCCATGTTGTTGTTTTGATCTATGTTGTGCGCATAAACAGCAGAACTTCGACAGAATTATTTCTTCTTCTGTGCTCATCTCAAAGCTCGAGAACACAGACGTTAACGTTCCTCATTCCTGAGCCAGATAATGAGTATTTAAACGCACAAAGCCCATGCCGTGTAAATATATCATGCCTTTTAATGTGTAACGTGTATAAAAAATTATTTATTGTATTTACCAGAATACGCAGTTGCTCAGTTCAGCAGCACCGTCAGTCGTGAGTCATTTATTTCAATCTTATGATTTTCTATTACCGCTTGTCGCCTTTAGCTGATTTTATTTTATTAATAAAATATTTTATGAAATTTGTTGTCAGAGACAAAGTGGGTGCTAAAGATTAAATAACAGGCAGTTTTGTAGCTGTTGGACTTTATCTCCCGTCTGTAAAAGCTCAGCAAACATTAACTCAAAGAAAGCGTTTGATGCAGGTGTTTTGAGTGTTTTATTTTGGAAAGGATGCTGCTTGACTTGAACGTGTTTTATTTTGGAAAGGATGCTGCTTGACTTGAACGTTTCTCTTTATTCTCCAGCTAGTCGGTCCTTTTATGCGTGCAAGTTACTCTGCAGGGAATGAAACCGTGTGATCTATAAACGTTCTTGATCATTCAAAGAGAACGTTTCATCGGGTGTTCAGAGGAGCTTTGGTGTCAGATCTAATGAATAGGAACGGTTGATTTTTCTCATCTCTGCCTTGACTCGACTTTAAAGAGACCTCACCTGTTGATAACATTCACATCTGTAGCCGGGGACTATAGACAAACTTATGTCAGTGTTAGAATAATCTTTTTGAACCATGCAAATAAGAGTTCATATTGATTTGTTTGAAGCATTTGGATAAACTGTTGCCAGATATTTCTACTTTATTTATTGCGCTTTCAACTCAGGATGAACCCTCTGCTCTTTTCATTTGTATTGCACAACATTTCTGCATGTCATGATGGCTTTCATGAAAAAATTAAGAAATAATTATTTAGTCTTCTTTTAAAATCTAGTTGGGTCCATGTTTGGTTAAAAAAACATTAACTGTCGATCATTTAGGCGTTTTGTCAAAAGGGTTCACACATTTCTTAGTTGTAAATCAGTAAAAGGAATTTGTAATCAGTTGATGTTATGTTTGGGGGAATTTAGAAGACTAGCTAAAGCTAAAATGAGGGGGATAGAAACACAGGGGGAGTGGTGGCATAGAGGTTAGCGAAGATGGGCCTGTGATTGGAACGTCACCGGTTCAACTCCCCAGACAGACAACATCAAAATGTGGGTGGAAAAGATGAAACACCCATATCTGCGTCCACCCATATTTACCCCACTCTGGGCTCTTGAGCAAGGCCCTTAACCCCCACCATCTTCTCCCCTGGGCACCCTAGATGTCAGCTCTCTGCTCCGCACAGAGGGCTGTGGTAGCTCGGTGGTCTGTGGTTGTGTCAGGAAGGGCATCCGGAGTAAAAACAAAATGCCAAGTCTTCACACGACTTAGTTCTCTGTGGCGACCCCTGAAGAAGGGAGCAGCTGAAAAAAAGAAACAAAAAGCTAAAGTTAAAATGAGCACAACTGTAGCCAAAAGTTAAATACGCAAAGCTTAAAGCTGAAAACAACAAAACATTTACTAGAAGTTATTTTAGCAAAACAGTAGCTAAAAGCTAAGTATAACAGTAGCCAAAAGCTAATGTGCTGTATTTTGATGAAATCTGAAATGTTCTGCTGCGTTTCAGTCTACACATCAACCGTGGTTGGATTCTGACTCCAAAACTTTAAATCCAGGTCTCAAGGTGGCAGATTGTCCAAACTTCCACCATTGTTTTATGAAAGAAAAAAAAAAGCAGTTTACCTGAAAGCAGAAAGGTTTGAATAGTCTCACTATGGTTGCATTCATTCAGTCTACATTTTCCTGAATGTTTTTTTATGTTTATAAGTTAAGGTGAGGTGTAGCAACGACCCGTTCTCGTCATCCGTCCAAACGAACGTCCGTGTATTCAGCAGTTTGGATGCACTGTTCTCACGCTGGAGACTGAAATGCCTGCACACGTGCTTGTATTGTTTAAATGCACATATCACAGCACCAGCTGGTGACCTGGCACAATATTCACATTGTAGCTGTGATTATAAGACGTCAGTGATCATCTTTATATTCAGTTTCTGTGTGACATCAGGGATTTTTGTGTTTTCAGACGGCTGAATATGTATTTTTCTGAAGCTGTTTCATTCTCAGTTTAAAAACTTTTGACTTCTAGGGTAAGAGAAGGATTATCTGGATTTAAAAGAAAGTTTGGTGGGTGCACCAGATAGTTTTAATCTGCTTTATTGCTTTTTTTTTCCCCACAAGTTTCCTTTTAGGTGCTCTGTATCTATATTTTGTAAATGTTTAAAATATTTTTGCTTGCTGGGTTTTCTGTCACTGAAACATCAATGGCTGTTTTTGAGACAAACATGAATGAGTTTATTCTTTATTAAAAGTGGAGCTAAAAATATAGAAAGTATGGATTTAGCTTAGGATCCCGGTTCCAAAGGTGATGTCTTGTTTTTCACTGACATTTAGACGCTGTAGCCAGCAGTGACGTGCCTCTTTGAGTCATCGTTAACCTTCGGACTCTGGCTGGAAAATGTCACATGTTCCACGCTCTCAGCTGAGGCCCGACTTTGTTTCTCAACGCAGGATTATAGGAAGTCACAGAGGCCCTTTCTATGATTCGATCGGCTGCTTAGCTGTATGACCGAGACTTTTTTTTTGGTCAGGTTAGAGCTTACGTTTGGCTTCGGTTTGGATGCTGGCACCAGAAAACGCTCGTGCTGCAGTGTCTTTGTGCCACGCAGTGCGCTGCAGCCCCACTCCCAGCCTGAGCTCATTAAAGGTGCCAGATCCAGACAGTTGTTTCTCTCAGCGACTCTGCTCGACTTAACTCTATGGATCCTTGTTCGTTATTCTGTTTGCCATCGTGTATTTAGTTCACACAGCAGACTAATGCATCAAGTAGTTTTTAATTCTCACATTTTTCCAGCCTGAACTTTTTTTTATTTTTTCTTGATGGAGAGGTTTTCTGTTTTAAAATGTGACCTGCTGTAGGAAAATGAGTCAGAATGAGCACAGGCTGCAGGGCAAGAAATGTGAAAATATTGATATTTATTTACCCTATTTCAGCATTGTGTAAAAATTAGTTCATATTCTAGTAACTATAATATATAATTTTTCTTATCTAGCTTTAAATCAAAGTTTTCCTAGAAGTTTGTCTTTAGAAATAACCAATTAATGTAGTCTGCCATTTGTTATAGCACCTGGAAATGTTTCATTTTATTTTGTTTTGCATCACTGTGAAGCTTGGAGATCCTTTTTTTATTATTAATTTACAACTGAATTTCCTCAAAAAACAAAACAAAACAAAAAAAACTCAAAATTAATATAAACCAAGTTTTCTAACTGTCAGTCTTATAAGCAAAGCCAGCTTGTTGCTAAAGTTATAAACTTCCACAAATTACCCATCATTTGGAGTTTTGAAGTGGATAATCTGAAAATAATTACTCCTTTTAAAAAATAAAAATAAAATCCTCATTCTGATTCATTTTGACAGCACTGGTCATATATGTTCAGTTACTTTCCTTGTAATGCTGAGGTAATTTAACTTTATTGTTTCGATTATTGTAATAAAATAAAGGTTACTTCCTCTCACAGCCATCTTGTTGTTGGAGACCGATCCTGTTACCAGAGCTCAGAGATGACGTGGTGCCTGCTAGCGTCAGCAGGGAGTGCTCCTCACAGTTGGACACTGATACCTTCTTTTATTTCTTACAAGGAAACAATGTCTCAAGTGGGGGGAAGAAGCTGCTTCTAGTTAATAAGAGAAAAGTTTCAGTTCAGTCAAACTCGATGCCTCAGTCCAGGGCTGATGTGTTCTGACAACCGCAGTTCATTCAAAGACACACAGAGGTGACAAGGAGTGTCCGAGACACCTCCCTCTATCGCACCTCTATCCGTCCACGAGATAGTAACAGGTCCGCAACTCTCAACTTCTGAGAAAATGGTCCGGCTTTACAACTCAAACTGATTTGAATAATGTGACGAAGTGATGACGTACGCATTCGGCGATCGCCCAGCCGGAGGATTTAAATGTTAAAACAATGTAGCCGGATACATTTGTTCGAGTAGAACTTTCTGTATGAATTCAAAAAAGTTCAAGACAAAAACATCTGGACTTTATTTGTAACTGAAGACGTTTCGCTTCTCAATTCAAAGAACAGGGAATATGGGGTTCGAGTTATAAAGCTGAGCTAAGATACATGTGCAGATTGCCCTATCACTCCTCACAATATGGTTTTGTTAGGGTCTTTGCTAGTCTGATTCACAGGTGGGCCACTCTGGTCACATGGGCTATGTTTACATGCACAACATTTTTTGACCTGTTGAAATGTTTTCAGATTAAATAATTCAAATGTATTGTTTACATGGGCGCAGTCAGTTCACGACGAGCGTTTACATGCAGAGGGCTTTGATTCTGAACAGACGTACTGACATGCGCAGAGTCTCCTTAAAAAAACACAGAAGAAGAAGTTCTACTTCCGGTTTACTTCTGGGATGAATGTAAGCAAACCTGAGCGCCCAAAATTGACCCGCGACCGGTTTCAATGATGGTGGAGACGTTATGCACTCCCTGACAGAGCTACAGGTGATGCAGATCATTTTGAGCTCTTTCAAAGTTTCTAGCAGAAAAGATGTAACTCACTGACCAGTGTTGCTTCCCTGACATGCTAATATTATTAGCATTAGCCAGGCAGAAATGACACAGGTCGCACATGCGCAGTCAGGTCAGTTTTTCACAATCGGAAAAAAAAAAATGAGCAGATGAAGTGTTTAAATGTGCACCGTTTGGTTTATGGATCGGCGTAAACCACCTGTTTCGTTCTGATCACAAATTCTTTCGGATCGAGCTGAATAAACAAAAAATAATCCGAATGGGGCATTTACATGTCACATTTTTATTCCGAATGACCGTTGAATCCGATTACTTATGTCCATGTAAACATAGCTTCCTGATAGGAGTGATGGGTATCAGGCCTAAAGCTGCATTATAGGTTTTTGAAAATTGAAATCTGAGACCTCCTCCTCTGTTTAAAGATTGTTTCTCTTATTTTACATAGATGGCTTCCTTCATCCCATCTCAAACCATCTTTGTCATCTGTGTGTTTTTTATCCTTTCATTTGTTTAAACAAGCTAGTTGTGTCACTTCTTCAAAACTCACATCTGGTCATTCTTCTCTCTAACAAAAAAAAAAGCTGCAACTTCACATTTAGCAGTATCTTCTCAGACCACACCAGGACAATCGCTAGTTTGTTCGCCACATTTTCAGAAAAACGTTTGTCCCACACATATAACTCTTAAAGCAACACACTCCTTTTTTTCACTCTTCTGATTCCACGCTGCTAAATGTACTCCTCAGATGTGGGCATCATCGACTCATGAGTGGTCCTAGGGAGTTTAAATGTGGACCCGCTCTGTGCGGTCTTTCAGCAGAACTGTTCTGTGAATGTGGCTTTGGTCATTTCTGCTCTGCTGTTGGTGTTTAAACAAGCACAGGTGAAAGAATGCATATCACCCGCCACCTTTTGTGCCAGAGTTATAAACCAAGATGATCCTATGTTGAGAAGCTGTTGCTGTCAGGTCAAACCTTCTACATGTCCTACACAATTTTTTTTTAGCTCTCAGGGTACGTGTTGAAGATAGTGCTCAGCTACTACCACATCAAATTTTAGCTGTATCTGTAAAATCAATTAATGTTGCTAGTGAGAGTTTTAGCTGCTATTCTACTAGGTTTGCGCTTTAGCAATTGTTTCTGCTAATTTATGCTTAGTTGCTGTTGTGCTAACCTTAGCTTTTAGCTACTGTTTTGATTTTATAACTTTCAGTTGACGTTTTCAGGTTTACTGGTTTTGGTGTAATCAACTGTTTGATTAGCTTTAGCTTTTAGCTAGGGGTTTTTGCTCATTTAATTTTAGTTGCTACTGTGTATGCTTTCAGCTACTGTTTTGCTGGTTTTAGTTTTTAGCAATTGTTTTACAATCTTTGCTATTAGCTGTTGTTTTGTTAAAACTTTTAGGAAACGCTTTGCTAGTTTTAGTTTTGATGTGACATTTTTCTGACTTTAACTTTTTGCTGCTGTTTTTCCAAAATATATTTTTTAGTTTTTTGCTATGCTTAGCTTTTAGCTACTGTTTTTCTGTTTTTGTTACTGTTGTGCTAATATAACTTAGAGAGTGTTTTGCTATTATAAACTTTTATTTACTGTTTTGTAGATTTTAGCTTCTAGCTAAGGTTTTGATAGTTTGTTACCCTTGCACTCATAAAAGCTTTTAGCTAAGGTTTTACAAATTTTAGCCTTTTCTTGTATATTTTACAGTTAAGCTTCAGCCTCTAACTAACTTCAGCAGCCACTCAGAATGTTTTCACAGAAAATGCACATTTTTACAGCTAGACTTTTGCTTTTTAGTCTTTACCAGAGTGCTCAAAGATTATTCCTGTAGCATTTTCTTCCAGTGGTTTGTGAGATATTTTGCTGATTGAAGGATAAACCTTTACATTATTGTCCTTTCATCTCCAACAATGCTCAATGAAAATCCACACTTTATTGTTTTATCCACATCTTGTTTCAACCCTTCTCCAGGTTTCCTTGAGCTCCAGAGAACATGTCGACCATGGTGTACCCACGAGAAGAGAAGCTCGAGAAGCTCTCTCAGGAGGAGATCATCTCCAACACAAAGCTGGTGATCCAGGGTCTGGAGGCTCTGAAGAACGAGCACAACTCGATCCTCCACAGCCTGCTGGAGACCATCAAGTGCCTAAAGAAGGATGAAGAGGCCAACCTGGTCCACGAGAAGTCCAATCTGCTCCGCAAGTCAGTGGAGATGATTGAACTGGGCCTGGGAGAAGCGCAGGTATAAAACAGTGTCAGAAAAGAGAGCGTGTTTTCTGCTCTGAGTTTCTGCTTCCTCCTTCTATACTGAGCTTGTGTGGTGATCATGATTCACCCAGAAACGGATGAAATGTGCTCCTCTGCCTCATCGCTCTTATTTAGTCTCCTCATAAATGTCTTCTCTCCTCGATGCCGTCTCCGTCCCAGGTCATGATGGCCCTGTCCAACCACTTGAACGCCGTGGAGTCCGAGAAGCAGAAGCTGCGTGCGCAGGTGAGGAGGCTCTGCCAGGAGAACCAGTGGCTGCGCGACGAGCTGGCCAACACCCAGCAGAAGCTGCAGAAGAGCGAGCAGAACGTGGCCCAGCTGGAGGAGGAAAAGAAGCACCTGGAGTTCATGAACCAGCTCAAAAAGTACGACGAAGACATCTCACCCACTGTAAGTAGAACTTTACCGTCTGTTGAATGATTGATTGGTACATTATCTCTCTGGGAATTGGAAGATGTGTTTTTGTTGTCTTTTATTTTTACTTGGGGTGCAAACGTTACAATCAAAAGAGCTGTAACAAACTACTGAGCTAACAAGCTTCTAAGCTAACAGGCATGTGGCGTACCTGCTTACAAGCTACTGGGCTAACAAGCTTTTAGGCTAACAAGCTATTGAGCTAACGTTACAGGGCTGAGAGGCTAACAAGGTTTTAAGCTAACAGGCTGACAAGTTATTAGGCTAGCATGCTAACAAGCTACTAGCCTAACAGGTTACAAGGCAAGCAAGCTAACAGTCTTTTAAACTAACAGGTTTACAAGCTACTAGGTTTACAGGCTAGCAAGCTATTAGGCTAACAGGCAAATGAACTACTAGGCTAACAGGCTAACAAGGTATAAGGCTAACAGCCTAACAAGCTACTAGGCTGACAGGTTAACAAGTTACCAGGCTAATGGGCGAACAAGCAAACTAATTGGTTAACAAGCTTCTAGGATAACTGGTTAACAAGCTACTCAACCTTTATTTAGGCAGGTTAATCCCATTGAGCCTCGAGGACTCATTTACAAGAGAGACCTGCTACTAGGCTAATGAGCTAACATGCTACTAAGCTAACTGGTTAACATGCCATTAGCCTAATGGGCTAACAAGCTACTAGGCTAACAGTTTAAAATGCTATGTGTCTAACCACCTGACAAGCTACTGGGCTAAACAGCTTAAACTACCCTTTTTTATTGTTATTTTAAATAGAACATTATGTATTTCTATTTATTTATTTATTTATTTATTTATTTAAGATTTACAAAGACCTGGTGCAGAGGGACCAAAGAGCCACGTGTGGCCCCTGAGCCACAGGTTGCATCTTATAGCTGCATTAAAAAAAAAAATGCAAAGTGTTTAAAACAATAACTGCCTAGAGGTGCTTTAAAAATGTTGTGGCTGAACCTCAGGTCTGTTGCTTATTATGCTAAACTAAGAAGGCTGCTGTTGATTGTTGATGCGTACATAAAAATGCAGTTTTCTAAGCATGTGTTGCTCCAGTGGGACCTTTGTTGATGGTGTAGCAGGAATGAGTCACTCACTGCGTTTTCTTATCATATTCATGGTGACAAACCAAGAGTTTGATGATCTGTATCCACATGAGCTGCCTCCATCAGCAGGAACCTGCTAAAAGTCAGAGCTCTCTGTTTTGGAGCTAAAATGAACTCTTTTCACCATCTTTAGCTTTTAGCTCGATTTAAATTGGTTCTGGCTGCTTAATTTACAGATTTGTCTCTGTGGTTTGAAACGCTGTTAATTTTCAAGAATATCACAACAGTTTTTTCTTTTTCTTTTTAGATATCCTGTTATTGTTTTATGAGTTTCCCAAAATGATAAATTACATACCTGATGGTCTCTAGCTCTAGTTTGATCCAAACAGAATGTGTTGGAATTTTCCATTTCTGCACATCTCCTGTCGTTTGTTTTTGATTTCACACAAACTGTCTTCCATCGTTTGTGTTTGTTGATGTGTCTGAAAGGCCGGTTTATTTTGTTCCATCAGCAGGAGGAGAAAGACAAAGAGACACCAAAGGACAACTTGGACGACCTCTTCCCCAACGATGAAGAGGAGCAGGGTCAAGGAAGTAAGTACAGCTACGTAAAGGAACAAGTGTAGAGGACTAAACCTGGTCTTTAAAGAGTCTGAATAGGATTATTTAGATAAAATTAAACAATATTGCATTAATTTAACAAAAAAATAAACATAACTAATCATTTTAGATCATGGCTTTGGTATTCTTTTAATAAAAAATAACTTCAAATCATGTAAATTTCCAAATGTGCTCAGTACTATAATCAAATCAGAGTAGTTTTTTTGTTTGTTTGTTTGTTTTTAATACATTATTTGTTGTTTTTGTCTTTCACAGTGCAGCACCAACATAACAGTGCAGCTGTAGCTGCGGCCCAGCAGGGCGGCTACGAGATTCCAGCTCGCCTGAGAACCCTGCACAACCTCGTGATCCAGTACGCCTCGCAGGGCAGGTACGAGGTGGCGGTGCCCCTCTGCAAGCAGGCTCTGGAGGACCTGGAGAAGACCTCTGGACACGACCATCCTGACGTTGCCACCATGCTTAACATTTTAGCCTTAGTCTATAGGTCAGAAAAAAACTTCCAGGTTTTTATAATTTTTCAGGGTTTTTTTGTCTTTCATTGATAAATTTGTTGTTTTCTTCTCGTCTGTGAATGCAGGGATCAAAACAAATACAAAGAGGCAGCTCATCTGCTCAACGATGCGCTCTCCATCCGTGAGAAAACCCTGGGCAAAGACCATCCAGCCGTAAGACTCCACAGTTCATTAACTAGTTTGTTCAAAACAACTGCTCAGTGAAGGAGCAGTCAGCACAGTGTTATGTTTACCGCCCTGCCTGCACGGTCGTTCTCAGGTGTTCCTGTTGAAGTAAGGGTTTCGTTTTTCAAAACGCCTCAGTGCG
Source organism: Hypsolebias antenori (assembly GCA_031762315.1). NCBI lineage: Eukaryota > Metazoa > Chordata > Actinopteri > Cyprinodontiformes > Rivulidae > Hypsolebias > Hypsolebias antenori. The sequence continues at coordinate 35,418,062 of JARVGS010000001.1, read as the reverse complement.
TGCTCTGAAAGTCAGTACGGACCGGGTCCAAGCATTCTTCCATAACATGAAAATACAAACGAGAACATGTGACATGGGATTAGCCTGCCTAAATAAAGGTTGAATGAATGAATGAATGTAGAAGAATGCATCTTACAGCAGGTCTGAACGTTTCAAGTACTTCTAAAACTCTCTGGGTGTTTCAGTTTGTGTGTTTCTCTTTTCTACAAGGTCTTACCTGCATATAGAAAAAAGACAGGTAACACTCAGTTCTAAGAAGATGCAGTCCATCTCTTTCAGAGTCCTTTGAACAGCGAACGGGGTCAAAATTAAAATGGAACGCTTTGATGTGCATTTGTATTTACACTGTTTTTCTCTTTTTTTTCCCTGAACATTTCAATTTATTTTTATTATTTTTGCAATCTATGTTTGTAGCCTACTGTATATCAGAACATTCAGCTCATTCAGAAGATGATGTTCTTGTCTCATCATTTTTAAATGTTTTAAGTATTTACAAATGCTCCTCCTCCTCATAAAACAATCACAGTTTCTACATTTCCTTCAACGTTGTTCTCTTGTCTTATTCCAATTTTATTTTATAGCTACTGTACTGCTTCTTTTAGCTTTTAGTGTCTTTGGTCACCTTTAGCTACCCTTCTGCTACTTTAAGTTGGAGTTTTGCTTCTTTTAGCTACTACTGTGGTACTTTTAGCTACTCACTGGCTACTCTTAGCATGCCTTTTGCTACTTATAGATTTTACTAACTTGTTTACTGTTTTTAACTAGTCTTTTGCTATTTTTAGCTTTTAGCTTGCCTTTTTGCAACTAAAAGCTGAAAGTAGCAACAGTTTTCATTAATTTTAACTATTACCAACTCTTTTGCTGTTTTAAACAAGTGTTTACTATGTTTAGCTTTTAGCTATTGTTTTGCAAATGTTAACTAGTCCTTTGCTGTTTTTAGCAAATGGCTAAATTTTTGGGCAAATCATATGGCTAATTTTGCTTTTAGATAGCATCTGCTATTTTTTTTTTTACCTTTAAGCTAGCTGTTTACCCTTTTAGCTTTAAGCTAGCTTTTTGCTGCCTTTATCTTTAAGTTCACTTTAGCTGTTTTTGACTTGCAACTAGCATTTTGCTCCTTTTTGCTAGTCTACAACTCAGTTTCAGCTTCTTAAGCAAATTCCAGCAGAGTCGTTTAAGGCGCTGCGTCCACGCCTTCATTTCTTTGGTTCAGTTTTCTGTTTCTGTCTCCAGGTCGCTGCAACGTTGAACAACTTGGCTGTGCTGTACGGAAAGAGGGGGAAGTACAAAGAAGCCGAGCCTCTGTGTAAGAGGGCTCTGGAGATCAGAGAAAAGGTGGGCTGGATCCCAGCATCAGCAGACCAGTGAACTTTCAGCTTACTGTTCTTACTGTTTGATAATTTTTCCAATAACGTCACCTCAGGCCGTCAGCTGCTGTAAACGGGAGGACAATTAGAGGTTGTAATTGAAAGCACAGCTCAAAATAGACGGTAACCGCTGGAGAGGCGAGGTTGGAGATGCAACATGTAAAATGACTGAAGTCTGTAGAGTTTGTTTTAGAGTCTTTCACAGGCGCATCTCAAAAAATAAGAATATCACAGAAAAAGTTTCTTTTTTTTTTTTTCTCATTCATTTCTGAAAGTAAAACTAAAATACATAGAATCATTACTCATAGAGTGAAATATTTCAAGCCTTTATTTCTGTAATTTTGATGATTTTGACTTACAGATAATAAAATAAAATAAAACTCAGTGTCTCAGAGAATGAGAATATTCCACAGCCAGCTTTTGGTACCTTTGTCAGTGTGGGCTGGTGCTGAGTCCTGCTGGAAAATGAACTCATTGTCTCCATGAAGCTCGTCAGCAGAAAGAAACATGAAGTCTCTAAAATGTCCTGCTAGATGCTGAGTTGACTGTGGACTTCAAAAAACCCTGTGGACCAGCACCAGCAGAGGACATGGACCCAAACCATCCCTGACTGTGGAAACTTCACTTTGTACTTCAACAATGTGGATTCTGGGCCTCTCCACTCTTCCTCCAGACTCTGAGACCTTGATTTATAAATGACATGAACATTTACTTTAATCTGTTAAGTGGACATTGGACCACTGGGTCCAGGTCTTTATCTCCTCAGCGGGTAAGACACTTCTGACTGTCTCTGGTTCAGGAGTGGCTGGACTTGAGGAGCGAGACATTTGTTGCTCATGTCCAGGAGTTCATCAGCTGATCTGGGTGTGACATCAGGAGTTTACAATATTCAACGTCTTCACAATATTCTAATTTTTTGAGACTTTTGAGTTTTGTTTTTTAATAATTTCTAAGTCAGGATCTTCAAAATTACAAGAAATAAAGGCTTGAAATATTTCACTCTGTAATAAATCTATGTAATGAGTTTTACTTTCTGAAATGATTGTCAAAAACATTTTTTTCACGATAACTGTTTTAGATGTATCTGAATTAGATCTCCTCAGGATGTCGAGCCACCGAAAAGGCAGATTAGTCTGAAAGACGAGGAGACGTGTTAATTCAAGCCGTTTTGTTTTTGAACGTCGTCAGGTTCTCGGGAAGGACCATCCAGATGTGGCCAAGCAGCTGAACAACCTGGCCCTCCTGTGCCAGAATCAGGGCAAATACGAGGAGGTGGAATATTACTACTGCCGCGCCCTGGAGATCTACGAGTGCAGGCTGGGCCCGGATGATCCCAACGTGGCTAAAACCAAGAACAACCTGGTGAGAAAGAAGTTTGAAACAACCAAACCCTTTTTCATACGGTGGGTTTTTCCTCCTGTCAAACCTGTTAGCTTTTACTGACACCAGGAAACAATCTGCGGAGCGGTGGGCGCAACGACATGAACCCAAACTGCTGATTTTTAATAGAAACATTACTTCAAGCTGAGTCTCTGCAAAAGATCTGTCAGTTAATGATGTCCTTGACTTCAAACTGTTTTCATTATGTTTGTAAAAGCAATGGTTCTGTAAGCGTTCGCCCATATCTCCTTTCAACTCAGCTTTATGTATGAAGCCCTTTAAAAACTCCTCAGTGGAACAAGCTCTGTACAGTACAATGCAATCAAAACAGATGCACAATTAATTAAATAAAACTAGAAATAAAGATGAGGGGAAAAAATAATGACACCATAAAAAGCAAAATGCAAAATGTAGCGACAGCTAAAGAATAAAGAGTTTTAAGCGAAGATTTAAAAGTGGCTATGGAGGATGCCTGTCTAATGTTTAACGGCAATTTGTTCCGCGCTTTTGGCGCCGCCACCCCAAAAGCGCTGTCCCCTCTGAGCTTACAACCAGTTTTTGGTCCAGTCAGGAGCAGCTGATCAGCGGACCAGGGAGAACGGGCATATACCCAGATATAAAGAACAGAGACCAAGACTCAATGGATTTAGTGTTTGTTTACAAGTGATAAATGATGCAATAAGCCAGGGAGGAGACTGGAACTCTGAAGAGCAGAGAGGCGATGTTATTGGTGATTTTCCTTACGATGGAGGTCAGGGTCAGACAGGAGGGCTGACCCAAAAGGTTCCAGGCACAGGAGATGTACGTCTGCACGATGGCAGGCGTGGAGGCAGCTGGTGAGGCACAGAGGAGCTTGAGGTCCACAGAGAAGGATTCAGGAAACAGGAGGACATCAAGGGCAACTCACTGTGGAGGCACGGAGAGAAATACAAATCATTACTACTTGGTTTTAGACGCTAGTAAAAGGCTAGAACAAGACTACCATTGGCAGTGCTCCAGCGCTTGCTGAATATCTTCTGCAGCTCCTCGTGCTCATTAAGTCTGAACCACGGGTGTAGCTGATTCGAGTCTGCCTGTGGGTGCAGGAGCTGTCGGAGCAGAACTCCCACAGGGCAAGCACGCAAGGGTGTAATGGCTCAGAACGATAAGGAGGGACAAGACCGTTTAAAGATTTACAAACAAATACTATATTTTTAAAATGTACTGCCAGTTAAAATACATTTTGCACCATCTGTAAACGGGCGATTGTGGTCGCGCTAACTCCAACGTGCAGAGCGTTGCAACAGTCCGTCCGAGTCGTCACAGATCACTGTTCCAAACAGCTGCTGGGACAGAACAGACCTCATCTCGACAAACCGCCTCAAAAGAAAGAAATTCGATTTTACAACCGACTGTCAAATTTCAGATTGCCGTCAGTTTTGACGCCTAAATTGTTAACAGCTGGTTTGATGTACTGGGCGAGGAACAGCTCTAAAGAGACAGAAGCTGTAAAGTTACCACAAACCATCACTTAGTTTTTTTTCCTCATTAAAATGTAAGAAATGTCAATATCACTGTAAATAAATGGCCATGACTGTGAGTTTTACTGGTACTGGGCTAAAATCTGGTGTGGAAGTAGCCGAGGTGCACATTTTTACTTCTAAACTGCACTTTGTGCTCCGTTTCCTCTTCAGGCGTCCTGTTTTCTGAAACAGGGGAAATACAAGGAGGCTGAGATCCTCTACAAAGAGATCCTGACCCGCGCTCACGAGAAGGAGTTTGGATCTGTGGATGGTAAGGCCTCATGACAGGCGCTGAAGCTCACAGTCGATGTTTACGAAGTTGTTCCGGTGGAGAAAGACGCTGAACACATGCAGTGAAAGAAAAACCTTGTTGAGAATCAGATTTCTTTGTTTTCTCATGTGCTGCTCGTCTCACACCAGCGAGCTGAGTCGGTGATGGACAGAGGGGTAAAAGGTGGGCCATGTTCAAAGCAGGGTGCCGGTCTTCACCACTCAGTGGACCATATTGCAGAAACACTAAGAAAAATGAAGTTTGCTCTCTTTCGTCTTCAGACCTGCCTTTTGTTTGCTTTCAACTGGAAGCTAAAATGACTTCTTGGAAAAAATGCGAAGCAGCAGGTTGTGCTCGTCTCGTTTCTTTTTCTGAGAAGCTCATTTTTATTTAATGATGCTCAGATCTGTCGTTAAAGCAGCGAGTTGAAGGTGATGCGGTCCGAACAGTTTACGTCTAAATCGTACGGCTTGCCTCAAACGATGACCTCAAGGTCATCAAGATTACGTGAATTAGTTTTATTTAAAACGAGAATTGTGCTGTTGTTATTTTGGTTCATGTTGTATCACTTGCACCATTTCTTCAGGTTATTCAAGTCTTCCTTCTTATTTCAAGCTTTAATTTACACACGAAAGACGCTGTCAAATGTTTATGCAAATTGTCAATGTAATAAAAAAAAATTTTTTAACTTGTAAGGCCGTGTTGAAAGTGTTTTGAGTTTTACTCATTTGACGTTTTAACCGTTTGCCAAAACTGATGGTGACGTTTCCAGATGAATGAAGGAGCTGCAGGTTTAAGAAGGTGGTTGCTGTTTTCTGCTCGTGTTCTTGTGTCATGTGTGGATCGTCTCTCGTGTTTGTCTGCAGCTGAGAACAAGCCCATCTGGATGCACGCAGAGGAAAGAGAGGAGATGAGCAAGGTGAGAAGCGCCGCGGTGCCGCTCGACAAAAGCAACGCAAAAAACCCTTTTGACGTTTAAACAGTAAAATATGAACTCGCCTCGTGCTGTTTAATAAAAACACACTAAACAAGCTCCAGAGGATGGTTGTTTTGTGTAAACACACACAAAAAAAATGCCGCCTATCCAGTCGAGACCACAACTTCCCTTCATGTGTATTTTTCTTCCTCTGCCGTGCGATTTACTTCCAGGGCAAACACAGAGACAACACCCCGTATGGAGAGTATGGCGGCTGGTACAAGGCCTGCAAAGTCAACAGGTGAGACGACTAACGTTGGCACGCTGGAGTCTCAGTCGTGTGCTTTACGTTTTTAATCTGACTTGTGTCTTAGTATTTGCTGTGAGTAGATTTCTGAGTCCTAGTGTCTCCAGCCCCACAGTGAACACCACCTTGAGGAACCTGGGCGCCCTGTACCGCCGGCAGGGCAAGCTGGAGGCTGCAGAGACCCTGGAGGAGTGCGCTGTGAGGTCTCGCAAGCAGGTCAGTGGCATAACAAAACTCATTTGTCCGTCTCTGTAAACTGAACCGTCCCACGCATTAGAAAATGAAGTCTCATGTTATTTCTTTCCCTTTTCCCACAATGCTTTGGATCCAGAGCAACACAGTAAGTGGTTTGTCTCTGCTAGCTCCCGTAGAGCTCCTGCCTCTCCTCACCCTAACATCACTCCCATCTCACCGTCATTCAAAACATTTGCTAGCTGTGCATAAAGAGGAGCAGGAAACTTGAAGTCACTTTTAATTCCTCCATAAGATCCGGCAATCTCTCCCCTCCCCCACGTCCTCTAGCTGATTTTTGTGTCCATGCACGTTCTCATTGTGGTTTTCACCCGTGTGCATCACAGGGCATCGATCCAATCCACCAAACGCGCGTGGTGGAGCTCCTGAAAGATACGGAGGGAGACAGGCGGAGGAGCAGAGACAGCCTGACCAGCGTTAAGTATGAGAGCGGCTCTGAGACCGGCGAGGAAGTGAGTATGGGCGTGGAGTGGAACGGGGTGAGTACAAATCCACTGCTGTAGAATCTGGAAAAACCAACTGGTGATAGTGACGTCTGGGCAGTGAGGGCTGGTACGCTTCATTATGCTACATTTTATTTAAAATCTTAACTGAGCATTGATTCAGAAGCAAAGAGCTGTCTCTCGATTCAGATTGTAGTTTTCAAAAAGAGTCTGAAAGCTGATTTGGACCAGTGGTTCCCAAAACATTCGACTTTCAATCAACACAGCACGCCACCTGTTGGGGATTAAAGTTTGTAAACTTTAATAATCGGCCAGTGAAACAAGAGCGTAATGGCCAAAAAATATGCAGTAATTTTTAATTTAGGCTCCATTTACACAAGAACTTGTTTTCGATAGATGTGTTTTATATAATTTTTAAACTAAAATTCCTATATCCCACCACCACATATCAAAATACACAGAATATTCCTAGTTTGGCTAAAAACTCTCCCCAAGCAATACAATGATTGTGCAATCCTAATGCACAGTTCACCAACCAGATGTCACGGTTATCTGAAGGGTCATACTGGTAATTTGAGGTTCTAGGCTGAGTTAAAGATGATGATGATGACAGCTAGAAAGTTCAATGAGAACCTTTTGGCAGGGACTGCCACGTTGCGGCCATTTTAAAATTTTGATATGTTAATACTGTGCGTTGAGGTTTGCTCTCAACTACCACTATACCAAGCTCAACGTGGCAAAACAATGTGTTGTAGTCATTTTTTTAAGTTATGGTAGGCATCTTGGATTTTTGATTTGGATTCAGTAAGTGATGGGGAACGTTCTCAGCTATAACCTCACCAAATTTAAACTCTGTGTGTGTAAAAGGCAGCCACCTTGATTAAAAAAAAAAACAAAAACAAAAAAAAAAAAATCAGCATTTATGGAGCATTGCTCTCGGCTACCACCACAACAAATATCAGCTCACTATCTTTTGTAATAGCTGAGTAATCATATTTTTTTTTTGCTTTTAGCTAAGGTGGCCATTTTGGATTTGTAGTTTCCTTTAGGAGTTTGTAAGAACTCACGTTCAGCTACGACCAAACCAAACTTCAGCTCAGTGTCTCAAAGATTGGCTCAATAATAGCCAATTTTGAGTTTTCTAAGGTAGCTGTGGCAGCCATCTTGAACCAAAATGGCTCCAAAAGTTGATCATCGTTGAGACCTCTCCCCTTCAGGTCATGTGACCTCACTGGAGATTAGAAGCCGTGAAGAGCTCTGTCACTGTTTTTCAATGAGGAAAAATGGCGTCTTTGTTTGCAAATTGCATCGCCATGGTAACTCGAACTGCCAACGAAAGTAATAGCTCACATCACGGTGCCGAGCCGGTCGTTTTGATTTAACATCTTGCTGTTCGTACCTCGTTAAAGTTGATAGAAAAACAAGACCCTCTTCATAGCCTCTTTAGTTGGCAGCTCAGAACACCACATACAGAACACCATGGACTTTGTGGATAAGGTGAGGGATGTCGTCATGGAGACTGATGAAACAATGGTCTCTTTTGATGTCACATCA
>JARVGS010000001.1:35390168-35402225 GCA_031762315.1 Hypsolebias antenori | reverse complement strand
ATATATATATATACACACACACACACACACCCACACACACACACACCCACACACACACACACACACACACACAGTATACGAATCCAACATCCTCACCAAAAAAAATAAAACTTCAACAGCGCCAACATTTTTGAATTCGGGTATGGTGCACCTGACGTCATTGCGCCTCTGCTCCAACGTCATCACGTTGTGCAGGCAAAAACAGCACCTTTTATATCAGCGAGTTATTTTAATAGAATGGCAGATGTCTGCTATTGAAATTTAACGTTAATATTGGCCAATAACATGCCGATAATATCGTGCATCCCTAATATAAAGGCTTTATAAACCCTTCCCACACTCTTGCAGTGCTCTTAACAATGTTCTGACGTATATGTACTGTACCGTACTGCAAAAATGTACTACTCACCAGTGAATATACTACTACAACTTGAAGGATAAAGATAATGAAGTAGCTGTGCAGTACCGATGACGATGATTATGCAGTTTCCATCGTTATCATCTTATTGCTGTAAGTAATCATCCTCCGCGCTGTTGTTGGAAGTCACTGCTGCTGTAGACCTGATATTCTGCTCATCCTTCTTGATATAGCGACCCGTGGATTTGTTGATCTCATAACGGCATCCAACAGCCGCGTAGCTTCTCCCTTCAACAAGTCGAGAAGCTGCACCTTCTCTTTTATGGTAAGCGTCTTTCTCTGGCGCTTGGGTTCGCTGCCTGAGACTTTTGAACGTGCAGAATGTTTAGGTGGCATCGTAGGGCACAAGCGAGCACATGAAAGAGAGCGGCCAGACTGATGCTACGGTTACTGAGCCAATCAGTGCCCGGGACACAGAGCACAATGCTCTGGTTGGTCGCCTTCCCGTCAATCAGCCAATCGTGTGTCGTGTACAATCTTACGTTGAAAACCCACGAAAGAGCAAGTCTGCAAAAGTCAAACCGCGAAGTATCGAGGGACCGCTGTACAGTTTGACACGTTCTGGGGACGATGAGCTGTTAAAAGTTGTCTCAGTTTCCATTGAGGAACATTTTTCTGAAGTTGTTCCACTAATTTTACACAGTTGTTCACAGACTGATGAACCTCTGCCCATCTTCATGTCTTTTAGATTCAGCCTTTTTAAAATTCTCCACTGACTTAATGCCAATTAACCTCATTTTCTTTGCTAAATGCTCTTCCAGCTGTTTCCTGTTCGCAACATGTTTACATCTTTTTGTTGCCATTTTTCCAAATTTTTAAGACATGTTGCTGCCCCAAAATTCAAAATGTAACTTATTTTCCCCATAAATGATCCAGTTTTTTTTTTTTTTTTTTAGATTAAATGTTGGAAATGTTTACTATGTTGCACTGGATGGCCTGCATTGATTTGCAATCTTTGCATTCTATTTTTACGCCATGTTTTTGGAGCTGGGGCTGTTGAGTGTATTTCTAGATCTCACGAGTGCATTCGCTGTACGGCTTTTTGGTGTGCTACATGCCTTGATTGTTCATTCCTTTCATTCAATTTAATGCAACTCTGAACAAACAAAAAAATATAAATATAATGTTCACACAATTATGACAATTGTTGTGTTAGTGGAATGCTTACTTATTTATTGAGCTGTTTATTCTCGACATATATATATATATATATATATATAAATATATATAGTGTGACTTCTGTTTAAGTGGAAGATCATGAACGGTAAAGTCTTTAAGCACTAACTAGTAAGTAGGATTGCATTATATATAAATATACCATTCTGCTTTGTGAAGATGATTGCATCAACATCTGTTGGTATTCTCCAATAAAGTTTTTTTTGTTGTTGTTGTTTGTGAAAGTCGTCTCTTTTTTTTCTGCACTGAATGGAGACATGAATGGAAAACGGGTGGAAAGACGTTCTTCGATGCCTCACGTTTGGCTCCGGGATCACAAAGTCCTGAAATTTACCCACAGTTCTCTCTGCTGGCAGTCACTCTGTGTTACAACAAAGTCTATCACCATCCCGCCTCTTGGTAGAGATACAGTGAGAAGTTCAGTTAGACTCTGAGTAGAGCCGCTGCTCTTCCACATCCAGAGGAGCCAGTTGAGGTGGTTCAGACATCTGGTGAGAATGGACGTCGGAGGAGTTCTGGACATGTCCAACTAGTAGGAGACCCTGGACACGCTGGAGAGACCATGTCTCTGCTGGTCTGGGAACACCTTGGAGTCCACCCAGAAGAACTGGAAGAGGTGGCTGTGGAAAGAGATGGATGGAACGATGGATGGATGGATGGATGGATGGATGGATGGATGGATGGATGGATGGAATGAAGGACGGATGGGTGAATGGAATGGAGGATGGATGGAATGAAGGAAAGATGGATGGATGGATGGAATGAAGGAAGGATGGAGGGATGGATGGAATGCAGGATGGAGGGATGGATGATGGAATGAAGGAAGGATGGATGAATGGAATGAAGAATGGATGAAGGAAAGATGGATGGATGGAATGAAGGAAGGATGGATGGAATGAAGGAAAGATTGATGGATGGATGGCTAGATTGATGGAACGGATAGATGGAATGAACGAAGGCATGAAGGATGGATGGACAGACTGAACGGATGGATGGAGCAAAGGATGGATGAATGGAACAAACAAAGAAGGGATGGATGGATGGATGTAAGGAAAGATGGATGGATGGATAGATGGAAGGAAGGATGGAATAGATGGATGGATGGAACAGATAGATAGAATAAGCGTATGAAGGATGAATGGACAGACGGAACTGATGGATGGAGCAAAGGATGGATGAACGGAACAAATGAAGAAGGGATGGATGGATGGATGGATGGATAGATGGAACGGATTGTGAATGGATGGAACGAAGGAACACCGGAAGAAAAACATGGTTCTACAGTAACGCTTCTCATCACACCAGCAGCGGTAAAGAAGATATTTTATTACTACGGTGGCTGGTTTGTACAAAAATAGTCTTCTGTTTATTAATGGATGGATGGATGAATAAATTACTGATGTTTTGAAATGATTTGGGGATTTTAAAAATATAACTTATCTACTCTTATGTTTTTATTTTACAGGTTCATGACTTGTAATGCTGATTATACTTCAAGTTGATAATAATTTAGTTTTTTTTTAGGCCCGAGCAGCGAAGCTCTGCGAGGGCCTGTTGTAACCGTAGTGTTTCAGGCCCAAGCTGCAATTTCTGGGGCAAACGAACTGGCCTTTTGGAGGCTTTAACATATCCCGAAACTCACCAAATTTGGCGGATGCATCAGGACTGCTGAAAGTTCACGTATTTTAAGGGAGTTGCAAAAATCACAACAGAAACGGCTCAAGAGCGCCACCTGTAAATTTTCAAACTACCCTCCGCATTAACCTTAATTCGCTAACTGTTGATTACCACACATGACATGTTGAAAAGCCTAAAGGAAGTGCTCTTATTAGTGAACATGAAAAGCTGCCATCAAGTCAAATATCCAGTGAACAGTGGAACTTGAGGATGTTCATCTAAAGTGATAAACTTCTAGAGTCAGTCCAGTTTAAGATGGCCGCCACAGCTCATCAACCTAACCAGACACAAATGGGGCAACAATCCAGTGAATTTAGCAGATGTTGAGCTAAAAATGTGTCGTGGTAGTAGCTGAGAGTCATCCTAAACACCCAAAGCGCTCACGGATCTCATGAGATCTTGTAATATGAGGTGAGATCATGTGACCAAAACAACTCCAAAGACGTGAAGTTAGAGAAGACAATGGAATGAAATGTGGCCGGTGGTGTGCAACCTTCAAGTAATGCTAGGTCAGGACTATTCAACTGGTGGCCCGCGGGCCACATCGCGGCCGCGGGTGACATCAGTCGGGCCCACCATTGAGTTTAAAAAAAAAAAAAATTAATTGGGTGGTGCAGGGGGGTCCTGGGTTTGGTTTGTGTTTATTGCATTTATGATTCAATGCAATAAAAAAAAAGTTTAAAAGGCAACAGATCATTGTAAAACTTACTTTATTTGCATAATGACTTTTTAATCGCTGGATGTCCGGCCCTGAGCTGCTGGCTTTCAGAAACCGTGGCCTCCCCCGAGCAGTTTAGTTGAACAACCCTGGGTGTAAAGGTGTAAAGATGTCCAACCTTAATTTGAAAGACAAAGAATGTAAAATATTTTACATTCTCCCTGATTTAAGTGATTACCTGTTGTTGGTGTGGAGTCAAAATGGCCCCAGAACGACGTTTGCACTGTTTGTGTCAGAATTTCTGTTAATAAACGTGAATTTTTCTGTTTCTCTGATTGGCTTGCCATACATGTTGATCTCTTTGTTTTAATATCTTTCTGTTTAACTGGACCGAGCCTGGGGTGGAGACAGAAAACATTAATTTGCAGAAAAGTCATTTTTTGTTTTCGTGGTGGGTGAACTAAATCTGATGAGCGCGTGTGCCCACAGGACGGCAGCGGAGCCCTGCAGCGCAGCGGCTCGCTGGGAAAACTCAGAGATGTTTTACGTCGCAGCAGCGAGCTGCTGGTGAAGAAACTTCAGGGCAACGGACCTCCAGAACCCCGCAGCACAAAGTAATGACACTCGAACCAAAACAGCCGAAATAATTCTTTCTTTGCAAAACACACGTGCAAAATTTGATATGTGAAAGTGATTTCCTTGAATAACTTCTTATTCTGCTTCCCCGAAATTATCTGTGAAAATTAATGTTCACACTAAATGACTACTGAAAACAGCTGAAGCAGCTAAAACTGGCTTAAAGGGAGCAAAATGTAGCTAAAAGCAGAAAGCTAGCTTAAACTTTCAAAATGCTAAATGGATGATAAAAGTAACAAAAGTCAAACTAAACGCTAAAATGATAAAACTTTAGTTTAAAGCTTCAAAAGGCTATGGATCATCCAGGGCGTGACGATAAAAAAAAAAATAATAATACACTACTAATAAGTAAATTGGACTTTTAGTTTGTAGAAGTTTTGTTGATTGGCTTTTTGAAGAAAAGGGGATTTAAAGGGTAGCTAGATCTAAAAGTAGCAAACATAATAAATAAAATAAAACAATAAATAACAAAATAAACTGAATTGAATTATAGAGGAAGGTGGAGAAAGTTTAGCTATGGAAGTAGAAAAACTGTAGCTAAAGTTTTCAAAAGAATATCTAAATGCTAATATAGTGAGCGAGTCACTAAAAGTCTAAAAAGGCTGGGTAAAAGCTAAAGGCAGCCAAAGGCTAGCTAAATGTAGCAAAAGGCAATGTAATATCAAAGATAAAAAATAGCAAATGGGTAGCTAAAAAATTCCAAAGGCTAGCTAAATGCTAAAGACAAGATGAGCAAAAAAAAATTAGAAGACCAGCTTGAAGCTAAAAGCAGCAAAAGTCTACATGTAGCAAAAGGCAAGATAATGTCAAAGATATTAAAAAATAGCTAACGGGTTGCTAAAGTTTTCTAAAGGCTAGCTAAATGCTAAAAAAAGGTAAGCAAAATAAGTATTAGAAGACCAGCTTGAAGCTAATTGTGACAAACGGCTAGCTAAGAGCTAAAAGTAGCCAAAAGCTGCCTATAAAATATAAGTAGCAACATGTGAGCTTTAAATATTAAAAGACTAGCTCAAAGCTAATGTAGCAGCAGGGTCAGTAGAAGCCTTTAAAGTAAAACGATGATTCTGAAGGAAATGAAGAGATCTCATCTGTTTTATTGTGAAAATATTTGTATTATTTTGAAAAGTATAAAAGTTACGAAAAACGACGTCGCAGCATCTTTCTGAATGAGCTGAACGTTTTGATGTATGAACAGCTAACGAAGCGCCGAGAAAGATGTGAACGCTGACTCAGAACCTTCAGATTCTCTGTTTCGGATCAGAACTCTGACCCGTTGCCTGTTTTTCCTCCTCCAGCATGAAGAGAGCCGCCTCCTTGAATTACCTGAACAAAACAAGCGACGACTCATTCCAGGTAAAACCCTTAAAATACATTTCAGTCCCATTCATTTTGTATTACGTACTTATATTTTTGTGTTTTATTCCTCCGTCAGGCTCGAGGACGCGGTAACTTCGGGGTGAGCCGGGGCCTGAGCTCCAGCACTGTGGACCTTTACACTGGAAACTGAGCCCCATCAGCTGAGCCTTCAAGATGGCCGACGACACGCCCGCATGGCGTCAGCACCTTCGTACTCCACAGAACTGACAGCATCGGACCCGAACACTCACGTCCTCCTCGATTCAAAGACTTCTGCACAAAAAGGACCGGCTATAGGCTCCTCTGTTTTTAGAAGCCACGGCTTTATTTTCTGATTTTCGGCCTCCGCTCGCTCGTCGCCGCCTCTCTGCACTTTGAACTCACCTGTTGCCATGAAGTCACCTGCGCTGGTACATTTTCTCCTCTTTGTGCTCTGATTTCTCATGTTTATGACTCCTAAATGTGCCATTTTATTACTCTGTGAAAATACAGACTTTGTAGACTTTTATATCTTAAAAAACAAAAATCAGATAAGGTGCCATGTTGAGTGGAGAACTTGTTTTGCCTGTTGAGATTTTGGCATTATAATAAAATAATAATAATAAAAAACTTGGTTAAGGCTTTGGGAAACAGGGTGAAATGTTTATTCAGCTGACATATTTTAAAGTCCTGTGACTTTTTAGACATTTATTTTTGTAATTTGCCTGTGAAAAGCTGCTACTTCGACCTCTGCTGCTGTCGTTTGGAAACCGTTTTGTGTTTTTCTCCCTCACTCAGTTTAAGTTTCACTGCAGTGGGAAAAAAAAAAAACACTAAAACACTCGAGGCTTTTTGGACTCCGAAGCATAAAAATAGGTTTTATTCTTGTATCGTAATGAAATACGAGGGCTGGGTTGTTTAAATGAACACAACCTGGTTGCCATGTGGGATTTAAGCTCGGGTGTCGTCGGACTTTAGATTTTTGCACAACTCAGGTGATCAGTTGAAATTTTTACTCTTAAGGAGCTGGAATGTTGTGTAATAATGTAGTTTTTTTTTTTAATTCTCCATCGTTTTGAATAAACTTTCCTTTCATTCTTGGTAGGGAACGTAAACTTGTGGGATTGTAGGTTCTCAAATCAAGAGACTTGATCAGGACGCTATAGAACTGAGTGTTGTAGAGTTTATTGTGTTTCTATTTAGACTTTATTTTCTATAAAATGAGTAGAGTACGGTCTGGTGGCACCTTCATGTGGATTCTTGAATAAAAGATCATTTCTACACATGACTCTTGTCTTTTTTTTAATGCAGTAAATGTAAAATTAGAGTGTCCCAGGCTACTTTTAAACTCTAGGAAGCACAAGTAAACATGCAGTGTTTAAGACCTTAGCTTTACTTTAAGAAACTATGGGACGCACAAGTAAACCTGCAGTGTTTAAGTCCTTAGCTTTACTTTTAGAAACTCTGGGAAGCACAAGTAAACCTGCAGTGTTTAAGACCTCAGCTTTGATTTTAAAAACTCTGGGATGCATAAGTAAACCTGCAGTGTTTTGGCTTTCAAGTCCTCGCTTTACTTTTTAAAACTATGAAGCACAAGTAAACCTGCAGTGTTAGCCTTTCTTTTAGAAAATGTAGGAAACAAACATGCAATGTTAAAAGTTCTTAGTTTTGCCGGAAGAAGTCACTTTATGTCCCACCTTAAAAAGATAAATTCCACTGAACTAAATCTTAACAGGGACTTGGCAGCACTGAACAGAAACATTCACATATAGCATCAGTTAATAATATTTATCTAAGGAGCCAACAGACTGCTTTGGGTTTTCACTTCATCGCAGGCTCCCATCCCAAGCGAGCACAGAGGCGACAGTGGAAAGGAAAAAGTCCCTCATGAGAAAGAAACCTCCAGCAGACCCAGACAAGCGGCCATCTGCTTCGACCGGCTGGGTTTGAGAGGAACATATACACAATGGCAGGTCCAGGATGGAGACCATCAGGTTTTCTCTAGGAGGAAAGACAAAAAGACAGAACTCACATGTAAAGAAATAATAATTACAAATACAAACTATTCATTTGAATATATTTGTAACTGTTCACTTGATGAAACAAGGTCAATTTGTTCTCCAATAGTAAGATTATAGCAGCACAGGGTAAGGAATAAGTCAGATAACCAAGCTGACTAACTTTTTTCATTCAACCTTTATTGATACAGGTTAGTCTCATTGAGTCACGAGGACTCATTTTCAAGAGAGACCTTAACTATAGGATTTATCAAAACAATGCTGAGTGAACTAATATTTCGTGGTAAGTGTGTGTAGGGGGGGGGGGGTGCCCAAATTATTATTACTGTATTATTATTATTTTTTATATGAGGGGGACACGTCCTCCTCACATCTAATTGATGCGACGCCTATGACCCCACAATAATGTTAAACTTAAAGAATGAACGGAGCAAAGTAGTGCGTCTCAAGAATAATACAGAACTTTTTTTAAAGGACCATTAAAGATAAACTAATTCCAAAATGTTTTATCTGTTAAACAACAATAAATATTATTGATTTGTTCGCATTAAATTAAAAACGGATTTTATGTAAACGGATCAGTGTTCAAGCTGAACCAGAGGGTCGCGCTGTTGCATTCCTTATTCCGGGTCAGACGCGAAAACCGGAAACAACGCTGAACGAAAAGACGGGAATTTCGTCAAGGTACCGGAAGTTCCCATCCTGAAGCGGAAACAAGGAATTCCAAAATAAATGTTTTTCTTTTTTGTTGTTGCAGAACTGCAGCTAAAGCGTTTTATTTTTTTAATGCTAAAATTAAAACAAAAAAGTTATATTTTAATCCCATGAAAGTCCACTGAATTACAAATTTTACACAGACAAAACGTAAGAAACAATGTAAATGCTGAAAATTATAACAAAAGATTATTGATATTTAAAAAAATGCATAACTGTTATCTCTAACTAAAAAAGTATAACTAAAAAAGGATAAAATGTATAAGCTTCATGATAATAGAATAGCTAGCCAAAATGCTATCCGATCACCTTCAATAAAGCGAAGAAGAAGAAAGTGAAGTAGCAGAAGAAGAAAACGAAACAGCAGAAGAAGAGTTGTGCTAAAACGGTGTAGCGCTAGCTAAAACCTGTAAATGCCACTTTTGAATCTCGTTTATTTTTAAAGGCTTAAACAGGAACAGGGAGTTTAACTTCCGCGCTCTTGACGCGGGTGTAACGAACTGCTCCGAGGAGGAGGAGGAGAGTGAGAGGAAGCCGACTCCGAGCTGAACTCGCTCCTGGTGGAAGACGGCGGCGGAGCTGGCTCGGCGCAGTTTGGCGGCTCCGGGTTCACGGGAGACGGGACACGGCGGTGACCAGGACCGGGCTGTAATGCGTCACAGCGGGTTAAAGTCCCGCAGCGTCCGCCTCTCTGCGAAGCCACCTGGAAGTTTAAACTTCGCTTCAAACTTTCGGCGCGGCTGCGGAGTCTGAACTCGTCGCGTCCCGCATGTTGCTGCTTTTTTCTTCTTGAACCAGGTGAGCAGGCCGTCTCTGCTTCACCTCCCCCGGGGAGCAGCGCAGGAAACTCGGCTGTGCTCAGCCTACATCTGCCCGGCTTGGCCTTTCCGCGCTGCCGTTTCCCTCGTACCAGCCGCCGGGAAACCACACGGAGGAGCACCGGGTAACGTGATGGAGCTACCCGGAGCCAGGCCGGCTCGGCGGCGTGGAGGCAGGAGGACAGCCCCGCTGGATGCGATGTGCGCTGCGGGCTTTTTCTGCCTTCAAGGTCGGTAACAAGCTTTCGATTGAACGCACTTCTTGAAAAAACGTGGTTGTTTTGTTGGTTTAAAAAGACGTTTCAGCAACAAACTCAACAGAGAAACAGTGTTTAGTTTTAAAGAACTGAAGTTTAGCTGAAGTGGGGGAGGTACTGAGGAAAGGGGTGCACCCCTCCCCCATTGAGCCCAGTTTGGGGGGGAGATAACTGAACAGAAGGATGAGTTATTTTAATGTTTGTTAGCCTTTTTTTTTTGAGGATGAGTGAAATGTTTCATGTTGCTGTGCACCACTCCACTTCATGGGATTAAATACAAAATGTAACTACTGTATTAGCAAATCACTTGAACCCACATTCAATGAAACATATCCATATATGAAAACATCTGTTGTAGTAGCAAATAGGTAATTTTTAGTTTGATGGCAGCGACACCTCTCAGAAACGTTGTTCAGGTCCATGGTTTCTTGTGTTGAAGGTTTTGGAGCGAATGTTGTTCCTTTCTGGTCTGATGGAGGATTTTTAGCTGTTCCACAGTTCTGGATTGTCTTTTCTGGGAGCAGATGTTCGAAAACCGGTTTATACTTCAGTGATGCAGCCTTTCCAGATGTGTATGCTGCCCATGCCAGAGGCACTAATGCACCCCTATACCATCATAGAGGCAGACTTTTGAATGGATAACCAAACGGACCCTCTCCTTTTTCAGAGGACCAGGTGGTTTCCAGAAATAAATTTAAATTTGCTTCCCTCTGACCTCAGTCCGTTTGAAATGAGCTTTGGTCCAGAGAAGATGGCAGTGGTTCTGGGTGGTGCTCACATATGGCTTCTTCTTGGCCCGATAGCAGCATTTGTTGATGGCACAGTGAGCTGTGTTTTCAGTGGAAGTGTTCCTGAGCCCATGACGGGGTGCCCAGAACAGAACCAGACATGTTTTTTTTTTTTTAACACATTTCTACAGATTCTTCTAATCATCTGATGAGGTTACGAACTGTAGCTGATGGATATTCAAATCTCTGCTCGAGTCAAATTTAGTTTGCAACCACGAATTGCCCTCGTCTTGGAAACTAAAACCACAAATGATGATGTCTCCTAATAACTCGAACACAAACAGAAAAGTGAGCGTGATGATTTGATGTTCTACGTTGCTGAAGCCTCCGTGCACGACCTCAGCTGCAGCGCGAGGAGAGGAAAGTGGTGCCTCAGAGTCAGCTTTATCTGATTATCACAGATTGTGTTCTTCAGCGCAGCCACGTCAGTTAAAAGCGGCTGTATAAATTCCTTTAGGTTGAAGTGTGTCTGCTACCCCCCCTCTTCCCTTCAGGCTCCTCATGGTGCCCATTTTGGGATGAATGTGTCCTCTGTGTGCGAGCAGCAGGGGGGACTGGGCTGCTGTGGGTTTGTGTTTATATTAATATAATGTATGAAGCCAACCAAGCTGGGTTCTGTTAGGACGGCCTGTTTAAAAAAAAAAATTAAACCTCATGAAACCAGCCACACCAAATTCCAAAATGCCTCGTGTGTTTGTGTCCATTACCAAAATATCTCATGAACCATTTGAAGGTTTTTAAGGAAGCTTTGAGAAATTAATCACAGAATGTGCATCTACAGCTGGACGTTTGTAGCCAGTCCAGGTAAATATGGCTGCCGCAGTTTAAATTGAGCAAGCACAATAAATGACAGCAACTGCATTTCCTGCAAAGATGCAGTGTGAATGCTTATAGCAGAATAACTTGCAGGGAAAAAAGAGCTGGAATTAGCTAAAAAATGCTGAAATATAGCTGTAATGATAAGAACAAGCCTAATTTAGTAGAATGAGGCTAGCCTGTATAAATAAAGGTTGAATGAATGAAAAAATAAAGGAGAAAGAACAACATCTTTGCTGAATTAAATTCAATTCAGTTTTATTTATACAGCGCCGAGTCACAACAGAAGTCATGTCAGGGCACCGAACAGAATTAGGTTTAAATAAGCAGATGAGCATAACAATGATGAAATCAGCTAAAACTGCTAAAATTAGCAAAACAAACAAAAAAAAAATACAGCTGAAAAGGCAGAAGCTTAACCTACCAGAAAGAAGTGGAAAGGAGTTTAAAAAAATGTTGAATTGGCTGAAAAAGCTAAAATTTGCTTAAAAACAGATGAATAGTAGCTGAAATAGCAGATAAAGGTGAAACTAGCAGAACAAATCTGAACGTATAACCAGCTGAAATTAACATAAATTTGGCTGAAAGTAGCAGAAATTATCAAGAAAAACTTGAATTTATCTTAAAACGGCTGAAATTAGCTAAGTAGCTGAAAAGGGAGAACAATCGTGGGCAGCACGGTGGCACAACTGGTAGAGCTGCTGCCTCTCAGCGCGCAGGTCCCCGGTTCAAATCTCGGTCCGGGG
>JARVGS010000001.1:35367235-35379396 GCA_031762315.1 Hypsolebias antenori | reverse complement strand
TTTTTTTTTTTTTTTTTTTTTTTTTTTTTTTTTAAGCTTTGTGTGAAAAATGCTATGCTAAAGAGCTCAAACCACACCGAGCGGCCTCCATTTTGAGAACTGAAAAACAGGAATGAAAGACAACCCATGTCACGTCAAGGAGCCTCCCTCCCATTTTTCTTAAAGAGACACGCTGCTCGCTCCCTTACTATCCATTCTTCAATTCAAACAGTCTTATACTGCCATCCAGTGGGCAAAAAAGGTACTACACACAAAAATTAACAAACATTTCTTCTTAAATTTCACAATTACCAATTATTGTCAAATTTCAAACAATATTATAATTTATCACAATAATTTATGAGACAATTAATTGCCCAGCAAAATGTATTATCTTGACAGGCATACTTACTAGCGCCTGATCTATTAACATAAGTCAAAAGCATCATCAAAACTTAATTATAATCTGCTGTAGATATTTGTATAAATATGTATCTGTATGTTATTCATGTGGTCCACGAAATGCAGAGCACGGAGCTTATTTTTCAATAGATAAGACACTTGAGAAATGAAAATTGACAGGAAGCAACACCAGAAAGATGTTTCACTTAACGTTATTGTAAGGTTTTTAGTCCTACTTCCATGTTCTCTTTAGATTTACTCTGTTTCAGATCTCTGTTTAATGAATTGCTGGCAATAAACTGCCTTACTGGAATCAGATATGGGATAAAAACATAAAAAATAAAAAAGGCTATGTCACAGAGAGAAGAACGCTTCCAAACATGACAAAGAGTAATGATAGCACATCTTTGACAGCTCTGAAAAACCATCTGTGTCTGCCCAATGCCTTTAAAGCCCAGCCTGGTGATCTGAAGTGACTGTGATGTGGGACTTTTTAAAAGCACCTTCTGTCTGGGCTTATCTCTACAACTTGGCTTCGCAAGATTTAAAGAGTAACACATTTTTTGGATTAAAAAGCCTTCGGATCTATGGATTTATCTGAGTAGTTCAGAGAAACGGAATCAGACAGACGAAGATAATAGGAAGGAGGGCTGGGAGGAACATGAGCCATGGCTCCCCTTCTCTCATCTTCTCCGCTCCCTCTGCCATGAGAGTGTGTTTGTGGGTGTGTTGGACAGGCGGAATGGCTTGTTTATGTGCAGATTAATTGCTTTTATTGCCTTGTTTCTCCCTGTGAATGGTGCTGGGTGTTTTAATGAACACCCACGCTGCCTTGCCTGCCTGCCCTGCCCTGTCAGCCTGCTATGCTGCAATGCAACCTGCTGCTGCCTTGTAGAGCATGGCTGGATGCCACCACAGCGTACAGCCTAATGCTTACTTCATGGGCCTGCTCAGGTGACTGATTTAATGTGTGTGGTTGTTCACTTCGCCTTCTTAAGAGGCTCAACACAGGCGGGTGGTTCTACCCGAGGGCTGAAGGGGACTGGCAGTTGACTGGAGTGTGACTTTAATCATTTCCTGCTGAGCTCAAGAGAGGTAAGCCGAGCTTTCTGCAGGGTTACACTATGGCCTTGGACACAAAGCTGTATACATAAAAAGACTTTAAAAGATGGAGATACAATGATAATTTTCAGAAGAGGTGAGAGGGCCCATTTAGTGAAGCCCAGCTGAGCACTTTTCACACAGAAAATTTACATGGATCAATTAAAAATCAAGTAAAATCCCCATCTCGCTGTTTTTCTCACTTTCTCTCCCTCATGCATCACTTTCCTCTCTCTCACATCGACCCCTCTTTCCTATTGTCTTCATCCCTATTACCTCCTTATTACCTCCCTTTTCTTTTCTCATTAATCAGGTCTGCAGGGTTTCTCTTTCTTCTGGCGTTCCACTTCATTATGCTTGAAACAGCAACGGACCATCGCTAATGGACAGTCACAGCTTTAATTCACACCTCAAACTCAGCTATAATTGTTTATTTTGTTTGGACAAGTGTGCCTGAGATGGCTAATGGATACCTTATGTGTGAACATGCAGTGCTGTAACAAACATTGTATATAAAAAGGTAGAATGTCTTCATTTCGTTGGTCATTTTGTGGTGTTTTAGGGTCACAAAATGAGGGGCAAACAAACAAAGGTTCCCAATGAAATAGCCATAAAATGGTATTGGTCATCAAAGAAAAACAAACAAAAAATCCATTACAGTATACAACTTCCCCTTGCTTTTTATCCGTGAACCTCTCACAAAGGGATTGGTATCTCAATCATTTTTGTGATGTAAAGAAGACATGAATGGGTACCGATTTATAGCTCTCAAAAATTTAGATTTTTCGGTGACATTTTGAAATGAAGAGCTGTGCTTGTAAAGATTCTCACAAATGCATTGATTTTCTTTGTTTATGTATATTTTACTGGCAGAAAACAGTAATGTTGAGTTTGATGTGCTCTGATTTATTTCTGTATCAATACATTGATATCAATGCCAATTATACCTAACATGAATTTAAAAAGTAGAATACATAGCCTTGTATTTCTTTAAAAAATTATATATATACAGGTAGTCCTTGACTTAAGGCGCCCTCGACTTACAGCAACTCGGACTTACGAACGGGTTTGCGGCGCAGTATAATGAGTTCCGACTTACATTAAAATCGAGTTAAGAACTGTTTGTAGGTACGGAACCCGTTCGTAAGTTGAGGACTACCTGTACTTTGGATATTGTGTAAAGCCATCATAAAGAAAATGTACTATTATTGATTGTTGACATACATCCATTGACTACTTTCCAAGAGTTTCATTAAAATCCATCCAGTGGTTCATGGGATATTTTGCTAACATACATAATTGACTCTAAGCAGATGTTTTCAAAACTTTTGAACACAGATCATGTGCAATCAGTTATCACGCAAAAATAAGTTGCTGATCAATCTCAGCTACTACCACGACAAAGTTTGGCTCAGTATGTGTAAAAATGACCCAATGATGGCTATGGATATGTTTGCTATGGTTGGTTAGCTGTGGTGGCCATCTTGAAATTGGTTGACTCATAAGGCTGAAAAGTTGTAGATGTACATGCAATATTTTCTTTCCAAGAGTTTAATTAAAATCCATCCAGTTGTTCAACAGATATTTTGCTAACAGACAAAGAAAATCTACAGTTTTCAGGCCAAATGGGGCTCAGTGTGCCTTTTTTTGTTTATTTGTTTTAGCCTGGAAAAGCTTTAACCACTGAATTACTTTATGTACATATTGATTTAAATTTTGCTAGTTTGCAAAAAGACTGAATCAATCTCAAGTAAAATAATATAATCAATAATAATCTTATTAGGAGGATGGTGTTACGAAGACTTCCTCTGAGAACAAATTACCCTTTGCTGACCAATGACCAAGGAATAAACTCCCCGTCTCAGGAGGGTCGCTGTCCACAGGTTGTCGTGGCAACGCTTACAAAGAAGATTCAACGATGAATGAAATGGGGCGATCTCTGTAATTTTATTGTTGCTCTCTAAAAAAACACTTTTTTACTGGGCAAGTGGCAATCTCAGTTACACTAAAGGTGCTTCCTGCAACCAGAGGAGAACACAGCTCATTAAAAAAAATAAAATAAAATACGTAGCTCACATCGCTTCTGCGCCTTCCATCCCTGTACAGGGGCACGTCTGGGTCTCCGTTAGGCGAGACCCGGAGCTTCGCGGAGCTACAGATCAATACCACTCACTGAAATTGAGATGGGAAACAAACAGGATGTGTGTACAAGTCAACGCAGAATGAATGATCCTGATCTTTTATATCTCCTACCTGTTGTCCCATCAGTCGGAGACGGATGTGAGTTCAAACGGCGACGAGGGTTGTGGGGGAAGCGTTACATGCTACATTATCCCGTCCCTCCTGGTTTCAATTCAATAGAGCTGACACCTGAGAACTGGACCAGGGCTGCGTTGTTAGCCCTACAGCTCGCTTTTTGGGCGAAGGCCAGATGGAAAGATAGATCAGGCCGTTAATGGACGTCTGAGATGGGTGGGACCGACGGCCGGATGCAGAAAGACCTGTTTTTACGGCGTAATCCAACACCGTAATATTTAGCATTTGCGTGCAACGCATTCCGGTTCCTTTTCTGCAGGGAGAGGCCATTTTTGTTGCATGGGGAGATCCTCAGTTTCTGAAGGCAGCAGAAAATCATCAAATCACTTCTTTTGGAGGCAGCGACCGTCATAGATGTGAGGCAAGGAGGGCAGTTCTTTTAGCTGCTGGTACTGAGGGAAACACTCAGTTACCTTTACTGTGTGAATGTTTCATAAAGCATTCACTCTATTGTGATCCAGTTTTCTTCTGTACGCTTTTCAGCATTTTCTCGTTCCACAATTTTTGTGCCATTTCAACAAATCATGAATCAAAACGTTCAGCTCTTTCAGGACATTCCTGCTATAACTTTTGGTATTGGTGCAGCTTTAGCTTTTTGAAATATTTTTCTGCCCTTTTTCCTCATAGGAAATGAATCAAGCTCATTTTACATCCTTCAGATGTTTAGCTCTGTTTACAGCCTTTTACTGCTCCTTTCACATTTTCTTTTGCTTCAGTTTCGGTCAGCTCGCTTGTGGAAATTTAAACTTTTTTCAGCAACGCTCAGCTGTTTTGTGCTTCTTACAGATTTCTCCTGCTAATTAAAACATTTTTGTGCTTCTTCTAACTTCTTTCTGCTAATTTCAGCTTGTGTTGGCTTTTTGCCTTTTAGCTGCTTTTCAGCTGTTTTTTTTGTTGCATATTTCAGCTTTTTCAGATTATTTCCGTTTTTTTTGCTCATTTCTGCTTCTTTCAGCCTAATTGGGCAAACATGTTCTTTTTGCTTTCTTCAGCTAGATCTACATTTTCAGCTACTTTTTATATATTTTTTACATAATTTGAACTGTTTTCAGATGAATGCAAGTTTCTCATTGTAATTGTTGCTAATTTAAACCTAATTAATGCATTTCTGCTAATTTCAGCTTGTTTCTGCTAGTTTCAGCTTTTTCTGCCCCTTCAGCTTCTTTTTTGATGGTTATTTTAGCCTTTTCAGCTAATCCCACATTTATTTTAGCTAATTTCAACTCTTTCTGCTTCCTTCTGGTTGTTTCAGCTTCTTTCTGCCTTGCAGCTACTTTTCAGCTATTTTTTGTTGTTGCTAATTTCAGCCTTTTTTTTTTTTAGCTCATTTCCTAATGTTTGTGCTAATTTCTGCTTACCGTATTTAAACTAATTCAGTAAATGTGTTATTTCTGCTTTCTTCTGCTCATTTGGGCTTGTTCTTCCATTTCAGTTACAATTCAGCATATTTTTAGCTAATTTCGGCTGTTTTTCAGAGAGTTCTTCAGAATGCATTTGCACTGCATTTTCACAGGAAATGCAATTTCTGCAGTTCTACTTAGATCTTGATTTATTGAACATATCTTCTTTGAAGTTGTTAAAGATAAAGTTGAGACACTGGGGCACATTTTGTGGTAATCTGCATGTGGATTTGAATACAAAATACAAATATGTGTTTACCTCACCATAAATTTGTTCCTATTAATTAATGTTTTAGTTTTTGTCTTGTCTGAAGCTCCATTACACAATTCCAGAAATCTTAACCACATGATATCTGGATAAAACGACACAAACAAGAAGAAAATTTAGACGGCTTTGTTGTGTAGGTTTTAGTACACAAAATAGTGGGCATGTGCAAAACAGGCAATGTTGCTTAAAATCTACAGTATGTACCTAGAAAGGACACAGATTTATGTTTTTCTTCAAATATTAACATTTTAAAACTTTACAACTTTTTTCTCATGCAAAACAGCATTTGTTGTACAGAGGTGCAATTTCATCAGAAATAACTTGTTTTTAAAAACATTTTGTAATTTGTCTTTAAAATATTGTAAAGCAACTTGTGCAAGTCAATTTTTTAAATTGTTGCCAAAACGGCTACCACAAACCTAAAAAGCTTAATTTTATGAAACAGCTGAAGAGGCATAAAGAATGATCCAAATTCTGATTGAGAAATGGCTGAAGATTCATCGTTTTAGACAGGCATTTGTGCAGGCTTCTAATTTATTTATTTATTTATTTTTCACCTTGATATGCTTTATTTTTATTCCTTTCATGTTAAGATTTGTTGCACCTTGTGTTTTTGTTTCTCATTTTATCTTGAAAAGTTTTTATACAAGTCAAGTTCACATCCTTATGGAGCAATTTTTGGCATAATTAATTGCAGAACTCCAAGAGAATGAACCAGGATGTGGGTTTTTATGATAATTTTGTTTAATTATTTTAACGACCAGTACTTGGTGTAGCAGCACCTGATTGGATATTTTAACACCACAAACAGTTTATCTGAAGACACCAAACTTTTTGCGTTTGACTAAGACGTCTTTTTTTAATATAATGACTTTTTTTTTAATCATCATAATATCTTAATGGGCACCACTAATCTAGAAAACCATCAACTGATACATTGGTCCCACCCAGTTTTGCCATCACTGAATGTCAGCTGCAACTCCAGTAACAATTTCTTAACAGTCTTAACTGTACAGAAGTTGTTCTCAAAACCTACAAACAAGCAGAAGTTTAATTTACCGTAGTGACATAAATTAGTCAAGAAAGAATGGTCCAACTAATCTCTATCGCTCTCACTCTCTATCACTCTCACTCTCTATCACTCTCACTCTCTTGAGCTCTTTCTTACGCTCCACTCTCACGCTCTCGCTCTTTTGCTCTCTTGCTCTTTCTCGCTGTCTTGCTCTCTCTTGTTCTCTTCCTCGTTCTCTCTCCCTCTCGATCACTCTCACTCTATCGCTCTCACTCTCTTGTGCTCTTTCTTATGCTTCACTCTCACTCTCTCGCTCTTTTGCTCTCTTGCTTTCTCTCTCTCTCTCATGCTCGCTCTTGCTCGCTCTCCATCTCTATTGTTCTCCCTCTCTATAGCTCTCAATCTCTTCTTGCACTCTTTCTTATTCTCCGCTCTCACTCTTTTGCTCTCTTGCTCTCTCTCGCTGTCTCTCACTCACTCACTCTCTCTCTTGTTCTCTCCCTCATTCTCTCCCTCTCTATCATTCTCCCTCTATTCCTCTCTCTATCGCTCTCACTTTCTATCGCTCTCACTCTCTATTGCTCTCACTGTCTATCACTCTCACTTTCTATCGCTCTCACTCTGTTGCTCTCACTTGCTATGGCTCTCACTCTATCGCTCTCACTTTCTTGTGCTCTTTCTTATGCTTTGCGCTCACTCTCTTGCTCTTTTGCTCTCTTGTTACTCTCTCGTGCTCTCTCTCTCTTGCTCTCCCTCTATCGCTCTCACTCTCTATCACTCTCACTCGCTTATCGCTCTCACTCTCTATCACTCTCATTCTCTATCGCTCTCACTTTCTATTGCTCTCACTCTATGTTGCTCTCACTTGCTATGGCTCTCACTCTCTATCGCTCTCATTCTCTTGTGCTCTTTCTTATGCTTTGCTCTCACTCTCTCACTCTTTTGCTCTCTTGTTACTCTCTCGTGCTCGCTCTCGCTTGCTCTCCCTCTCTATCGCTCTCTCTCTCGTGCTCTTTCTTATGCTCCGCTCTCGCTCTCTTGCTTGTTCTCTCTCGCTCCACCCCCTTTTTAACCACATTGTGATTTATATAAAAATCCTTCAGGCAAGTTGTGCATTAACCACATTAAGTTGTGAATGTGTCCGACTGTCCCTGTAATAGACTCTTCTCTTTAATTTGAGCTTGCTGGCAGAAACTAAAAACCTTCCTGCTGTCTCTCTTGCTTTACTTAATCCTCTTATAAATCAGCTTCTGTGCCTGTTTAACAGGCAATAAAGCACTGTGAGCTTAGCATGAGGATAAACAGGAGGGCAAGGGTCGCCTAAGGTGATAACGATCTTATTCTTTAAGTTGCTTAATAATTAAAATTTCTTTTGGATTTAGTTGGAACGTTTCTTCTTGTGGCGTTCAGACCTGAACCTAAAACACTGTGAAGATTAGAAACTGGTGGAGGCTGGCAGTGGATGGAAAATATAAAACAGACGTCTGTTGCATTGCTTGTGGGGGCTTTTACTACACGGTAAAGGTTTTTTTTTTTTTCTTTTTTTCAAAGATTGTTCCTTTAAGGCAGAGAACAGAAGAGTGGGAGATTTGTTGACCCTTCCCAGATGAAAGCATTACCCAGAAGCCCTCTGGTTTGGCCCACGAGACCACCTTTGTTGCTATAAGGGTTTTTCTGCCACATAGCTGTGCAGTTTTTAATTTCTTTGTAGTGGGGATTAAGATTGAATAGATTCATGTTTACTCCTGGATTGATTCGTATTATCCTACTTTTCATTGATTTGCATCGTGGGGTTGAAGGCAGGAGTCAACACATGGTTACAATAAATAGGAGGCACATAAAAAAACAACATTAGGGAGGGTTGGTTTGTCCCAAGGCTGTGCACGTTGAAACTGAAAAACAAAGGATGACGGCAGACATTTCATACACCCTGTGTTCATGTCGTAAAGTCTGTGCTGATGTTGACCCCGTGGGTAACGTTTCTATTTTCTCTTTTCTCCTTATGTCTGTGTGGACATGGTGGATGTGGCCATTTCCAATAAAGGTAAGCCTAAATACATTCTCACAACCCAAACACGTTTACAGTATTACATTTTCCATCATCAGTTCTGGCTAAATGCAGGTGAAAACAAGTGCCAGCAGCAGCCTTGATGTACATTCGCATCTGAATTAAAAAAATTCCCATCTTAATTTCTGATTGAGACATAAAAACTCTAAAATTTGTAAATAACGCAGGTACTATAAATATGTCACTCTCTTCTTTAGTGTGTGTATTTCTGGTTGGAGGAAAAATCGACTTTAAGATGCTGCCATTTTTAAAACACAAGATTCTAAATAGATATTCCAGTGTCATTTTTTTAAAAGGATGGATAGATAGATGGATGGATCCATCATACCCTAACCCTATCCTCATATTGATGGATGGATGGATGGATGGATGGATGGATGGATGGGTGGATGGATGGATAGATGGATGGATCCATCATACCATAACCCTATCTTAATATTGATGGATGGAGTAATAATAATAATAATGTGTTATGCGTTGTCATCATTGTACTGTATGTTTCCATAAAAAGGCGAAATTGGCTCAGCATTTAACCCATCCACCCCCAGGTGGAGCAGTGGGCAGCTATTGAAAGCGCCTGGGGAGCAATTGGGGATAGGGTGTGCTGCTCAGAGACACCACGAGATGTACAATGCCAGGGGATCGAACCTGGGACTTTCGGGTCTCGAGTCCCCCATACATAACACAAGGGGTGTAATATTCTTTAATTTAAAGATTTCTACTGATAAATAAGATTTACAGCCGGGGTCGACAAACGTTGTCCATTTGAGACAACCTATTTTCATCTCGGACAACCAGATCTCACCTCAAGGTTTCTGGTGGACATCAAAGTGACATAGACATGGATTAAAGTTAACAGTCGTCACAAAGGATCTGTAAAAATGAAAGGGGGGAAAACACGTTTTGTTGTGTCATCCAATCCAATCCAATAGTGAAACGAGGATTAAACTGATGCCACTTTCAACAAATAAAGAGAAGTACAGTCGTAGTTTGACCAAATCAGAGCAGAGCAGGGCGGGTCGTGCTGTCTGATACACAGCGGGTGTGTTCCCGGACCATTTTCCAAGGAAGACACCCCACTACCCAACCAAAGGTGACATAAATTATTAAACGTCTACGTATTAAAGGTATGTGTTCTCATGATATCAATTCACTGCTGCCGTGGGACACACCAGGACTGATACACCAGCACCCCACCCCCTCCTGCCGCACCACCCTGACATCCCCGGGACTGTTGCATCTAAAGTCTAACTTTGTTTTAAGCTTTAATGCATTTGGAGCGTTGTCGTCATCATACAGAGGTGTGCAACTTGCGCAGAGCTAAATGTCTGGTCATCAAATGAGACAGCGCTGTTGTGGGAGCGCCTTCAGCCTGTTGTGTGTCTCCTGGTGAGAGAGGAGGCAGCGGCTGCTGCTTTACTTCTTATAATTAAATAATATTAACACTAAAAGATGAATATTTATATGCCCCAGATTATAGCAAAGATGTGTGTCCCCGTTTAACTTTAATTTTCACAGCCGCAGTCTGAACAAGTCTTTTGGATAAAAGAAGAAAATTTTCAACAAGGAAGAATCCGTCCCCAGGACCTGACTCTGCCTTGTTAGATTTAGCTACCTGGATTGTTGAGCATGCATCAAGACAACTGGAAGTGAACTTGTTGGAAGTATACACATGTTTATTTGTACTGGGGTAGGGGCAGGAACCAAGATAATTGAATTGCACCATTGTACTTAAGGGATGTTTCTTCTTTTGTGTACGTTACGCACTCAGAGTGCAAGCTTTGTGCTCATGCTCCACGCCTTGTTTCCTGTTTTTGGCGGGTTTTTATGTGAACAAGATAAATAAGAAGACTGTTTAGGAAAAACTGTGTTTCCATGAGGACAAGCATCAGGTCCAATTTACTCAACGCTGTTTTTAAGAGAAATCTGACCAGTTCTGTTGCGTTGTAGCCGTTTGTCTATACGACAACAGTGATGGGATTCTCTACCACTGAAAATCCTGCGGTGGCACCAAAACCAAAAGTCAGAACAGGATTTTAAGAGATTTCTCATGTTGTCATATATTGGTTATTTGACTAACACTGCAATACGTGAGTTATGGAGTCACCTTCTGACATGCATAGGTCTACTTACAGTTGAGTTATCACTCAACTTATTGAAGGTCTTTCTTTCCTAAATTAATTTTCATAAAATGTGTTCTGCATGTAACCTCCTGACACCCTGCATCCTGATGTTTGGGACAAAGCTTTTAGACCTGCTGTCCTATTCAGGACAAGAATTTAAGTTTTATTTGTAATTAAAAATAAAGTTTGTGTTCTTGTCGCCTAATTTCTGATAATGTTTTTTTTTTTTTTTTAGTTTCTACTAATCCGAAATAGCTCAGGGAAATTAAATGTGCACACAAAATAAAAGCTTGATGCTCAAGAGGATGAAACTGTCTGGCCAAGGGGGGCAGTGAGGGTGGGGTGGGGGGCTCCCATTATTTAAGCGTAGCCATTGATCTCATGGCCCACCTTTGGTGGTGCCCCTTCCAAATGCAAAAATGTTCACACATGCTCACTGCAGATGCCGTCAGTAGGTTACATTCTCCTGAATCTTTTTAAATTTGTAATTTAAATTAACATGTTGCAGCAACCCAACCTCATCGTTGCTCCAAATAAATTAGTTGTGGATTCAACTTTTTTTTTTCACATTATTGCCTCAAAATACAAGAACAAAGGCAATTTACAAACCGTGAGAAACAAAACAAAAGCGTTGAGATTGGGCTCAATAACCACCTATTGAAACAAACAATGCACACATGTAGAATCAAGCAACATATTATTAGTTAAATAAAATGGACAGTCCAGACCAGCTTTGTAGGAAAATATGCATTTTCTTTTGTAGTTGGGCTTTTCGACGCCCCGTCACATAGACATGTTTCAACTTTTTGCATCTATTGAGCAACAGTTGGTGAGCAGGGCTTAATCCAGTTCAGGGTAAAAGTCTTTCTTGCCACTGGTAACAGAATGTGAAATATTTAACATTGATCTTTTGTGAGTACCGTATTTTCTGCCGTACACGTTGCATCGCATCAGTCCAAATATGACCAATAAAGTGGAAAAATCCATAAATATGTTGTTTCGCCGTATACGTTGCATATATTATGTGTCACCGCTGACAACCTGGAAATGTGGGCCGGTGTTGTGCCAAAATCGATTGGCTGCCAAATGGCGGCCATGGGAGCATGCACAGGAGGACTTTAACAAGAACTGAACAAGATTAACACTTAAAAATAGGGGTGCACCTATAAATCGGCCGGCCAGTTTATCGGTCCCGATTTCCTTAATTTTGGGAAATTGGAAATCGGCCAATGCTTGCATGAGAAACCGATTTTACAAATTTTTTTTTTTTGTTGTTGTTTTGTTTTAACAACTGCCTAAACTTCATTTATATTTCAGAGCCACTACTTTGTGACCAGTTAAAACAAGTTTGTATTGTTTCTAGAATATTGTTCAAGGGTCTGTTTTCCAACAAAATAAGATTGAAATTTGAAGATGCATTGTGACTTTACAACATCTAACAATGTTGCTTATAAAACAAAATCGGTATCGGCCAAAATCGGAATCGGCAAGT
>JARVGS010000001.1:35296463-35308346 GCA_031762315.1 Hypsolebias antenori | reverse complement strand
GTGTGTGTGTGTGTGTGTGTGTGTGTGTGTGTGTGTGTGTGTGTGTGTGTGTGTGTGTGTGTGTGTGTGTACAATTTCTTAGTTTACAAATTTGACATAATTCCTGCGTTCTGTTGTAAACGACATGGGTTTATGTGATTTATGATAATTTTTTTCTATGAACTGAACATGCTACTTTGCAGAATGTCTAAATGAGAGAGCATTAGAGGACAAAGTTTGTTTGTTTGTAATTTTATTCATTTCAAGTTAAAAGAACAAAGAATACTATTTACAGTACAACACATCATGATAAAAAAAGAATTATCTATATATGAAACGAAATGAAGCAGAAGATAAAATCTTATTTTGTCTGCCCCTTCTTCAACAATCAAATCAAACTTTTTTTTTTAAACAGAATAATCCTTGAAAAAAAAAATGCTGCACAAAGTAACTCATCGCACTTAACCAAAATTTTTTTCTTATGATACCAATCAATTTAGATATATTTTTCCAAAAAACATTTTTAATCATTTTCTTAAACAAACACCTAAAGATTTTGCAGCTTTAATATTATTTTCTAAACCATTCCATAGACAAAGTTAGTTTTTATAGCTTTAGAAATGCTGCAAACAAGAAATATGTTTGGTTAAAAATGTCTTTTAGGAGCTCTTTGTGAAACTAAAGCTTTTATAAAGGAACATTCAGCTAATCAAGACAATGATCCTCAGCTGCCACCAGGGGGCGGTGCAGCTCCTGGTGATTCATTTCATGTTGCAGGTAAAACTTTTTTTTACTGCTTTTAAGCAGCTTTTTTTTTTTTTTTTTTTGTACTTTTGTTTAACCTTTGTAAGCTTTCATCATTAACTCCTGCATCCTCATCTTTGTGTTTTAAACTTTGTATGAAAATATGTGAGTTCATAAATGCATGAAAGTCTATGTTCAATACTGTAATCCAGTGATAAATCCAACAATGTTCAGTCGGGTCATCTGGACAGTTTCTTTTTTGCTGAGATGTTTCGTCCTTCATCCAAAGGACTTCTTCAGCCGAGGAGCCACCAACAAACTGATTCCCACAAGCAGCATACCCCAAAGTTGGGATAAACCAGTTTGCTTGTGCTAAAATGGCCTCCAGGGCATAATCTCATCGTCAGATTAGAAGAATCTGTAGAAACCTGTGCTCAAAGGACAAGGCTGAAGGTCTATTTGATGGGTGTGATCTTCAGACAGGTCTGGCCCCACCTGGAGGCCATCTTACCACCAGCAAACTTTTTTTTGTTTTGTTTTGTCCCCCACCATGGAGTGTGCTGTTTGTGGGAATCAGTTTGTTGGTGGCTCCTCAGATTGAAGACGTCCTTTTGGATGAAGGACGAAACGTCTCAGCAAAAAAAGCAGCCGTCCAGATGATCTGAATGAACATCGTTGGTTCTTAAATACGGTCTATACAGAGATTCCCAAACTTTTTAGCTTCTGACCCCAAAATAACGACGTCAGTTGGAACCTCGTGTATCTTTGAGCTGAAATACACAAACATTGCTACAACTAAATAATTGCTAAAGGCAGAAGTCAGATACTACATTTCCTCCCATTTGTTTTTCGTGTTATCTTTTGTAACAAAAAGTTGGTTATGTATGGGTTTTGTGTGTATGTGTGTTGGGGGATCATCTCAGGACCCCAGACCTTGTGGTTTGTGACCACCAGCCCAGAACCGCTGGTCTACTGTACGAGCACTGTTACAGTGATGGATTAGGATTTAGCAGATTACATTTGCACATCAGTCTGTGATAAACTGTCTTTGTGTCTCCAGATGTATAACCTGCTTATTCCAGATGCACTAATGCACCCCCATACCATCAGAGAGGCAGGGTTTTAAGCTGTACCGTTGGTCGAAGGCGACGCACTTTAGAAGAGCGCAGAAAATACTCTGCAGATTTATTTATTTTTGCTAATGTTTAGTACTTCTCTGTTTCCATGCCAACCTGGGGGAGAAACCAAATCAAAATACTGCCCTGGCATCTGTTCCAACCTGCCTGTCTGAGGAGGGAGGGGCTCACTGCAATGTTTTACAACTCTTATACGAGACCAAACGCCTTTGTTTTCCTCGACGTTTGAAACTGTTGCAGTAGGAGGAGAAATGTGAGTTAATGGAGTTAAACATCTTGTTTTACTGGTAATGTGAATCTGCGTATGTGAGGTTGTACAAGGACGCTTCCTGCAGCCAGTTGTGATGCTTGAGGCCACTGGACTGTTCTCTCTGTGTTTGTTCAACAAGGTTCTGAACTGTTTTATGGGACAACATGATCAAAGCTACCTTCTGCAAGGTTTCTTGGAAAAAAAAAATCCCTGACCTTACAGTCGTGCTACTCGTTCGTGAATTGCCACCTTATCGTTTGTGTACCTGAATGACCCTAATGCCCCTTATAGGGTCTCAGATTGGTACAATTTATGATTCTTGTATGGACTGAAGGAGCTTGATGTCCTTTGCCTGGACTAGGATTACGCTGAAGGAAGGGGCTCAGAGCACCTGCTGACCAGCTTTCTCTCCATGGAGCCACTGAGGTACATTTGTCTTCCTGTGGGCCAACCATCTGCAGGAAGGGCCATATGGTTCAGGTACATGGTGCTATCAAAAGAGGAGTGCTGTTTCCATCCACTCCTGGCAGGATGGAGTGGGTGGAGAAAAGTTTCAGGCGCTCTGACCCTGGCTTATAAAAACTGGATCTTGGAACATGGAGCATCAGGTGGGGGAGGAGCCTGAGCTAGTGAGGTTGAGGGGGTACGGACAAGGTATAGTTGGGCTCACCTCGACGCACTTCATGGGCTCCAGAACCATTCTCCTTGAGAAGGTCTCTGGACTTTAATCCACTCTGGAGTTGAAGTGGTGAGAGCCCACCTGGCTTGGTACCTGTATGCTGGAGCTTTGGATGAGAGGTATCTCCTTCAGGTGGGGGACTGTTGTTTGTACCTGAACAGGTACACACAGGTTGCAGTCCTAAGCCGAGGGGGATGGAAGACTCTTTATTCTGTTGCAGGACTTTAAGTATGAGGAGACAGTTTAATCACACGTGAGTTATAATGGTATCAAAAGGCTAGCTAATAGTAGCAAAAGGCTATAGTTAAACATATTAACGACTTAGCTAAAAGTTCCAAGAAGCAAAAAAAGACTAAAACCTAAAAAGTGGCTAAAATGATTGAACGACTAGCTAAAAGTTGTGTAGCCAAACAGTAGCTAAATATCAAAAGTAGCCAAAGACTGGCTGAAAGCTAAAAATAGCATAAGACAAATTGAGTCAATATGCTAAAGCAGATTTCAGAGAACTATGTGTCTGGAGGAATTAGAGATTCCAGTTTGTTTATATGGGGAAATATGTTAAACATTTGTAAAAGTTACAAAACCCAAAAGTCTTAGAACCCATTTCCTGACTGAGCTGAACACTGTGATCACCGAATGACCAAACATTTGCAGTAGCTAGAATTAAAATAAATGTGTGGGCAAATAAAAAAAAATGGGGTAGCACAATAAGTGCCAACTCAGAATTCACTTTGTTAATGGTAAAAAAAAAACATCAGTGTCCAAAGAAAACCTCAAAACACCTGTAAAACTTTCCTGACATGGTTATATCGTTTGGCTCAGTGGCATGTTGCATTACAAATAAAACTAAATTAAAAATAAAAGTGAAGCACACCACACCCCTAAACTTATTGTAATAAATTAAGCCACATTAATTTCATGATCTTAGCCAAAGGATGAGTTTAAAAACAGGATGATGTATATGGACTTGTTGAATGATGAATCTGTCTCTAAAATAGTTATGGTACCAAGTAGATGTTTAACGACCCGTTAAAATAAACCAAAAGGCTGGAAATAACATCTGCTTGATTCAATTTTTTTTCTGGGGGAGGACACCCAGACCCTCCATCAGCGTGTCCCCCCCACATTATAAATGCTTCTCACGCCCCTGCTAAGCGTTGCAGCAACGTTTCTCTCCGGAGTGAAGTAAAGAGGGGTGGCTCTGAACTTTTGCACAGAAACTCCAAACTCCACCCCTCACGCTCTGGGGTGAAATAAAAGTTCAGGCACTGAGCTGTGATTTTCATCCAACTGTAGTAAAATAAATAAAATAAGTGTTTTATTGTTATTATGGTGTCCCCGCATGCCCGCGCTTTGACGTCGATATCAGCGCAACCATTTTGGTATTTATGCAAATGAGGAACCAGCTCGACCAATCACAGCGCTCCTCGGATCACTCTTAGCCAATCGATGGGGGAAGCTGTGACTCACCAAATAAGGAGAGACAGCACCATATAAGGAAACGTTGTCTCTTTATAAGGAGGGAAGTAGTTCCCCGGTTGTAATATTACGCCGCTGTCACACAAACTGCTATTAAAATTAAACGGTTTTAACACGCAACTAAACATTAAAATATATCACATTTCAACACAACATACGATCCGTGGGGTGCATGTGAACCGACACACCGACGTTAGCGCTACTTGTGTTTCGCAATGCGGACTAGATGCCGTGGCGGCGGCATATCCAGGACGCTGTTCGCGCTTTCCTTTTTGAGAAAGTGCTCGGAGTTTTGGAAAGAGAGGAGGAGGCCGATCCAAACCGAGCCGTGCCGCGCGGGTCTCGGGGCCAACGTCACTTTCGAAAGTTTGCATTAGTTATTTGCTGGAGTCCGAACCGTCACCGGGCCGGGGTTTGTTTACATTCTGTGGCCCGGGCGCGCGTGTGTTGTTCGGCCTCTCCAGTGACGGTGCGACGCGCTCCAGCTTCTGTCCCGGGCAGGCTGGCGGTCCGGTGGCTCGGTTCGGTACAATATAATGTTACCCAGCCAGGTGGGATCTGGGTCAGCATCAGGTAGGGGCACTGCGGGGCACGGCGCGGAGGTTGTCAGCGGCGGGATCCGTCCCGTGTTGATCCGAGCGGGGCAGCCGTTACCGGGGGAGAGCGGAGGAGCCGCCGGGATGCTGGGGGCGAACGGACCGGGCGGCTCGAGAGGCGTGAGACCGGGGAACGGAGCCGCGGTGAACCCGCTGCACGCCGCCGTCCAGGGAAGCATGATGGTGGGGCTGAACGCCGGCGTGGTGCTGCCGCACGGGGCCCGGTTCGACCCGGAGCGGGACTGCGTGCCGCTGTGCAGCGGCTCCGACAACGACTCGGACTCCGGGGACGACGACGACCCGGTGGGTTCCGTCGGGGACAACCGGAGAGGAGTGAAGCGGGAGCGGGGGGACATGGAGGCGGCCGCGGCGGGGCAGGAGGCGGGGGTCGCCCCGGGAGGGTACGGCCTGGTGCCCGGAGGAGTCGCCGGGGCGAAGCCGGGGAAGAAGACACGTGGGCGGGTAAAGATAAAGATGGAGTTCATCGACAACAAGTTGAGACGGTACACCACGTTCAGCAAGAGGAAGACGGGCATCATGAAGAAGGTGAGTCCGGCCTCTGGAGCCCAAACCACAAAAAGTCTTTTGTTCTGAAACTAGAAAACATCTGAGTAAACTTTCCCAACACAATAAAACAAACATTTTGACCCAAGGAAGCTGCTGCTGGCGGTGGCCTCACAGTTACCATGGTAACCACACACCTGTGTCTCACTCCCTCACTGCCAACTCAATAAAAGTGTTGGCCTCCAACAACTTGTATCTACATTCATTCTCCCACCGCTTCCTGTTGTGAACATGTTTTGAAGCATGTGGGGATCAGAGAGGAAACCGTCCCTCCATCTTTATCCACCTTCCTTTTCGGGTGGCGGTGGTCACTGGTGGCCACGTCCGGGCACCTGGACAGGTCTCCCGTCCATCACAAAGACGGGGGCGGCTGTGGCTGAGTGTTTTGTGCAGTCCTCCAACGCTAGAGTCGGTGGTTAGATCCCACCAGCAGTGTCCCTGGGTAAGACGCTGAACCCCTCCATGTGTGTCCCATCGATGTATGACTTTCTTCTCTTTAGAATGAGTTGTTCAGTTAGCTTTGTAAAGCTCTAGTAGATTGTATGAATGGGTAAATGAGGCACAGATTGTTGTAAAGAGCTTTGAGTGTCTTGATAAGATGGAAAGGAGCTGTATACGTTGGTCCATTTACGTTTACATGGAAACAAACAACCATCCACTCTCTCTCACCTAGGGACAATTTAGTCACCAGTCAGTCTAAACGTGCATGTTTTTGGTCTGTGGGAGGAAACCGGAGTTTCCAGGCAAAACCCAGGCATGCAAACCACCTAGAAAGGTCCCCTGGCCAGGATTCGATCGGATGACCTGCTCGCTGAGAGGCAGCAGCTCTACCAACTGCGCCACCGTGCTGCGGAAAGCACAAGTCCTACAGCACGAATGTGACATCAGCTGCCGATACATAAACAGGACTGTTTACTCATTTGCGTTACACTAAAGTGTCTCTTGCTTCCATTTTTTTAAATTGCATTTGTTTGTTAATTTTGTCTGCGACACGCCGCTGTTAAAAGCCAGAGCATGCGCTTCCCATTCAAGATGCATGTTTTGATGTACGGGCTGTCCCTTTTGTCCCGTTTGTGGCGTTCGTGGACAGGATCTCGAGGCACGGTCATGGAGAGGACGGTGTCTGGTTTGGGAACCTCACGGTCTCTAATCTGCTTTATGCAGATGATGTGTTGGTGTCTTCAGGACATGACCGTCTTATTTCTTTGCTAGATGAAACGCAACAAACGGCCATGTCGACTCGTGTTAGTCGACCTCTAGTTGTAACACCATTAGACAATAAAGAGAAGTGACACTGCCTGTAATCATGCCCTGACAAAGGTGTTGAACGGTGAGCCTGCAGTGTTTCTATGCTAATGCAGAGTCTACTATATTTTCTCCGGAGACGAAACGTTTTGGCACAAAGTGACTCAGTTGTTGTGAGGAAGTTGGAGCATTACGACAGGCAGCGAGCTGGAAATAGACCTGAGCAAACGACAGCGCTATTTTTGACTAACCTAACCCCCGACTATCGCACGGCTTTCCAAATAAACTGACAAACATTAATACACACGTCTTGGTTGGGTCGAGCCTTCGTGCATCTCTTTCTGAAAGGAGCAGTGCGATACTGCTCCCTCTGTCAGAGTTTTGGTGTGTTTTCCAGGCGGCGGCCATGTGGCAGCGAACAGCAGTGGGTTGAATGTGCCAACAGCTGACTGAACCCACTCGGAAACGGACCAAAGATCTCTTCGCGGGCATCGAGGAAACCTGGTACCAAGTTGTCACGAGGCTGGACGCCTGGTGTCTTGGTTTCAGTTTTGTTCACATGCCACGCTAACGGGCAGAGCCTCCTCCGTCAGGGTTTTATTTTTTTAATTTTTTACTGTTCAATAGATGGAAACGGGTCAGTTTAAAGGTGGCACGATGGCGCAGTTGGTAGAGCTGTGCCCAGAAACAGGAGTTAAGGTGTGACTGATGCTCAAGTTTATACAAAGAGTACCGGTAGTAATTTAGAGCAGTCTTCTTACAGTGGCCTTATGTTCAACAAACCATGGAAGTTTATTATCCACTCCGACAATTTTCAGTCAGGTCATCTGAACAGTTTTTTTTTTTTTTTTTTAATTTGCTGAAACGTCTCACCTTCCATCCAGAAGGCTTCATCAGTCACAACACAAAACTGATTCTTCCCCAACAGCTTACAGCTGGAACAAACCAGTTCTGTTGATGCTAAGATGGTCTCTTTGGCACACCTCCGGTGCCGGCCCTCTCCCTCTTCGACAATCACGTCAAACTGGTTCAAAACCAACAAAGTCCATGCTCAATAATCCAGGTATAGAATCCAACAATTTTCAGTCAGATCATCTGGACAGTTTCTTTGTTTATCCACTGCCAACCATGGGGCGTCTATATTCACACTACAAGTCATAGATCATCTTTAATAAGGTTAAAAACATATGGTCTAGAATACGTTATGAACCATGGACAGTCAGCATGTACAAACTATGGACCAGTCATAATACGCTGAGCCATAGATCGACTAGTATACACCATGAACCATGGTGGGCGGCACGGTGGCACAGTTGGTAGAGCTGTTACTGCTCAGCTAGAAGGTTCAAAGGATCAAATCCCGGCTGGGGACCCTTCTGGGTGGAGTTTGCATGTTCTTTTCATGCATGCGTTTTTTTTTTTTCTCCCACAGACCAAATGCATGCATGTTAGGTTCACTGGTAACTAGCTTGTCCCTAGGTGTGAGAGAGAGTGAATGGTTGCCTCGTTTGTCCCTGTGATGGACAGATCTGTCCAGGTGTCTCCATCTCTTGTTGGACGTGGGCACCAGTGACCCGGAAAGGAAGAGTTGGCTAAGATAATGGATGGAGCCCGTTTAAAATGAGCCAGAGTTTTAGACTTGTATAGTCTCATGTTGAGAAAAGTTGTCCTCTGTTTGGTTCATACCTTTTTTAAAAATAACCTCATGGTCAATCTCATGTGACGATGTAAGCTCTTGTGCGATCTGTTAATGACTGTCAGCTACTACCACGCTACATTTCAGCTCAGTATCTGTAAAATTGTCTGGGTCACGTGTTTGTGTTGGGTCATGTGACTGGGGCGACCTTCTTCATTTGACTTGACCAAAAGTGAAGTTGATGTAGATGTCAAACCGATGATTGTTGTTCTGACAGTTTTGTTAAAGTCTCTTCTGTGATCGGCATGTTTTGGCAACGCTACAGCTAAATGAACGCACGAGCAAAACGCCGTCGCTCAGCGTTCGCCTTTAACGGCAGGCG
This sequence comes from Hypsolebias antenori, assembly GCA_031762315.1. Lineage (NCBI taxonomy): Eukaryota > Metazoa > Chordata > Actinopteri > Cyprinodontiformes > Rivulidae > Hypsolebias > Hypsolebias antenori. Next base: position 35,299,656 of record JARVGS010000001.1, on the reverse strand, counting down.
ATGATGTTTCAAACGTTTTGATGCTTTATCAAAGAGAACCAAGATCCAGAGACGAATAAACATTGAATCTGCTGCAGTGGCTCCTCGAGGTCTCCATGGTAACCACACAACTGTCTCACACTCTGATGGAGCTCTTACCGAGACAGGCAGAAACCCAGACTTGAAAGTAAGCCTCAAGCATCCAGTCACTTCATGAAATCTAAGGTTGTATTTAAAAAAAGAACTGTATTTATCAGCAGAATCTAGTTGTCACGTGTAATTTAATTCAGTTTATTTATATAAGTCACAACAGAAGACATCTCAGGGCAATGAACAAACATTCACATACATTAAAAATGCCATTTAGTGAAGGTTCTATCTAAGGAAGCAGCAGATGTGTTCAGTCTTCACTAAGTCACAGTCTCCCATCCTGAGCAAGCACAAAGGAGACTGTGGAAAGGAAAAACTCCCTATTTAACAGGACGAAACCTCCAGTAGAACAAGGCTCAGGACAAGTGGCCATCTGCTGGGGTTGAGAAGACAGGAAGGAGGAACGGACACAGAATGGCAGGTCCAGGATGGAGTCAAGCAGATGAGCAGGTCCATCACTAGAAGGAAAGATAAATAAATTTAAAAAAAAATGTTACGATAGAAACAATTACAAATACAAACTATTCATTAGATGAAATGGGGTCAATTTGTCCTCCAGTCGTTTCAGCCTATAGCAGTACAGGTCAGGAAACCACATCTGACCCCAACTATAGGATTTATCAAATAGGAAAGTCTTAAAACTGGACAATGTGTCAGCTTCACGGACAGAAACAGGAAGTTGGTTCCACAAGAGATGAGCCTGATCTGCTTTTGAAAACTTTAGGAACCACAAGTAAACCTGCAGTCTGAGAGCGGAGTAAATGATGTAAATGTTTTATGAAGGAGACACAAGTGAAAATGACCCTTCACTTCCTGTTGTAAAGAGAAATCCGAGCTCGGATGGAGTGGAAGTCAGTGGGATCTTGGATTTGAGCAGGGATTTAAGAGAAAACTTGACTTTATATTTTTCACCCTATATGTTGCAGTTTTTTTGCATAATTTGCATGCCCTGCAACTTATACGCTGAAGCAACGTACACTGCCTGGCCAAAAAAAAAAAAAAAAGTCGCCACCAAAAAAATAAAAAAAGATTAGTAATATTTCATTGGACCACCTTTAGCTTTGATTACAGCATGCATTCATTGTGACGTTGTTTTGAGAAGCTTCTGCAACATCACAAGATCTATTTCCATCCAGTGTTGCATTAATTTATCACCAAGATCTTGCATTGATGACTAGACACTAGACATGATGTGAGCATCACTTCACCTGCCTCTCTTCTTACCCTGATGCACCCATCACTCTGGAACAGGGTCAATCTGGACTCATCAGACCACATGACCATCTTCCATTGCTCCAGAGTCCAATCTTTATGCTCCCTAACAAACTGAAGCCTTTTTCTTTTCCAGTTAGCCTCATTGATTAGTGGTTTTCTTAAGACTACACAGTTGTTCAGTCCCAATCCCTTGAGTTCCTTCACATTGTGCATGTGTGGAAATGATCTTACTTTCACTATTAAACATAGCCCTGAGTGCTACTGTTGTTTTTCTTTGATTTGATTTCACCAAACGTTTAAGTGATCGTCAAACACGATCATTCAAGATTTTTTTCTGGCCACGTTTCTTGCTTGAACACTATGGTCCCTCACTATCCTTCCAGTTTTTAATAAGGCGTTGGACAAGTCTTAACCCAATTTTAGTAGTTTCTACAATCTCATTAGATGTTTTCTCTGCTTGATGCCAATGATTTGACCCTTCTCAAACAGACCGACATCTTTTCCATGACCACGCCATGTGTCTTTCGACATGGTTGTTTAAGAAATGAGAAGCAACCAGTTGGGGTTAAATAACTTGTTGCCAGCTGAAAGATAATCGCCCATGCAGTTATTATCCAATAGGAGGCTCGTACCTATTTGCTTAGTTAAATCCAGGTGGCAACTTTTTTTTTTTCGGCCAGGTAGTGTATATTTTGTGAAATGCCATCTGCTGGCTGGTTCTTGTACTACAACAAGAAAGTTGCACACAGCCAGAGAAGGCTGGGGGCACAGATCCCGACGAACGGTGGATGCTCGTGGCTAAATAACTGAAGCGTCTTATTTATGTACAAAATTATGATTTATCTTACATTTCATAAGAGCGGCTTAAAGACAGGTGCATTCTTTAGCCCGTGAATTATATGTAAATTGTCCTCTCACTCCGCACAACAGAGGACCGTTAGGGTCTTTGTTAGTCTGACTCACAGAGGAGCCACCTTGGTCAATTCAATTCAGTTTATTTATATAGCGCCAAGTCACAACAGAAGCCATCTCAGGGCACTGAACATAACTGAACATGTCATAATTCAGCTTTAGGACCGAAACCCAATTCTTTTCACACATAACAGGAATTTCATACATGTGACCAGAGTGGCTCCTCTGTGCATCAGACTAACAAAGACCCTAATGATCCTCTATTGTGAGGAGTGAGAGGACACTCTGCATATGTATCTAGCTTACCTCAGCTTTATAACACAAAATCAGTCAGTGTCAACACTGATCTTTTCCTCAAATTAACATATGACAAAACCTATGTTTCCCCCAGCCGTATCCATGTAAATAAAGCCCCCAGTAAACTCCCGTGTACGTTCATATGCAGTGGTACGCCATACGTATGCAGAGGTACAAGTGTACCCCCGCAGGGCATGTACGCGCAAAGCTAAATTTTTACGACCGTGTACGCAAACCCGGTGTCGCACAATAAACTGTCCGGCGCCGGACTCTTTTGTATGTGACACCAATGTATAAAATTCCCCCTCTTCATCTCTGAGCTGGCCTTTTGTTTTGTTTTTTTTGCCAAAAGTCATTGATCGCTTCCTCCTCCGTTGACTCCATGACTGAAATGATAAGAAATGAATGAATTTGTCACAAACGAATTAAACTCAGGTCCAGCGTGGATGCGGGAGGTTCTGGAGATTTCCTGGTGTGCTGGTCTGATGTGTGAGCTGCAGGACCAGCGCTCCTTGTGTTTTTTAATTTTTTGAAGTTTTATTAACAACTCGCCTTTTTTTCTACCCCGACCTGTCAATCAATTCAGTAGGCGTGTCAGCAAATGACCAATCAGCGACCTCAATTTGTCCCGTAGGTAAAC
>JARVGS010000001.1:35278936-35290055 GCA_031762315.1 Hypsolebias antenori | reverse complement strand
TTGAGCATGAACTTTCTTGTCTTGAACCACTTTGGCTGTGGCTGCCTGCCTGGGAGGAGTCAACGAGGGACAGGACGACCCCCAGAAACCATCTTGGCTCCAGCAAACTGGTTGGTCCACTTAAGGTGTTTACTGCTGGGTGGGGAAACAGTTTGCTGGAACTCCTCTGACTGATGAAGCCCTCCAGATGGAGGGTGAAACGTTTCTATAAAAAAAAAAAACCTGTCCAGATGACCCGACTGAGAATTATTGGATTTGGTACCTGGATTATTGAGCATGAACTTTCTTGCATTTTCTAGATATTTTCCATCTCCATCTTCTACCATTTATCCATAGTCAGGTCGAGGAGGCAACAGGTCCAGGGGAGAAGGGCATTCCCAGGCCAGAGCAGCGAGTTCTGAGCCTGCTGGACATGACTGAAACACCTTTAAAGGGCGGCATCCAGGAAGCATTCTAATTAAATGTTCAAACCACATGACTCCTGACGATGTGAAGGAGCAGCGGCTCTACTCTGAGCTCCTCCACATGACAGAGCTCCTCATTCCATCTCTAGCTGAGCCTGACCACCCCATGAAGCAAGACCATTTCAGCTTCTTGTATCTTGTTCTTTCAGTCATGATCCAACCTTCATGACCACAGGTGAGGGTTGGAACATAGACGGACCAGTTAACTGAGAGCTTTGCCTTTTGATTCAACACATTCTTCACCACAGCCAACCAAAACAACACCCTCGTTACTGAGGGTGAGGGTGACAAATGACTCTTACATTGGGTGTCCAGCCTGATGTGTCATATAACAGAGTGCAAATCACACCAAGGCACTCACAGGTCACATGTGCTGCTTTGTTTTTCTTTAACAAGGCTGTGTTTTGTTTAATTAATTTTCTTACATGTCTAATATTCAAAATGTGTATATCTGCATTTATTAGAAGGGCTGCTGCTGCCAAGTTTCTAGTGTTGGTTAATTAAAAAACACACACTGTAAGATTATCTAAATTAATAAAGCAAAAATTAAAAAAAAAAAACTTTAAACTTGATGGAAAACACTAAAAATAAATTTAAAGGAAAATTGTACAAATGAATACAGTACAAACTGTGATTTTCTATAGTTTGCCATAAGGACTGATGTACTTCTATAAGAACTTTTTCAAGTATTTTTTAAGCAAACACAGACTGTTGTACCTTAAAACCAATCAAACTCACATCAGGGGATCTGTAACAATCAATATACAATTTAATTCCTTTCTCTAAATGTTGATTGATTCAAAATTTATTTGCAGCGTTTGTTTCATTTGGTTTGGACCCAGTTTTAGTTTACTGGAAAAGATGAGCTCACGTCAGAGGCAGTGAACCACTTTACCCTTTCAAGTTACACAACCGAAAGTCACGGCCCTGGTTTTAAAGCTTCAGTCAATCACTGCAGCACCGGCCAAGGGTCCATGTGAGACCAGTTAAAGGTTTTATGAGGCCTTACCAGACAGACAGACGGGGAATGATGGGGCGAGTGGGAGTCGCTGTGTTTTAAAGGTTGTTGTGGACAGTGAGTTTTCCATCTTAAGGCTGTTAAAAGTCTCCTCAGCTTGGAGATGCTCAAAGCCTGCACATAAAACTCACTGCACCTGAGCTCAGACTAAATAAAGAGTTTAACTGTTCTTTTCTCCACGTCTGCCATCCCACGTCATGCTTTCAGATAGTTTGCAGCTCAGTTCTCTGTAAATCACTACGGGTCTCTAAAACCAGGCTGAAAATGATAACGAATGTTTCATTTGTATAAAGGTGTTCAGATGTTTGTTGCTTTTTTAAGCAACAATGCATGTGTCACTTTTTATCTCAAACATACACTGTAACACTTGATTTTATCGTAGTATCTAACAAGGTTGCGTCAGGTCCTATGGACAGTCCCTGACTCAACCTTGTTTGATTTATCTACCTGGATTATTGAGCATCAGGATGACATAATAGTATATTTTCTACCTAAGAAAATGGTTGCTTGTACTTTATTTATTACATATACATGCAGTAGGAGACTGGGTGAACATGAACGCTGCAATTCATTCATTCATTCAACCTTTATTTTTACAGGTTAGTCTCAGTGACTCAAGACAATTTTTTATATACCAATTGGTGATGACCTGCTTTATTTAATAAATTTTCTTTTTTTAGAATTTAAGACTGAGGCTGAAGTTTTGATTTATTCACAAGTATTAAACATAAATGCAAGTTTTAACATATACATTTTAACATGTCAACCAAAATACCATGGTCAACAGGCTGTTTTATTTATATTTACTAATAGTTTATTAATGGGGGTGCAGAGTTTAGAGAAGGTGAGCCTGCGATCGGAAGGTTGTGAAAACGTGGGTGGGAATAGTGAAGGAACCACACCTGCCTTCACCCCCACTCTGGGCCCTTGAGCAAGGCCCTTCATCCCCACCATCTGCTCCCCTGGGTGCCCTGCCCTAGATGCAGGGCCAGCCCAAGACATAAGCCAATTAAGTGGCTGCTTAGGGTCCCGGGGCCACTAGAGGGCCCCCTAAGTGGAATTGATTTTTTTTTTTAAGTAATGATTTATATGATTCTATTTAATATTTTAAGTTCAGCTTTTGCAAATTATTGCACACATTTACATAGTTTTAACTATTCAACTTTAAATGTCTTTTTTAAAAACAATTTTATGTGGTTTCAAGTAATTGTTCATTTTCATGTTGCCGTGTTCATTCCTGCTCATCTGCTCACACAGACTCATGTTTGTGCTGCTGTTCGAAGTAACGTTTTTTTAATGCTATTAGTGCCTAGTGTATTTTTAGCTGATGTTTTTCTTAGTTCTATCTTAGATGTTATTACTGTTCTTCCATTACATTTTTGTGTTGGATGTAACTGGGACCCTGTGTACATAATCTCGTTTCATCACATGTACCAGATGTGGTGCGAATGACAATAAAGACTCTCTGACTTTGACTGACTCTGATTTCCTTGATATTTTATTTTTATTTTACTTTATTTTGTCTGTTTTTGCACAGTTTAATTTATTTTTATGCATCTAAGTTGTTTATCAGTTGTTGATCTTGCACTACAAATTATTTTGACCATTACTGTTACAGTTATTTGGAACCAAAGATAATAAGCCAGATGATACTTTTGCTGTAAAATACATTGCATACTGGTGTTTTTTGTTTTATTTTGTTACTTTTAGTATATAGTATACATATTGGATAACAAGGCTGTCAAGAGTTTCAGCGAGTTTATGTTAAGTATTGTATTGTATTGTATAATCTTTATTCATTTCAAATAAAAAAATGAAGAGTTTTAGAAGGAAAAAAATTAAACAAAAAACATAAAATGAAAGGAAGCAGAAGATGAAAACATTTCTTATCATATCTGCTCCTTATTAAACAATCAATTCAAACTATCAATTCAAACATTAATTTGCTTATTGTAATACAAAAATATATACTGTACATGTATTCTCATCAAAATACCTATTATAATTTGTTAAATTAGAATCAACTTAAATGTATCTCTTCAACAAAATAGTTTTAATCATTTTTCTTAAATATTAGTGTTTACTTCACTTTTTTACATTGTCAGACGTCAATGTCTTTGAGTTTTCCAAGCTTGCTTCTTTGTGGCAGCCATCTTGGATGTGGTCGTTGGGTGTCGTTGCACGTCCAGTGATTGATTTCTGAGTTGATTCAAATCCATCCATTTCATGAGATATTTTGCTAACATAATCACACTTGTGGCTATGATAATGCTGCTTGGTAACTCTGTCTGCTCTCTAAAGCAGAAAAAAATGAAAAAAGGTTTTTGAAAACTACCTCAGAGAGAGGCTGTAAATAATCCGGCAGAAGTCTCTCCAGAAAAGGGAGGAGACGAGGAGTAAATGTAAATCAAACTGGCGAGCAGCTGCATACAACAACAACACAGTTTTGGTCTTTCTCCCGTTTCAAAAGGTTTCTGATGAGCTAGTTGTCACCACCAAACTGTTGTTATCTGTTACCAGACCAAACGTCTGGCGAGATGTTTTCGTGCAGGAAGAGGTCGACGCGTTACCGTTCGGAGCTCGTGAACCTCCAGGAGATGAATCACAGCAGGTCTGGGCTGCGTTGGCTCGAGAAACACGCAGACGACCGTTTCTTTGGATTGTGACACGAAGCTGTCTGATGGTCACAAATAAGATTCAGGAACAGAACCTGTGTTTTTTTTCACGGAACGTTCAAATAAAACGGACGTTTCTTACTAAATATGATTCTTTTGTTTGTGAGATCTCACCACAGCCCTGCAAGCGTCGTTCAAACCTCCAAAAGGTCGTTCTGACCTGTCCTTTAGCGATCTGACAAAAAGGCACATGGAGAACGTTCTCCTTCAGAGCAGCTCTGGACCCCCAGTTGGCTTTTTGGGTCAACGTGGCCTGGGTGGTTTTTGATGTACAGTAGTCCCTCGTTTATCACCGGGGTTGTTCCGTACCCCCATAAGTGAAAATCTGTGACGTAAGGATGTTCTATTTATTTTAGTGTTTATATTTTAAGGTTTTATTCATTCATTCAACCTTTATTTAGGCAGGTTAATCCCAATGAGCCTCGAGGACTCGTTTACAAGAGAGACCTGGCAACAAACTAAGAATGATGACGACAGCGACAGTAGATAAACTCTTCCTACGCTCTTGCAATGTTCTAAACTCTTAAACCTACTAGTTTTAACAGCATTCGTACAAGTACTGCACAGTACAGTAGTCCCTCGATACTTCATGGTTCATTTATTGCAGACTTGCTCTATGGTGGTTTTTCAAAATAAGAGTGGACATGACACAGTTTGATGGATGAGCCGCGCGATCGGCATGGATTGTTTATTTAAAATAAATTAGTTTAAACTGTTTAGCATCCGCTGCACATTTGTGCAGCCCGCGCTGCAGGATAAACTTCCTGCTGCAGCTGATCAGCTGTTCTCTGTGCAGAACGGAGAAGTGGGCGTGGCCAAGATAAACTACTACTTGTACTACTATTCCTACTTAGTGGATTTTCACTTCAGGGTACTTCTCCAACGTGATAAGCGAGGGACCACCAGCTCTGTTCCAGTCCGGATCAGTTCCGGTTCTGCAGCAGACGTGTTGGGACGGCAGCTCATGCCGTCTGATTAAATGTAATGTAGCAACAGTTTGGGGGAATATTCTAAAGATACATTTATTTGGCTCTTCTTTTTTTTTTTTAGCTAAATAAATCTAATCCCAGTCCTTTAGATGCTTCTCTGCTTCACCACATCTGATTTGAATCATCTGGTGATCACCAGGCTTCTGCAGAACATCTAGAGGTGATTTATCCCTCGAGTCAGATGAGTTGGAGAAGAGAAACGAGTAAAATGTGCAGGACGGTGGAGAACTAAAAGTTTTATCAGAACTCTCTTCAGTTTAAAGGTTTTTGTTGAGATTTTATTAATCCACATATGGGATAATGTTTGGGTGAGTTTCTCTCTGGTTTTAACGTTTGTTCTGAGTGTTTTGGACCCACTGGTCACTGTAGGTTACAATGTGAGAGGACGACAGTCTGAGCATCATTAAGGCTTGTTATATTCATCTACCGTATTTTCTGCCGTATAAGTCGCATCAGTCCAAATATGTCTAATAAAGTGGGGAAAAACATAAATATGTTGCTTTGGCATATAAGTTACAGGGCATGCAAAATGTGTGACTTATACGCTGGAAAATACGGTAATCAAACACGAAGCTGACCAATAATTAAGCTCTCCAAGGGGTAACTTCACAGAAATGTGACTCCGTCGTCTCTGATTTGAGTTGACGTCTGAATATCGTTGAGTCGTTTTTCTCGGAGCGGCTGATGTTCTGTTCCTCGCCGTGTGTCGCTCCACGCTGCAGGTGACCACCAGGCGTGAGCGGACGTGTCGGAGCCGGAGTCGCACGGACCTGCAACATGAACTTGTCCTGCAGAGCGTCCACCTCTTCGCTGCCTGCGCCCTTCAGATCCGACTGGGACTCCCGTGTTCACGCAGCTTAGACGCGCTCCTTTGAAGACGGGACACTTGCGGGCCTGTTTTTTTTTTTTTAATGTATTTATTTATTAATTTTTTTACGGGGGCACTAACTAACCGTACGGTGCTCTGTCAGGGATGGCAGATCAACCTTTGCGTGTTAATCCCCCCTGACGCGGCGCTCTGCTCATTGATAAAAATGAGATTCTGCCTCCGTTGCCATATATGGTATGGTTTCCCTGCCTGCGCTCTTGGCTGAGGCCCCTCACATTCCTTATAAGCTGCAGCTGTCTGTGGAGTCCTGTGATTTCACCCCCACCCCTCTCAACCCCACCCCCAGCCCCTCATTCAGCGATATGGAAGGCGAGGTATGGATGTAGATATGAGGAAGTGGACTGGAAACTTCTGACCACCGCTGTTCGTCCTGTTATTCACGTGATGCTGTCGCCTGTATCCCCCACCCAAATGGTGCCCTCCAAGAAACCACATGACCAGAACCGCCGTGGTTTGGACCCGGCAGGTGGATGTGTGAGCGATGGATTCTGTGCAGTGAGCCCGTCGCACTGGTCCCTGTGTGAGGGCCTGGACACTGTCCACCATGAGAGCAGCACGCCAGTCTAAACAACTCGGGGTTTACCGGGGGGGTGGGGGGGGGGTGACTCTTGGAGAAGCAAAAGAAAGAAGAAACTGCAGAGACAAATGAAGTGGATGTGTTTTTGTGCAGAACATTTTAAGATGATACAACTGGTGCTAGAACGTTACGTCTGCAGGGTTCAAATCAACTCATCAGCTGATCACATATGATGATGTCATTCATCCTGAAGCCGTTTTTCTTCTGGACGTTTTTCAGCTTCTTTCTCGTCCCACGGTTTTTCAGCCATTTCAACAAATCATAAATCAAAACGTTCGGCTCTTTCAGGACAATCCTGCTCTGACTTTTGGTTTTGGTGCAACTTTAGCTTTTTGAAATATTTAGCCTTTTCTAACATTTTTTTTCCTCCTAGAAAATGGAGCTCATTTTACCTCCTTCAGATCTTTATCTGTTTTACAACCTTTTACTGCTCCTTTCACTTTTTGTTCTGCTTCAGCTTCTTTGTGCAAATTTAAACTTTTTTTTTAACTACTGTACTGGTACTTTCAGCTAATTTCAGCTGTTTTATGCTCCTCCTTTCTGCTAACTACAACATTTTTGTGCTTCTTTTAACTTCTTTCTGCTAATTTCAGCTGTTACGGTCCTTTCAGCTTATTTCTGCAAGTTTCAGCTTTATCTGCTATTTCAGCTCCTGTGTAGCTGTTTTTAATGCTAACTTTAGCCTTTGCAACTAATTTCATATGTTAGTACTAATTTCAACTTGTCTCAGTCTGATCCAGCAAAAATGTGCTCTCTCCACGTCCTTGTAATTTCAGCTTCTTTCTGCTGTTTTAGCTACTCTTCAGCATTTTTTTTTACTTATTTCAGCTTTTTTCAGATATTTTCCTCTTAATTTGTGCTAATTTCTGCTGCTTTGAGTAAAATTTGGCAAACGTGTTCTTTCTGCTTTCTTCTGCTAATTTAAGCCTGTTGCAGCTTTTCAGCCGCCTTTGTAGCAGTTTCAGCTCATTTCAGCTGTTTTTAGATAAATGCAAGCTTTTTGGGATAATGTCTGCTACTTTCAGCCAAATTAACTTCTTTATGCTAATTTCAGCTCATGTTCATTCCAGCTTTTTTCTGCTAGTTTCAGTTTTTTCTGCCTTTTCAGCTACTATGTAGCTCTTTTGATGCTGTTTTTAGCTTTTTCAGGTACCTGTAATTCTACTTTTTTTTGTTGTTGTTGTTAATTTCAGCTCTTTCTGCTTCTGTCTGGTCGTTTAAGCTTCTTTCTGCCATTTCAACGACTTTTCAGCATTTTTTTTGTTGTTGCTAATTTTAGCTTTTTATAGCTAATTTCTTATTTTTTGTGCTCATTTGCTTATTTAAGCCTAATTCAGCAAATATGTGTTATTTCCTTCTCGTGCTGAATGAGGCTTGTTTTTCCATTTTAGCTGTTTTTCAACAAGTTCTGCTTTAATAAGCATCCACTATGCATTTTTGCATGAAATTCAATTTCTCTAGTTTAGTTTAAAGATGTCCTGACCTGTCCAAGTGTCCCCCGCCTCTCGCACAGTGACTGCTGGACATGAGCACCAGTGACCCCCGCGACCCAAAAAGGAAGAAGTGGGTAAAGATGGATTATTTACAGATAATCTCTGCAAACGTTATCAAAAGCATAAGAAGGGTTCCCTGAACCGTATGAGCCGGTGCAGTTTGCTCCAGTGATCCAGATGTTGTGTAACTCTGGAATGAAGAGCTCTGTGCAATGACTTTCTGGTTGCATTAAATTGTACGGCTCCAATAAAAGTCACCGTTTCCTCCTGGAGACGATGGGATTTGGTGAAACTGAGCCTCCGTGGCGTCCTGCAGCTCACGTAGACTTTTATCATAGAAACACGATCCATAGTTTAAACGGGGACAAGAAGTCAGACTTTATATGTTTGAACTGGTATTTTGACGTGTTCAATGGTTTCTGCACTGTTGCAGTGCAAGTGATGTTGAGGGAGTGACGTACACACGTGTGTGGTTACCTTGGTGACCATAAGGAGCCACTGCCCGCAGCTTTAGCAGCTCACGTGACCTTGTGTTTTCATTTTATACGTCAAAGCGTCAGCCTGAAGTAAATCCCACATTACGGTCGAACGTTTTCAGGCGTTTCCCAAAACAATTTTGTTTTTTGTTCAGTTGCTCCAGAGGTGATTTTAAAGTCTTGTAACGGGAAAACGACCCAACACAAAGTTTAATAAAGGAGCTTGTGATGTTCCTGTAGATGAGTTGTCACCTGTGAGGAGCACGAGAACAAAGAGGCAGATTTCCCCAAACGCTCTTTTTTTTAATAATAATTATTATTATTATTATTGCTGCGGTTATTAGTTTTCTGCTCGGATCAGTTCTTTTTCCACTCGTTCGACGGACAAACGGGATCGAACTTTGGTCAACAGACACCGAGGAGGAATTGGCTACAAGAAGCTGGTTTGAAGTGGAACAGGTCGACGGGTTCCTACTTTGGTTCAGTCGTCATGTGTTTGACACGACTGTCACAGCTGAGCTGTTTGCTTCTGAAACATTTTAAATTAAACGCCTGGCGTTCCTTGACTCATCGCACATCAAACAAAAAACAAAGCTTTTGTCCAGTCTGGTAGCGTCTTCAACATTTCTTGGGGGGTCAGTCACTACCGCTCCAACTTTTAGTTCAGTTTCTGTAAAAATGATCGTTTTAATCACGCATGAGTTTAATAAGGTCAGTAGCTGTGGAGGCATCATGATATGATTTACTGAAAGGGTCATTAAAATCCAGCCACTGATTCCAGAGTTATTTTGCTAACAGACAGGTCAAAACCTTATTCTTCTTCTTTTGGACATAATGTTTTCTAGGATGATGATTTAGGACATTTCAAGTTGAAATTCTTTTTGTAGTTTATTTAATTTTGTCAACTGACACAAAAACCAGCAACCAAAAGTTCAGTTTTCTGAAAATTGCTGAAAGGAATTATGGGAAATATAAAGTTTTTAAGTACCGGTAAAGTAGTTGGTTGTTGTTGTTGTAAGTTTTCTGCAGCCCCAACAGACTGGATGTTTTTACAGATGGGTTTTAATTTTTCTGTTATTTTTGGACAAGCTCAGAAAAATCCCATAACTCCTAGTTTCTTAGAGAATCTGTGTTTTCTCTTCTGGTTTTATCCCCCTCCTTTTCCTCTCTTTCTTCATCCCTCCATCCTCCCTCCTGCTCTGGCCGTTGGTGTCGTGGCTGCAGAAGTTTCATTTGTGGTTCTTTACGTTGGTGAATCTCAGACAGGAACATTTTTCTGGGAATATGCAGAAGTCTTTTAGACTCACCTCTAATCTGGCCTATGCCAGATTACAGGCCTCTGCCAGATTACAGGCCTATGCCAGATTAGAGGTGAGTCTAAAAGGTGCAGTTTAATGGTCAAATCAGCTTCATTTCGCTGGGGCGGTGCAGCGAAATGAAGCTGATAAATTATAAATACAGGTTGTTCTCGAGTTACGAACGGGTTCCGGACCTAAGGACCGTTCGTAGGTCGATCCATTCGTAGCTCGAAACCGAAAGTAAAAGGGGCCGTACGTCCCGTTTTTCGGCCGGAACGGCATTTTAAACGCCTTATTTACAACCTAAAACACCGCCAGCATACATTTTGTACCTCTAAAATGTATTTTAAAGCAGTTAGCTTGCTAACAAACAAAAAAACCTCAGAAAATAATGAAAAATAGTGCCGTGTGCAGCCGGATGATGTCATATGGTGCGTTCAGGTGCCGTTCGTAAATCCGAAACGCCGTAGGTCGAGACAGCCGTGACCCGAGGACAACCTGTACAGTTTGTACTGTATTGCATAACAAATTACCGTAAATGTTAGAAAAGAAGTGCCTAAAACATATTTCCATAAAAGTTGAAAAGCCAGTCCTGCCTAAATGAATGACCATAAACGCTATAAAAGTTGCACCACCTTACATCGATTACCACAAATATTAGAAAGTGTGCGCCGCTTTTTAAATATATATTTTTTTACCATTTTTATTTTTTGGTACGGGAATGTTGTCGGTCAACTCGTCTACAACATTTGGAGCTCGGTGAGAGCCGGGACTTCGACTCAGCAGAATATTTAAAAGCTTCAACAAACTGTTTTTTTCCTCTTCGACGCATCCATCAAGTAAATCCTGCCGCAGCGTCGATGTGCCCGTCGGCAAAACGTGAAGGTCTAAAACGACACGAGTGGAAGTGCTGTCAGAAGGTGACTCATCGTCCAAACCGTCTCGCGCCGACGCCGATCAGGCGGCGGTCCGTTGGCGAACGTGGCGCCCGGGCTGCGTTTGTTGGATCAGTTGGAGTCACGAGGAGATTCACAACGTTTCACAACAAACACGCAAAAAATGCAAAAGAGCAGCGGCTGTCAGAGAAAGTGTCTTCCTGGAAGACATGACCAAAAAAAAAAGCTATGTCCATGGGAACTAGACAGGCTGGTTTCAATGTGTGCGTGTGTGTGTGGGTGTGTGTGTGTGTGTGTGTGTGTGTGTGTGTGTGTGTGTGTGTGTGTGTGTGTGTGTGTGTGTG
>JARVGS010000001.1:35261265-35272042 GCA_031762315.1 Hypsolebias antenori | reverse complement strand
GGTTCCCCCGCCACCCACCCCCCCCCCCCCCCCCCCCACCCACCCACACCCTCCACGACTGTGCCTTGAGATTCGGTCCATGAATATCACAAACGAGATCAGTGACAAGGGACAACCCGCACTGAGAACAAGCTCGACTTTGTGCCAAGAATGCGGACAAAGCTCCTGCTTTGGTTACACAGGGACTGGAAAGCCCTTAAGAGCAACCCAGGTGCTCAATACTCCTGCAGCACCCCCTCAGAATGCCTCAAGGAACACGGTCATAGCCTTTTCCAGATCCACAAAACACGTAGACTAAGATGCAAACTCTCATGAGCCCCTCAGCAACGATCTGGTCCACTGTTCCACGACCAGGACAGAAGCTGCGCTGGTCCTCCTGAACCCAAGGTTCGACAGTCAGTCGAAGCCTCCCTTCCAACACCCTGGAGTAAAGTTTATCGGGGAGGGTGAGAAGTGCGATCCCACGATAGTTGGAACACATTGTCCTGTCCACCTTTAAAAAAAAACAAATAATAAAATGGGAACCACCACCCCAGTCTGCTACTCCACAGGCGTTGTCCCAGTCCACCATGCAACATTAAAGAGATGTGTCAACCATGACACCACCACCAAGTCCAGAGCCTTCAGCATCTCGAGGCGAAGCTCATCCACCCCTGGCGCCCTGCCATCGAGGAGCTTTTTGATGACCTCAGTGACCTCTGCCATGTTGTCTTCCACTCCAAGTCCTCAAACTGCACCTCCTCAAAGGTGGTGCTGATCATAGTGTCTTCCCATACAACGATGAAATTAGTTCTGTGCTGCATTCATCCCATCACTCCTGAGACACACTCAGGTGGAGCTGTGTAAGCACCCGGGGAGCAATTAGGGATTAGGTGTCTTGCGCAAGGACACCACAAAATGTGGGCACGGCAGGGAGTCGAACCCATGACTTTCTGGTCCCAAGTGGGCTGCCTTACCACTACACCATCTCGGCCCCTACAGACCGAGGAGAACCTGTCCCTGCGACGTGTTAGCCCATGATAGGACGCTCAATAGATCCCCATGGTGGATGAAGAAGATCTCCGAAGCAATCCTTCCAAGCTCAACAACATCCTCAGTTCAGGTCAACAGTTCTCCTTCCAAACCAAGCATAGCCCTAAAACTGTGGGACAGGGTCTGAATTACTCTTAGCCTGACCCCCTCCTCCGAAGCCTGTTTCCCATTGGAGACCCTACCAAGGTCTGATGCAAACTCATTGAAGATATTTTAATGAAACTTTCCAGACACAATCACTTGCTGTACCAGCTAATTGACGTTAGCAGCACAAAAATGTCTCTCTCTGTCAGGTTTACATAAAATAAGCTCAAATTTGACATGGTAGTAGCTGAGAGTCGTCCACAGCACTTGGAACATAATGCTAGCTTTGATGTACGACCAAAATGGCTACATCATCCTTTCTCAACAAAATATTTTAGTCTTAAACTTTGTTGTTGAGGCGGGTGAAGGAATGCTATAGGCCTTTTTTTGTCTTGTAATACATAAATATCTTTAAATATACTTTCTCTGTACCGAAATGTAAAAAAAAAAACGTACAAGCAGCTGGATGCTAACAGCAGCTACATTAGCTCGTATTATTGGGAGTAAATCTTGCAGGGATGAACACAGCTGTTCCAGTTTTTAGGGTCGACTGAGTTTTCCCTGTACGTGATGAAAACGTCTTTTCCAGTAGCTCGGTCAGTTTAGAGATTTTTATTAGCAGAAGAAACTCCAGCAAAAAAAAAAATGACAGACTGAGGATCAGCTCCTTATTTGGACTTGAGCGATGCCGGTCTTGTTGCTTATCTGGCTTTGACCCGCCACAAACCTGAACTTTTTTTTTAATGTAAAAAAAAAAAGAAGAAGAGACAAGTGTTTGAAGTCTCCCAGAACTCGTATCTGTTTAAAAACCGTAGAGGAAAAAAAAGTTTTTTTTTCACCCATCTATCCATGCACTTTAGTTTGAACCCCGTGTGTGTTTGTGTGTGTGCGTGCCCCTGTAGCAGGGACTCCTCTCCCCCCCGGCACCCCCACCATTCCTCTGAGCCAGCTGCAGCAGCACTCCCTGGCCCTCCAGGGGCAGCATGGTCAGACCCTGGCCGCCGCCTCGCAGCCTCAGCAGGGACAGCAGGCCGTCTTCCGCTTCCCCGCTGCTGTCTCCCTCACAGGTGATCTGCTCTGCATGCTGCCACCCCTCTGCCTGCCTTCACTAACACCAACCACACCTTCACGAAGCCTCGCCACCACAACTGCCGTCACTACTTATGCCTAATAGTTACACGCCTAGCACGATAACCTCTTGCACCTCGGCTAACGGTACTACCGTACTGTTCCCCCGGATGAGGTCTGCGGCTTCATGTCCTCTGTGTGTCTCCAGGAGCAGGAGTTCCCCAGCAGCTCCAGGCTATCCAGGTCCATCCGAACACGCAGTCCGCCTCCAACAGTGACAGCAGCCCGGAGATCTCCCACACCTCCACCAACTCCACCGGTAGGTCCACTTCTTAAGTGACGGTGGCGCAGTGTTTAAATGGTGTCCCCATCTTATGTCATTTGTTCGTCACTGACTGCAGATCAACTGGAAAGCGGCAGGAAATGTGCCGTGCTCAAAGTGGGCTGGTATTCACCGGAGCTTCTATTCTTTCACTTTTTCTTCCAAACCAGGAAGATTTTTTTCAGTTGCAGTGAAACTCCAAGCTTTAAACCGTACGACTGGTTTGTTACGCGGCTAAATGAGCAGCAGATTAATCTCACTCCCTGCCCTCCTCAGGGTCA
Organism: Hypsolebias antenori; assembly: GCA_031762315.1. NCBI lineage: Eukaryota > Metazoa > Chordata > Actinopteri > Cyprinodontiformes > Rivulidae > Hypsolebias > Hypsolebias antenori. The sequence goes on along the minus strand of JARVGS010000001.1, from coordinate 35,269,255 downwards.
TTAGGGTCTTTGTTTACCCGTCTCAAACGAAAGATGCTTTGGTCACACGCATGACGGTGTGAGTTATAACTATATCTTTATAATTCACACCTTCATGCGTGTGATAGAAACCTCTCCTGTGAGACGATCTAACCAAGACCCTAATGACCCTCTGGAGGGCGGGGAGTGAAATTAATCTGCTGCTCATTTAGCCGCAAAACAAAAACTTTTTTCACACCGTTTAAAGTTTGGAACTCAACACTTTCCGGTTTGGAAAAGAAAAAGCTTCCAGGCAGGGAAGTGAGATGTTTTCTACATAACAGAAGTCCAGTGGCTTTTGTTTTTTTTTTTTTAAGTTTTTCGAATTCGCCGTTTTCTTTATGCTCCACACCAGCATCATGTCTACGCAGCGTTCGGCATCACCAGCTGTAGGCTATCGCCAAGTCTTATAAACTGTGTTGCTCATAGGACGTCAGTTAAAACAGGAAGTTATGACTTCTTCTACACCAGTGCTACTCAACTGGTGGCCCAGGGGCCAAATCAGGCCCACGGGTGAACTCGGTGTAGCCCATCATTGTTAAATAAAACTAGACTTTAAACCGTAAATCAAGCTTAATGACAGTAACTGCTGGATGTCCGGCCCCTGAGCTCTTGACTTTCAGTAACTGTGCCCCCTGAGAAATTTAGTTGAATAGCCCTGATCTACACTGTTTCTGATTGGATCATATTTGGCGATCAGGTGACGCTTTCTGGTCACTGTCTATATAATATATGTTGATGAATCAGCGGCGCAGATTAAGATTGTAACGTAAAGTAAACTGTTAAGTTTGTTGTTATAAATTGAAAGTCTGGTTAAAAAGAACAACGTGGATGATTAGCTTTGGGGTAGAGCAACATACCCCTGGCTCCAAGCTCCGCCTCTTTTGGGGGGGGAAACGACTCGTCCCGTTTGTGGCGACGAATACAAGTCCTGACGTTTGCTCCGAAAACTGCTTCAAATAAAACTGCAGCGTTCCTTTGAAGCCTTGAGGTGCCAAAATATTAAGACCTGTCAGGCAAATATTTATTTTACATCAGGCTTTTTCATAAAGATGGACAGATGTCATCAGCTTGGATGAACGACGCCACCTAGTGGGCCATAACCAGAATCACTGGGAAAAATATGGTTCTCGCTTTTCTCCTAATCAAACTGTGTGATGTTGTTGTTTGGGCTGTTATCAACTATAAACTAAATAAAATGGCACAGCAACATATTTTATGACTGGTTGAATGGTCGCTGCAGAACTGTTAAATCTTTTCACCTGTAAAAATAAATGAAATGGTTTTAAATGGCCTAAAATAAGTAAAATCCCATTTTAATAACATATATATATACTGTGTATAAGTAAAGTTAAACAACATGACTTATATTAACTGCATACATATTAGAATAAAATGACTTCCTTCTTTATTTACATCATCTCTGCAGCTGGGCAGATGTGCCGGGTCTTCAACACTTTTTGTTTAAAGGATCAAATAAAAATGCAAACTGGTTTTTCTCAGCGGATGTTTGGTTTGAAGGCACAGAGAGAATGAAGTCAGTAAACATCTGGATTTAAATATAAAGTGCCACCTGTTGGACGACGTGCGTCTGTGTCTCACCCTCACGGTGGCGTCTTCTCTCCCTCCAGCCACCGTGAGTCTCCCAGCAACCATCGTGTCTTCGTCGGTGCCGACGTCGGTGGCGGGTCACATGATGTACCCCAGCCCTCACACGGTGATGTACGCCTCCACGCCGGCGCTGGCCGACGGGGGCCTGGCTGTGCTCAACGCCTTCTCCCAGGGATCGTCGGCCATGCAGATGTCGCACGCACACGGCCAGGACGCAGGTGAGACTCCGCCCCTAAACCACGCCTTCTGAACAGCCGCTCCGCTGCGTGACGAATTATTTCATCGGGCTTAAATCAAAATGTCGCGTCTGAAAAGTATCCAGACCAGTGGCTGAGTTTAATGGAAGTCATCAGACGTGTCTACAGCCAAATTCAAGATGGCTGCCTCTGCTCATCTACCTTCATATGAAGCTTTAACGCTGTCACTTTATGTTGAGGTAAACTACGGCGTGGTAGCTAAAAGCATCCCATTTGATTCTTCTCCCCCCCCCCCCTAGGTGCGGTTCCTCAGGTGTTCCTCACAGCCCCCCCAGGAACGGTGCAGATCCCCGTCTCGGCGGTGCAGCTACACCCAGTACGGCAAGATCTCCATTTTACAAGTGAAACTCTCATATTCCCTCTGCACCCGCATGCCACAGTGACTGCACGTGCACGAGCACGGGCTGCGCGTGAACGTTCAGCATCTTGTCTGCTTTGAAGTGCACGTGCAGCAGACGTGTTCGAGCACCCGTGCATGGAAGTTTGCTTGTCCTTGTAGAAGCTACTCCGTTAGCGTAGCGCCATTTCAGCTGTTTGTTTGTTTGTTTGTTGTGTAAAACGTAAACAAGAACAGAATTCAACGATATGCAATTTTTACAAACTCATATTTTATTCACAGCAGAACACGGAGAACATGGAGAACCCAACGATGAAGAATCTTTATAAAGTTTCTTAAAGTTGATGGTAGCAGCACAGTTTTAAAAGTCGTTCAGTTTCCTCTGAAGCGTCTCCTCTTCTTCTAACATCAGTCTGAACGTCCAGGACCTGAGCAGACCACATGTTGGAGGTTCTGGAGGACCTGAGCAGACCACATGTTGGAGGTTCTGGAGGACCTGAGCAGACCACATGTTGGATGTTCTGGAGGATCTGAACAGACCACATGTTGGAGGTTCTAGAGGACCTGAACAGACCAGATGTTGGAGGTTCTGGAGGATCTGAGCAGACCACATATTGGAGGTTCTAGAGGATCTGAGCAGACCACATATTGGAGGTTCTAGAGGACCTGAACAGACCACATGTTGGAGGTTCTAGAGGATCTGAACAGACCACATATTGGAGGTTCTAGAGGACCTGAACAGACCACATGTTGGAGGTTCTAGAGGGAATTTGGCCTCATTTCGGTCTGACGGATGATTCTAGATGTCCAGCAGTCCTGGGTCTTCTGTGTTGGAGTTGCTGCTAAATGTTGCAAATGTTTTTCTAAAACTTTTAGATGCTTTTCCACGTTAAAGGAGCCATTCCAGATGTGTAAGCTAAGGCAGTCACTAATAAGATTGGAACTTTATTGATCCTGCGGGAAATTTTTGTGCCAGAGTTTCAGTACAAAGGAACATACACAAGGGCAGACCACATGTTGGAGGTTCTAGAGAACCTCCAACAGAAGATAATGTATAGAATGCACCCCCATGCCATCAGTGAAGCCAACTTTTGAATTGTGAGCTAACAGGCTGGATGTTCTCTCATCTTTAGTCTGGACTTCACCTCAGTCCATTTAAAAACGGGGCTGAGCTGTGGTTGAGTGGTTGGAGCAGTCGTTCAATGGGAGAGTTGGGGGTTTGATTCCACCAGCAGTCACATGCCAAAGTGTCTCTGGGCAAGACACTGAACCCCTTGTTGCCTCCGATGTGTCCCGTCAGTGCATGAATGTGATAAACCCGTGATAGATCTGGTGTAGAGCTTGTGATGGAAAGACGTTTCTATAAAAACAGTCCGTTCATTAAAAACGAGCTCTGGTCCAGAGTCGACTGCAGCGGTTCTGGACGGGGTTCACATGTGGCTTCTTCTTTGCCTGACGGGTCTGGTTCTGTTCTGGACATGTTGAAGCTCTGGTTTTAACGAAGACCACGTGACGTCCATCCAGATTTGACCTTCAGCCTCGTCCTTGGAGCTCAGATTCTTCTAATCTGCTCAGATTATAAACTGTAGCTGATGGACCTCCAAAGCTTTTCACGGAGGAACTTTATTCTGATATTTTAATGGTTTTTATCAGACTGGTGACTCCGCCCATCTTTACTTCCGAGTCCTCCTCCTGACCTCAGTTAACCTAATTAACCACAAAATCCTCCAGTTATTGTTTAATTGTTACAATTTAAATGTTTGAGATGTTTTGTTGTGGATGAAATGACAGTTTGTGAAACTCTGTTCACGTTTTCCACAACGATCCTGACGTTCCTGTAATGTGGCTCGTGGGACGCGTTCGCCTCGTTATCTCAGCCTGAATGTCGGCGTCGGTTGCGTTCAGCAGCAGGCCGTCTGTTCCGGTCCGTGGTGTGACGTTGTGATTGGCTGTCGTCCGCGGGCCGCGCCCTGACCCGGCTGCTTTGTGTCGCAGATGGTGATTGGCCAGCAGTCGAGCGGCAGCAGCAGTAACCTGACGGAGCTCCAGGTGGTCAACCTGGACGCCGCCCAGAGCTCCAAGAGCGACTGACGGACGGCGGCAGACCCAGGGACACACACACACACACACACACACATCTATTTATTGTGATGCCTTCCTACAAGAATAAACCATCACCTTTCTGAATGTGATTTTTTTTTTTTTTTACACATGTATTCAATCAAGGGCCTGTTGTGGCAGAACATGAAGTTTTTCGTAGATATATATTCACATAGATGCCACCACCATCATCGGAGCCTGTTTAACGGTGTTATTTTTGCGTGAGCGTGTATTTTTCTTATTTTTAGTATATAATTACACAAACACTGCGAGGTGCCGCAGCTTCACACCAGCCAAAGAGACATTTGTTTGTCTGAATGTTCCAGTGTGAGCAAAACGTGCACGAGCACGTGTCTGTGCGTACACATATCTATTATTTTTTTTTTTTTTTGTAAAGGAGCAGGGAGAAGCTCGCTGGCCTTCAACACACGAGACATTTTGACAATTGTAAATATTTTTTTGAAAGAAAAAAGAACTTGTTTTTTTTTTTTTTTTTGTGCGGTTCAGTTTGTGCATCATCGGCGTGCCGTTTATTTTTTTACGTAGTGGTTTTTGTTTGTACGTGGAAACGATTTGCATAAAACACGTTTCTGTAAATGAAGTGACTACGCCGTCTTTATGTTCGCACGCTGTTCGGTTGTTCCTGCTCTTCACGATCGCTGTTCGGTTTCGCTCGTGCTCTGATGTGGCACTTTACAGCGACGACGACGACAATCTGGAAGTTGTTCTCTGAAGATCAGAGATTTTTACTTTAATCATTCACAGAAACATCTAAATGTCTGATGTCCTGTGAACAGACGTTTGTTGGTACCTCTCACAATAATGAAAACACAACCAGCACCAAGTTCAACAGCATCCTTCACTTTATACAAAAGACTTTATGTTCCTCTTGTTCTGGAGGCAGCAGCTTGAGCAGGAGGTCCAGACATCTCAGCTCTTCTGGGAGGACTCCAATGAGTTCCCAGGACGGTTGAGAGACGTCTCCAGGGTATCCGTGGTCTTCATCGGGGTCTCCTCCTAGTTGGACATGCCCGGAACCTCCAAACGGAGACGTCTGGAGTCCGTTACCAGATGTCTGAACCACCTCACCGGTCTCCTCTGGATGTGGAAGGGCAGCGGTTCTTCTCCAAGTCTCTCCTGGAGAACTGAACTTCTCACCCCGTCTCCAGCTACCCTGTAGAGAAAACTGATCACGACCGCCTGGATCCAGGATCTGGTTCTTTCGGACGCCACCCAGAGTTCATGACCTCAGGTGAGGGTAGGAACGTAGACTGATCAGTAAACGGAGAGATTCTCCTTCACCGCAACGGACCGGCACAGAGTCCACGATACTGCAGAAGATTTACCTGAACTCCACTTGAGCATTTAATTATATGTAAAATAATTAAATTGGGGCTGAGATGGTGTAGAGGTACAGCAGCTGATTGGGACCAGAAAGTCGCAGTTCCACTCCCTGTCATGCCCACGTGTCTCTGAGCAAGGCACCTAATCCGTAACTGCTCCCCTGGTGCATCTCACCTGTGATGGGTTAAATGCAGAGAACTAATGGGAACATACAGTGACAACACTTATCTATATCTATATTTCTATGTAAACAGCATGTGCAAAAAAAAAAATAAAATTTGCAGCAGCACCCTGCTGAAGTGTCTTTGGGCAAGACACTGAACCCCTCGTTGCCTCAGATGTGCCCAGTCAGTGTGAGAATGATCTAAAACACTTATTAAACGCTACATTCACTCGATTAGTTCACAGATGTGTGGATGGAAATCTCCTCGAGTGGCCCAGTTGGCTGGAAACTGAACCGTTCGTTTACCGTTTCAGAACAGTTCAGTGTTTTAACTGTATGTCTGGGGTCGGTCCTGCTCAACCGCGACTGAACCGAGGACTCGGGCTGAGCTTACCGACGCTGGGCCGTACGTTCGGCTCCTGGAGGCCTCGTATGTACGTCTTGAGACTTGTCAAACAAACGACGTTGAAACAAAACCCAGAGTTTGTTTCGTTTAAACGTTTGCACTTTCTGCAAACGCAGAGACGACGTGACCGGAAACGGAAAAAAAGGCTCCAGTTTCATCTCGTCGGTCTCAGAAACGTTGGAGTTCACCGAAAATCTTGTTGAGCCTCCGTCTGTTTTTTTTTCTGCCCGTTACGATTCAAAAACAGACGGTTTAATCAGAAGTCTGCACTTGGAGTTCAGTTTGAACAGTTGGGTGTGCTGCTTCGCTCGTTTCCTGACTCCATCAGTATGATCAGCCTGGGGTCGCATTTCCTCTTGCGTCCACGACATCGATAGTTTGCTACAATCCTTTGGATCTTGTACATGTTAATAACATTTACAACTGCTGTCTTGTAGCGGTTACCTTCACATCGTGATCATCTGCAATCTTTCTGAGCTCCTCGTAGCTCGTGCCTTCTCTGCTGCGTGGCCAGCGTTGAACCACCGAACCACCTCCCTTTAAATACCCTGAGAGGCTTGATACGCCTGGGATAGGAAGTTGTTTGAAACACGACAATAATGCAAAGATTGCATTTCTTTAAGGGTACCAACAAATCTGTCTGTACCATCTTAGCATATTTTTGTCAAATAAAGCGCTTCACTGTTTTTATTTACTCCATCGCGCGATAAAGTTCAGCAAACGCACGGTTTGAGTTTTCACAAGAAATAAGCTGTAAGGGTACAAGTCGTTTCCAAAAGCTACCTTGATGATTGTTTGGGATTAAACGAGTGTTGAACCTGTAAACGATGAACCGTATTCAGACTAAAACGTTGAACTTCATTGTGCTACAGAATGTTTGTGATGATGCAATATTCAAGTGAAGTCTGCAGAGCAACACCTGACAGGATGATCGGCTTTCTACGCAGGCACAAGGTGCTTTGAGTAAACTGTAGGACCCTGATCGCAAAGAATGAGTTGTTGGACTGAGATCCTCTTTTCTGCACCGCAGTGCCTCTTGTCCGTGGTTGGTTTCTGAAGCAGTTCAAGACGACAGAAATGTAAGATTTTTAATTTCACAGCTTCGAGCTCGTCGCACAATCCTCCGCCGCAGCCGGAGTCGACTTCCCCGAACTCGTGTTTTCAGGATTCTTGTGTCCTGCATCTGTCCTGACGCTCGCGCTCCTCGTCTGCTGGAAACGAACGTGTGAAAAAGTCATTTGCTGATATTTTTCTGGTTATTAAATGTTTATTTTGAAAGATTGAAGAGTTTGTGGTTTTCAACTGCTCGTTGAAAGAAATGGTTATTTTGTGTATTCTTGTTTTATTGTACAGAGACATTTTGTAATAAAATGCAAATGATTGTATCTCCTGCAGAAGGATTCTTTTTTTTAACTAATAGAGAATTAGTTTTGAGTGAAATTCATACATTCAAATTAATGACATGGCTGAGGCTCAAACGTACCTGAAGGTTTCATTTACAGCAGTCCCTCACTACTTTGTCGTTGGGTTTTCAACATAAGATTGCACACGATGCACGACTGTCAACTTTAATATTACTCACGTGATTTGGATGGTACGGGATAAAAAGTTAACAGGGAAAAAAATTCATACAGGCGCTGCCATTTAGGCCTGTCATGATAAACCAATTAATTGCATGATAAATTAAAATTATCAACCTCATTTTCATTTATCGGCTTTATCGTGTCTTTGTCTCTCTTTCAAAGGCTCAACTC
>JARVGS010000001.1:35212967-35228791 GCA_031762315.1 Hypsolebias antenori | reverse complement strand
AAAAATTGCAGGCAGAAGCACAAGCTTATAAAACCTTCACTTTGTTATACATCAAAATTAAAGCAACAGAATATTATTCTGTATAATTGTTTTTTTCAAACATATCAACGTATTCCAGCTCAATAAGCTCATAAAAAAGAAACACAAAAAAGGAAAAGCAGAAAAAAGGAAAAAAAAAAAATAAAAATAAAAAAACATGTCCTATTATATTTATTTAGTAAATTATTTTTATATGTTTTTTTTATTTAAAGATTGAAAAACACAATTGAAACTCCTTACGACAACTATTCCACACCTGAATCCCTCTGACTGAAGTGCAGTTGTTTTTAATGCTTGACAGAAGCAGAGTGTTTACAACCGTAGATGTTTAACAACCCGTTAAAATACAGTACACCAAAATGCAAGAAATCACATCTACTTTGTACTTTATTCCAAATTTTCTGGGGGAGGATCCCCACCCACCGCAGAACATTAAAGGCCAAAAGTTGCAAAACATCAGTTGAAAGTAGCAAAACATTAGCTAAAAGTCGTAGAAACGCTAACTAAAAATAGCAACAGGCTATAGCTAAAAGACTAAATTTGCAACAAAAAAAAATCTAGAAACTCAAAGTAGTAAAGCTTGAACTAAATGTAGCAAAACCCTAGCTAAAAGCTCTTATTAAACTTAAGGGATTAGCCAAAAGTTTAAAGTAGTAGAGACTAGCTAAAGCTATAAGGGGAAAAACACTAGCTCAAAGCTAAAAAAAATAGCAAAAGGCTAAATTAAAGCTAAATGTAGCAAGAAAAAACGAAACAGTAACTAACTAGAAACTAAAAGCAGAACAGAAGCTAAAAGTAGAAAAAGAGAAGCTAAAAGCAGCAACAAGTTAGCTAAAAACTAAAGTAGCATAAGAAGACAAAAGCAGAGAAATATATATTTTTGTAGTTAGATTGCAAAAACATGAAAAAACAAACAAACATGAAAAGAATCAGCTTTCACACAAAAGATAACTTTTGTCTCCAGACTCCAGCGAGGTGCACCTGGATCCAGAGACAGCCCACCCAAAGCTGATCATCTCTCCTAAATGTGACAGCGCCGCCTACACCGACACCTGGCAGCAGCTTCCGGATCTACCCGGACGCTTCGACACCACCCTCAACGTCATCAGCATGCAAGGCTTCACCTGTGGCCGCCATTACTGGGAGATCGATGTGACTGGCAAGACTTACTGGGAACTTGGTGTCACCTACCCCTCCATCCCACGCAGAGGCCCATCAGAAAACTGTTGGCTGGGCCGGGGGCCCGAGTCCTGGTGTGTGGAGTTTTTTGGTGGGGAGTACACCACATGGCATGGAGGGGTGCCTCACCAGCTGCCTTTCACCAAGCGTTTCGGTCGGATCGGCGTTTTGTGCAGTTTCCCTGCAGGGTTGGTGACTTTTCTCGAGGCGGAGAAAATGGCGCCCCTGTTTTCTTTCAGCGCCGGAGTCTTCTCAGAGCGCCTCCACCTGGCCGTGTGTCCTGGTCATCATCACGGTGGCACTAACTCCAGTCCCATTGTGATCTGCAATGCTTCATCTCCTACCAGTGACCTCTAGCTACCCAGGAGAGTTTTAGCTATCACTTGTTAAGACACCATGCTCTGGTGAGAAAACATTCTTTGTTTTTAACTCAAACTGGAGCCACCTTGGACAGAACATGTTCAAAAAGATTTGACTTTGCTGAGTCTGAGTTTATATGGGACAAACGGAGAACATGACTGAGGGCCAGCATCGTTATATGCAGCAGGTTGCAAAAGTAGTCACCCCTGGCATTCTCTGTTCTGTTGCCTTACATTCAGAAATACAAAGGGACTTTTTGATTTGATTATGAATAATGAACTTACACAAAACAGTCCAGATAAATATGATTGTTGGAGAAAATGTTTCTTTCTTTATCTTACATACTCAAAAGGAGCCACACTCGATGGCAGGAGAAGATTTTTAACCGGTACTTTACTTGCATGGGCCGATTTTCAGGACAGGTTACACAGATATACAGGAAGTACACATGAAGACCAGTCATGAGAATCTGCTATGGGCAGTGTGAAGCTTGTTTTTATACACTTATCAGTTCAGCCAAGCTCACAGACTGAAGCGTCCATGAAGTGTCAGTTACACGTAGCAGCCTCGCCCAGCTCCTCATCCGGCTTTCTACTAAACCCAAACGTATGGTTCATGGGCGGAGTTAACGTTCTCAGCCATAGTAGTTAAAAACATCCATAAACTTTGACCAAAAATCCCCTAACAATAGTTAGTCAGTAATTTCAATTATTAATTTAGTTAGTGCAAGCTGGAGGGGGCTGGAACCAGATGGAGTATTGGATTGTTTTGGGAGCAGAGGTCCAATGGTTCCAGTCATATGAAGGAGGATGTCCGAGGTTAGTCTCAGGTAGGGCAAGTGGCTGGAAGGCGAAGGAACAGCTGAAGAAGTCACAAGGGAATCCAATACCACACCAGAGGAGTCCAGGACCAGGTGGAATGCAGGAGTCAATGCTGAAACACGTAAGAACCAGTGGCGGCTGGTCAACAGGGGGTGCTAGGGTGCCGCCCCACCACTCAAAACACATATTACCTTGAAGACGGGAAAAAAATAAATGGTAAAATAAAAATATTTCAAAATATGTGTATATATATTTTTAGCGTGTAAGATAAATGTTTTATAGATAATGATGAGTAAAGTTGTTTCTTTCAAAAACGTTGCCTCTGATTGATGATGTTTTGGGGCGCATGAATCTTTACCCATAGACTGGTTAAAAGTTGTACATGTGCAGTTAGCTCCTCTTCATTACAAGAGATAGGAAGATTCTGGGCGCACCACTCCTGCGCCCTGAATACGATCGCACGGTACGGATCGTGCTTCTAGTCCCCGAACAGATTACCGTATTATTATTATTATTACTATCACTATTATTATTATTATTGTTTGGTTTTTTGTTTGTTTGTTCAGGGAACAGATTGTACAGTGACACTCTCACAACCAGGCTATTTGCAGGTAGTCTTCAAGCCACTGAAAGCCCTTTGTCTAATCTTTATGTTGCCATTTCTGACTGATATGCCTCTCAACTTTTAGAAGTCTCTGTTTGTGGGAAAAAAAACTTCAGCTAACTGTTTATTCTAAAGGTAGGAACTGGTGAGTTTATTTGTTTTGTTTGTTTCTGAAGCTAGCATGCTAGCACAAGCCTCCTGGTTAATGTATGTGTTCTGTGTTAAATCAGTGCTATATTGCTACATTTATTTGAATGTGCTTATAGAAAAATTATCAAACATTAATACTTTTCTATACTAAATGTCACTGATGATGTTTTATTATTTCTGAACATCTGTATTTGTATTAATCTGGATAATGAAAAATAAGCCTCTTGAAATAAGTAACTCGCTCCTAGTATTAACATCGAAGCATTTAAATTGAAGGTACATTGAAATGGGGAAATGCTATACAGGTATGTGCTGAGGTGTAATATTAGGACCTTTAATATTACAAAGTGGGAATTTTTAAGAGTACTCAAATGTTAAGCTTGATTCTATTTATATTATGAACTTAAAATACTATAGTAATGATGATAAAACATGTACATGTATTGCTTATATTTATGATGGTTTTTGATATTGATAAAACAGGGTTATTGATTATTAGGTCTGTTTCACACAGGCCAGGTTCCTGTTTGTTGCTAAAGATGGCGAGCTAACCCTAGTTTTAAACCAGGAGATCGGCTGAATCCTCATAACTCCTTCAAGTGTGGGTTGGAGGTGCTTTTAGCTTTTGTGGGTACAGTATATATACGTATTTGTGTGTGGTGTGTGTGTGTCTATTTTGGAGTTATAGCCCCCCCTGGAAAAAACTCCACCAGCCGCCACTGGTAAAAACACTTGGTTAGATTTCACTTATCACTAGGAAGGAGAAGCACAACTACCGGTCGGCATGTAATCCTCCAGCAGTGAAGAGAAGTCATCTACAGCCTTTTCTACTCCTGCAGCTCATCAAGAAGGTCCGCAGGTGTGTCTTCCATCTTGCGACTTCAGCCTGCAGGAAAATCTGAACTCCAACAGTTTTGTTGTATAAATTAAAAGTTAGAAACTTCACAAAATCCCTTGAGAATCCCAGGATGCAAGGCAACAAAACAGACAGGATGCCAAACGGAATAAATACTTTTGTAGCTATGCAGCTTGTTTATTTATTATGCTTTAATAAAGACAAGTTAAAACCTATAAATATATCTTTTTTTACTGAGAGTCCCTGTTTGGACAAATTCCCACCATTTATAAGCAGCATCACATAATTATAGTGCCTGTGTTCAAATAAGCCACCAGATGTGCACATTTAAGGTAAGTTCCGATGTACTAAAACGTACTTTTGCTGATCAGGCACATTAGTTTCAACATGCCATAGTTGAACAAGTGTTGTACTTGACTTTACCTCAGATGTACCCAGAGTTTTTTGATCCAAAGTCTATTCAAACAAGCAGCGGGCTCTGTGCAAACATGATCTCTGAGCTGCTGTGCAGCGTGTTTAGCTTTTTTTAATGGAGTCAATTGTCACGCTCATTAATATAAAATATATATAAGAATGGCACAGGCAGCGATAGTCTGTTTTAAACTATTACCATGTGTGTTTTTATTATGATCCACCAATATTTTTAGGTAAATATTAAGTAAAACTGATCCAGCTGCAGGGATGAATGCCAGAGGTCTCAAAGGTCTCAAAGGTTATTGACCTTGCACAGATAGGTTTGTTGCAGATCAGTGCCGTCTTTATTCACTCTCCTTGATGTCGCCTGATCTGCTGCTGCCATGAAGCTGCTCTTCTTTTGCCTCTTCGTAGCAGTGATTCTTATTCCTGCTGAAGTACGTGTTTATTCTTTGATTTATATTCACAGCTGAGCAATGTGGAACATGCACTTTACTGTCTGTTGTACAAAGCTGCTATAGAAAGGGTTATTTTTGCACATTTGCTAATATTTATAACTAGCTACCTAACCTGAAATGTAACGTTTTTACAAGTTAGGAATTTGACGCATGCTCATTCAGATGGGTTTTCTTCTGTTCAGTCAAAACCTAAACACAAAGATAAGCATGAGAATCACGGAAAAGAGAGCAAACACGTCGGACGTGGTAAAAAAAAACTAACGTTTGAGGACATCATTGAAGGTCGGTGCCTCCCTTGTGTCATTTTAAGTTTTGAACATTCTGTCTTCAATAAAGGAAGAAGGAAAAGAAGAGTTTTAAATCTTACAAATGTTTGTTTTAGACGTTGTCTTCAAAGAAAGCAGTGATGATGACGACGACGACGACGACCGCGGTAACTCCGACTGGCTTTTTGAGCTTCAAGATTCAAACGGTGAGACCGTTCACCTCGTCACCGTGCGCAGGAAAATGCTTTGAAACAGGGTTAACGTCATGATCTTGTTCTTCCTTCGTCAGGCCGGTGCACCCCTAACCCTTGTCTAAATAATGGCGTGTGTAAAGAAAAGGGCAGGAAAAGCTTCAAATGTGACTGCCCCAATCATTTCAAGGGACGGAAATGTGAAAAAGGTCAGAAGAGACCGTTTGATTCTTGTAGCTGTCGTGTGATTTCGTATCAGTATCACCTGCAAGAAAAGGCAACGCTGTCATTTAAGTGTGTTTATTATCATTACAGCTCCAAGAGTGTGTAAGAAAGGCGCCTGTGGACACGGTGAGTGTGTCCTGACTTCAACTCGCCCCTATTATGCGTGCAAATGCAAGTGGCCCTTCCAGCCCCCAGACTGCAAACGCAGTAAGAGACGCACACTAACAGGAAGTTGCACAGAAGATTTTAAAGTTTAAATCTAACTAATGTTGTCTCCAAAGTTTCAGTGTGCGAGCCAAATCCATGTCAAAACGGTGGCCAGTGTGTCAGGGAGGGAAATAACTTTGACTGCCGGTGCCCTGAAGGGTTCAGAGGTCGCTTCTGTCGCATAGGTAAGTACTGGTACAGTACTTTACTCTTGCATTATTGTGAAGGGTGTCAATGATAAGCATGGAAAAAACCCTGCTGCCTTTCTTTTTTTTTTTTTTAATGTTTGCCCTGTTTTGATACCAGTGCGTTGCACCATGTAGACAAAAAATGGAGAAACTGACGACCATTATGGGATTTTGGCAAAACATAATTGACAACAGGAACATTATTCAAGGTTGAAACGAGTCACGGAAAGTTAGACTTTACATGTGGTGTTTGGATAAATTTAACAGTTTTTACCCAATCAAGGTTTAAAGTTGATCCATTTTACTGATATTTCCATAGAACGTTCAGTTGATAGTTGAGGACGTCGCACACTAAATGTAAAAATGTCAATCGGCGCCCTTCGAAATGTCTTCAGAAATATTCTAGTTAACTTTGTTCTCCCAGTCTAATAATATTTGTGCTTTGCTCTGTTTCCCAGGTCCAAACGACTGTTATGTGGGTGACGGGGAGACGTATCGTGGAAATGTAAGTGAGACCGAACACGGCTTTGACTGTCTCTACTGGAACTCGCACTTCATTTTGGATCTTGGAACAAATCCCTTCAGCTCCTTCGAGGACCGAGAGGGACTGGGTCTTCACAACTTCTGCAGGTTGGAGGAAAATGAACAGACGCTTTTAAAGGGTATTCAAACCTGCACTGAACTGATGCTCACTAGACTTTTTTCATTAAACGTGCAGAAATCCAGACGGAGAACCAAAACCCTGGTGTTTCTTCAGAAGAGGCCGCCAATTGTTTTGGGACTACTGTGATGTGACACGGTGTCCTGAACCAACAGGTCAGTTCAGCACTAAGACTGGAAATAACTTTTAATTTTGGTCAACCGAACAGCTTTGAGATCTTTTTGTCTGTGTTTCTAGAGGGTCCAACTGAAGTACCGATAGTTCCCACTAAAGTACCGATAGTTCCCACTTATCCTCATCCTACTACTGCCAAGCCACCATCTACGACCCTGCCATCACCAACGACCACAGAGGTTCCACAAGTTACCACGACTCCCACAGTCGTCACTGAGGTTCCACCGATCCCCAAACCCACAGAAGGCCCAAACATCTCCACTGCTACTGCCGCACCTCTGCAGTTTCAGACCTGTGGTCAGCCTCAACCAAAGAAGGCCCTTACCCGAATCTACGGGGGTCTGAAGGTCAGTCCAGGGGCGATACCCTGGCAGGTGTCTGTGCAGGAGAGACCAAGTAACTCCCAGCAGCCGTACAGACATGTCTGTGGAGGAGTTCTTATCTCGAGCTGCTGGGTCCTGACGGCTGGACACTGCATGTAAGCGCCATACGTGAACAGTGTTGTGGATATGGAGAAGTAATCATGTTTCCTGAGATATTCTGTAGGTGGTGGGAGATGAGATGATGTGAGATGCTGGGGTTGCTTTTAAGAACTATCTGGTACATAAGAGCTGTATCTACATCCTCGGTACAGAATTGAGCTCGTTCCCAGTGTTGGACTCTGCCAGGGCCGCCCTTGGTCTTTGTGATGTCTCTTGCTTGGTGCTAGTCTGCACCACTTTGAGGTGTTGCACCAGTGTTGATTCTGGGGCCTGTCAGTACAGCTTAGAGCTCCTGCTCTTCCTCATTGAAAGGATCAGCTGAGGTAGTTTGGGGATCCCTCCCAGTGGAGGTTATCAAGGCACTGAGAGGAGACTCCAGGGCAGACCCAGAGTTCACTGGGTGGATAATGTATCTCCGCTGGTCTGGGACTGACTTGGGATCCTCCGAGGGAGGTGTAGAGAGTCACTTGCAAGAGGGAGGTCTGGATTTTCCTCTTGGACCTGTTGCTCCTGCAACCCAACCACAAATAAGAAAAGAAAATCGACAGGACGTCCAGTTTTGTATGCGCGCACCAAATTGTCTTGTTTTTTCACAGTCAACCTAACAAGGACTTGGAGGTGGTAATGGGAAGCCTGTCACGGGGTAAGTTGGATCCCACAGCTCAGACAGTCAAAGTCGAGCAGTCTATTCGGCACGAGAACTACAGGGAAACACCTAACGCTGTTTATAACGACATAGGTAATCGTCTACTGCATGGTCTTCCAAAATGTCCACGGGTTTTACTCGGTTTGTTTTAACCTTGTTGCTTTTCAAAGCCCTGCTGAGGCTCAAGGGGACTGAAGGATTCTGTGCCAACGAGACACAGTTTGTCAAGACGGCCTGTCTGCCTGACGCTCAGATCCCAGATGGGACGGCTTGCACCATTTCTGGATGGGGTGGCACAGAGCAATGTAAGGCTACCATAAAATGACAATTACAACTTTCATGCATGTATTTTGGTTTCTTCCTGAGACCTGACTCGAATATAGCTAATGACGAGACTAGCGCTCCTTGAAGGAAAACATGTTGCTCATGGCTTCGTGTGCTAAAGCTTTAAACAAGGACGGTGCATGAGCTGTTAGCACTCAGAGTTTGGGATGACTTTTAGTCTAGTCGAGTCAAATGTATTTTTAAAGCACATTTAAAAACAGCAGCTGTTACCAAAGTGCTTTACAATAAACTCAATGGGAGTAATTTAATGAAAAAAAAAAATCCCAAAAACGTATTAAAAGCATCAAAAGAAACACATTAAAATAAAGAACAATCAAATACTAAATCAAATCGCACCGTGTTAAAACCCCAGAAAAGACAAAGAGATTTAAAAACAGGAAGTCAAGTGTCCTGTCTAATGTTGGGGGGCAGATTGTTCGAGTTTATGGCCCACGACAGAAAAAGCCCGATCTCCTCTGAGCTTCAACCAAAAGCAGCTGATCAGATGATCTCAGCGCCTGAGAAGGAATATAAGGTTGAAGTATGTCAGAGAGGTCTGAGGATGAAAGGCCATTTAGGCACTTAAAGGTCAACAGGAGAATTTTAAACCCTGATACGTACAGGGAGCCAGCGAAGGGAGGATAAAACTGGTGCAACAAGATCAAATCTACGAGTTCCTGTTAAGAGCCAAGCTGCAGCATTTTGGAAGATCTGGAGACGTGAGACGGAGACCTGACTGACCCCAACATAAAGAGCGTTACAGTAGTTCAGATATTAAACTTAAAGTCAGAGTCTAAACCAGGAGTGCCCAAACTTTTTCCCTGCGAGGGTCAAATTTAAAATCTATCAGACCAAATGAAAACACATAATTCATTAAATGCAAATCCATCTTTAAGTAAAGTCCATTTGTTTATTATACAATTATTTAACCTTTGATTCTGAATATAGAACATTACAGAACACAAAATATAAGAAAAAAGTCATATATAAGAAATTAAAACAAATGTAGAAATGTTGGCATTTCAGTATGTAAATGTAAATGTAGTGCAAAATGTAAAATAAAATTAATGTCCAACAGCAACACAACTTAACAGCAACAACAATTTGAACATAAATAAACAGTCCCATGTATACGGTAGTCAATGTGCCGACTTTTCCATCTAACATTAAAGTCAACCTGTACACTGTATACATAGTTTCTTTCCACCACATGTGGCATTTGTGGTGTAATGACAAAGAACCTTGACTCCTTGAATCAATGGGTAGAATGACTGAGTGAAAACACGTTGATTCTTCAAAGTAAATTTTAATATAGTAACGACAGGTTGGCGGGTCAACTCAAACGGCTTGGTGGGCCAACTTTGGCCCGCGGGCCCCACTTTGGGCACCTCTGGTCTAAACCATCCTGAGATTTGTAAAAAAAAAAAACTGCTTAAGGTATGGATCAAGACTAGTCAAGGTTTGGGCAAAACACAATAACTTCAGTTTTCTGATCATTAAAACTTGAAAAATTTGAAGCCATCCATGTCTTGATGTCATCAAGACATTTTACCAGAGGCTGAACGGAGCAAGAACGTTTGTGTTTCAAGGGCAGATAAATCTGACCATCATCAGCATAACAATGAAATGAAACGCCATGTTTCCTCAGGATAGACCCAAACAGGAGCAGATAGAGTGAAAACAAAAGTGGGTCTAAGACATTTAGGTACTACTGCATCAGGTTTTAGCTCATGATTGGTCAAATGAACGTAGTTATAGCCAGTATTGTGTTTACTGCTGCTGATTATCTGTGTTGACCATCTTGAATTGAGTTGGCTCCAAAAATAGATCAGTTTTAGACGTGCATGAAATTATTTTTTTTTTAAGTGTTTCATCTAAAGGGCTCCTACTAACTCAACAAATATTTTGCAAACACAGGCAAACTTGTCTTTCATGTAGCTTTTTTATAAATTACCGTGCTATTACGTTTTTTTAATTATATTTTTCTCTTATTTCTTTAGCTGATTATGGTTCCAATCACCTGTTAGAGGCCAATGTTCTGCTGATCAACCAGGAAAAATGTTCTGACAGAGATGTTTACGGATCTGTCCTGGACCCCACCATGTTCTGTGCAGGCTACCTGCAGGGCGGGGTGGATTCCTGCCAGGTTAGTCATGCAGGGAGACATTTGTGTGATGTTTACTTCTATTAAAAGACAGTAGCATCATCTCATCATCTCATCGTCTCGTTTCAGGGGGATTCTGGAGGACCGCTGACCTGCAAGCAGAACGGCAGCCATGTTATTTATGGTCTGGTGAGCTGGGGAGACCAGTGTGGACGGAAGAACAAGCCCGGCGTTTACGCACGAGTCACTCACTTCCTGGACTGGATCAGATCGAAGACTGGAGCGACTGCTTGAACAACCCTCATAAACATCCCCGAAGCTGAGAACGAGAACTTTAACTTCTGGATTAGACATTTCTTTTTGCTTGAAGCATCTTGTTGTAGTTTATCAATACACTTCAAGTGGTAAAATATAAATTGATGCATGTTTTATGAATTAAACTCTGAACAGGATTTATTTGTTACGATCTGAAATCTTCCAGACAAGCGTCTTACATTATAACAGAAATGTTGGACTAAATAAAAGTTTACCTCCTTGTGCTCCCGTCAGACTTTTTACTTTTTAAATAAACTTAAACACTTGCTAAAATTAAGACAATAAGCAGCATTGTGCAAAAGTCTTGAGCGTATCTTGACGAGTAGGCCCAGGAAAGCAGACCATGTTGATCACAATCAAACAGAAAAACTGACAATAATCCATAGTTACATTGATGGAAATATATAAAAAAAATACAATAGATAATGTATCCTGTAAATTTACCAAAATACAAACAAACATGAAGTGGAAGTGATCATCAGGACTTTTTATTCTCATCTTCTTCAGTTGCAGGGATCTTTAATCCAGAACAGCGTCAGCGGCTGCCCGTTGAGCCCGCCCATGTCGATGCAGGGGTTGAACAGGGGGTACAGTGGCTCGGGGCACTGCACGCAGAACGAGTGCAGCAGCGTCATGGCGTCAGCGTCGTAGAATGACAGCTCCCCTCTCTGGATGTTGGCCAGTATGCCGAGCTTCCTGACGCTCTTGGCCACCGACAGCTGCTTCTCCTGCGTATCGTGACACGCCAGGTACTGTCCATCGCCGTGATAAATGCACCAGGAGGTGCCGTTCACCCCCAGGCTGGACGAACTCTCGGTTTTCTTTGAGCTGACCAAACCGGTGGTCACACCGATCATCCAGTAGGGTTTGTCCTGAACTATGACCTCCCAGTAATGCTGGTGACCAGTGAAGCTCTCCTGAGCCAGGACGCTGAACTGAGAGTCGTACGGCTGGGGGCCCGGGTCTTCCCCAACAGGCTGCCGTCTCCAGTAAACTTGTTTTCTGTCGCGGGATATTTCCAGTTTGGGATGAGCTGTTCTGGAGTCCAAAGCAGGCGAAGTTAGATCTGTGAATAAACAGTCAGCACAGTCATTCGGACGGTAAATGATTTATTCTATTGCAAAACGCTGAATTCTCCACTAACATGACCACATGCGGGGGACGTGTTGGGACAGAGCTGCAGAGAGGTCGTCCACCAGCCTCTCCACCGTCCTCATCTTCTCTGAGTCGCACAGATCACTGTTCACTGTCCGGATGGGTGAAAGATCCAAAGGTTCACTACAAACAACAACAATGACTAAATCACGCAGAGTTAAGTTTGATTGTCTCAACGTATAAAAACACACTCACCAAAGGTTCTGTGCTGTGATTTGCTGTTGAAAATGAAAAATGTTTCTGTTAAAGTGAGAATTACAAATGCAGAAAACATTTTAAGCGAATCTTTATAAGATGGCAGAAACTTAAAGTGAAAGATTTTAGTTTTTTTTAAATATCCTTCTGTTATACATGTCCAATTGTCCCCCACCTCTCACACAGTGAGTGGATATGGGCACCAGTGACCCCCGTGACCCAGAAAGGAAGAAGTGGGTAAAGAGGATGGATGGATGGATGGGGTCCACCTCAAGAAAGCATTGAAAAGCCACCTGAGTGTAGGAGTTGTGTTTTTGTCCCCTGGTGTCCAGCTCTGTCTGGTGTTGTGTCTCTGTCCTGCTCCCTTGTGTCTGATTTGTTCCAGTTCCCACACCTGTGTGACCTCACAGGTGTGGTGTGTTAGTCTTGGTCAACATTTGCATTTAAGCCTGAGTGTTTCTCTTGCCCCTCGTCCTGGCATTGTCCTCTGTCCACTGGTGATGACCTGTCCTGTGAGTACATCCTGATCATTCCATGTTTGTTTTGTCGGCCTGTCAGCTCTTTTGTTTTGTTAATAAATTCTTTATTGTATATATTTATCCTGAGTCTTTGCCTGCTTACCTGCACCTCTGGGTTTGTTGTGACACTGAGTCCCTCTTTTTTTTTTTTTTTACAACAAATCACCAGATAAGTCAGAACTAAACTGGGCCTTTTGTGTAGAAGATGAGCAAACAATATCTTACCTGTTGTCGTTGACTTTTTGAACAAGGAAGTGAACGTTTAGCACGTCTGACATGCTAATGGTTAGTCCAAATGCAGCTTAGTTCTTTTAGTGCAGCCTGGGGTAACTTCAGCAGGAACTTCCTTATATTTTGGCCAAAATTATAATAAAATGTACAACTGACAACATTGTAAAAAAATAAAAATAAAAAAATAAAAAATAAAAAAATTTTGGTTTTGTTTTTTTCACAAACTGCTATGAAAGTGGAAGTCTGGAGCGCTCTGAACGGCTTCAGTTTGGACAAATAGAGTTTAGTTATGACAGGAGTCAGGACTGATGAACTAGTTTGAACACGGCCATAACTAAAGTGTCAACAATGGTGTTCCACAAGGCTCAGTCTAAGAACCTCTTTACAATCTACATAAGTAATGTAAGTCAGATCATTCCAGACGCATCCTTGCATCTCTATGCCGATGATACATTTGCTTATTGTCGAACTAAATCAGTTGCTAAGGTTTCCCAGCTTCTACAGTCTGCATTCAACATCAACCAGTCAGATTTGTTCCGTCTCAAACTGGTGCTAAATGCTGATAAAACCCAAAGGGATGCTGTTTTCAAACAGGAAGTTGGTACCAGCAGTCCTCCTTCCTATCTTATCTATGAATGGTGTTACTGTTGGGTTTGTTGATTCTTACAAATACGTGAGAATCTTGGTTGATGTGCATCTCTCTTTTAAGCCTCATGTCAAAAAATTTAAAGAAATTTACATTAAAACTGGGTTTATTTTTCAGAAATATATCTAGCTTAACTCTTGAGGGCTAGGAAACATCTTGTAGCTGCTACTTTCCTTCCCTCTATTGACTACGGTGACTTTATTTACATGAATTCTCCTGAAAACCACTTGCAGACGTTGGACGCTGTCTATCACGGTGCACTAAGATTCATAACTGGCTGTAACGACCGTACCCTGAGCATGCATCAGGTTTGTACCCACCACTGCACCCTGTATCCACTGGTGTAGAGATTAAGTGATCATTAACTTCACGCAGGCTCTCACACTGGTACATTTTCATTTTTAAATCACTCCTTGGTCTGTTGCCGTCTTACGGTATATCTCCTCCTACATGTCATGTCGTCAGTGCAGCTACAGTGTGCGCTTTCAGGACATCATTACCTGCAGCGTCTCCGCAGTGCAGACTGAATTTGGCAAAAGGGGCTTCTCCTACTCTGCTCTTGTTTCCTGGAATACCTTACAAAAAAGATCTGAAGCTCTTAACTTTGACTTTCCTAAGGGGTTTTAAACAACTGTTAAGTTCATGGCAAAAAAACCCACCACAGTCATGTTCATGTTTTTTAAATATTTTACCCCGTTTCATAATGTAGCTTGTTTTTATTTTTGTTTTATATCACTACTTTTTATTTACTTTTTATTTTCTATGCTTTTAATGACTGTTTATTGTTGTGAACCTTGTAATGTAATGAGACTAACTTGTACAAATAACAGTTGAATTAAAAAAAGAGTGGATTGTTGCTTTCCAAAAAATATTAAATAATCCACTTTAATCCTGGTAGTGATTGGACTAGTTTGTCAGTCCTACCAGAGCCAAACTGTAGTGCTCTGAAGCTGTTCAAAAAGCTATCTACAACAGGTAAGCTATTGATTGTTCATAATGTTTACACAGAAGCCCACTTCAGGGGCTCGAATAATGCAGACTATGTTTTAAAATGATTAATCTATACAAGCCCTTTGTGATTAGATCTTTAAATATAATCTACTGATATATTTAACCTAAATAAATCAATTTGCTTTTTAAGTCACCTGTAGAAACTGCAGATTATTTGTTTCCTGTAAAAGTGTTTTGTTGGTGGCTCTAAGTCCATCTATCTCCGCAATTCGAGTCTCCATGCCGGCCCGCTGAGCCTCCAGCCAGTCCGTCGTGTGCGTCTCCTCAGCGTCGATGATCTGCATCATCAGACGCTCATCGGCGTCCAGCACCACACGGATCCTGCTGTACTTATCTGAGATCCTCTCTCTGAAGTCTGCAGCAGTGTTCTGGAAAATAAAGTAAAAGAAACCATCCAGAGGACATGGCTTAACTTTGATGGGTTGCAATGCAAGATTTTCTGCAAATGAAAACAGGATTGTTAATCGTTTAAGGGTCACATGGATCCATTGTACCACAGTCTGAGTGTACAGAGACTCCAAGTCTTTGATGGCGTGCTCTGCTTCACCTCTTCTCTGCAGCAGTTGGTTCATATTCGTCTCCAACATGCTCTAAAGACAGAAAGAAAGAAAATCCTTGAGAAAGTTAAAGCTGCAGTAAAATAAATAAATAAATAAATAAATTGTAGACATTTTGAAGGGAGCCAATGTAGCTACAGCTTAAAAAAAAAGAAGAGAAACTTTAAAAAAACGTTCTGTTTGTTAGAACTTAGAAACAGTTCTGGACATGAAACTTCTATTGAAGGTGTTTAATGACATTTTCATGTCCACAGATGCAGGTGATTCTGTACCACTTGTCCTATTGGATCATCATTATCATTGGAACATCTGCTTTTGACACAATCGACCACATGATCCCCATTCCTATGCTGGAGCAGTGTGGGGCATCACAAGGCCAGCCCTCAAATGGTTTAGATCCTACCTCTCTGACAGAACCTTTTGTGTCAACATTAAGGATTTTAGTTCGTCATCGGCAGCTCTTTTGTGGGGGGTACCACAGGGGCCCATCCTCGGTCCTCTTCTCTTTTCTTTATACCTGCTGCTACTAGGTGCTATTTTCCGTAAACACAATATATTCCTTAATCTCTATGCCGATGACTGACAAATTTACTTCCTCCTGCGGCACAGTGGTGCACATTATATTCAAACTCTTTTTGACTGCCTGGCTGACATCGGGGACTGAATGTCTTTAAATTTCTTAAGCTTTAATGAGAAGAAGACTAAAGTCATGTTGTTCCCTTTCCCTTTTCAAGGGAACAACATCATCAAGAACCATGGTATCGACCTCTCCTATGTAGCCCCGTTAGAGAAACAAAGAGTCACAAATCTGGGCGTGATAATGGACCCTTCTATGAAACATCAGTCG
>JARVGS010000001.1:35176380-35189851 GCA_031762315.1 Hypsolebias antenori | reverse complement strand
GCCCCCGGACCGAGATTTGAACCGGGGACCTGCTCGCTGAGAGGCAGCAGCTCTACCAGTTGTGCCACCGTGCTGCCTTTTACTTCTGCATACTTTGTTCTTTTTTAGCTGTTTGAATATCAAAACGTTCAGCTGATTTGTCAGATGGATGCTATGACTTTTATTTTTTGTAATTTTAGTGCTTTGGAAAAAAATGCAACTTTTCAAATGTTTTCCCACTTAGAAATACATTAAGGTGTCATCACTTCCTTCAAAAACATTATTTTCTTAGAAATCTGCTTCAGCTGCTGTCTCTATTTTGTCTTATGCTACTTTAGCTTGTCACAACAACTGTGCAACTTTTAAATTCAGCTTTTTGTCTACTTGTAATTATTATTTTTTATACTTTTGACTTTCAGCCAGCCTTTTGATACTTTTAACTATGTAGAGTTTTAATGTTTTAGCTAGTGTTTTGTTACATTTTTATGGTCTTTTGCTTCTTTTTAACTAACATCGTTGATTTTAGCTTTTAAATAGTGTTTTGCTATACAGTATTTCGCTTTTAGCTAGTCTTTTGCTACTTCAGATTTTAGCTAGTGTTTTGCAGTTCTTGACTGGTGTTGCTGCTTTTAGCTAGCATTTTGCCACTTTTGACTTTTAGGTTTTAACTAGCTAGCATTTTGCAGCTTTTAGCTAGTGTTTTGTAGTTTTTAGATAGCATTATAGCAACTTTTAGCTAGCATTTTACAGCTTTTGAGTTGTACCTAGCATTGCATAGTTTATTGTAATTGCTTTTTGTTTATTTTAACTTTTAGCTAGATTTTTGCTACTTCAAATTTTAGCTCGTGTTTTGCTGTTCATAGCTACTTTTGCTGCTTTTAGCTAGCATTTTGCTGCTTTTGTTGTTTAGCTAGCATTGTCTTAAGTTTCAACAAGGTAGCATTTTACAGCTTTTAGCTAGTGTTTTGTAATTTTGAAATGGCGTTAAAGCAACTTTTAGCTAGCATTTTACAGCTTTTGATTTGTACCTAGCATTGCATTTTGTTTTTAGGTTTTGTTTTTTGCTTATTTAGCTTTTAGCTAGCTTTTTGCTACTTTAGATTTTAGCTAGTGTTTTGCAACTTTCAGCTAGCATTTTTCTACATGTAGTTTTTATCTGTAGGGATCATTTTGCCGCTTTTAGCTAGTGTTTTTCAGCTTTTAGCTAGCATTTTTGTGACTTCTGGCTAATGTTTGTTCCTCTTTTACCTCTAGTTGCATGTTTTTCAGCAAACATCAGAAAAGTCCGTCAGTACTCGGCTTTCAGTGTTTTTAAAATATGACTGATGACGTCTTTTCAAACCTTTTCTCATTTTTAGGAGCCGAGGTTGGCATCAGCACAGCTAGGATTCACGCTCGAGGTCCAGTTGGTTTGGAGGGACTTCTTACGACTAAATGGGTCCTTCGAGGGGAGGGGCACACTGTGGCAGACTTCTCTGAGCAAGGCAGTATGAAGTTTCTCCATGAAAACATCCCCGTCCCACAGGGGACTTTTAACTAAGTGCTGGAGTCGACAAACTGTGTCTGCCAAGAGTTGATTAGAGGTTCGTGTCTACCTGTAGCGGTTTCAGCTCGTCACCTGTGAAACGTAATGGCTGAATGGACGCTACTTTTACTGGACGACCACGCTCTTGGTTTTGTAAACCTGTGCATGGACACACAAATCCCCCTGAAAACTGAGCGGGTGTTTGAATAACGGATGAGCAGGAGCTCTGTTGTGCTAAAACCTAAAATATGAAACATATTTGGTTCATTTTTATAACCGTAAGAAAAAAAAATCATTGGCTCAAATGTGATTTTCTAATTTATATTTCTACCTAAACCCTCCCTTTTGTTTTATTTAATTTCTGAAAGTGTTTGTGCTTGATCTTGGTTTAAGATTTGTTTTGCTGTCTGTTTCTCTTTGCACATACAGTTTAATAAATATGTACAGTTCCTTTATCCTAAATCTGTGGTTTATACCAAATATTTAAAAAACCTCCTCCATATTTTGTCCTTATAGTCTGAAGATGGCCTAGAAGGTTTATTAAAAGGAACTATTTTTTATGTTGCTGTTCAGTCTGTTCAGTGTTCTGCTTTAATTTCTGAGGTGCAGCTTGGTTGCTAGTTGGGGTTTCGGTAGCTCGGTGGTCTGCACCATAGTCCCATAATCCTGAGGCTGCAGGTTCTAGTCCACGTTGCTCCAGGAAGGGCGTTGGGCGTAAAACTCTTTCTTGTGAAGTTTGCTCGCTGTGACAACCCCTGAAGAAGAACGCAGCTGAAAGTTGGAGGAAAAAAAACAACAATTTGCTCAAAGAAAATCGAATGAGCGCATTCCTTTTCACTTTCTGAGTGATGAAGAACAAGAACGTGAGGAACCTTTTAAATGGACATCAAAGCATTTGCCTGTGCGAGTGTCACCTTAAATCAGGTGATCAGTCAAGTTTACGCTGTCGTTGAGCAACTAACAAAAATCTCAGGCATCACCTGCTGTCGCCTAGTTATCATAATCAGCAAATTAACTGACTTAAATCACTTTCTTGAAAGCAAAATTACTATTTTGTTTAGTTCAGTCATGTTTAACAGGTTTAGATGCTGGATCTGATGCTGATGCAGTGCTTGAAACTGATTCAAACTGTGCCCATCTGGCCAGCAGCATCGTCTCTGGGCCTGCAAATGGCACATTTTCATTTCAGCATTTCTGCTGATGGGTACCTAGACTGAATGCTTGGTTCAGTCATTAATCTTAGTTTTCATTTTATTTTTTTCATTCATTCAACCTTTATGCAGGTTATCCCTTTGAGCCTCGGGGACTCATTCACAAGAGTGACCTGATTTCAACAAAGAATGATGACAACAATGGGTAACTACAATAATGGACAATCATAATGGAGGCATACAAATTATTTTATTTTTTAACAAATTAAAATAAAATGGCAACCAAAAGAACAGTCAAAAGTGAAAAAAAAAACAGCTATACAGTATTATAAGATTCTTTTGTTTTATTGCATACTGTGATAATTAAAGAGCATTATGGGAGAATGCAAAAGGAAAAGTAAGAAAAGAAAGGTAAACCTAAACCAGTACAGCTTTAAAGAAAGAACAAAACTTGTGCACACAAAGCCTATTATGGTTTACTATTGGAAACACTTTAAAAAATATATATTTTTGCTGTTTT
This sequence comes from Hypsolebias antenori, assembly GCA_031762315.1. Taxonomy (NCBI): domain Eukaryota; kingdom Metazoa; phylum Chordata; class Actinopteri; order Cyprinodontiformes; family Rivulidae; genus Hypsolebias; species Hypsolebias antenori. The sequence continues at coordinate 35,186,676 of JARVGS010000001.1, read as the reverse complement.
TCTGTCAAAATGCAACAGTGTTACACAGAAGTATGGTGGATTAAGTCACAACACGTTACAGAAATCAAATTAAATGTAAGAATGTTTGCAAAAAGCATATGTTGTAAGAAATATTGTTTATAAAAAGACAATAAATATATAAGGCTTGTATATAAGAAATATGTAAATATATAAGAATAAAATGTGTAGTGTTTGGTCAGGCTGTGTTCTGGTGTGCGCTTTTCTCAACTTGTGCGCTTTTCAACTGGTGTCTGCGCTCAGACGCTGAAAAGTTTTCGGTTTTCCGAGTTTTCAAATGTCCCACCGCTATTCAACGCACCACTGTGACGTATAGGTAGGCGTGGCTTCCACTTCCAGGCAGCCACCGGTCAACTCTGTTGTTTTATCTGTTGGTGCAGATGATGGCAGGGGACAGTTCTTACAGTATTGTGGAGTATTTCGGCGGAGATGATGGTTACCGCTGTGGTTACTGTAAAAACGAAAAGGGCAACTTCTCTCATGGTAAGTTCAGTCTAAAGGAGCTAGGAAACACCGCGGGGCTGCGTTTGAAATGGCTAACGAGATAGTAGTAATCGCTACATTTGCTTTATGAGTGGAAAAATATTTGTAATTGGAGTTTTATTGTGTGTTCATCGCCAGCACCACTTGCTGTACATGTGTAAGTTTTATTTAATGCTTGAACACAGAGAAACTAGCCAACAAAGTGCAGACAGCGTTAGCCGAGTGTGTTAGCATTGTTTTTATCCATTAGCCTAAATTAGCATGTAGCCTAAGTGACTCATCAGGAGGAGGAAAAGTACTACCGTGCTGTAAATGGGCTTAATATGCTCCTGTAAGATTGAGATTTATAATTACGTTATTGTTGTATTTTGTTAGGCAACATTAGCTTCCTCTGGAGTCATTAGGACACCACAAAAAAGTTAGCATTCTTGCTAGTCGGTGAGCGCTACTGAAGCAGAGGCGAAAGAGAAAGCAAACAAACAAGCTGTAATTACATGTTTTGTGTTCGTGTATTCATCAGGAAGCAGAGAATGCATTATTGTGTATTTCTGGGTCTTGTGATAGGGCAAAATAGACTTTTCAGGATATTATTTAACTATAAACTGATGTTTTGTTGCTAATTCAGGCATCTGTTTCACTTTTGTGTCAACAGGAAATTGTAGGACATGTTGGGGTTAATAAACTCTGAACATTTCATCCCAGTGGGTTTGGAGTTTATTAAATTATATATCCTCTCTTCATTTTCGTGTTTAATCAGAGTTTTATCTGGAAAAAAAATGAACTGATTGTTTTCTCTAGTTTGTTGTTAAAAACAATCTTCCAGGGTCAGGGTGCTGGACCAGCTGGTCCTGTTCTTCATCAAACGAGCTCTTTCAGCACCATTCACATCATTCTTCTTTATGTTTATAATCTAACTTATTCTGCATACTTTACACTATTTCAATCATTCATTCATTACAACATTTGTCTCAATCAGTAATGGTGTGCTATGACTTCGTATTTGTCACTTTTCTACTTTTTGAATTAACTAATTAGTTTTATTTTTAATATTGTCTTAATCTTAAATAACATTGTTCTCTTTGGAATATGTTTAGCTATTGCTGCATTTTAGCTTTAACACACTGTTGAGCAAATTTTAGTTTTTAGCCATAATTTTTCAACAGTTATTTTTTTATTTTGTTAATCTAAAAGCTAAAATGTAAAAACTTGTACATTTTATAGAATTGTTTTTTTTTTTTATTTTAACGTACAAGACTTGGATATTTTGATTTGGTTTTGTTAGCGACTATTAGACATTTGCTTTTAGCTATGGTTTAGCTCATTTCAGCTTTTGGCTTTGGTTTAGCTACATCTAACTCGAGCTACTGCTTTGTAAATTCATGTAGCTTCATCAAAGTTCATACTCAGTAATCCAGGTAATAAATCCAGTAAAGTTAAGTCAGGTCCTCTGGACGGTTTCTTTGTGTTGTAACCTGTTGAATTATTATTATTATTTTTAACATGGATTATTGAGCATGAACTTTGATGATTTGAAGAACTTTGGCCATGGCTGCCTCAGAGGAGTTGACGGGGGAGAGGGCGGATGCCAGAAACCATCTTATCCCCATCAAACTGGTTGGCCCACTATGTGAATGTGCTGCTTGTGGGACTGAGTTTGTTGGTGGCTCCTCGGACGGATGAAGTCCTTTGGATGAAAGATGAAATGTTTCAACAAAAATTAGTCGCCAGAGGACCTGACAACTTTGCTGGGTTATGTAGCTACAGTTTTAACCTACAATAAAAACTAAATTATAGAAAATTGTAGCTTTTAGTATTTTGCTAAATTTGCACTTTAGCTACTGCTTTGCTGACTTTAGCTAGTTTAACTGTATTACCTTTTAGCTACTTTTTAGTTTTTTTTTCCTGTTTTTTTGTTTCTATCTACGGTAAATCTAAAATTTCACTTAGCCTTTTGCTACTGTTTTGCTCATTTTAATCTTTTTTGTTTGTTGTTGCTTATTTTAGGTTTGGTTTGTCTTTTTTTACCTACTTTGTAAAAATTACATTGCTTTAACTACATATTTAATCTATAATCAACTAAAATTTAACCAATTCTAGTTTTTGATGGTTTCATCAATTTGAGCTTTTAGCTACTGTTTTGCTGTTTTTCTATTTTTAGTTTTTAGCTTCTGTTTAGGTTAGTTTTGCTTTTTGCAACATTTTGTTTTTTTGTTTACAGTAAAGGCTAAATATTAGCCTTATTTAGCTTTTTGCTACTGTTTTGCTGATTTTAGCTTTTAGTTACTGTTTTGCTGATTTTAGCTTTTAGTTACTGTTTTGCTGATTTTAGCTTTTAGTTACTGTTGCTGTTCTGCTTGTTTTTAATAATTCAACATATTTCTTTTGTCATTCAGGTCTTGCTGCTTGTAATTCAGTTCAATTCAAAAATACTTTATTAATCCCAAAGGGAAATTATTTGTTGTTGTAACTCGTTATCCTCGTTTCATTAAGAAATCTTATAGAAGCTGATGGCTGTAGGCAGGAGGGATCTCTTGTAAAGGTCCATCCCACAGTGGATCCTAAGAAACAGGCTGCAGATGCCATCTGATCCGTCCACTCGGACTTAATATTTTTATCCAGATAATTAAATGTATAATAATGTATTTTAGAGTTTTATTAGTTTAATCATTTTTTGTTAACAAACGCTACAGAAAATACAAGGTTGAGATGATTTGTGCCTTTTTTTTTTTTTTTACTGTTTTGGCTCAACATGGTTCCTCTGGGGCGAATCAGGAGGATTATAATTGGGTTTCCAGCAGTTCTGCAGACTTTAATCTAATCCAGGAGTGGTAATCTGGATGTTGCGTCACGTTGGCATGGCAACACTTTATTACTACAGTTATTTTTTTACATATTCAGGTGAGCTAAAAAACCTGCTGGACTCTAATAGCAACTTGTTTCAGCTCACACAGATAACATCTTTGTGTGCTTGGATTTTCCAGGAGAGAAAAACAAATCAGCGGTTATTGTTGAATTATCGGCGCCGTCATCAGAAACCTGTGTTCTGTCGGCTCCTCTGTGCAGCTGCTCCATCAGTGTGATTAGGTGCGCTGATGTTATCAAGGGTGGCGTTCTGCAAAAAGCAGATGTGGCTCTTAAGCACAACATCTGCCCTCTGTGTCCTTTCTGCTTCAGAGGCTCATGAAGAATGGCTCAGGTGATTCAATTGTGCCGCTGTTTCACTCGCATCGGGTTCATTTCAGATTGTGACCTCTGGCTGTTTTAGGCTGTTTCAGTGAAAAGGTTTGGACATTTTCTGTTGGTTTTAAAATGCCAGCTTCTCCACCTTAATGAATGACTTTTTATTTTATTGTACGAGCGTAGAAAATCCTTCAAAGTGGACTTCTTGCTTTTTGTCCACACACTGAAACAGATTTTATGCTGACATTTGGACGTGAAATGGCAGAACATCCTCAGGTGTGTTAATGTTCTCCTGTGCAGCAGAGTCAGGTCTCAGTACTACCCGGGTCAGTCTGATCCTTTAAACCAACATGGATGTCGTGAAAAGACCGACTGGAATAATGTCATTTTAATTTTTTCTATAGCTGCAGTTGCTAAAAAAAAAAAAAAAAAAAGCCTAGATGTCAAATAAATAATTGCAATTTTGGAGTTAAATTTTCATTCATGTCTGGGTTCTAATGGCTGCAGTAAGATCTGCTCTTGTATTACATTTCTATTTATACGTCTTCAACTATAAAGCGTAATCTGCTGTTTTAATTCCAGTTAAGTAGCAGTTAAAGTACTGCAGATTACACAATCATTTGATTTGCACTTGATAAGTTTACCGTATTTTTCGGACTATAAGGCGCACTTAAAATCCTTTAACTTTCTCAAAAATCATCACAGTGAACCTTATAATCCGGTGCGCCTTGTGCATTAATTCTGGTAGTGCTTACTGACTTCAAACTGATTTTTATGTGCTACAAGGCGCTCAAAAATCTGTCAAAATGAACTTGTTTCACTTAATGCGCCTTATAGTCCGAAAAATATGATAAACCCCATTTTTAAAATTTAGATATTTAAAAGCTTTGTTATGATTGTGTAAAATATTATTTGGTGTTTTTTCAAGTGTAGAATTCACCTTTTTGGATAAAAAGTGCTGCTGCTGTTGCAGTACTGTGATCACAAGGTGGGTTTGGTCCAGTGGTTGGAAGGTCATCTTCTTGTTGAAGGGTCGGGGGTTTGATTTCGAGCCCCTGCAGCATACCAAAGCGGCTTTGGATTAAACAGAAGGAACTTAAAAGGCATTTTATGTTTGAATATCTTGAACAGTCTAACGATCTTGTGCAACATTCAGTTTTGAGAAGATTTAATCAAAAGGCACCAGATGGAAAACTTGGACACAAAGATGCTCTGCAGGGATGCATGGTAGGAGCTGGGTGGCCAACTTTACGCGTGTCATGTGTCACAGGCGGCGCACGTATCGAACATTTGTGGAGCGTTCTTTTATAAACAACATTTCTCTGAATCTCTTGTTCAGATTCTGATAAAACTTTTAATGTTCAGCGTGAAGCCCGTTTAGTTTTGTCTGCCTGTGAGATGTGGTTACTCAGCTGTTCACATTTCACACTGTTTTAGTTTTTTGGTTTATTAATCCAGGACACCCTTGGTCCTGGTCCTCGATGGCCAGCGTCCTGCTTGTTCTAGACGTTTCTCTGCTCCGACGCCTGATTTGAACGATCAAATGGTTGACGGGCTTCTGCAGAACTTGAAGACCTGCTGAAGAACAGGGAAACGATTAAACATGCAGGATGGCGGCCCTCCAGGACCTGTGTTGGGCACCACTGGCTCACGCTAATGAACATATGTGTATTTTCCAGAGGTAAACAAAAGGTTAATTTATGAGCCACCCTAAAACAAAATACAAACTTAAAGCATCAACTAAAATGCTGTTGAAGATTCTCAGTCTTCCAGGTCATGATCAGTTAAAAAAACAAAACGACTGGACTAATCAGGCCTAATGCTACGTTATAAGTTTTAGAACGTGTAAATGTGAGACCTCATCCTCTGTTTATAACAGTTTTTTTCTCGTTTGAGATAAACGTCTTGCTTCTCCCCCCTCTCAAACCATCTGTCTGTCTAAAACATGAACATGTTGCTCCTCAGCAGAGTGTCCCTCATCCCTGAGATGTTGGTGGACCTCTGACTCTGGTCGTCACAAGCTGGTCTCCCGTGTTGAGCCATCAACGTTTTTTAGCTGCTTTTCAGCAGTTTGTTGCCAATTTGGGCTTTTTTTCAGATAATTTCCACTTTTTTCTGCTCATTTCTGCGTCTTTCAGCAAACGCATGTTCTTTCTGTTTTCTTATGCGAATTTAAGCTTGTGCTATTTTTTTTAGCTTATTTCAGCTGTTTTCAGATCAATTCAAGTTGTTTGTGGTAATTTCTGCAACCTTCAACCTAATTAATTTATTTCTGCTAATTTCAGTTTGTTCTGCACCTTTCAGCTTTTTTCTGCTATTTCAGCTACTACAGTATTTAGATTTTTTTTTTGCTAATTTTAGCCTTTTCAGCTAATGCCACATTTTTTGAGCCAATTTCAACTCTTTCCACTTCTATTAGTTTAAACTTCTTTCTGCCTTTTCAGCTACTGCCTTTTTTGTGTTAATTTAAGCTTTTTTATGCTCATTTCTGCTAATTTCAGTTTATGCACCTTTTAGCTTTTTTATGCTATTTCAGCTACTATTTAGCTTTTATACTAATTTGAGCCTTTTCAGCTAATACCACATCTTTTGAGCCAATTTCAGCTCTTTCCACATCCTTCTACTAGTTTAAACTTCTTTCTGCCTTTTCAGCTACTGCCTATTTTTTGCTAGTTTCAGCTTTGTTGTGCTCATTTCTGCTAATGTATGCCTACTTCAGCAACAATTTGTTCTTTCTGCTTTCTTCTACTATTTACCATAAGGCTTGTTCTTTCATTTCAGCATATTTTTAGGTACCGTAATTTCAGCTGTTTTTCAGCAATAAGCATTCACACTGCATTTTTGCAGGAAATGCAATATCTCTAGTTAATTTTATGAATGTGTAAAATATGAAAAACAACCACTGAAAGTTTATTTTGTGTTGTTTTTTGGCAGGGATGTGGGCTCATGCTCTGACTGTACAAGACTACCAGGATCTAATCGATCGAGGATGGAGAAGGTGAGTTTTCTAAAGCTTGTCGTGGACAAAAGGAGATTTCCGAACAGTTCATCAGATTTATTTACAAAGCGTTGGAGAACGGTCCAGCGTTCACAGAAGATCAATGCTCTTACAAGACCACACACTTATCAATGCCCTCATCCGTCTGTAACACTGACCTGCGCTGACTTTCTGAACCAGATAAGTTGTATAGAATAACCTGCAGCCCTCAGCACCCTCCATGTCTGAGCCGTCATCAGAAGGTCCGCTGCAGACACGAAGGAGTGGATCTGAGTCAAGGACTCTTCTTCTGGACATGCCACCATATCATATCAATATCTCATCAATCAAACCTTGAGGATAATAAAACCAGTTCTGTCTGTTCCTCACTGGCCGAGACTGATTGTTACATGGAACGCCATCGTTCATATCACAGCACAGGCGGCGCACGGTGACTGTAAATAATAAACGTTACCATGACAACCTTTTGTCCATCAAAGAAAGACAGGAATGAATAAAAACATTGACGACATGCTGCGCTGATGTCTCTTCTACAGATGTTTTGTCTGTTTTGTGTCTCCGCTCGGTGTGTGGTTCTTTGAAGCTCACATTTAATGAGGCGACTGTGGCTGAGTGGTTAGAGCAGTCGTCCTCCAATGGGAGAGTCGGGGGTTCGATTCCACCAGCAGTCACATGTTGAAGTGTCCCTGGGCAAGACACTGAACCCCTCGTTGCCTCCGATGTGTGTCCCATCGGTTTATGAATGTGATAAAGCTCTGATTAGTCTCTACAGCAGGGGCGCCCAATACGTCGATGGCAAAGGCATTATGGGTAGATCACATAGCATAAAAATAAAATAATAGACATCAGCCTATCATCCATCTTCACTGTGACATTTGCTACTTGACTGACATACAGGGCAGCCATTCACAGCCCCCATTCTCTCAAACCAGGTCTGAGAGATTTCTGGGGAAACCCCATCCCTGCTCCTCCACCTGTGAAGATGTGAAATTCTCCATGTGTGAAGTTGCACAAACAGACGGCTGCAGTCCAAAGTTTTTCTGCACTAACAACAGTTTTAAAAAAATGTCAGAGAGCAGAGTTTTTTTTTTTTGTGCTGCTCACCCTCTTTCATCATAAAGGAGCAAAACTAATAAAATCCAGGCTCCAAAGAGACGTCATGAAGGAGCTCGTGTAAAGGTCTGTCCCACAGCAGATCTGAAGAAACTGGCTGCAGATACTGCCAGAATGCCAGGCAGAACTCCTCCCAGACTGATGGCCAGTCCTCAGCCCGCCAAGCTCCTCGTTGCTGTGGACAGCCGGCTGCAGGCGCCAGAGGACAATCTTAGTCCTTCTGCTGTCACGAGCCCTGTTTCCTGCTAGTTCCATGATCATCTAAGTTAGGAGATCTTAGGATCTCAGTGGTCAGACACTTGAGCACAGCCGGTAGGGAGACGGGAATGCATCCATGGCATCTCCTTTTCAGCTCCTTTGATATTTGAGCTTTTGAGGTGTCGATCAGCGGCTCCCGGTTGTAAACGTAACACCTTGTTGTCGTGGTTACGCATCATAACAAATGTCCAAAAGTAAAAAAGGTTTCAGTAAAAATCCTTCCAGCTGCACAGCATCTGATACCAGAGGAAACAATCATTAAAAAAAGTGATTTACATCCAAAAAAAGAGGAATTAAAGTTTCCAAAAGCAAAATCTCAGAATGAACAGAGCTGCTCCAACATGCCACACCGAGCGGCACAGTTCTAGAACTGATTCTAGATTGTTCTCTATTCTTTCTCTGCTCTGATCAGTCAACATTTTTTGGGTTGCAACATGGAAATTGTTTGAACTTTAAAGTTATGGCTTGAATAAACTGCAGATTGTACACTAAAACAAAATTATTTGTCTTTCTTTTTCAGAAGTGGTAAATATATTTATAAACCCACACTGAAGAAGACCTGCTGTCCTCAGTACACCATCAGGTAAACTTTTACTGAAGGGGTTGTGATTCACGCTTCATGAGTTGTTTGAATACATGCATGCAAATTTAATGCGTTTTAATTATTCTTCTACTTTCATCTTCTACATTAAGGTGCCATGCACTGAACTTTCAGCCTTCCAAATCCCACAAGAAAGTTCTGAAGAAGTTGAACAAATTTATTTCCAGTGGGGAACTGCCAAAAGGAGAAGGTGCAAATATTTCACTTGATGCAAAACAGTAGTTTGAATAAATGGAAATGTATTCCTTTTGGTTAAATGTAGACTTTTTATTTAATAGTTGCAATCACAGGTCCAGTTGAGCCTTAATTCATAGCGGTTCTCACCAAAACTGGTTGTTGTGCCCTGCAGGGGAGCCCATGGACTCTGTGTGTCCGGAGCCCAGTCCACGGGAGACCACCGACGTCTGCCAGTCAGATTTGAGATGCGCTTCTATCGTAGATCTTCAACAGGAAGTGCCAAAGTGTCCTGCTGCTGCAGAAGTTCAGGAGTCAGAGGAGTCCACGGCTCAGAAGGCTCCACCGTCTCTCCCAGACCAGAGCACGGCTCCTAAACCAGGTAAAAAGAATCTGCTCCTTTTCAAACAGTTTACTAGTGTTGTGATTCCAGTCAATTGTACCAAGTACCTCTGATTATTCTTTGTCAGCACATTTCTTTTTATGATTTATCCCTGCTGAGTCAGCAGTCGCGCTGCTTTTCGGTTGTTTTTAATTTTCCCGTGAATTTTTCCACAATCTTGCTTCTTTTGCAACACTTTATTGTAGCCTCTCGTGTCAAAACGTTCAGCTCGTTCTGAAGATGGGCGCTCTTGACTTTTTTTGTTTATAACATTTACACTTTTCAAATTATTTAACTATAATTACAAATATTTTTCCCATAGAAATACAAAAAAAGATCTTTTCAGTTCCTTCAAAAACGTTCTCTTTGCAATGTGCTTCTGAACTCTCCCCTTGTCTTATCATGCTACTTTTAGCTCTACTCTGCTTTGCTGCTTTTGGATGTAGTAGATGAACATTATGTTGCTTTTTTGCAAGTTTCATTAAAATTTCGACAGTAGCTTATGAAATGTTTTGCTAACAGACGGCACACACAAGGTTATTAAGGTAATAACTAAACGTTAGGGGAGAATTCAATTTAGTTTATTTATATAGGGACAAGTCACAACAAAAGTCATCTCAGGACACTGAACAGAAATATTCATATATAAAATAAGTTAACAGAAATATTCATATATAAAACAAGTTAACAAAAAGATTCATATATAAAATAAGTTAACAAAAAGATTCATATATAAAATAAGTTAACAAAAAGATTCATATATAAAATAAGTTAACAGAAATATTCATATACTGTCAGTTAATAACGTTATTTATTGTATGTATTTGTAGCTATTCATTTGTTAGAGTCAGGGAGATTTATTTGTCGTGCACACCACACGTGATACATGAGGTGGGACGAAACTATGTACAAAGGGTTGATGAAGTGAGGTCAGTTTGTCCTCCAGTAGTCTGGGGTTATAGCAGCATATGATAAGGAACAGATCAGGAAACCAAGCCAACACTAACTACTGTATAGGATTTATCAAAAAGTCCAGTCTTCAAACTGGACAATGTGTCAGCCTCATGGACAGAAACTGGAAGTTGGTTC
>JARVGS010000001.1:35153433-35169720 GCA_031762315.1 Hypsolebias antenori | reverse complement strand
TTACTACGGCTGACTTTCATTCCTCTTCTTTCAAGTGCATACCTCCACCTCTCCAAGTTCTCTTCCACCTGTTCCCTCTTCTCACCACAGATCACAATGTCATCTGCAAACATCATAGTCCATGAGGATTCCTGCCTGACAAGCTGTTAGTCGGTCCATCACCAGAGCAAACAAGAAGGGGTGAAAGGAAAAATATAATTAATAATCTGTTAAAATACATTTACTCCGAATGAAAAAAGTACGGCACTGGATCTTACCAAACAGAGAGCCTGCTTCAGAGGATGAACTGTGCTTTTTAAAACTGATTTACAAACACTTTAATCCTTTAAAGTGCTCCTAAACTCATATCTAGCCTACTTAGAAAAAAGTTATAGTTTTTAAAAATATATTGTTCTTGTGGAATGGTACCTAGTTGGGTTTTAACTGTGTCCAGGTTCTGATTGCCACCACCAGGGTTCAGTGTAACATCTCACTGATGGTTCAGGCTCCACAGGGGAGTGTGGAACTGTCTTGTGCTTCTTCCGCTCAGAACTGTCTCTACATTGTTCTGTTCTTGAAATTTTGTAGAGTTTTCCTTTACATCAGTTTTTTTTTTTTTAGAAATGACAACGATCAGGTAAATAGTTGTGTCCTTTATGCTTCTGAAAAAAGTTTCTTTAAGCAAGGCTTTCTCCAAACTTTTAGGAATGGACACGTTTGTTAAACTAGTTTCAGATCGGTTGGTGCTGAACTTGTTTGTGAGGATAAGAAATTAAATTTTCAAGCTCTTTACTGCAGACTAGTTGAAGCAACAAGGTTGTAGCATGCTAAAACTTGTGTTTTTGTAAAAACATCAAAATAAAAGAAACCTCTGAAGTTCTAAGATTCTTCCTTTTTTCCTAAGAGGCCCAATGTTTTGATTTGACTGAAGTATCAAGTGTTCAAATGCCAGAATTTGTCTTAAATCCAAGTTCAACAAACCTCAAGTTCACTTCTGCTTCCTGGTCTTCTGACAGATCCATATGGCTCAGCCTCTGTGGCCAACAAAAGCTTCCAACAGAAGAGGCGCTTAATTAAAAGGGGAGCCAGGATGAGGACGTTTAAAACTCTGTCTGTGTCTGTTTAGTAACACCCAGGCCTCTTTCTTTTCCAAAGACTTTTCCTTTCAGGCTAAATTTATAGCACTGCACAAACAGTATTAGAAAACTGACCATGTCAGGTTGTTAATGAGGCACAGACTACATCAAAAGATGGCTTTAGCAATGTTGTCTTCTAATGGTTAATGATTTTTGTTCCATATAACTTTGAGGCCTGTTTGACATAATTCTTACCATCTGCCAGTCTACAGTGGTCCTCAGGGACTCGCTGCAGCGTCTGACGGTATAAACTGCTTTGCAATACATATACATCATCATAGCATTCTTCAAATGGTGGCACTAAAGAGCACAACTACAAGCTATAACTCAACAGTTCGGGCACTAATTTGAAGGAGATCATACCCAAAGAGTGTCCCCGTTAATCACATTTTAGACTCAATATTTCAAGGACAAATACATGGTTTCATATTTTAGTGGCAAATTGGTCAAACCTTTCTTTTTGTTGAACAGTCAATAAAGAAAAAAGCCTGTAAAATGTAAAACCAGTTGAGATACTTGGTTGAACGCTCGAGTGCAATTCCTAAAATAGTTGGAATGTTCGTGGTTTGCCAAGGTCGTAATAGGTTTTGTGGATGTAGAAATTATGCAGAGAATAAAAGCCTGTGGGGAAAGAAAATGCACGAATGCTTTGCTCAAATGTACACACGGGCCGAGCATTAACTCTACAATTGGAAAACAGAGCACTGATGCAAACTCTGTTGGATAGTTTATTTAGGGTACATATTAGTTTGAAGCTCTGCTACATAAAGCGTTCTTGGTAAAATGGTGACATTTTGCTCTTAGAAAACATGGTGAAGTCATTGAAACAGCCAAAGTACTGTGTGAAGCATTCAGGCAGGTGTGGAAAAATGCTGTACTATAAGAAAAATGTTTGAAAGCTCAATCATCCAGGTAGATTAATCACAAAAAAAACGGTTAAATCATGTAATCTGGACCGTTTCTTTTTGGGAGAAACGTTTCATCTTTCATCCGAAAGACTTCCTCAGTCTGAGGTCCGCCTACCCAGATATGTGTAATAAATAGCACCTCCTTTTTTCATTCAATTTTTATTTATACAGGCCAATCTCATTGAGCCACGAAGACTCATTTACAAAAGGGACCAGTTCCAGACAGAACATATAAAGTACAGACAACAATAACAATAAACTACAAAATGCAGTTAAAATAAGAATAGTGTATAAAACAATAAATCAGGGTGTCGTAAAACAGGGTGAAATACTAAAAACAAGAACATATCTGCCTTAATTTTTCCATTGACATTATCAAATGTTTGAAACCCCTTAAAGAAATTAAGGTGGACAACTTCAGTTCTTGTTTCAAGGTGTTCCAGGGGCAGGAGCTGAGTAGGAAAAGGTCTTTTTGCCAAGTTCAGTCCAGACTGAGGGAACACTGCAGGTAATGATGTCCTCAGAATGCATGTTGTAACTGACCATGTGACGTGGGAGGAGATATAAGACGGTAGCAGACCAAGGAGGGATTTATAGATGAAAATGAACCAGTGTTAGAGCCTATGTGTAGATACTGATGACCAACTCACCAGTGAGTACAGAGTGCAGTGATGGGTATGGTAGTTACAACCAGTGATGAATCTTAGTGCCCCATGGTAGACAGCATCCAACATCTGCAAGGAGCTGGCAGGAGCATTCTTGTATATAATGTCACCATAATCAATGGCTGGTAGGAAGGTAGCGGCTACTAGGCGTTTTCTGCCATTGAGCAAGATCTAGTTCTGAAAAAGAAACCCAGTTTTCAAGGTGCTTGATAACAAAGCACCTTGATAACAGTTTATCTGTTTTAACTGTGCTCTAGAAATAAAGTTGACTTGACTTGACTTTTTGCATGTATAAAGTCAGTTTCTAGGAACTCCTCAGCATGTTGGCTTGAAACACGTCAAGGAGGTGCTATTTGTAAGACAGGTCTGGGTTGGCAGGCCTCAGAATGATGGAAGTCTTTCAGATGAAAGACGAAACGTTTCTCCCAGAAATAATCTGTCCAGATGACCTCGTTTAACCCTATTTTTTTGCTGTACTGTAAGAACAGTTTCACAAATACCCGTTGTAACATTTTTATGGTTTTTTTTTTACACCTGCCTAAATTTCCATTTACTTTTTACAATGCCGCATTTTTAAAATGAGTGTTCTCTATTGTGATATTACAACCCTAAATCTGAAAAGTTGGGACGTTGTGTAACTGGTGAACCCCTGCCCATCTTTACTTCTAAGAGCTTCAGCTTCTTTAAATGGTTTTATACCCATTCTTCTTACTGACCTGTTGCCAATTATCCTAATAAGTTACAAAATGTTCATCTAGCTTTTTTTTTAAATTATCACTTATTTTACAGCCTTTTGTTGACTCTTCCCCCAACATTTTTTTTTTTTTACATTGATGCCATAAAACTTAAAATTATTCAATTTTTTTCCCAAACGATTGTGTATTTTTTTTAGTTTAAACATTTGGTGTGTTTACTGTGTTCCACTGTGAATAAAATATGTTTTTTTTTTTTTAGATTAGCAGGTCATTTCATTCTGGTTTTATTTACATTTTACACAAAGTCCTAACTTTTTTTTTTTTGGAATTGGGGTTTATAAATCAAAACCTTCATTTGTATCTTTTGTTCTTCAAAATGATGGATATGAACACAACACAACCTATTGTCCTATTCTTTAGTTTCCATCATGCTACGTCTATAAACAGCAGCGCTGCTATTTAAAATAAACACCTCAATAAGAAGAATTGGGGTACGACTTTTAGAAGCCTTCTATTTTAGAGCAGTTTATTTTAAATGATTTAAATCTTTATTCGTTTGACTACAATAGGTTTTGTTTTGTCATTTTCTGTCTCCACTCACAATCTTCCCACTTTTCTTGAATCTCGTTTGTGTTTTTGGTTTTCTTTTGATTCAGAACTTGTGTTGCTTTGAGTACTTTTTCCTATTTTGTTAATTACTCTTGTCTGCCCATATTCTTTTTGAAGGTGAGGCTAGTGCGCTCCAATCCCCCTAGCCCGCAGTTCAAAGACTCTTTCGACGCCTCCTACCAGGTGTACAAACTCTACCAGATGGCCATTCACAAGGATCCTCCTAGCAAAGTCTCCGAGAGCCAGGTCAGAGGGTGGGGGGCATAGGTCAGCCCTCTTCTACCCTGAGAGGGAGGAAGAGGGTCGACAAATCTGGGGACCTTCGGTTACATCAAAGTTTGTTTTACTTGCTCTGATCAGTCTCTTTAAAATAAATGAAATGATCAAACAAGTTGGTGTTTTCATGAACAAAATCACCACAGATCTACGTTATTGTTAATAATTGCCACTCGTGCAGGAATCGACTGAAAAAGAGATCTATGACCTCAGTGGGATTTGACTGGTTAAATAATATTTAATCAATAAAATTATTGCCTTTCTCATATTGCATGATAAATATAAGATCATCATTATTAAAACTAAATAAATAACACATTTCAACACTTTTTTGTTGTTGCAGAAAATGCAGAGGAATCTAAAAACTAAAAAGTGCATAATATTAGTTAAAAGCAAAATACCAACTACCGTAATATCCAAAATTGGCTAAATGTTAGCTAAAATTAATAAAAGTCAGGCTAAAAACTAAGTGAAGCAAAACAGCAGTTAGATGGTAATGTTATCAAAATCAGACTCGGAATACTTTTATTATACTTGCACAGTGAAGTACAACAAAATTCCTTTCTGTACACCCATCCTAAAGATGGACAGAAGTGTACAGAGGGCTGCAGCTTCAAAGAAGTGCTGCCCCTGTTACACCAATACCAGATTAAAGTAGCAAAAGGTTAGCTAAATGCTAAAAGTGGGACCGCCATTTTCTTTAGCCAGAAGTCGATGGTCAGCTTCTTAGTGTTTGAGGTGTTGAGGAGCAGATTGTTCCCCCTGCACCAAGTAGTCAGTTGTTCTACCTCATCCCTGTAGGTGGACTGATGAGCCCCACCACTGTGGTGTCAGCCACAAATTGGACCATGGTGTTGCTCTGGTGTGTAGAGGGCATAGAGCAGGGGGCTCAGTACACAGCCCTGTTGGGCTCCTGTACTGATACTGAGGGCCATGGATGTGTGACAGCCAAAAGACTAGCTAAAAGCTAAATGCAGCAAGTGCTAGATAGAAGTTAAAGGTATTAATCTGCTGATTAAAAGGTAAAAAGTACCAAAAGGTTAACTAAAAGCTTAAAATACTAAAATGGTATTCACAAGCTAAATGTAAAAAGCTGGTTACACCCTGTTTAGACATGTGAAAAGCTAAAATAAGACCAAGAATGCATAAGTAGTTGAACTGCAAAGAACATTTGTAGAAATCAAATAACAAAACAAGAAAACAAAAGTGTGAATGCTGACTCAGCATTTTTACAGTACAAAAACCAACTAGTGGGTATTCTGATTCCTTCTTTTTGTAAGCTTCAGGTCCGTAGCACTGACAAAGATTAAATCAGATTTAATGCAATTAATCTTTTCTTGTTTTTGCTTTGAACGTGGGCCCAAAATCTCGTCACGAAAAGAAAGAAATAACAAATATGAGTGTTTATAAGCATGATTGAAAAGAAAAATACAAACCAGAGGAAATTGTTTCCATACGCCATGGTTGAGAGCGGTGTTTCTCCAGGTGTTTGAGTTTTGGTCAGACGGTCTAATTATTAACTTTAAGCTGTTTTTGAGCGGTGCTTTGTCAGATGAACCGTCTCAAATCTCACACCTTTACCTCGATGCGAGTTCATTACCACCTTCCGTCACAAAAATCCTGAACGACTGAACTGGAAACTCGTATAAATTTCACATAAGCAGTGATGTAAGGGTTTTTTTTTTTCATTGTCTACCGACATTTGAAGAGTTTTTCCTTTTTTTTTTTTTTTTTTTAAGGGAACTCGTGGTGGACACGAGAATTTGTCTTTCTTAGATGATGTAGTCAGAGTTTAGGATTTCAGGGCTGTCGCTGACATCGTGTTGAGAGATGAATGGTGAATTCACTCCAAGTGATTTGTGAAAACTGGGCAGTGCACTAGCCTCATCTTCAAGCTTCTCATCAGTCTCCAAGACTCTATTTGATCACACAGATGTTATTTATTTTTATCTTATGTACAAAATCTCAAACATAGCAAACCTGCTGTGTGACCAGCTTGGAGACCGATGTCTAACACCTTAATGCACTTGTGTGTAATTCTTGATTTCTATACCTCCCGTCGTTCCCTCCATTCTTATATTTAAAGTTTATTTTCTAGCTACAGTACTCGCAGTCGTTTTGAGACCTTTATAAATGCCCTTCCACCTCCTCTCCTCCACACCTTGTGCTTGAAGGTGAGGTTAGTGCCGGTGAACTTTGAGGACCCTCAGTTCGAAGCGTCCTATGAGCAGTCGGTGGCGCTGTACGCCCGTTACCAGATGGCCATTCATGGTGACGACCCCAGCGAATGTAGTGAGAGTGAGGTACTGCATGATTATCATTCTACACCTGCTTGGAAACTACTGGAAATGCTTCATGATGCTCTTTTTTTTAAGTGTACTGTATTTTTTTAATTTATTTTACTGTGCAAACAAACGAGAATTTTAAAGATGTTACCTTAAACTTTTGGGAAGCAGCAAAACGCTCTTTCCACAGTATTGTGTTGATCACAAGGATTTTACTGTAAAGACCTCAAGTTAGTGGAAAAAAAAATAACTGTCTTGTTTGCATAGTACATGAATATTCCAAATCTTTTCTACTAAAGTTCTGTGAAAAGGTTAATGAATCTTTAATATCTCTAACCAGTATGTCACTGGACTTCGACTCTTTGGTGAATGACATTCTCCAGAGAAAGTCTCCAAAATGTCTCAAAGCTTTTGCAATGGATACTAGTTTTTGTGTTAAATGTAAAGGCTTGCAACCTTCTTGGTTGAGTTTTGAACATATTCAAAATAGTCAGAGTAGTTGTGAGTAAAGCCTGACCGATATGGAAATTTTTACTATCGCCGATACAAATATTGGGAAGGAAAGGTTAATGCCGATAACTGATGTAATGGCTGAATTTTTTTTTTAGCTTTGTCCCCAAGAATCTAAGCAAACAGCTACTTTTAAACCTGTTTTACAGCTTGAAGTCTTGAAACAGTCTTCCTAAGGTGCATTCACATTTTCACCATGAAGTTATCAAGTGTGTTATAAAATATGAATTAAACAAAGAAACACCCTTCCCTGTTCATTGTTTAAACAGTCACATATGGTGAAGGTCTAATTAGTATTGACTGCAGCAGAGTTAATTTTTCTCTGCAGAGAAGTAAAGATTTCAGACATAATTCATTTCATTGAGGATGACAAAGATAACATTACTGAAATATTTTACCTCTACGTTAGATTTATTGTTCTGGGTAAAGTTTTACAAGGAAACAGCCTATGCTAGGTTATCTAAATGTTAGCTTGCTAACTTGAGAGGCACACAGCTAAGCGGGTTGGAGGATTGAAGATTATTTATTGTTGATTTTTTTATTTTTATTTTATTTTACAGATCAGTTTCAATAAATTACCATGCTCTGTTCAGCAAAATATGTTACACTGTATGGTTCGCTGCTTCGGCTGTGCTGAAAGTGAAACTTAAGTGAATGGCCATGACTTGAAAGTAATCTATATGCGTTCTCTGCTTCATGCGCTCTCTCTACATTGTACAATTCCAGCTGGTTCCAGCATTTTAGGGTTGAAAATTAGAAGTGTTTACATCAGCGCATAATAACAGAGACTGATATGTCCCCAAATGTCTATACCGTCCAAAAATATCGGCCCTACCGATACATCAGCCAGGCTGTAGTTGTAAGCATTTCAAACCTGTCAAAATTTAGTTTCTAGAGCTTGGCAGCTGCCATGGTGGGTACAAAGTGGGCTGAGATAGGCAACGAACTAACGACACAGCCCAGAATACAGTTTTGAAAGCTGTGCCCCAAAAAAACAGGCTGTGATCAATAAAATATGGACACGCGAAAAGCAGCTGCGCCACTTGCTGGTTACTTTTGAGCAACACTCAGATTTCAGCGAGTCTGCAAAAGGAAAAGTGGCTAAACTTGCCCTCAACAGTCACCGCTCAGTAGCTGTGTTTACATGTGCAAAATTCTTTGATTGGATTGAAATGTATTCAGATTAAATAATCTGAATGTATCGTTTACACGGGCACAATCCTTTCATGACGAGCGTTTACCTGCAGCGGGCTTTTATTCAGAATGGAAGTACTGACATGCGCAGAGTGGTAAACTGTCCTTAAAGAAAGAGAAGAAGTAGTTCTTCTTCCGTGATGAACGTAAACAAATTTGAGCACCCAAAATGAACCCGCGACAGGTTTTAATGACGGTGGAGATGTTCCTGCACCCCCTGATTGAGCTACAGGTAACACAGATCATTTTGAGCTCTTTCAAAGTTTCTAGTGTTGTCGCTCACCGACCGGTTTTGCTTCCCCAACATATTAGCATCTAGCCAGGCGGAAATACTTGCGGTTGACAGAGGTCGCACATGCACAGTCATGCCAGTTTTCCACAACTGGATTAAACTGATCAGATTAAGTGTTTACAT
Organism: Hypsolebias antenori; assembly: GCA_031762315.1. Taxonomy (NCBI): domain Eukaryota; kingdom Metazoa; phylum Chordata; class Actinopteri; order Cyprinodontiformes; family Rivulidae; genus Hypsolebias; species Hypsolebias antenori. The sequence continues at coordinate 35,161,048 of JARVGS010000001.1, read as the reverse complement.
GTACGTCATTCGGATTATGAATCAGCATAAACCACCCGTCTCATTCAGATTACAAATTCATTCGAATCGAGCTGAATCAGCTCAGAATAATCACAATGGTGCGTTTACATGACGCATTTTTATTCCGAATGGCCATTTAATCTGATTTTGTCTGACCTGTCAGCTACTTGAACGTGCCCAAGATGAAAATGTTTTAAACTCTAGTAGCTGCAGCAGCACTTAGCTAAAGTTCTTCTAAAAAATAGAGTGCTTCTCAAATTTCCTATAATTTTTTTTTTTAAAAACTAGAGTTGTTTTAACCTCCTGCTGTCTTTGGGTTAAAACGACCCACAAGGCTTCAGTTTGAAAAGTGAGGCCTCGTGGGTCATTTTAACCTAAAGGCTGGTAGAGGCTTAAAGCAGCCATTCACTTTGAATTTAGCTCTACTCTTCTCGAACTAGCCGTTAGCTCGTCTGTTTTGTCCGAATTAAATTCTGTTTCCAAGGTAACATATTAGTTGTATTAAACCCCACTTGGCAAATTGTTGTGAGCGCTGAAGCACTGTAGCATTCGGCTGTTTTTGCTCATGTTAGCTTAGTTCAACTGTTAAAAGTGTGTTTTTAACAGTCGAGTACTGTTCACATACAAACCTGAATGTGAGGTTCAAACCAACAAGTCAATTAAAATAATAAAAAACAACCATTAAAACAGAATAGTGTGTATTAAAGTATACAGTATGTTTTGACTCGACTGTTTCCTCATTTTATACATTTATAAATAGTCTGGATGCAGAAATCCTGGACAGCCTGAGAGGGTCTTTTGTCCTTTTGGACTGGAAAAATGGCCTCCTCCACGCTCCTGCCTGCAGGCTGCAGTAAATTTACGAACCTTTTCAGCTTGTAAACGTAAAATAATTAATAAATAATGAAAGCTGTCAGATTGGGCAGACTGTGGCAGATTTTTTCCTGGTGCCATAACACCAGCTCCATTAAAAGGAAGCGTGTGTAGCTTCAGTAATTGAGAGTAATTGGACAGTTTAGGAACGACACCTAAATGTATTAAAAAGCTGCACTTGAATCGTTGCTGTCAGATTGTTTAAAAATAAAACTTTTTTCCATTTAATTGGTTTTCCAGCTGGATTTTTGGTGAATTAAATGTATAAAAGCACAAGGTGAGTTAAAGTCGGGCATATCGCTTTTAAAGGAAAGCCTTTTCATTTTCATGCATTTTGAATTTTTTTTAGAGTAGCATTAAGAAGAGGGATTGTAACTTTAAGAACTGTTTGTATCCAGTTTATTTAATGTGTTAATGGACCAGTTTTCCATATGATGTGCAGATAATTTGTAGAAGGTCAATAATGGTGGTTGAAAAATATTTTTTCTTGTATCATTTTTGATATTTGTTATGAGGAAAAGGCTCCAGTCAGGGAGCAGGTATTGTCTTTCACCTCAAACTGGTTTGTCTCAGCTCATTTCAAATTAGTGTTGCATTATTTATACAAACTGAGCTTTAATTGTTCACACTCGCTCGACTAAACAAACTCAACAGTTACCAAAATATCTCCTGAACCACTTTGATTAATTTTAATGAAAGTTTTGGAACATAGACTAAATAAGTGTTGGGATCAACCCGATCACAGCCAACTGACTTAAAAAAAACAACAACAACAAAACAAGAATGGCAATAATTTGTCCAGTTTTACACATGTTTACCTAAAGTTTGTTGTGGTAATAGCTGAGACCGATGCCCAGCGTATATTCTGAGCTAAAAGACATTTGTTGAATATTTTACTGTTAACCATTGGAGTGAAATCCAGTTGTCAGTTCCTGTTAGTTAGAAAATTATGTCAATAAAATCAAAATTTCCATGAAATACTCACTGGATGTACATCTCTACAACTGATCAGCCTTAGGGGGCAAACCCGATCTAAGATGGCCGCCACAGCCAAATGACCTTAGAAAACACAGAAATGTCTTTCATTCAGTCCGTTTTAAACCTAATGGGCTAAAATTTATGTGGTTGTTGCTGAGAGTCGCTAACAACACCTACTTTGTGTACTAGTTGTGTGAAATTTTTACTTAAAACTTTAGCCTAAACCATCTGTTGGAGTTAACACTGTGTCTTGTGTGCACGTAACATTATTTTGAAGGTTTGCTCAAAACTGCTCCACCACCACCGTCTCTTATAATTTAAGTTATATTGAGAGGTTGAGGTGGTGTAGGGGTAGATCAGCCGACTTGGGACCAGAAAGTCACAGGTTCAACTCCCCACCATGCCCACATGTTGTGGTGTCCTTGAGCAAGAGACCCAATCCCTAACTGCTCTCCAGGCGCCTATGTAGCTGTCCGCTGCCCCACCTGGGTGGATCTCACCTGTGATGGGTTAAATGCAGAGAACTAATTTCGTCATTGTATGGAAACGATGATCACAATAGATAGCACGTTCTTCTTGTTCTTCTTCTTTTTGTTCTTGTCGTTGTTGTTTTTTCTTCTCATTTTTTTCATCTTGTTCTTCTTTTTCTTGTTCTTGTTGTTCTGCCTTTTTTCTTCTTTTTGTTGTTGCTCTTCTTCGTCTTCTTGTTTTTGTTCTTCCTGGACACCTGGAGAATTTTGTGAATCTATGGGGATTTAAGAAGGTTTTATGTACCATTTCTTATCAGGGAGAACTACAACACAACAAGCAACACTGTTGTGTTAACTTATTGTGTAAATAAAGTTTTGTTAACAATCAAAAAAAATTGTTATTCGTCTTCTTGTTGCTCTTGTTCTTGTTCTTCTTGTTCTTGTCCTTCTTCTTGTAGCTCTTCTTTTTGTTGTTATTGTGATTGTGTTGGTGGTGGTCTTCTTCATGGGCCAATATTTTATTTATTTTTTTAATAAATGGAAAGGATCAATAAGTGATTCTCCAAAAAAAAAGATCTTGTAAGATTGTGGCATTTGCCAGGCGGAACCAAGTCCAGTCAGGACGCAGTAACAATGTGTTTTGTCTCAGTTAATAATCCGTACAAACTGCGCCCAAGCTGTTCCTACTTCAACAAGTTACCTCTTCGTTCCCTTCTGTGAAGCTTTTAAACCTCTTTTTCTCCAGTTTGTGCCATTAATAATGTAAAAGGTAACGTATTGACGGTGCATGTTGGTACCGTGCCATTTTGTGCCTGCCGCTACCAATAAAGTCAGGTCATTTAGTAACTGGAGGCATTTATTAATCCATTAAGGTATTATCTTGGGGCAGGATCTGGATTAACATGAGCCTGTTTCTTAGCCACAAAATAAGATAAAATGTGTGTGTTGTTGTGAAACTACCATGCCAGAATTGTTCAATAATCAGCTTTTATAACTCCCTAATGGGAGAAATGTAGTGTTTGTTTAAGGATGTATACATTTCCTGGCAGCCAGAAACACTACTCTAGTCTAATATCGGTTTTGTGACAGAGTTGAACCGTGTAGTAATAATTATTTACACACATACACATTGGTCTTTACTGTTGCACTGAGCCATGACTCTCGGTACCTACACATATGGTAATCATTTCAGGAAAACAATTTCTGCTAAATCTGTTTTAGCTGTAAATCAAACCTTTTGGGAAAAAAAAAAAAACTACGTGAAAGATGAAAATTCTTCTGTTTGAACTGCAAAAATGAAAAGTCCAAGTGTTTCTTACATAAAAGTGCACCGGCCGCCGCCTTCCAAGGCTCAGATTTAAACAAACATCCCTTAGTGTTGAGAAATGACTCAGTAAGTATGTGTTGAGGATGACTCTCAGCTACTACCACACCAAATTCAGCTCAGCATCTGTACATTTGATTACGTTAAAGCCGCTTTTATGTAGACTAAGTTCAGTTAGCTGTGGTGGCCATCTTTGGTTGACTCCAAACAAGTTGTAGCTCTTTATTCATTGACTTAGTTTCACTACAGTCTGTCCCGTGGTTCATGAGATATTTTGCTAACAGCAAGTCAGTGTTGACTCTCACAGTTAATGCCAATATTTAAGGCAAAGGTGTTGGCCAGTGTGTCGTGTTTGGATTATGTGTTGGGGATGACTCTCAACGACTACCACACAGAATTGTAGGTCAATATCTGCACAGATGACAGAGAAATATTCATTTTAGTGTTTCCTTGGGCCAGCTGGCTCTGTCAGCCATCTTAAATTTTGTTGAATCACAAGTTAATCAGTTTTATCAATTGATTACCGGGTTTTATGTGCTGGCTTAATTTGACAGTTTCATTATGATCTATCCAATGGTTTATAAAATATTTAGCCAAAAGTACAAAGTAAGCAAACAATATTGTAGCATTTGGACTATGAATTGGAAATTAAGCTCTGCTACTATTTGACTGTTATATACATTTTATGTTTCCTAATTTTTACTGGGCTGTGGCAGCCATCTTGTATTGGGCTGTGTTCACAAGTTGGTCAGTGTACGTCACTTCGTTACTTTCTCAAAGTTTCACTTAAATCCATCCAGTGGCTCTTGAGATATTTTGCTAACAAACAAACAGAGTTGCTTGCAATAGTTAATTAAAACAAATTAAAATAGATCAAGCTCATTTAGTTCTTGCTCTGGGTATGTGTTGAGGAAGAGTATCAGCTACTACCACACCAAATTTTAATTCAGTATCTGCTACAATTCATTCATTCATTCATTCAACCTTTATTTATACAGACAATTGGCAGTTTCCACCATTTTTGTGATGCTAAGTTTGATTAGCTGTGGCAGACATCTTGAATGGGGTCTACTTAAAATGTTAATCAGTTAATTCGAGCACTTCCTGAAAGTTTATGTCCACTGGTTCATGAGATATTTTGCAACACTGCACACTCAATTAAAAACACAGCAAGGCAGGTGATAGAAATGTCCATTTTACAAGCTAGTGGTCCACAGTAGAAATGTTGAAGGAACCATCTGAACAGCACCAGGTTGGTCAGCCCAGTTTCTCCCCTACGATTGAAAAGTAGAGCTTGTTTTGTTGCAGTACATCAACGTTTCTGCAGCTGCTTCACACATTCTCAAAACACTGAACACTTAAGAAGCATTCACACTAACTACTGTGATCCATTTTCCTTCCATACATTTTTTGGCGTCTTTCTCGTTCCACAGTTTTCAGCTATTTCAACAAATCATGAATCAAAACGTTCAGCTCTTTCAGGACAATCCTGCTATGACTTTTAGTATTGGTGCAACTTTAGCTTTTTGAAATATTTAGCCTTTTCTCTAATTTTTAATCTCGTAGAAAATTAATTGAGCTCATTTTCCATCCTTCAAATATTTTACTGCCCCTTTCACATTTTGTTCTGCTTCAACTTCTTTCAGCTTCCTTATGCAAATTTAATCTTTTTTTCCAGACAATTTCAGCTGTTTTTTCAGCTGTTTTATGCTCCTTTCAGATTATTTCTGCTAATTACAACATTTTTGTGCTTCTTATAACTTTTTATAACTTCATTTGTGATTGTTTTCTTTTGCTGTTTTTTTTCCTTGTGTTGTATTTTAAAATGAATAAATTTAATTTAATAAATTTTGCTAACTTCAGCTTGTTACACTCCTTTCAGCTTATTTCTACAAGTTTCAGGTTTTGCAGTTATTTCAGCTACTATTTACCTGTTTTTATGCTTATTTTATCTTTTTCAGCTAATTCCACATTTTTTGCCCTCATTTCAACTTTTTTCAGCCTAATTCAGCAAAACATGCTCTCTTCACTTCCTTCTGGTAATTTAAGCTCCTTTCTGCTTTTTAGCTACTTTTCAGCTGATTTTTGCTACTTTCAGCTTTTTTCAGATAATTTCCACTTTTTGTGCTAATCTCAGCTTCTTTCAGCCTAATTTCGCAAACGTTTTTCTGCTTTCGTCTGGTAATTTAAGCTTGTTCTACATTTTAGCTACCTTTTTAGCATTTTTTAAACAAATTTCAGCTGTTCAAATAAATTCAAGTTTTTGTGGTAATTTCTGCTACTTTCAGCTGAATTAACTTCTTCACGCTAATTTCAGCTTGTTATGCTCCTTTCAGCTTTTTTCTGCTAGTTTCACCTTTTTCTGTTCTTTCAGCTAATATTTAACTATTTTGATGTTAATTTTAGCTTTTTCAGGTAATTCCACAGTTTTAGCTCATTTCATTTCTTTCCTCTTCCTTCTGCTAGCTTAAGCTTCTTTCTGCCTTTTCAGCTACGTTTCAGCCTTTTTTGTTGCTATTTTCAGCATTTTTTTTAGCTAATTTCCTCTTTTTTTGTGCTAATTTCTGCTTACTTAAACCTAATACATCAAATAGGTGTTCTTTCTGCTTTCTTCTGCTAACTTAGGCTTGCTCTTCCATTTCAGCTATGTTTCAGAATGTTTTTAGCTAATTTCAGCTGTTTGTCAGCAAGTTCTTCTGCAGTAAGCATTCACTCTGCAATTTAGCAGGAAATGCAAATGATCTAGTTATCATTAGTATAATTTATGCAAAGAGAACAAAGTTTTAAAGTAATATAACAGAAAAAACTCAAGCAGCTTCAGCCGTTTGTATGAGCAAAAGGTTACAAAACAATGAAAAGTCCAAGTAGCAATTAAGCTGATATGAGTTTAAGTGTGTGTGCTTGAATGCAACAAAACGGTGTGTGTGAGAGATGGCTGCTTGCACGCCTTAATTGTTCACAGATGGGTGTTTACTGTAAGAAAGGGAGAGTTGAAGAGATAGACTCCATGTGTTGCAGATGAAAATGTTCCAAAGGTTTCCTTGGATCGTCGGTTTTAATGTGGCTCTTTAGCTGCTGTTTTATCAAAGATGGTCGGAAAAGAAACAGCTGCTTTTGAAGTGATGCACAAGTCGCTTCTGTTATCTTCACGTCCACTGGCTTTGCTTTCACGTCGGATCTTTTGCGGTGGTTGCGTCTAAATGGGTCCAGGTCTGCGTCAGTTTTCATGGGCCACATGTGGCGGAGGATGATTAGAAGGAACCCAGACGAGTGAGAGTTCAGAGCCCACGTGCATTTCCAAGAGCGCATTCGTATGCATTTAAGCATTTGAGTGCATAAAAGTTTAAATTAGCTGACTAAGTAGTGCAACATTTTACTGCGAGGTGATGTTGGAGTTCCCACTCTCACACAGCAGTCAGTGATGCTGTTGGACTCCAGTAAATGATGTCATCTAATAACTGCAGCTGCTCGTTCTGTTGGTAGATGCTTTAGTTTTCGCTTGTTTTAGCTTTAACTAGAGAAATTGCATTTACTGTGAAAATGCATTGTGAATGCTTCTTGCTGAAGGACTTGCTGAAAAACAGCTGAAATTAGCTAAAAACATGCTGAAATGCAGCTGAAAAGGAAGAACTAACATAAGTTACATAAGTTACATAAGTTAAGTTAAAAATAGCTGAAAAGTACATGAAAAGGCAGAAATAAGCTTAAACTGCTAGAAGGCAGTGGAAGGAGCTGAAATCAGGTAAACAATGTGGGATTAGCTGAAAAAGCTAAATTTAAAACAAAATACTTTTAAATAGTAGCTGAAATAGCAGAAGAAGCTGAAACTAGTAGAAATAAGCTGAAAGGAGTATCTTCTTCTTCTTCTTTCGGTTGTTCCCTTTTCAGGGGTCGCTACAGCGAGTCATCCTCCTCCACCTCACTCTGTCCTCTGCATCCTCTGTCCTCACTCCAACTACCTTCATGTCCT
>JARVGS010000001.1:34999113-35015316 GCA_031762315.1 Hypsolebias antenori | reverse complement strand
CTGAACTTCTCAGCCTGTCTCTGAGGGAGAGTCCAGCTACCCTGCAGAGGAAACTCATTTCAACCTCCTGGATCCACGATCTCATTCTTTCAGTCACTGTGCAGAGGTCATGACCAGAGGTGAGGGGAGGAACGTAGACTGACCAGTAAACAGAGCTTTGCCTTACAACTCAGCTCCCTCTTCACCACAATGGACCGGCGCAGAGTCCACAATACTGCAGACACTGCACCAGTCCGTCTGTCAATCTCACTTCTTCCCTCACTCGTGAACAAAACCCCAAGATACTTGAACTCCTCCAGTTGAACCTCAACCTGAAGAGGTCAATCCACCTTTTTCCGACTGAGGACCTCGACCTCAGATCTGGAGGAGCTCACTCTCATCCAGCTGTGAACCGCTCACGTGAGAGCTGGAGATCACGGCACGACGACGCCAACAGGACCACATCATCTGCAAATAGCAGAGATAACATCCACATTACATACTCACATAAAACTGGTTTTTCTCAACTTATGATGTAATTAGTCTAAAACTTTGGCATTAAAGGCCGTGAGTGAGGCGCCATAAACCTTTTCCTGCATTTAATGTTCTCTGGCGCTGTGCACAACTGATTCTGTGCACTGCAGTAGTCATGAAGCACTTAATTGTACTCGGCTGCTAAACGATTAGAAAACTATTGTTTTTTTTAGTTGTGACTAATTGGTGCATAATGTTTGTGGTGTCTGAGATAAATGTTGCTGCTGCAGTAAAAAGAGCTGAACTTGGCTCGCTGCCCCTTTCGCCTCATCGTTCCAGCTGCAGCTGAACCTCCCGCTCTCCGTCACCCAGCAGCCCCGCTCACGCCTGCTCCTCTTGCTAATGAGGAGTACTGTCAAGCGAATTAGTGGTTAGCATTCGCAGCTTTCGCCTGCACGCTGGGGCGTGTTTGAAGAGTGTTTGCGCCTTGTCATTCCAGAGGTATGAGCTCAGCTGGGGGTTGCCACAGGTACAGCAGCGGGAGACGAACTGTAAGGCATGTAAGAAGTTAGAGCAGTTTAAGACCAAACAGGACTTTTTTCTTTTAAAGAATAATAAAATAATAAAAAAAAAAACAGTGTTAAGTGGAAATAAGAGGTTTTTCTGATAGAGAGCCACACTGAGAGCAAATCTTTCTTAAAATTCCCTGATGCATGCTCAATAATCCAGGTAGAAAAGTCCAAAAAAGCAAAGTCTGGTGGACCAGACTTTGCTTTTTTCGGGTTTCTTAAAATTCTTCTTTGTGTATCTGAAGGCCAAGTGGCTGCCATGTGGTTCAGGTTGGCGCTTTCAAATTTAGCACTTACAGATTTAATTATTTCCTGAATGTTTGGTCAGATCCGCACAGTAGCTCATGAGATATTTTGCTAATCGACAGACACATGAACTAACACACAAGAATGGGCAGAAACAGCCTTTTGGCGGAAAGAAATAATGAAAGAATTAATCAAAAAAGAACCAAAAAGGGGAAGTTTTGTCTGAGCTGAATTACTTCCTGTCCCGCTCTGTTTGGGTATTTTTTCTCAAGTCTGACGGATCATGTTTGGATTGAGAACTTTAACGAATGCTAAATTATGCTGTTTGTTTGAAGGCAAAAATAAATAAAACTACAACAAAAACATTGATTATGTGTGGCTGGATGGACAGAATGGATGCCACTGAGTGTGGCGAGTGCGTGTGGACAGACAGGGGATTGTGTTACTGCAGCAGGGCGCCGTCCTCGGGCCCCTCGGCTTTGCCTTGCGCAGTGTTTACTTAGCCGGAGCAGTGGGCCTAGGGGCGGGGTCAACACATGTCAATCAAACTAACAAGTACTATGTACATGGCTGGTTTAAGGGTCAAACCTGTGCTGCAGGTCGGCAGAAATGCAAAATTACTCCCAACAGTTGTTGCTGAAGCTTTAAGCAAAGCGTTTGCACAGTGAGTACCAGCAACTGGAGTATGTATGATTTCTGCTACAACCACACCAAAATGTCAGCACAGAATTTGTCAAGGTATCATTTTAAGGCTTTTAAAAGTTCAGTTGGCTGTGGCAGCCATGTTAATTGCAGTTATCTCCAAAAGTTATTCGGCTGTAAACTTTACATCCAATAATTATTTCTTGAAAGTTTCATTAAAATCCATCCACTGGTTTGTGAGTTATTTTGCTAACAGACTGGCAAAGATGTCTCCAAATAATTAAAGGCAAAATATGTTATGCAAATCTGTGCTCAGGATATGTGACGGGGATCAGTCTCAGCTACTATCTCAGCAAATATTCCCTCACAACCTGTAAAAGACTGACTTGTACCCAGTTTTGTGTTTCGTGTCAGACGCACAGACTCACGCAAGAACGTTTCTCTGCCTTAGCGTTTAGCGTAGCGATGAGCAATAAAAAGCACATGAACCAGTTAAGAGCGTGAAACCATTCCAGTTATTCCCTCACTTTAAAAACTGGCGTCACTTTTGACTCACTGCCGTCAGCTCCACCGTTTTGGTAAAACAAAGCATCTGTCACAAGCTAACTCACGGCTAGGCTAATCCCTGTGCAATGACTCATAAAGAGTGTGTGTACTTGAACATGCCAAGCCGGGGTAAACACTTTGCGAAGAAGTGGCTCTCTCCGGCTTTATCAGGCGATTATCTTTGCCATGTCTGCTTTCCTTACCTCCCGCTCTGGCTCAGACTGCAGCCACCGAGCCAGTAAAGCTCTCACTCAGAGGAATCTGATGGAAACAGAGAAAGTGGTGTGGTTCAGAACAGACGGGGTGAGGCTGCGAAGCTGGCCCCACGCCTGCTTTCATTCACTCCAACGCTCTCTAACCTGTTTACACACAGCGGCTGGAGCGACCATCTGACGTGACACATTTCAGCTGCTGATCATCTTCATGTGTGTTTGCTTTTCTGCTGTGCGACGGCTGCAGGTTGACCCTGGGGAAACCTTTAGGCGAAGGCTGCTTCGGTCAGGTCGTGATGGCTGAAGCTCTGGGCATCGATAAGGACAAACCCAAGGAGGCCGTTACCGTTGCTGTCAAAATGCTGAAAGGTGAGTGGGTCGTTTGTTGGCAAACTGTGCTTAAAACTGGATCCGTGGGAATAAATGCACGCCTCTTCATTCTGTCCTGTGGACAAGCTCAGGGGATTCTGTAGATTTATTCTGTAGGGGGAGTTCAGGGAAGGTGCAAGGTGGAGCCTCCGGCTGTTTCCATTATTGCTGCTTGCTGAGTGATGACTCGAAGGTAGTACGGGGTTAGAGATGGTCACATACCTGACCCCAGAGCAGCAGGTTAGAGCACAGTCAGCACCCAAACAAAGAGGAGAGTCAAGTTAGCCGTGCCGCTGTACTTAATGAAGGGTGTGGGGGGGTGGGGGGTCTCTGGAGGGAACAGTCAGGATGAGATACAGCAGCAGGATGAAGAAAAAGCTGCTGTTTAGGACAAGTCCAGATATGGTCATGGTGCTGAGGAGTTCAAGCAGCGTCATCTTGGATAACAGTTTGTGAACCTCTACTGTCTCCAGCAGGTGCATGAGGAGAAATGACGTGTTCTGTGAAAGCTGAGCGCTGAATGACCGCTGAAATCAGCTGAAAACGCTAGCTAAATCATAGAAATGCTGTAAAGTTTTGTCTGAAAGTTAAATGTAGCAACAAGCTAGCTATGAGTACAACATTAAATAGAAGCCTAAAGTAACTAACTCCAGCTAAAAGCAGTAAAAGTTAGCTAAAAACATCAAACGCTAACTCAAAATCACTACAGGGCAGCTAAAAGCTAAAAATATTACAGTAGTCAAAAGCTAAAAGTAGCAAACCAGTACCTAAAGGTTTAAAGCTGCAGAACAATAGCTAAAAACTAATGTGGCAGAACAGTAGCCAAAAGCTAAAAGTTACAAAGTTTTGTCTAAACGTTAAATGTAACAACAAGCTAGCTATGAGTAGAAAGTCAAGTAGAAGCTAAAAGTAACAATCTTCACCTAAAAGCTTCAAAAGTTAGCTAAAAATAGCAAACACTAACTCAAAATCACTAATGAGTAGCTAAAAGCTAAAAGATTAGTCAAAAGCTAAAAGCCACAAAGTTTTGTCTAAACGTTAAATGTAGCAAAAAGCCAGCTATGAGCAGAAAGTTAAGTAGAAGCTAAAAGTAACAATCTCCAGCTAAAAGCATCAAAAGTTAGCTAAATATAGCAAATGCTAACTCAAAATCACTAAAGGGTAGCTAAAAGCTAAAACATTAGTAAAAAGATTAAAGTAGCAAACCAGTAGCTAAAAGTTGAAAGCAACAGAACTGTAGATAAAAACTAATGTGGCAGAACAGTAGCCAAAAGCTAAAAGCCACAATGTTTTGTCTAAACGTTAAATGTAGCAAAACAGCCAGCTATGAGTAGAAAATTAAGTAGAAGCTAAAAGCAGCAAAAATTAGCTAAAACTAGCCAAAGCTAACTCAAAATCACTAAAGGGTAGCTAAAAGCTAAAAGATTAGTCAAAAGCTAAAAGTAGCAAACGAGTAGCTAAAAGCTGAAAGCATCAGAACAGTAGCTAAAAACTGCAAACCTAGCTAAAAACGAATGTGGCAGAACAGTAGTTAAAAGTTAAAAGTGGCATAAGAAGACTAAAGTAGAAACTAGGAATAGGAACAGAAGAGATCTCTAAAGTATTTCGGGGGGAAATATTTGTAAATTACATTAAATATTTTGGAAAGTATAAAAGTTACAAAAACCAAAAATCGCAGCATCTCCTGAATGAGCTGAACTCTTTGGTACACGAACGGCTGAAGTAGTTTGCAGCGGTAGTTTGATTACAAAAACCATACAAAATAAATGCCAGGAAAACCGTAATGTGAATGCTAACTCAGCATTTACACAAATAATTTAGATTTTTCCTCTTTGTTGTTGCTCCTCTCACCTTCTGGCGCTGAAATATTGTGTTTTTGAAGCTTCAGTGGGTTCTGTAAGTTTAGCCCACATTGTTGGTCATCCTCGCTTCACTGGAAGCACCAATGAACTGGGTCATCTTGTAGTCATGGTCTGAAGAGTAAAGTGAGCCATCGTCTGGGTGGGCTTGCTTTGCTGACCTTCTCTGCATGACCTTCAGTGTAAACTCTCCTGTTCTCAGATGATGCCACGGAGAAAGACCTGTCTGACCTGGTGTCAGAGATGGAAATGATGAAGATGATTGGCAAACACAAGAACATCATCAACCTTTTGGGAGCCTGCACTCAAGATGGTGAGTTGTATGGAGGATCATTGAGCTAAAGCTCTACGTTAAAGAGTTGTTTTTTTTTTAACTAAATTCAGCCAAAACAATCTTTTGCCAAGTTTTAAGGTGTGATGATAAACATAGTGAAAGATGAAAATATTAAAGACTAAATTAGGGATGCACGATACTATCGGCACGGTATCTGTATCGGCCAATATTAGCGACAAAGTTAAAAATCGGACATCGGTCATTCCATCAAAATAAGTCACCGATATAAAAGGCTTTTGTTTTAAGTTATTTTTTAATTTAAGAAATTGTCAAGTATATCTATTAATGCACTACTTACTACATAAGCACTTTTCACTTGTCTCTTGTGAACAGGTTGAGTTTAGATTTGTGTAAAATATACAAATTTGCACTGTTCAAGTGTTGTCATTGTGTTAGATTATATGTCATGTCATGAATAAATTTGACATTAAACATAATACAAGTTGAAGTGTTGCATCATTTTCAGCCCCATTTTGACATTTGCATTTTGGTAGCAGACCAAATTGACAAAGATCATGCAGAATAATGTAGTATTTTAATTCCACAGCAGAGAAAGCTATGTAGTCTCTGTAAGTAGATCTAGGGGAAAAAAATATCGGTATTGGTATCGGTTATCAGCCAAATAAGGTTTAACATATCGGATATCGGCCAAAAATCCAATATCATGCATCCCTAGACTAAATATTGTTTTTTAACTAAGGGTAGACTTTCAAGCTGACCGTTATGTCACAGCACAGACACTGTGTTTAATATACTGCAAGGCTTTTGTTGTATTTTGACCAACTATGGCAAATATTTTTAAAAGATATACAAAAGTCCAGGACCACTGACTTACAGTATCTGCCTGAAATATTTTTTTATTAACCAGGGCTGCACACATCATTAAATTTGAATAGATCTAGCATTATCATTGTGCACAACATCAACATTGCAACATATAACCATAAACTGTAAACGCAAACTTCTTGTAAATGGTACGAATTTGGAAATTAGATGAAGCCCGTTCTCCCAAACGTCCCCAGTCTGCACATGGAGAGTGGTTGGAACTTTATAATGATATTTATTGTGAGTTTGTCACAATTCATATTGTCTTTCTAATATTCTACAACGACATGGCGCATGTCCCTAGTATTATGCAACCCTAATATATAAAGCACTTGACGCTCTACAAAGATGCAAGAAATGATTTCCTTAGGTTGTCTTGATCAGTCCATTCTTTGTGTAATTTTCTTTGCAGATGATGTTTGAAAGATACAGGTATCATATTTGGTTCAGGTTTTATTCAATTTGTGGCTCTTTAATTCCCATTAACAGCGTCAAAACTGCTCTTTGGGGAAAGAAAACGGTGCCCACTTGCGCTCTAAATGCAGCTTGATTGATGATGAACGTTTTAAAAAGATCAAACTACTTGTTATTGTTAGTTCTAGAAGGTGTTCCAACATATTTGCTAGTATTTGAATGACACGAACTACAAGTAGGTCTGTTTTTCCTGAAGCACAGGAAACATAATTGTGGGGGAAAAAATGAAACTTAATACAAATATTTTCTTTGATCCCTTGTCCTTTCACAAATCAGCTTTATTGCTTTAATTTTATTTTATTTTTGTAAAAATTAAAGTATAGCTGCACACTGAGGTTTAAACTCTTAATTCTTGCCTCTTGCAGGACCCCTATATGTGATAGTTGAATATGCCTCCAAAGGAAACCTTAGGGAGTACCTCAGAGCCCGCAGGCCGCCTGGCATGGAGTACTCCTACGACATCGCCCGTGTCTCTGATGAACAGCTCACGTTCAAAGATCTCGTCTCCTGTACTTACCAGGTGGCGCGGGGCATGGAGTACCTCGCATCGCAGAAGGTAAGAAGAAATAAACACGAAAAATGTTCCACTTTCAAATCAACCCTTTGCTGGCTGGGTGCCTAGACATTCCATTCCAGAAGGTTTGACAACAGTTTGCAGGAAAGTTTAAAGCTTGTGGGAACATTGTCCCCTGAAAACACCACCCGTACCCCCTGCCCAATCCCCGCATTGTCTCTCGGTCCGTGACAAAAGCCCCTCTGTGCTGAAAAACTGGGAGTGTTGACAATGGGGTTACAGCCACATTAGCCAAATCCAGCCTTATGAGTCTGCTCACTGCTGGAATGTGACACTCACATGCACACACACACACACTGTAGTGTCCACATATCTGTATCCGTGCAGATGCGTTTATACAACCGGTCATATATATGGATAAGAATGTGAAGAATCTCCACTTATCCAGGCATGTTTGTGTACTCAGTTATAAAGTTATGTCTCACCTCTTTTTGCAAGAGTTTACTGAATAATTGCATTTGCACTTGTCCAAATAAGGTGCACCCCTGATTCCAAGGTAATATATGGTACAGCTCTTTTTCCACTCTTTGACCTTCTTCTCCCTTCCTGTCTTGTGTTTTTTACTCTCCTTTCCAGTGCATACACAGAGACCTGGCAGCCAGAAACGTCCTGGTCACAGAGAGCAACGTCGTAAAGATTGCCGACTTCGGTCTGGCCAGGGACGTCCACAACATCGACTACTATAAAAAGACCACCAATGTAAGTCCTCGACATTTATCCAACTTATTTAAAGCGTGGAAACTGTTAGGGAGTTTTTGCAATCTTCAGTGTGAAATCAGTCCTCTTCTTGAATATGCTTTGTTCCATCATTTTGTGCTTTTTTTCCTGGTGTCTTGGCAAAAGCTGCAGGTTCCCAGGCAAGATGTGAATGTGGGGCTTCTAGAGACTCAGCCCTGTTTACGTCCTCGGTCTCTTGTTCTTTTGGTTTCATCTGCATTTTACACAATTAGCCAGAAAGAGCGGCAGGGAGAGGGAAGCAGCTTAAACATAACAGACATCTCCATAGTGGCCCAGTGGTTTCTGTCTTTCCCACCACAGATCAGCTCTGCATGCACATCCTTGTTTATTATGCATGATTGCCTTTTCGTTGCATGCGTGATCATGCTGAGAAGTAGCTGACAGCCACAACAATGCTCACAAATGATGATGGAGGTGAGGGCTGGGAAAACGACAGCAGGCTGGGCCAAACTGTGCTGATCATTTTAAAGTCACTTTTCCTGTTCATTTGTATTTTTATTGAAACTGAACAAATCCTTTTTTTTTTAAATCTATTTTGTATTGGTAAACAAGCATATTGTTTGTGAAAAGTCTTGATATAAATAACTTGTAACTCATTAGCAACTAGAGAAATTGCATTTTCTGTAAAAATGCAATTTGAATGCTGAGCTCTAAATTGCTAAAGTTTGCAGAAGCTGAAACTGAGTTGCTAAAGCTAAAAGAAGTATATAGCTAGCTAAAAGAAACAATGAACAGTAGCTAAAAGCAACAAAATGCTAGCTAAAAAGAAGCTAATGTTAGCTGAAAATTAAAATTCGCAAATTGCAAGCTGAAAGCTACAAAATACTAGCTAAAAGCAGGAAGCAGATAAAAAAAACAATAGCGTATAAAGTTACGTAAAAGTAGTAAAAGGTTTACTTAAAGCTAAACTTGCCAAAAGGCTAGCTAAAAGGTAAAGTAGCAACAAGCTAGGTAAACGTGTAAATAGTTAGCTACAAGAACGATAGCAAAAAGCAGCAGTTAGCTATGAAAAGCAAAATATAGTTAAAAAGTAATGTTAGCAAAAGGCTAGCTAAAAGGTAAAGTAGCAACAGGCTAACTAAAAGTGTAAACGGCTAAATAAAGTGCAATAGCAAAAAGTAGCAAACATTTACCTAAAATAGCTAAATTTAGTTAAAAAGTAATGGTAGCAAAAGTCTAGCTAACAGCTAAATGTAGCTTTTGGATGAATGGTCCCTGTTTGCACGTGTTAACACAGCAGTGAAGGCTACATATGGGACAGATCTGGTTGGCAGGTTGTAGACTGACAAAGTCTTCTGGATGACACAATATAACCTTTTTTGTTGTTATCTACCTGGTACAATGAAGCTTTAGGACCATGATAAGAAAAATAATTTAAAGTCATAATATTACGAGAATAAAGTTGTGAGATACTTTTTTCAGCTCTTTTATTTATTTATTTATTTTCCCACGAGTTGGATCCACAACGCAACCTGTCAATCAACCCAGTAGGCGTGTCAGCAAATGACCAATCCGAAGCTAAATGAGTCGTAATATTAGCCGAACTCCGACACAATAAAGTAGAGTTTACCATTTTAACTGTGGTAAAATGAAGAATGGTGAGCATCTTGTCAAGTTGTACTTTGGTATTAGTTTAACAAATAAGGAGATAGTTAATCTGTGAGCACATCAGCATCAGATTATTATCAGTATCAGGACTTTGAACCTGCTTACAGTCAGGTGGTACCTCAGACGGGCTGCAGCGCAGCTCTGCAGGTAAGACGCATTTAGCTTCAAATTGGTCATTTGCTGACACGCCTACTGGATTGATTGACAGGTCGCGTCATGGATGCGACTCGTGGAATTAAAAAAATAATTAAAATAAACGAGAGCTTAAAAAAAAAGGTCTCATACGACTTTATTCTCATAATACTTGGACTTTATTTTCGTGATTTTATGGCTTTTAATTATTTTTTTCTTAGCGTGACCTTAAACTCCATCGCAACCTGGATGATTGAGCTTACAAACCTTTTTTTTTTAGCAGAATGGTAGAAAAAAATTAAAAGTAGCATAAGAAAATAAAAAGAGAGCCAATCAGCTGAAGCAGATACAAATACTTGTAAAATTATAATTTTTTTGAAAAATGCAAAGATAAAAAAATAAAAATTGTAGCTTATCTCCTGAATGAGCTGATAAATGGCGAAAAAGGCACAAAGTATGCAGAAGTAGTAAAAATCAAAACAAATGTAGCAGCTGAACCAAAAACCTCGAGACATCACATCTATTTTTAATAAATCAGTTTATTTAGCTCATGAGATTCATGAGTTTTTCCCAGTAGGCCCCTCTGCACACTTTGACCTTGTCAGGGATCCTTAGCTTCTCAGTTTGCTTTAATGGCTCACTGAGATAACCTCTCCTTTATCTGTGATCCTGTTTATCACCTCTGTTGCTTTAACAAAACATCGCTCCCCTGGGAATTTTCTTTCCAGACGATCGTTCCTCAGGGCGAATCGTTCACATATCGGCTTTCGCAGGAGACGTCGCAGCAGTGGATGATCTCAGACGTCCCAGTTGGACCGGAAGCGATGAGTTCAGGGCTGGTTTATGGCCTGGTTTCAGCTCACCTCTGTGTGTTTTCAGGGTCGTCTCCCAGTAAAGTGGATGGCTCCAGAGGCGCTCTTTGACCGGGTCTACACACACCAGAGTGACGTGTAAGTGTTTTCCACTGTTACCAGCTTTGTTACCACACCTGAGTGAACCGTGCACCGCCACTCGTCTGGTTGTGAAGTGTTCCGGCGTGGCGTTGGTCCAGGGTGGGGGGGGGGTTCTTTCTATAGGGGGCCAGCGCTGGGCCGTCTGTGGCAAAAGTAAGGATTTCACGCAGGACTTGGAGCCAATGCCGTGTTACTAATCTGATTGGCTTCAAAGGGCCTGCAAGGCGCCCAACCCCCCCCCCCCCCCCACACCTCCTCTTTGATTCATCCCCTTTAGCTCCTCCGGCTCAGCTCAGAAATCTCCCCACCTTTTTCGGACCTCTACCCGACGTCTGAATGCTGCGTCCCTCCCGCATGGATTTTTTCCCCTCCTCTCATCATTCGGCAACACTTTAAACGTGCAGCACATCCCTTTGGACCAGCTCCATAATCGGAGCTGCTCCTTGTTCATTTCGATTTCCTTGTTTTCCTTCATCTGGTGTGTGAGTCGTTGACCCGTCTGTCTCCACCCGCCATCTTTTTAGATCAAGAGTTCTAAAAACAGAACAAAGGAAGGGCATCCTTCTTTTTTCGGTGTGTGAGTTTTATGCTTTCTGACCGTGATGTTTGAAGTTTCTGCTTCAGACGCAGGCGCCAGAAAGTGTGTGTGGCAGTTTAGATAAATGCCCACGACGCTGACCCTTTGGAAACAAATGTGTGTTTTTGAGTTGCACACCAGCAGCACGCCAAGCATCTCTAAACTCTGCTGGTTTGTTTCTGGTCACAACTGTGTTTGTTTGTGTTTGTGCATGCAAACAGTGTCTGGAAACACACACATGATGTCCTTCATGTCCCGCTTCTCAGCATCAATCAATAACATGGGAGGCACAGTGTGTGTGTGTGTGTGTGTGTGTTTGATGTGGGACAGGCTTGAAATGGCCGACGTTTCAGCTCACAGCTAGTTAGAATTCATCACTCACTTTCAGTAATTGGCTTTTTGTGCACGTCTAAGGAGGCGGGGGGTGGGCCTGCGTTCAAACGTCACCATGCACGGGCGATCCATACATGACATCAGATTAAATGAATACATGAATTTCAATGAAAGTCCTCGAGTCCTTCACAACACATACTCTATGAGTGCTGACACATGTTGCAAAATCGATGAGATTACGCGTAACATTTTTTCCAGAATTTGACCAAAACAGCTGTAACTTTGTCTCTTTGCCTAGCATTCCTTTAGGGGATGCTAATCCCTGATTTATATCATAATTAAGGGTGATTTAAATCTTTACATTCGTGCAGTGGTGGGCACAGTTCCGATAATCCGCTAACAGCTAATAGCAGAACAAATTGTTCATTTAGCAGATTAACATTTTTACTAACTTTGGAAACTGTTGGCGAAATTAGCTTCTGCTAAATTTGGTTTTCGGACTTTAAGACCGTTAACAAAATTCACAAGTTTGTTCCTTTTCTGTTGTGGGCGTGTCTTGACGAGTCCATTAGGCACGCTATTGGCTGACTACGTGTACATGTGACAAAATGTGATTGGTTGACGCAGTTTTTCGTTAAAGCTAACTTTTTCGGTTAGCTGTGCCTACCACTGCATTTTTGCTAGAATCATGTTTATGTACGTGCACATGCATGACTCTATAGCCCTGACGCTGATGAAACATTCAGGGACTCATTGGTCGTTTTTAATTAGCTCCCATTATGTTAGACTTAAATGCTCTCTAGTACGGCAGAATGCAGGTAGGAAGACCCTTTAGGGTGTGTGTGTGTATTTTGCACGTCATGGCTGGTTGCAGGTGGACGTTAACTTGCACAGCTCAGCCGAGTGACAGGTGTTGAGAGATGGTCACAAAATGACACAGACAGAAATAAGTGTGTCAGCCAGGCAGAGGTAGTCCACAGTGATAGAGAAGTGACCAAACCTGTTGTGTAAGCAGATGAGAAAGCTGATAAATGCCTAACATTTCACCTCCGTGCACGCTCATCTTGTTGGACCGCTTCTTTTGTGGTTGCCAGAACGTGCCCACTGTTTGTACATGTTTCTGTGCAAAACAATACCTTCTTTGCTGCAGGCAGGATTCTGGTTAACATTATGAGTATTGGAATGGGCATGAAATAACAGATTTTTATAAACCGGACACCTCCATCTTTTCTGTCCTTTGGCGTTTACTTTTTCTTTGTCTGCTGTGGGTGGTCCGGTGTTTGCTTTGGTTTGGTGTGACCAGACAATGCCAGTCTGTGCGACCAGCCAACCGGGGCACAAAAGCCACCATTGAGAGCATGGTCAGTAACACTGGCAGCGGCAGTCCTTGGATGAGAGAAAGTGGGCATTGACACCATTGACGTTGGTCTAGTTTAATTTCACTAGCCTTTATTTATGGCCCCAATGCTGCCATAGATTGAGACCTCCTGAGCATTGTTTAAATGAACTTGTCCGCTGTAAATCTTGGAACTAGATTATAAAAGTATATATGTTTGCTGTTTCCCATCCCAGCTGGTCATTTGGGGTGCTGATGTGGGAGATCTTCACCTTAGGAGGCTCACCATATCCCGGCATTCCTGTAGAAGAGCTTTTCAAGTTACTTAAAGAGGGCCATCGCATGGACAAGCCAGGCAACTGCACCAACGAGCTGTAAGTTTAGATCTTTTTTTTTTTTCTTGAATCTTGCATCTTTTCCAACCAATCTGCTGGCCGAGCGCACATTCGAATCATCAGCAGCCCAGTTTTCATTGTATCTGTGACTCTGTGTCCACTCTGTCAGGCCTCTGCACAGCTGTGCCTGTCTACTATCAGTGTCCGCATTCAGAATAATGCTTCTGCAGTGAACAGACAATGGTGCAGCTCTGCTATGCTGCAGTCAGGATACAATACAGAATTTAAAATGCTAGCAGCTGAAGAAGCTGTGAGAGAAAAAAACCATTTTATTTTGGTTTTATTTGTTGACATAGAAGGATAAATAGTTCCAGTGGCAAAAATAAACTTCACAATTTACAGTAGATGCGAACTCAAGCTGGCAGTTTATTCGAACAGAGCCAGTGTACAGCAAAAGTCTCATTTAAAAAGCAACAGGTCCAAATTAAACAATTTCATTTTTCAGTGAAAATACAGTATTAATGCTGAAAGACTTTGATGAATTTTTGCTGAAGAAACTAAAATTGAGTTATTGAAGTTAAAACAAGGAGACCTTAAAACAAGCTAAAAGTTAAATGCAGCAGAACACAAGCTAAAGTGAGCAGAATACAAGCTAATAGCTAAAAGCAACGGAAAACGATAAAAAAATCTAAAAAGCAGAAAATTAAGTGGGTTCGTTTGTCAAAGACCTGCTTATAATACAAGTAGCTAATTTAATTCACCATGTTTCACAACTAGTATAAAGGAGCGTCATCAGCATAATAAAATTCATCCCATGGTGTCCAATAATATTACCTACTGGAAATGTATATAAAGTAAAGAGTTGTGGTCCAAGCAATAGATCCTGAGGAACTCCAGAGCTTAGAGTGTGTGAAACCGGAAACCATCATATAAATAAGACTTAATTCAGCTTGGAGCAGATAATTTTTCCATCCCTTTATCTACACTTCTACTTTGTCCAAACTGATTGCCTTTTATTTCCTCACTCAGGTACATGATGATGAAAGACTGCTGGCATGCCATTTCATCACAGAGACCCACCTTTAAGCAGCTAGTTGAAGACCTGGATCGAATCCTCACCCTGAGCACCAATGAGGTGAGTTTAGCTGTAATTCTTCTCCACAGCTCTCAACATCTTTTCTAGCCATATTTTGCAGACAATTTTTCCCTTGTGGGTGGTCTGAGTTCATGCCTCATGTACCTTTTCTTGCAAGCGTGAATGTCAGGTATTCCAGTGCAATAAAGTAGTAAATGATGACCTTTCCATTCAAACTAAATAGCACTTTTGCAAAAGCATGCACAGTTTAAAATGAATTTTGTCAAGAAGTTTATGGAGATTGTTAGACAACAGCCTGATGGAGCAGTGAAAAATGACTGCCCGATCTGATCCTGGCTCAATGTAGCCACTGTAGCTCAGTCATCTCTCCCATAACGGCATGTGCTTTTTGCCCCATTCCCTCCGTCTTGCGTGATATCTATGCGCTGATCTTAAAAAAGCTTCCTATGGAAAGCTGTCAAGACTTGTCTGCTCTGGAGCTTCATGCCAAGAAAGCCCAATGTTGAGTTTGAACTTTTGAAATGTAATAAAGCACCCCTTTTCTTGCATTTTTTCCCCTTCCCCCTCCTTTACCTTTACCCCAAACCGCTGGCAGATGTGGAGATCTGTAGTAATACGAGCCTTTTCGTGTTGAGCTGGGAAAATGGAAGCCAGCTATAATTTTTTTTTTTTTAACAAAACCCCAAGAACTCTTCCTCTTACTCAACTAGCCACAGTAACAGCCATGAAAGTCGAGGAGAGTCGGAGGGGAAAGTGGGGCCTCAGACACAAACATCTTCACAGGACTGGACTGAGTCAAAAATTAATAACAGGATTTCTTGAGGTTTTCATATTCATGGCGGTTAGCTGTGTTCTGCCAGCTTCTTGATTTCTTTCCAACCCATCTCTCATTGTTTATGTCAGACATTTCAATGCCAGATTTCAGATTTGACCCAAGTTATACAGTAAAGGCCAGTACCTCTCCCTTAATGGGCTTTAACAAATATCTTAAACAAAGTGCGCTGCAAACGGGTCATACCCTCCTTTCCTCAAGCCAACAGTTTAACTTTCGATTCACGGCCTCTTATTTGTGCAAATGTTTTCTTAGAGTATCCAGTTGGATATTATTTTTCAAATTCATTTAAAAACCCCTCCCTGGGTGATTTGGTATAGTTTACATATATCATAATAAAGGTGATACTGTTCTCAACTGCCTCTGGAAAGTCCCCGGTCTTACAGACAGGGTTTTAGCTCTCTGTTTATATTCTTCTGTTTGCTCCTGGTCTTTTGCCACACACAATAATGTTTTCCTGTTATGTTTTTTTTTTTTCTTTCCTTTTCAGGCATCTATCTATTTCACATACTTGGTGCTGATTTAACCAGACATCAACACATTCAACTTGTTCTGGAAACAGATGCTATCGCTTATTTTAGCTAATTTTCGTACTTAAAATATTTAACTTTATTTACAAAAATATTAAACTACATAGATCTTTACAAATCCTTCAAAAATATTGTTTGAAATCTGCTTTGGTGTACTTCTGCCAATACTACTAATGCTATTTCTACTCAGAGCCAGGGATTCTTAATCTCGTTCCACCACATGTACCACATGTGGTGCGAATGACAATAATGTACACAGGGGGTCCCAGTTACATCCAACAATAAAATGTAAAAGAAGAACAGTAGTAACAGCTAAGATGTGAACTAAGAAAAACATCAACTAAAAATACACTAAGTACTAATAGCATAAAACAATACAGTACTTCGAAGAGCAGCACGAACATGAGCCTGTGTGAGCAGATGAGCACGAATGAACACATCAACAAGAAACAGATCAGCAGCAACATGATATTCACAGTGATTATTCTGGTTAGATATTCATGAGTCTAACAGCCTCAGGGTAGAAGCTGTTCCTCAGTCTAATGGTTCTACCCTTAATGCTCCTTAACCTCCTTCCTGAGGGGAGTGGGGCAAAAAGTGTGTGTGCTGGGTGAGTGGGGTCCTTCATGA
>JARVGS010000001.1:34930448-34941783 GCA_031762315.1 Hypsolebias antenori | reverse complement strand
CCTTTGTGACCTCTGCTCCTTGTAGCCTCACTGTTCCACCTCCTCCCTCTCATTCACACACATGGACTCTGTCTTACCACGGCTGACTTTCATTCCTCTTCTTTCAAGTGTATACCTCCACCTCTCCAAGTTCTCTTCCACCTGTTCCCACCACAGATCACAACGTCATCTGCAAATTATTTACAGATAATCTCTTAATAGAAACGCGCTGATCTCTTTAGTTCCTTTAGAAACATTCTCTTTAAAACCTGATTCATCCACTGTCACTGTTCATCTGTTCTACTGTTACTTTTAGCATTAAGCTAACCTTTTGAAACTTTAGGCTAGCTTTTTGACGCTTGTATTTAGTCACGCTTTTGCTACATCAGATTTTTTATGCGCTTGTGCTACTTTTAACTTTGATTTAGTCTGTTTATTTGAACATTTTCCATATCTTGGGTGTATAGTTTGATTGCTGTGATGACACCCGCAGGAGGTAGCAACTAAAGAAAAAACAGCAACAACTAGATTTGTGTTACTTTAGCAAGTTAGTGTTATGATAGTTTTAGCTTTTAGCTAATTTCTGCAGTTTCTGGCCAGATTGTTTTTACTTTATGCTTCTAGCTAGCATTTTGCTACTTGTAGCTTTTAGGTATTCTTTTCCTAATTTATGGATGTAATTAGACAGGACATGGAGGTAGTTGAAGACAGAAGGTGCAGAGGACATATGAGATGGAGGAGGATGCACAACTAAAAAAAGATAGATTTTAGCAAGCATTTTGCTACTGTTAAGAGTTTTGCTCATGTTTTACCCCATTTAGCTAGTATTTTTGCTACAGTAAGCTTTTATCTAACATTTGGATTCTAGATATCATTTTACACATTTATCTTGTATTTTGTAACAATTAGCTTTTAGCTAACATTTGCTACATTTGTATTCTAGCTAGCATTTTACTCATTTTGCTACTTTAAGTGTTTAGCTCACATCCAACCTCCCAACCATCATGTTTACTCGCATCTTTCTTTTTGGGTCGCGGGGATCAACGGTGCCCACATCCAGCAGTCACTGTGCGAGAGGCAGAGAGCACCCTGGACAGGTCGGTTTAGCTCATGTTTTGTAAAAATTAGCTTGTATTATTATTATTATCTCGTATTACACATTTATCTACTTTTAGGGTTAACTGATGTTTTGTCATATTTTGCTACAGTTAGCTTTTAGCTAGTATTTTCTACCTTTGCATTCTAGCTAGTATTTTACTCATTTAGCTACTTTTAGGGTTTGGCTCATGTTTTGTCACATTCAGCTTGTATTTTGCAATGTTAGCTTTTAGCTAGTATTTGCTACCAGTGTATTCTAGCTAGCATTTTGCTACTTTTAGGGTTTAGCTCATGTTTTGTCACATTTAGCTTGTATTTTGCTATGTTAGCTTTTAGATAGTATTTGCTACCTGTGTATTCTAGCTAGCATTTTACTCATTTTGCTACTTTTAGGGTTTAGCTCATGTTTTGTCACATTTAGCTTGTATTTTGCCATGTTAGCTGTTAGCTGGCATTTGCTACTTTTGGATTCTAGCTAGCAGTTTACTCATTTAGCTACTTTTAGGGCTTAGCTCATACTGTCATTTAGCTTGTATTTTGCCATGTTAGCTTTTAGCTGGCATTTGGTATTTTGTAAACCAGCTAGCATTTTACACATTTTGATACTTTTAGAGTTTAGCTCATGTTTTGTCACAATAAGCTTGTACAGTATTATGCTAAGGTTAGCTTTTAGCTAGTATTTGCTACCTTTGCATTCTAGCTAGCATTTTACTCATTTTGTTACTTTTCGGGTTTAGTTCATGTTTTGTCACATTTAGCTTGTATTTTGCTATGGTTAATTTTTAGCTAGTATTTGCTGTTTTTGTATTCTAGCTAGCATTTTACTCATTTAACTTTTAGCCAGTCTTCTGTAAGTTTTATCTTTTTTTGTATCTTTAATGACTCAGTTTGAGCTCTTCCATTAAATTTCAGCCATCATTAAACACTCAGTGTTCACACTGCATTGTCACAGAAAACATTATTTTTGTTGCTTAAGATCATGGGAAAACATTTTGTGTTTGTTAGAAAGCCTAAACCAAATTGGTTAAATTATAAGCTTGTGGTTTTTGGTGCCATCATTTCTTTGTTTTTGAGATGGATACGCCTCAGACCTGCTGGGGATGTGTCAATTTGAGGGTGGAAACCTAAACTGCTTCACTGAGCTCCTAAATGAGGGCTGATCTTTGACCTCCCACCAATATATAACCTCTCACCCCCACTCCAGTGTTCAAAGTGAGATTTGGTGGAGCATGAAGGGCTGAGAGGCTTCACTTTATGAAACGCTGACTTGAGGCAGAGGAGTGACTCACTTTAGATAAAGGAATCATAATAAGCTGTTCTAGCTGAAAACTCAACTGGGCTGGTAGCTTTAGCTGATATTAGCAAAATGTTTTAGTCAAAAACCCGCTCAGCTGTGGTGACAGGAGATCTCTCCATCAGCTGACGGATGCTGTGCGCCTCCAATGACTTCCTGCTGCCGCAGCCGTACAGGAAGTCGTCTAATAAGCCGCTGTGTGACAAAGACCAGGATCTGTCACCAAATCCAGCAAGTTCTAAAAATAGATATCGAGGATACTTAAGTTTAGTTAAAGCTTAAATTGAACATTTGATTTTGCCTTGAAAAGCCTGAAGTTATTTTGTCATGAAAGTAATATAATTAGAGACGTTTTGTATTGGGGCGCTGTGACAGTTGTTAGCATCTTACCTGTATTAGATAGCTCTTTGAAAAATCTCAGTTTGAAAAAAAAAAAGGAGAGTTCAGATCTGATCAGGTAACAAGCTAAAGGCTAGTCAGAACGACTCAGCTGTTTATGCAGAATGTTGTTGTTGTTTGTCTTGTTGGTAAAACAAAATAAAAAACTGACCATTAGTCACCACCATCGAACTACTTCAGATGTGCTGTTTTAGACGTTCAGTTATTAAAATGTTTGGCTTATTTGGTTGATTCCTTTTCAAAGTATTTAACTTTATTTAAAAATATTATCTCTATAGAAAAACATTAATATTTATTGACGTCGTTCAGAAACATTATTCTTTTTGAAAGCTACTTCAGGAAACTAGCTCTGTTTTTGTCTTCTTTTGATATTTTTTGCTATAATTTAGACACATTTTGCTTTAGCTAACATTTTACTGTTTTACACTCTTAGCTAGTTGCAGCTTTTTTTTTTTTTTTTTTACTATTTCTAGGTTTTAGCTTGTCTTTTGTTACTTTTAAGCAAATCCTTTTGTTACATTTAGCTAACGTTTTTCTACTTTTAATTTCTAGCCTTTATTTTTTGTTAAACTTATGCTACTTTCAACGTTTAGCTAGGTTTTTCCTACTTTTCATTTTAGTTGATTTTTGCTATTTTCAGCCTTCAGCTAGCTTTTTAATATTTATCTAGCCTTCAGCTGCTTTTAGCTAGCTTTTGCCTTCTTTTTGTTTTTGCTGCTTTTTGCTATTTTCAGCCTTCATAGCATTTCAATATTTTTTCCATAATCTTTAGCTACTTTTAGCCAAATTTTCATTTTAGTTGCTTTTTGCTATTTTTTTGCCTTCAGCTAGTCTTTTAAATTTTATTTAGCCTACAGCTGCTTTTAGCTAGGTTTTGACTTCTATTTGCTTTTGTTTTTTGCTATTTTCAGCCTTTATGGCATTTCAATATTTTTTCCATAGACTTTAGCTAATTTTAGCTAGCTTTTGCCACATTTTCATTTTAGTTGCTTTTTGCTATTTTTAGCCTTCAGCTAGTCTTTAAAATTTTATTTAGCCTTCAGCTGCTTTTAGCTAGGGTTTGCCTTCTTTTTCCTTTATTGTTTTCTGTTATTTTTAGCCTTCAGCTAACTTTTTAATATTTTTTCTATAGCCTTTAGCTACCTTTAGCTAGCTTTTGCCAATTTTTCATTTTAGTTATTTTTTTTTTTTTGCTATTTTTAGCCTTCAGCCAGTTTTTTTAATTATCTAGCCTTCAGCTGCTTTTAGCTAGATTTTACCAAATTTTTGTTTCAGTTGCTTTTTGCTATTTTTAAGCTTTCAGCTAGCCTTTTAAAATGTATCTATCCTTTAGCTACTTCTATACTTAATTTTAGACCATTTTAACTATGTTTTCTATTTATGCTTTTAGTTAGTATTTAGCTACTTTTATCCTCCACCTTTTTGTTTATACATGTTAGCATTAGCTAGCCTTTTGTTAGCTCTTTGTTAGGGTTTTGCTACTTTTAATTTTAAAAATGCTGAGCGCCGTAGTTTTCTTCCTCAGTCAGAGAATCTGATGTACCAGACTGTTTGATTCAAGATGGAGCATGTGGCACTCATCACTACAAGTCTTATGAAAAATTAATCTGTCACGTGCACCATGTGAGCACAGAAAACTGCTTGTAGGCTGATAAATCAAGATGTTTCTCCGCAGACACCTTTGTCTCGAGCAGTAAATCATTTGAACGAGCTCAGAGAATGTTCTTATCGAGCCTCTCCCTCACACCTGGACCAGCTCCAGGGCCGGTGCTAAGGAGCTGTCAGTCAGGAGCTTAAGCTCCTGTGTGTTGGCTCGGGGCACCACTTAACCCCCCACCCCACACCCGCAACAACCGCACCTGACTGAGCTTGTGCTGGGATGTGACTCCACCTCAGGCAAAACAAGACGAGGTTGGATCGACCCGGTATTAAGCCACTGCGTCTCCAACACCGAGGCGTGGAAACAAGAGCTGGACGTTAGGAAAGTGTTCGGCTGTTTGTCTTCACATACTTCCATGTGTTCCTATTTTCCTCAGAGGTCTTGGCAGGCCGAAGTGAAATGTTTTCGCTGGAAAATAAACTAGAGAAGCTTCACGGAAGTTCCTGTGAAAGAGCAGAACTCTGAGTGCTGAAGAACTTTGCTGAAATTTACTGCAGAAAACGAAACTTTGTTGTTAAAGCTAAAATAGAGTACTAGCTGAAAGCTATAAGAAGCAAAGCACCAATTAGAAGCAAAAAGTAGCAAACCCAATGAATAAAAGCTGAAAGAACAGATGAAAGTACAAAAATTATTTGGTGAAAACTAAAAGTAACAAAAGGCAAACTAGAAGCTAAAAGTAAACAAAATGCTGGGTAAAAGTAACAAAAAGCAACCAAAAAGCTTAAAGTAGCAAAAGACTAGTTTAGAGCTAAACAAGTATCTAAAATGCTAAATGTAGCAAACCTTTGCTACAAGTTAAAAGTAGCAGAATAGTAGCCATGAAGCAGCAAAAAGCTAGTCAAAAGGCTAAAAACAGAGAACAGTATTTAAAAGCTAAAAGTAGCAATTGGCTACCTAAAAGTACCAAAAGGCTAGCTAAAAGATAAAAGTAGCAGAATGGTAGCCAAATGTAGCTAAAGGCTAGTTAAAATGCTAAGAGTGGAGAGTATGTAAAAGCTAATAGTAGCAATTGACTACCTAAAAGTACCAAAAGGTTAGCTGAAAGTTAAAAAAAAAGAAAAAAAAAAAGAATGGTAGCTAAAAGTACCATAAGGCAAGTTGAAAGTTAAAAATAGCAGAATGGTAGCTAAAAGTACCATAAGGCAAGTTAAAAGTTAAAAATAGCAGAATGGTAGCTAAAAGTACCAAAAGGATAGCTAAAAGAATAGAGAACAGTGTTTAAAAGCTAATGGTAGCAATTGGCTACCTAAAAGTACTAAAAGGCTAGCTAAAAGTTAAAAGTAGCAGAATGGTAGCCAAAAGTAGCTAAAGGCTAGTTAGTTAATACTGAAAAGTACAAAATTTACAAAAACAAAGTTTTTGCATCACCTGAATGAGCTGAACATTTTGATCTATGAACAGCTAAAACACCGCAAATCATGCAGAAACAGTTGCGTAAAATTCACCGAAATAAAAACAGGAAAACAACGGTGTGAGCGCTGATAAAGAATCAGCCTCGGTTTGAACCAGTTCCACGCCGTCAGCTCTCTGGGGGCTGCCAGAACAAACATGGCTGCCGTCCATTTAAAGGACAATTACAGTAAAAAGTGTACTCCTCTGCTAGCGCCGTTCTGTTTCAAACCCACAGTGAGTAGACGAACACTGGGAGGAGCTCCTTCCACTACACACACACACACACACACTTGGCTTCAGTCGACCGTGAACTCCCAGGCATCCACTTTCACCGAGCCGACTTGTTCTTGCTGCGACCCCACCGTCTGCCGGGCCAAATGGCACAATTATCTGCAATTTATGCTCAGACACAACGGATCACTTCCCGGCTAAATGAAATTCCTCATTAAGAGGAGCAACAAGGAGACGAGCGATAAGGTCAGCGATGTGTTCTGCGGTATGAGCCGAGCGGGGGCACCGTGCACGCCCAACCTCCCCTTTCTCCAGAGCTGAACCTGTTAAAGATGCATTCAGGTTCAGGTGTTTAGGAACAGGAAGCTGAAAAACCTTCACCTATAATCATTTTCTGATTTCCCTCTTCAGGAGTCTAAATGAAATCTCTAACCCTCCTGCTGCCCTTGGGTCAAAACAACCCCCTGAGGCCTCAGAGCCACAGGATCCATCTGACACAGTCTGAACTGGGCTGCAAACTGTTTTATTCTTTTGTCAAGTGAATGTTGATCCCATCGAACAAATGGAACCTGAAGGCTTCATAAGTGCCGGATGTCTCGACATACCTTTCCTCCACGTACCTGTCGGAACACGCAGGCGTCCATGTTCATATTCTTTAATGGGTTAACGCACGGACGGACGCCTAGAGGAGAAAACCCTTGAACTCTGCTGTATTCAACATCTGGTTCAGTTGCAGTCGAACTGTTTTCATTCTGAGCGTTTCTTCTGCTTTTGCTGCGTTTGTTAAATTCACTTCAACACAGGAACAATTTGAAACAAACGTCATCTCAGGGCTCAGTGCAGGAGGAAGACCACAGAGTCTTCTGGCACCGAAGACTTCGTGAAAGACGTTTTTAGACGCACCTGGACCAGGTATTCTGCATCATCTTAGGACGAGATGTTTCTAACTTTAGTGATATTGTTCAGGTGACAGGAAGCAGTAACATTTTTAATTCAGGAGGGAAAAGACACGTCGCAGTATTGACTGCAGCTCTGTCCTTTCTCGACGCAAGATGATCGTAGAGCTCTCATATTTGGGCGTACTTCACTCCACTGAGGTCAGCGCAGACACAATTAGACTCAACGTGGACTCGAAGTGGACGTCAGCGAGCCGTGTCCACGCAAAGATCAATTTTTACGACTGCGTACACGTACTCGGTGTCGCACAATAAACTGCCCGGCGACGGCTTGCTTTGTATGTGACACCAATGTGTTAAATTCTCCTTCTTCATCCCTGGTCTGGCCTTTTCTTTAGTTTTTTTGCCAAACGGCAAGAGATCTCTTCCTCCTCCTTGTCCATTGACGCCATGACTGAAATTGTGAGGAATGAAGGAATTTGTCACGAGAGAATTAAAATCAGGCCCATTGTGGCTGCAGGAGTGTCTGGAGATTTCCTGGTGGGCCAGTCTGATGTGTGGGCTGCAGGACCAGCGCTCCCTGTTTCTTTTATAAATTTTTATTAACAAAATATAAAAACAAAACACCACCGGTAGCTTTTTTTTTTTTTTTTTTTTTTTTTTTGCGACCTGTCAATCAATCCAGTAGGCGTGTCAGCAAATGACCAATCGACGACCTCAATTTGTCCCGAAGGTAAACGCCCCTTGCCTGCGGAGCTGAGCTGCAGCCCATCAGAGTCCACGAGGCTCACGGAGCACACGCAGTACGCTCAGTATGTGGGAGCCTTCAGTCTTAAACACGGCCGTGAAAGGCAGCGGGCGATGTGCATTCCTTCCAGAAGACCTCTAACCTTCATCATTAACATGGTCTCCATTTTGAAGCTACTTTTGAATGTCTGCTGGTTCATGACAGTCCAGTAGTTTGAGTACACATGAACACAGGCGTTAAGGAGCGTACGTCTCTGTTTGACTCCATGCAACACAATCATTTAATTGCATCATCGACTCTAGAGGAGGCGCAATCTGAATATTTTTGATATACCGATGACTTATGTTCATGCATGTCTGCAAACAGCTCAGTTTCTGTGAAGCTCCATGATGGTTGATGATGCTTCGGACATATATTTCATATTTGAGCTGTCAGTTACCGCCCAAAGCGCAAACAAAGCTGACACCGATTCCAAGGTCACTTGTAAACGGCAGATGAAAACAATACGCAGCAGCTGTGTGTGGCTCTGATCACTCACCTGTCATCAGTTTTTATGAAGTGGTCCGGTTGGACCAGGTGAAGCTCTGACGGCTCGGAGCTGCCGGTTGAGACAACGCAGGGGAACTTTACTTGTAAGCTCTTTAAAACACTGGGGTTTAAAAAACATTCAGTTTCTGAACCAGCGTCCTGAAAGGCAACTTTTATCAAAGAAGTGATTTGCAAGAAAGAATAAAAACTGTTTTTTTTTTTTTTAATTGTTTGTATTTTAAAGCAGATTACAGATTTATCTGCTTAAGTGATAATTTATTTGTCCAACCGGCTCAAAGTCAACACCTAGAACCACAACTGTTTGTGTCAGATCAACAGAAACGAAAGATTGAATTTTCTGCTAAAATGCAGCGTCATTCGGGCGGGGGGTGGGGTGGGGGGGTTGCTGCAGAAGTGCTTCACAAAATAGACGACATCCTGAAGAAAGAACATTATACGGAAACATTGAAGAAACTTTTTAAACGGTGGTGGGCACAGATAAACGAAAAGTTAGCTTTGCTAACACATATTCCCCTAAATGAAAAATTAGATTTGCTAACGGTAAACCGCTAAGTGATAATAAATAAATAAATAAATAAAACTGTCACTCAGTCTGCGTCACACATCTTCATCTCGTCCAGCTGAAGCTGCGTCGCCCAATCACGTCATGTCACGTGTACACAGTCAACAGACTCTAACAGACTCTATGAGACGCCCACAACAGAGAGGAACAAACTTGTGAATTTTATTAGCAGACAAAGTTGGCAAAACCTAATTTAGTGGAAGCTAAGCTAATCTTAGCAAAAATAAATAAATAAATAAATAAATAAATTGCTAAACAAAAAATTAGTTCCGTTATCTGTTAGCGGATTAGCAGAACTGTTCCCACCACTGATTTTAAGATATCAGTCAGGAAGGAAGATTGGACACAAATAAATGGATTTTTAAAAAAGATTTTTCAGTCTGGTTTTAAACTACACAGCACCTAAACAGTCTCGGTAAGGGTTTGTAATGACATTATTTTAGCAAATGATTCTGGTCAGTTTGTGATCCTCCTTGACCTAACCTCTGCTTTTGACACTGTTGACCACAGCATCCTTTTGTCGTGGTTAGAACACTGGGTTGGGATTACTGGTGCAATGGTTCCGTTTTTATTGAGCAACAGGAGTTTATGTGCTAATGTTGGTAGTTTATCTGCTGCCTCTTTCCTGCGAGGTTCCGTAAGGCTCTATTCTTGGACACCATCTGTTTTCATTGTATCTGCTCCCCTTGGGGTCTGTTTGAGGGAATATTGTCTTTTGTTTCATTGCTATGCTGATGATTGTCAGATTTATCTGCCCTTAAAACCAAATAGTTCATGCACAATTCACCCTCTGTTTAAATGTCTTGATGACATCAAGGCATGGATGGCTTCAAACTTTTTAAGTTTCAATTATTAGAAAACTGAAGTCGTGTTTATCCCTAGCTCTTCTGCTGTCTTGACTTCCATGAGCCATATCTTAACCTCCTAAGACCCGGACTCT
This sequence comes from Hypsolebias antenori, assembly GCA_031762315.1. Taxonomy (NCBI): domain Eukaryota; kingdom Metazoa; phylum Chordata; class Actinopteri; order Cyprinodontiformes; family Rivulidae; genus Hypsolebias; species Hypsolebias antenori. The sequence goes on along the minus strand of JARVGS010000001.1, from coordinate 34,932,035 downwards.
TGCATATGTGGATGCCAGGTCCTAGGAGGTTAAGCGGTCTGTTACACATCTCAAGATGGTTTTAGACTCTTCTACAAAAAGCTTCTTCCAGTTAAGGCAGATAAGTCAGTGTTGACCAGATCTGACCTTGAAAAAATAGTCCATGTCTTTGTTAGAACATGGCTGAAATACTGTAACACGCTTTATGTTGGGGTCAGTCAGGTCATCCATTTCACATCTACAGCTCATCCAAAATGCTACAGCTCAGCTTTTAACAGGAACTCGTAGGTTTCAGCATATTTCACTAGTTTTGTCATCCCTTCACTGGCTCCCAGTACATATCAGAATAAATTTTAAAATTCTCCTGTTGACCTTTAAGTGCATAAATGGCCTTGCACCCTCACACCTCTCTAACCTACTTCAACCATACTTCTCGGGTACTGAGATGATCTGATCAGCTGCTTTTGGCTGAAGCTAAGAGATCTGACTTTTTCAGTCGTAGGCCCTAAACTCTGGAACAATCTGCCCCCCCCCCAACATTAGACAGGCTCCTTCACTTCCTGTTTTTAAATCTCTCCTAAAAACACACCTGTTTTCACGACGTTTATGAACAACAAAAAAGGTTAAACTGTGTCACGATTTAACCTTTATTGTTTTTATCTACCTGGATGATTGAGCTTACAACCCTTTAAACACATTATGATGTAATTCATTGATTCTCGTTATTTTTGCGTTATGTTTTTATTTTGAAGCTTTTAACTACATATTCTCATTCTTTTATTTCCTGCCTTGCTCTTATTATTAAGCACTTTGGTAACAGCTGCTGTTTAAATGTGCTTTATAAATAAATGTGACTTGACAAAAAAGTCTTCTAGTGGACAATGACGCTAAGAAAACGGTCAAATTAGTTACATAACAGCTTAAGGACAACAAAGTCTGTGTTTTGGATCCATCAAAAAGCCCTGATCTCAGTCCCATAGAAAATTTGGACATTTGGACTCCAAACCTGTTCCACCAGTTCAGCTGGAGGGAATGGGACACAATTCCAGCAAATCACTGGGAGAAGCCTGTGGAAGAAAACCTAAAACTGACCCAAGTCGGACCGTCTGAAGGAAATGCTAACAAATATTAAGAAAACAGATGGAAACCTGTGACTTTTAGGAAAGACTCTAAAAAATAAAAATCCTCTTTCTCTGTTTCTCTTTACCGTTGGGGATCCCAGCAGACCTGAAACTGGAACGACTGCCCGACAGGGAGAAAAGAGTCTGGTTTAGTGGTTTATTATACGGTGGATGTAAACTTCTGGATCTCAAAGAGCCGTTTCATGACCATATTTGCACGAAGTTGTCAATCGGCGGCAGATGAAACAGAACAGAAAGACAAAACAACCGGCGGGGGGGTGGGGTGGGGGGTCAACTCACTCCCTCTGTCCAGAAAACACCAATTCTCTGCTCTGGTCGCCTGTAGCGCTCTGTGCTCGGGCCTCGGGGTTCGTTTACTCAGTGGCGTAATGTTTGTGCTCTCATGCTCTCTCAGAGCAGCTGAGCACAGCCTTTATCTCTACCCCACGCGCGGGGGGGGGGGGGGGGGGGGGGGGGGGGGGGGGGG
>JARVGS010000001.1:34912182-34923696 GCA_031762315.1 Hypsolebias antenori | reverse complement strand
GTAGCTGCACTCACGCAGTGACATGTAGGAGGAGATGTATGAAGGTAGCAGACCAAGAAGTGATTTAAAGATGAAAACGTACCAGTGGAAGAGCCTGCGTGAGGTTAATGTTGTCCAGTTAACAGTGAATACAGGGTGCAATGGTGGGTACGGTAATCACAGCCAGTTATGAATCAATATTATGAACGGTCGGTGGACAAATGGGGCAGAAGATCGGAGCAGAAGGGTGTTTGTCCTTTCATGGCCTTCAAAGTGCATTAAATCCCTGCTTCTGCCTGCATTCTGCATTATTCAGACACAGAACCTGCTTTGACATGTCTGCAAGGATATTTGGGATCTCACTCGTTTGGGTCGTCGGCCACACACGTCCGTTGAGTGCATCGGCTGAAAAGTCCATTTGGGCTTTGATAGATTGCTTCTTGGCATTAGTCCCATCTGAAGCTTAACTGAACTTTGTTTTTTTTTTTTACCTCTTTCAAGTCTGGTCAGCGCATAGTCAAATGGGCACATGCAGATGGTGATTGTTTGGCAAGCCATGTTGCCATATAAATGGATCATCAACCGTGGGCGTTCGCTGACGCAATCAAAGGCACAACACCAACCCGACCCAGCCATCCAACACATTATTATGGCCATGTCCGGTCCCAATTTGGGCCAGGCTAGGCCGGGCTAGGCCAGGCTGGGCCGGGCTTCAGGCCCGAGTTTCAGGCCCGGGTTAGAAATGGGTACGTTCTGTACTAAAATGAAAAATTATATTCCCCCAAATGCTTTAAACGTTGTGTGATTTTTGTCACAGCAGTTTAAATTGTAAATGCATAATGTTAAAGATAAAAACCAAACAAAGACAAAACATCTACAGTATCCTTTTTACAGTGAAGACTGTTCTACTGCTCATAGTAACTCACTCTGAGTCTGTTTTAAATGAGCTAAGATTTTTTTAATGACACATTATACTCTGTATAAGATTTCACCAATAGCACAGTTTTGAGTCAAATTTGTATTGTTAATTATACTAATATTTAGAGAGCTATGAAATGATTTAACCTTTTTTATGTGATATTTTTAACCTATCATAGAATGAATCTGGTCATTGTGATTCCATGAAACCTTCATTATAAAGTATACTGAGATACATACAGCCAGTGATTGTCCAATTTGTCCAGGAGAGCCAACAATACCAGGACGGCCCTGCAATAGAAAGAGGTTTTGTTCTTCTTCGGTGAATCAAACATTAATGTACATGTCTCGTTATGAGACGCATGATGTTTTACATTATGTAATTTTGGGGATTGATGATGCTCTATGATATTATTTCTGACCACATTAATATCCATACTTACTGTGTGTCCTTGAGGCCCCTTCAAGCCTTTGCTTGCTGCTGGTCCAGTGTCACCTCCAGGTCCAAATGGTCCATGCTGGCCAGATAAACCTCTGGGGCCGGGCTCACCCTGTAAATATGGTAAATGGACTTCACTTATAAACACACACACACACACACTATATGTGTATGTGTGGGTGAATGAAATTAACAATACTTTTGAATTATTTTAAGTTTTTTAAAACATATTTAAACTAATTAGTGACAGATCCAGTCAGGCTTGCAGTAGTTTGGTCGGCTCTGAGCCGTTGTCCATTTTAGACGCCATCTCCACGCCTTCTCCACGTCACAAATGTAAACAATACGTTCTGTGTTGAGCATGCATCAGGACATTCTGAGTTTGTTTTCTGTAACTCTGGTCTGAATTTGACCTTCAGTGACAGAATTGTCCAGGATTGCTGGACTTCAAACACCAAACATCGTTTTAATTTAATGTTGGACTAACAGTGAACCAGCTCCTGGTGAGGATCAGTCCAGGTCCAGTGAGGTGCCATATGTTGCCACGCCAACGTTCTCCAGAGCAAATGTAGAAAGCAGGGACTGACAGTGACCCTGGGGTCTCACCACAGAACGCTTCTCAGGAGCCAGAGCAAAGGGAGGGAGAACTTTAAATAAACGTCAGAGTGTTTCTCTTGGAAGAGCTCACCTGCGTACATCACCATCCTGGCTCGGTTAACCATCGCCATGGCAATGAGTCACTGCCCAGCCATTAACACCGAGGGAGGATCGGAAATGTTGACACAAACCTGGCGACACGCTTGTAATGGTCACACACATTCCCTCTGAAAACCCTCGAAATGGACACGAGCATAAAACAGGTCTTCTGGAGTCTGAGGCTCCCGGCGTGGGATGTGAGTGCAGGTGAGAACGAGGCGACAACATGGAAAGAATCGAGTGCAGGTCGTCGGGTCAATCTCTGTCTGTGACCAGACGCCGCTCACAGCTGCTTACACGTGCAACACAGGATTTTCATAAACATACAAGGAAACATACAAGATTTGTGCGCTTTGACAGTATCACACTGAATAAACTAAAGAAGTGTAAAGTTAATTTTTAAGTTTTAACCAGTACGACTGGCAGCAGAATGGCCCCACAGCATGATGCTGCCACCACCATGCTGGCAGTTGTTTCAGTTCTGAGGTCTGAGCTCGACTTCTCCCAACAGACTAACCTTCGTCTCATCTGACCATCAAACTGTTTCCAGAAGACGACCACGTGGACAGCTGCAGGTTTCAGCCCAGAATGAAGGTGCGGCTTTCGGAGGCGGAGCTTCTCAGTCCTCTCGGTCCATGGCGGCGTAATATTGGCTTCACAGCTGGACAGGGTCTCTGGTGTTCAAGCAGGTTCCAGTTGTGGGCAGGCTGGAGCCTGGATGGTTCCTGAGCATCCTGTTTCATCTGCAGGTGACTGATGTGTGTAAATTCTGTCAAACAAATCCATGCAGTCAGTCACCATCACCAACGAGAGGCTAGAAGCTCTCGCATGTCAGTAGTTACATGTAGGCCAATATATTTCAGCCTGATTTAATTATTTTGACTCTTTGTGGATTAAAGGAAATCCACAATAAATTCAAACTTTTGCAACCAGTTCTTGTTTTTACAAACCACCGAAGCTGTTAAAATATCCAAATTAAAATATTTACACTCACAATGAGTGGATGCAAGCTTCTGACCACAACTGGACAAACACGCAAAGATCCAGACAATAGAGGAGGAAGAATAAAGTTTATTTCTCCTCACCTCCAGCTGACAGTCTGTGCAGAACCCTTCCAGGACTGTGAAGCTGCAGGGCCTCAAGGGCGTTCATGGAGGTCAAGCTCTGCTGAACGAGTGGCACAGCGGCGTCCGAGTACAGTGGTGCTAGAAAGTTTGACCTACGACATCGTCAGATGTTCAAGTCACTTTATTTAAATAGTGCCAAGTTCCAACAGAAGTCAGGACACTGAACAGAAACATTCATTCATCAAAAGCCAATTAGTAAAAGTTCACCATCTGCAGAAGCAGCAGATTGTGTTGAATCTTCACTTCATCACAGTCTCCCATCCTGAGCAAGCACGAAGGAGACAGTGGAAAGAAAAACTCCCTTTTAACAGGAAGAAACCTGCAGTAGAACCAGGCTCAGGACGAGCGGTCATCTCTTTGACTGGCTGGGTTTGAGAGGAACAGGAAGTAGAAACAAAAGAACAGAGAATGGCAGGTCCAGGTCCAGGTGTAGGTGCAGGTGCAGGTGCAGGTCCAGGTGCAGGTGCAGGTGCAGGTCCAGGTGTAGGTGCAGGTGCAGGTGCAGGTGCAGGTGCAGGTGCATGTGCAGGTGCAGGTCCAGGTGTAGGTGCAGGTGCAGGTGCAGGTGCAGGTGCACCCGCTATTGGAAGAAAAACAAAAAACACATGTCAAGGATAGAAAAAAGTTACTGGTACAAATACAAAACATAGCGTAGATCAAGTAAAAACGGCAACAGAGTGAAAAAATATGGTCAGTTTGTCCTCCAGCAGTCTAAACCTGTAGCAGCACAACTAAGGGACAGCTCAGGAAACCCAAGCAAACCCGAACTATAGGATTTATCAAACAGGAAAGTCTTACAACTGGAAAATGTGTCAGCATCACGGACAAACTGGAAGTTGGTTCCACAAGAGAGGAGCCTGAGAACTGAAAGATCTTCCTCCATTCTGCTTTTGGAAACTCTAGGAACCACAAGTAAACCTGCAGTTGGAGAGCGAAAATACATCTAATTTAATTGTAATGCACTGAGGCATTGAATGTTTTTTTTTTTTATTTATTTTGTAATACGTTAGTTAGAATATGTATTTTTCAATAAATGCAAACAAAAACCATCCTGATTGTAAAGATAATGAGGTTATTACATAGATAATGACCAACTGACCAATTAATATAGGGTGCGGTGATGGGTACGGTAGTTACAACCAGTTATGAATCTTTGTGCACCATGGTAGACAGCATCCAACATCTGTAAGCAGCTGGCAGGAACATTCATGAAAATAATGCCACCATAATCAATGGCTGGTAGGAAGGTAGCAGCTACAAGGTGTTTCCTGGCATTCTGAGTAAAGTTAAAATGTGCATCAGCTGAAATTCCCAAGTATCTGCAAGAATCCACAAACTCTAAAAGAATACCACGCATGGATGAGATAGGAGGAAGTGATGCTCGTACCAACTTCCTGTTTGAAAACAACATCCCTTTGGTTTTTGTCAGCATTTAGCACCAGTTTGAGATGGAACAGGTCTGACTGGATGATGTCAAATGCAAACTGTAGAAGCTAAAAAACCTTAGCAATTGTTTTAGCTCGACAGTAAACAACTGTGTCACCGGCAGAGATGCAAGGAAACGTCATACATTATTTATATAAACTGTAAAGAGAGTGGATCCTAAAACTGAGCCTTGTGGCACACCATTAGTGACCGTTAAATAGCTAAAGTATTGTTTTAGTATTATGTTTATCATTTCGTCTTATTTCTAAAGTGCAGATATCTGAAATAATGTGCACGGCCTAAATACTTTTTGTAAGCCAAACACCACAGAACAAGCCGTGGTTTTCAAAGAATGCTGCTCAAAATGCGCGCACGCCCAACTGGTCGCTAACACGCTTCAACTTCAGCGAGACTGCAACAATTTGTTTTTAATAATTTTCTCGTGATATTGGGTTAATTTTGAGACGCCAACTCGACTCCTGGAGCGGCAGCTCAGTGAGAAGCTACCTTAAAAGTTTAATGTCAGAGGAAACGTTCATTTCAGATGTTAAAGTTGTCAGAAGACGGTTTATAGAATATATTTAAAAAAATATATTCCATACAACCACACAATGAAGTTTGTTTGACACTCCATCTGGTGACTTCTAGAGCGATATCCGTTTGAAGATTGAGGTCAAACACTCCAAAACGCAAACGTCAACCACCAAAACTCACAAATAAATCCCTGAATCGGTGAAATTAATTCCTGGTCTTCTACATATGGAAACATCTTGAACTGCCTGAGAATCTGTCATGTTGGCTGAAGGTCCTGTTAGTTATGGAAGCCTATATGGGACACTACGGTGAGCCGCAGTCATGTAGCCCTTCCTTCCTTTGGCAGTGCCTGTCTTGTCATCGGTCGGGTTGTGTAAGCGCTGCGGTTTTGGAAAGTTGGCACAGAGACCTCAGCAGTTCCTGCTCCAGAGATTATCCCTATCCCACACTGTTTCAGCTCACAGGACTTTTATAATAATAATTTTACAGTCTGTTTTGAATTTAATCATGTTTTTTTGAGCTGTAAAAGTTCTTATCCTTCATTTCTATGCCCCCCCAGCAGCACCCACACTGACCAGAGCTAACCGTGGAGCAAAACAAAGAACGGGACAAAACAGCCGGAGCAGAGGAGGCGTCTGCGAGTCTACCGTTTTTAAAAATCAGGCTAAATATTTGAAAAAGTTACTAATATGAAATGTCGGAGCACGCCGCTCCAGATCGACCCAAAAACTCCCTGCGAGCCTCCCACAGGTGACAAGCCACCTGGATTTCATTTGACGATTTAATGACTTAATGCCTTAATCACCGCAGCTTAAAGTTTCTCAGCTCCTCCCCATCAAAACAAACCTCCAACTGACTCTTGTTGCAAAGAACGAAACATCAGATCAACAGCAGATCTATTGTTGGAGGCTTTTAGAACGACAGGATTTAGAGGAGCGGCCCAGTTTAAAGACTGAAGGTTTAAAGCTCAAGTCTTAACCCGTCGTGTTTGTCAGAAATGCCTGTTTGCTCTTTTTTTTGCTGAATGTCTCCACTTGTGTCACCCCAGGCAGCAGCTGTGTGTGTACACGTCTGAGGAAGAAACACTCCAGGGTTACCTGCAGGGTACACAGAAGGTATTTGGTACCACTGCTACCACGTACCCCCTCCCTAACACCAAGCGGGAGGCGTGGATCAGGTGTTTCCCTCCTGGAGGCCATCGTGTACCTGAGAAGCTCCGGACCTCTCCGGGGGGTTGCCCAGACTTTCCTGGTTCATGGCTCATCTGCTGGGCCTCCTCTGGTCCGTGTAAATAAAACCTACTGAGCTCTGCACCCGTCATCGGGTCAGAAACATCTGGACGACCGCTGCAGATTATAACGGGTCAAACAAACCGGTGAACACCCCCGCGACACTTAAAGGTTCTCATCACAAAATATGAAGTCAAACAATAAAAGTTAATCTGAACCGCATCAAATGCTGCAGTTTTAAAGTGTTTACTCCCGTAGTTCTCCAGATGTATTCAATGCTGAAATGCAAGTTCACACTCAGTATAAACAAACTCCACTGAAGTCCCTGAAAATCACAAATTTAATGTCTCGTTTACTTAGTTAGCTTAGTTTGATCATTTTAGCTTCAAGCTAAAATTAGCTTTTGGTTACAGTTTTACTCATTTCATTAGCTTTTAGTTTCTGTTTCACAAACTGTCTTTTTATTTACCCTTTATTTATACATGTAGTCTCATTGAGTCACGAGGTCTCATTTTCAAGAAAGATATATTTTAGACAGACAACAATATACAACAATAAAAAGCTATTGTAATAAAAATAGTGTTATAAAACCACTGTTCCTTTTAGCAGCTTGCTCCTGTTAGAAGCATGGTCCTGTTAGCAGTGTGGTCCTGTTAGCAGTTCTGTTAACAGCATGGTCCTGTTAGTAGCATGGTGCAGCTAGCAGCATGGTGCTGTTGGCAGTGTGGTTCTGTTAACAGCATGGTCCTGTTAGCAGTTCTGTTAACAGTATGGTGCTGTTAGCAGTGTGGTTCTGATAACAGTGTGGTCCCATTAGCAGTTCTGTTAACAGTGTGATGCTGTTAGTAGCATGGTGCAGCCAGCAGCATGGTGCTGTTGGCAGTGTGGTTCTGTTAACAGCATGGTCCTGTTAGCAGTTCTGTTAACAGCATGGTCCTGTTAGCAGAACTGTTAACAGCATGGTCCTGTTAGCAGTTCTGTTAACAGCATGGTGATGCTGTTAGCAGTTCTGTTAACAGCATGATGCTGTTAGCAGAACTGTTAACAGCATGGTCCTGTTAGCAGTGTGGTCCTGTTAGCAGTTCTGTTAACAGCATGGTGTTGTTAGCAGAACTGTTAACAGCATGGTCCTGTTAGCAGTTCTGTTAACAGCATGGTCCTGTTAGCAGTTCTGTTAACATCATGGTCCTGTTAACAGTTCTGTTAACAGCATGGTCCTTTTAGCAGTGTGGTCCTGTTAGCAGTTCTGTTAACAGCATGGTCCTGTTAGCAGTGTGGTTCTGTTAACAGCATGGTCCTTTTAGCAGTGTGGTCCTGTTAGCAGTTCTGTTAACAGCATGGTGCTGTTAGCAGATCTGTTAACAGCATGGTCCTGTTAGCAGTTCTGTTAACAGCATGGTCCTGTTAGCAGTGTGGTTCTGTTAACAGTGTGGTCCTTCAAGCAGTTCTGTTAACAGCATGGTCCTATTAGCAGTTCTGTTAACAGCATGGTCCTGTTAGCAGTGTGGTTCTGATAACAGTGTGGTCCTGAGGCCATAGTCCTGGAAAGAAGCCTCACCTTAAGTGTGAGTTCTGACTATTGGAACTGTTAGTAGTCCAGTGCCAGAGGACCTTATGTCCTGGGGATTTGTAGTGTCCTTAGGGTTCGTAGGGCAATAGCAGCTCTGCAAGCTAATTGTGCAAGACCATTGAGACATTTAAAAAGCACTAAAATAATCTTAAAATCAATCCTGAGGTGCACAGGGAGCCAATGCAATGAGTTTAAAACAGGTGTAACATGAGCCTGCCTTCTGGTCTCGGTTAAAACACGAGTAGCAGAATTTTGTAACAGCTGAAGGCTGGACACATTTTTCTTAGGGAGACCAGAAAGCTGTGCATTACAGTACAGTAGTCTAAGTGACTAGAAATAAAAGTGTGCATCAAAGTCTCAGTATTGATGAGAGAAAGAAGAGGGCGGACTCTGGCTATATTTTTTAGATGATAAAATCCTGTTTTACTATACTGTATGTTTAATGTGAGGAATAAAATTAAGCTCAGAGTCAAAAAGAACCCCCAGGCTTCTTACATTTTTAGAAGGTTTTAAAAACAGAGATTGTAATTTCTGAACTGTATTTTCTTTTTGAACCTTAGGTCCAATGAATAAAAATTCTGGTTTGTCCTGGTTTAGCTGGAGAAAGTTCTGTGCCATCCAGGATTTTATGTCTGAAATACAATTAAAAAGTGCAGTGATTGGCCGGGGGTCATCATGAGATAATGAGATGTATAGTTGTGTGTCATCAGCATAACTGTGGAAACTTATCCCATGGCTCCTGATGACTCCACCAAGCGGCAACATGTACAAATTAAAAAGTACGGGGCCTAAAATAGAGCCTTGGGGGATGCCGTAAGTAGCTTCATGGATCTGTGAGGAGCATGTATCCATACTTACCATAAAGGTTCTATCTGTGAGATAGGAGCTGAACCACAGAAGAACTGTACCAGAAAGACCGACCAGGTGTTGTAATCTATTTAATAGAATTTGATGATCTATGGTCAAAGGCTGCACTCAGATCCAGTAGAACAAGGACTGAGAGCATGTGTGAGCATTCGCGCTTTATTTGGTAGTCGATTGTCAATTTGTTTTTTCTCCATTTCCTCTGCTTTCCTGCAATTTCTTTTGAGTTTCTTTATGTCTTCAGTTTTCCATGGGCATACTCGTTTATTAAAAACTTGTTTTGAAAATAGTTCTGGTATATGATCAAGGTTTGTTTTCAGTTTGTTAAAAAATTGACTGACCATTGAATCGCAGGAAGCAGTTAAAACAACAGGCGGGTTTTGGTTAAAATCTGTAATAAAATGATCAATCACCTCAGGGGTAAGATGGCGCCTCCTGACAGTTCGAACCGCGTCTTTCCGCTGAATCAAATCAGTGACATTAAAAAACACACAGTAGTGGTCAGACACAGCCAGGTCAACAACAGAGGACACAACAGAGGCCAAGCCATAGGTCACAACAAGGTCAAGGTTGTGTCCCCTGTTGTGAGTCGGCTGCTTGACTGCTGAATAAAATCCATACAGTTTAGAATTTCTAAAAACTGTTTAGACAAAGAGTCTGATGGATTATCAACATGCAGATTAAAATCACCAGTCACAAAAATCTTATTATACTTAGCATGAATAAAACATAAGAACCCTGAAAACTCAGTCATAAAATCAGCAACATGTCTGGGTGGGCTGTAAATAGTAACACAAATTATTGGCAAGCTGCTGAAAACAAAGGTGTGATGTTCAAAAGAAGGGTACTGATCGAATGAAATATCTTTAACAGCCAGTAAAGTATTAGAAATTGAAGCAGTGCCACCACCTTTTCTGTCACTTCGAGCATTAAAAGAACATTTAAAACCAGGTGGAGAGGCCTCAGTAAGAACAAGTGGTGCATCTGCACCTAACCAAATTTCTGTTAAAAACAGACAATCCAATTTAAAATCTGAAATCAAATCATTTATCATAAAAGATTTGTTTAAAAGAGAGTGGACATTTGAAAGAGCCATAATGAGAGAGGCAGGTGAACAGTTAACAGTAGCTGTGGGTGATAAATAATGTTTTGCTAAAGATCTAAGGTTATTAAAGTTTACTGAACGAGTGTGGTTATGTATGGTTCGCTCCCTGTATGTAGTCCGAACTGAAATTAATTGGTTTCTGGGAACAGATGGGCCTGGTCCAATGTTATGTGTATAACAGTTACAAGAGGGACTATAAGAGCCAGACCATGTATACATCAGTCAGTCGCAGACTGATCAGATGTAGTGACATGATTACCAGATATGGATGATGAGGTTGTGTGCTGTAGTTTGTAGTCCATGTTAGCAGTTAGAATACGGGTACCTGAGTTGTTCAGATGGAGGCCATCAATCCCAGACCAGTACCAGACTCACCTCACCACCGGATGAAGAGCATCTCAGCGTGACCTCAGCAGAAGTAAGGAGTACTTTCAGGAGGATTAATCCTCACAAAGCAACTGGCCCAGACAACATCCCCGGGGAAGGTGCTGAAAGACTTTGTCGATCAGCTCTGCGAGGTGCTGGCCGACATCTTTAACACTTCACTTACCCTGGAGACAGTTCCCACCTGCCTGAAGACCGCCACCATCATCCCAGTCCCGAAGAGCTCTACAGTGACTGGTCTGAATGACTATCAGCCAGTAGCCCTCATCCTGAAAGTTGCTAAATTCTTCGAAAAACTGGTCATGACACACATCAAAATAACCATCAACATCAACGAGGACCCTCATCAGTACGTATACAGAAAGAATCGATCAACAGAGGATGCCATCTCCTCTGTGGTCCACACTGCTCTCATTCACCTGGAGCAGAAGGACTCTTACATCCGTATGCTCTTTGTGGACTTCATATCTGCCTACAACACCATGATCCCTCAAACACCTATGGACAAACTACTCACACTAGGACTAAGCCCCTCCATTTGCAACTGGGTCTCAGACTTCTTAACAAACAGACCTCAGTCAGTGAGGATCCACAACTTCTCCTTCTCCACCATGACCCAGAGCACTGGCTCTCCTCAGGGATGTGTGCTGAGCCCTCTCCTGTTCACTCTGCTCACGTATGATTGTGCGCCTACCCATCCAGGCTGTCATATCATAAAGTTTGTAGATGATACAGTGGTGGTGGGATGCAACACAAACAACGAGTCCAGCTACAGGCAGGAGGTGGAACACCTGGAGAGATGGTGCAAAGAGAACAACCTTCACATCAATGTGAAGAAGATGAAGGAGATTATCGTGGACTTCAGTAGGAACAAGCACACCTACGACCCCACCCCCCAAACATAGGAGAATCTACAGTGGAAGTTGTCTCCAGCTACAAGTACTTGGGTGTGCACCTGAATGACAACCTCAGCTTGGGCAGCAACACCACCAGCCTGATCAAGAAAGCTCATCAGAGACTCTACTTCCTCAGGCATCTGAGACGAGCTGGTCTGGGAAGCTCAATCTTCACCTCCTTCTACAGGTGTGCAGTGGAGAGTATCCTGTGCTCCAGTATCAACGTGTGGCATGGAGGCTGCACAGCTGCAGAAAGAAAAGCTTTGCAGACAGTGGTGAAGGCTGCACAGAAGATGTTGGAGTCAGTCTCCCCACCATCACAGACATTTACACCTCCAGATGCAGGAA
>JARVGS010000001.1:34714560-34729631 GCA_031762315.1 Hypsolebias antenori | reverse complement strand
CTTATACCACTATTCCTACTTCCTACTAGGTGGTTTTTCACTTATCACGGGGCTTCAGGGTATGAATCCCCCACATTAATGAGGGATAGCTGTTTTTGTGTTTTTTTTTTTAAGTCATCTGATTGTGGCGTGGTGGGGCAGCTTGATTTGGGTCTGCAACAAAAGTTATTCAGTTGTAGATGTACATCCAGTGGTTTCTTTCTGCAGGTTTCATTCATTCAACCTTTATTTATACAGGTGAGTCTCATTGAGTCATGAGGACTCATTTACAGAAGAAACTTAAACAAAAATCTGTCCAGAGAATTCGGCCACAAACGTGAACTTGTGTTTTCATTGTTGGCTGAGAGTGATAATAAATGTATCCAACAAGGCTGAGGCAGGTCCTGTGGATGGATTCTTCTTGTTGAACGTTTCATCTTGTATCCAAAAGACTTTGTCAGACTGAGGAGCTGCAACACACTCAGTCACCTTCAATAGCACCTAGCATAGTGGATCAATCAGTTTGCTGGCGACACCACCGGTCGTTAGTGACCTGATGGCCGCTTGCTATTCACAGAGGGCTGAGTGATGCTAGTGTGACCGACTATACCTTTTTATTACTCTGCGTTGTGTTCTGCCATGTGGTGCATGAAGGAAGACAGATGATGAACCTGGTTACAATCCAGAACAGAGGAACTGCAGTGTCTCCCAGCAGCCTGGTCCCAGACACTTCCCTCCAGTAGCCCAGAGCAGCATCTCGCCTGTTTCTGAACACGCCAGGCTACGTGACCACACTGTGTGGGCTGCGTTCAAGTGCCATAGGAAATACTTACTGCACTGCTCAAACAGGTACAGATACAAAAAAATGAACTGATTTTGTGAAATCCAAAGGATTACTTAAAATTAACCTGTTACATTAATAAAAATGACTTTGTAAGAGGGAGGCAGTAGCTTGAGGGATGCTTGACAGAAGCGGTGTATGCTCTGTTCACACAAGGAGAGCTGTTGGTCAGGCCACTTCTTGTTGCTCTCTAAAATAGATGTTGAATCAAGTGTTTACAAATGTAAGTAAATGTAAATGTTTGACAGCCTGTTAAAATACACCAGAATGCAGGAAAAAGAATCTACTTTATTCAATATTTTTTAATAAAGAAGCCACCACCACCACCAGCATGCCCCCCTCCCCCCCACATTACAAATGCTTCTGATGCCAATGCATGAGATGTTCACCTGAAGCTTTGTGAAGAAAAGAAAAGCAGTGAGCAGTTTGCCTGTTTCAGTGGATTTAGCTTCTGCTGTAAGTTTCAAGAAACGTGTCGGTTCAGGAGGTTCCAGAGATGATTAGCGTCCCTGTAGTAGACCTAATGTCTGAGTTTGGTTGGTAATGACACTCACAGCGTGAGCAGCATTTTATCCTGCAGAGATATAATTGTAATCAGACCTGAAGACAGATAGCACGGGGGGGAGTGTAGATGGAGCACATTTGCACATTCAGTCATGCCGTTTCCAGAAGACAACGACCGTTTCCTTTGTTTCTTCTGTTTTTGATAAACGAGGTAATAAAAATGTTCCGTTTTCTTCTTAACAGCATCAAAACAGCAGCTGCTGTTAAAGTATCTTCAGCAACACGTACAGAGGAGCGACCACGGTACGGTAACAGAGCTTTAAGAACACCACAGAGTGAAAATTCATAAATCAAAACTGGATTTCCCACAGCTGTTTTGTTAGCTTGTAAAAAGTTAATGCTCGTATTAACATTGTTAATTAATACCTTGTTGACCTTCTTATCACCCGCCGTTGACGGGCACTGATGCTTTTATGTGTCTTGGCATTCACGTGTCTGTTTGATGGATGATATCTGATTAAACCTACAAGTATTTTGTTCTGTGCACGTCTACAACTGACTCGCTTTTGGTAAAAATCTGATTCGTGAGGGCCACTGTACAGCCAGGTCATAAATTTGGTGTGGTAGTAGCTGAGAGTCTTTCACAGCACAGACTCTGAGCGTGACTTCTTGCAGAAATCTGTGAAAAAACTGCTAAAACCGCTACAAGTCTGCACGAGTAAAAGTCTGTATGCAAGGCAGCTGGTGATATGTATTCATTCGAGGAATACTAGACCTTTCATTTTAAAAGAAGCGGTCCGTTCTGGTGCGTCACGTCGAACACCTCATCATTCCTGAGGTCCTAGCGTTGTCTTATTTTTCTCCACTCTGTTCCAAACTGTGCTGAAGTGGTTCGCAGTCTCGATGCACCATCTTGGAAAATCAAGAGATGCACTCGGGGCAGTTTGTCCGATCCTTCTTTTTGATTGCGTTTGCGCTCTCGGGAGGCCCACTCTTGCCAATCAGCGGCGCTTAAAAACCTACTTGTGTGTGCAGTCATGGAACCAGAGTCCAGGTCTGGCCATCTGCCACATCTGGGACCGGAGTCAAAATGAATTTTCCCACCAGAAATAAGCGATTATGATGGCCGGGCACTCGTTCTCGGGGGCGCCGCCGTGTCATCGCTTCTTATTACTGCACTCATTTAATCATACAGCAGGGAGCTACCGAACCCTCTCTCGTGAGATTTACACGCTACAGGATCAGAGGTTCTGCTGAGTCCAATGGGAAATGCTTTATTTCTTTATGAACGTCTTTAATTTAACAAGAACCTCCCTTTCCACCCCTCACGAACCACCAGCTGTATCAAGAGAATTGCATTGTTTAACTAGAGAAAATGCATTTCCTGCAAAAACGTTGTGTGAGCGTTTTATTGCAGAACTTTCTGAAAAACAGCTGTAATTAGCAAAAAAAATAAATGGTGAAATGGACGAACAAGCCCAAGTTCACAGAAGAAAGCAGAAAAATACATATTTGCTTAATTTGAATTTGGTTTAAATAGAAAGAAATTAGCACAAAAATAGGAAATCAACAAAAAATAGCAGAAAAGAAGCTTAATGTACCAGAAGAAAGAAACAAAAAGCTGAAATGAGCTTGATAAATGTAGAACTAGTTGAAAAAGCTACATTTAGCATAAAACAGCTGAAATGTTGAAATAGCAGAAAAAGCTGAAAGGAGCATAACAAGCTGAAATTAACACAAATAAGTTAACTGGGCTGAAAGTAGCCGAACTTACCACGAAAATTTTTAATTTATCTGAAAACGGCTTAAATTAGCTAAGAATACTAAAAAGCTAGCTGAAAATTTAGAACAAGCTTAAATTAGCAAAATGAAGTAAAGAGAGTACATGACTGTCCAATTAGGCTGAAAGAAGCAGAAATTAGCACAAACAAGTGAAAATTATCTGGGAAAAAAAAAAAGCTGAAATTAGCAGAAAACAGCTGGAAAATAGCTAAAGAAGCCGAAAGAAGCTGAAATTATCAGAAGCAGAGAGAGCACATTTTTGCTGAATTAAACTGAAAAAAGTTGAAATGAGTGCAAAAATTGTGGAATTTGTTGAAACGGTTAAACTAAAATAAATAGTAGCTGAAATAACAGAAACAAGCAGAAATAAGCTGAAAGGAGCACAACAAGCTGAAAATAGCCAAACGACGTTAGAAGAAGCACAAACTGTTGTAGTTAGAAGAAAGAATCTGAAAGGAGCACAAAACAGCTGAAAGAACAGCTGAAATTAGCTGAAATTACCTGGTAGAAAAAGTTTAAATTTGTACAAAGAAGCTGAAAGAAGCTGAAGCAGAACAAAATGTGAAAGGAGCGGTAAAAGGTTGTAAACACATCTAAAGACTTGAAGGATGTAAAATGAGCTCCATTTATTTTATGAGGAAAAATGGCAGAAAAGGCTAAATATTTCAAACAGCTGAAGCTGCACCGATACCAAAAGTCACAGCAGGATTGTCGTGAAAGAGCCGAACGTTTTGATTTATGATTTGTTGAAATAGATGAAAACTGCAGAGCGATGCTGAAAAACATACAGAAGAAGAATGGATCAGAGTAGAGTGAACGCTTCATGAACATCCAGACAATAATAATCAGTGGACAGAGCTGAGATGTTCTAACCAACGTGAAAAGAGCCGACAGTTTTTGAAGGTTCAGCCCATTTCTGGCCCAGTTTTGGCCACAGGGTCGTTGGCGCTCGGACAGGCTGCTCTGGATCTGCCACGCGACTAACACGCTGCTGGAACAGCCTCCTTGTTGTCTAAATGAAGAACTTTAAACTTTTTATGATGCTCAGACTGCAGGACACAAATTCAAAACAGCTGATATTTTAAAAATATGCCTAAAGATGTTCTCTTTTTTTATTTTAAACTCTGTAATTCACAAAATTCTGAGATTTTTTCTATAACTAAGACTTTAAATTAAATCATCATATGTTGAGAAATGTTTTTGTTCAGACCTTGAGAATAACATGCAGACTTGTGTTTCTGTAGAGGTTGGAGCCCAGGAATGCAGGAAGACAAGAGGAACTTGAAAGATAAACAAAAAAAACTTTATTTAACACAAATAAAACTCACAGACTCGCTGCGAAACACGAAGGAAACTGTGACTTGTGGCGTGAGGCCAACAATGAACCACTGAAGACATCGAGTAGAGACCTGGCCTGAATATACGAGAGAAGAAAATGCTTCTGAGTTTGACAGATGGATTCATGCAGCATCTGCAGTATTATGGTCTCTGTGCTGGTCCATTGTAGTGAAGAGGAGCTGAGCTGTAAGGCAAAGCTCTGTTTACCAGTTGGTCGATGTTCCTCCCCTCCCCTCTGGTCATGAACTCTGGTAGTGACTGAAAGAATGAGATCATGGACACAGGAGTTTGAAAAGAGTTTCCTCTGCAGGGTAGCTGGACTCTCCTTTAGTGACAAGGTGAGAAGTTCAGTTATCAGGAGAGACTCAGAGTAGAACCACTGCTCCTCCACATTGAGAGGAGCCGGTTGAGGAGGTTTGGGCATCTGGTAAGGATGCTCCCTGGGTGCCTCCCTAGGGAGATGCTTCAGGCATATTTGACAGGGAGGAGACCCTGGGGAAGACCCAGGACACAATGGAGAGACTACGTCTCTCTGCTGTGCTAGGAACACCTTGGAGTCCCCTGAGACCTGAGTCCAGAACAGGATGATGGATGGAGGATGGAGAATGGATGGATGATGGATGAATGGATGGCTGATAGATGGATGGATGGATGAGGATTGATGGATAGATGGATGGATTTATGGATGATTGATAGATGGATTGATGATGGATGGATGGATGAGGATCGATGGATGGATGATGAATGGATTAATGGATGGATGATGGAAGATTGATAGATGGACTGATGGATGATAGATGAGGACTGATTGATTGAAGGATGGTTGATGGATGATGGATGGATGATTGATGATGGATGGATGAAGGATGATGGATGGGTGATGGATGGATGAGGATAGATGGATGATGGATTGATGGATGGATGATGATGGATGGATGGATGATGGATGATGGAGGATGGATGGATGGATGGATGAAGATTGATGGATAGATGGATGGATTTATGGATGATTGATGGATGATTGATGGATGGATGATGGATGATGGATGGATGATTGATGATGGATGGATGAAGGATGGTGGATGGATGATTGATGATGGATGGGTGATGGATGGATGAGGATAGATGGATGATGGATTGATGGATGGATGATGATGGATGGATGATGGATGATGGAGGATGGATGGATGGATGGATGGATGAATATTTATGGATAGATGGATGATTTATGTATGATTGATGGATGATTGATGGATGATTGAAGTATGGATTATGAATGGATTAATGGATGGATAGATGAGGACTGATGGATGGATGGATGATGATGGATGGATGGATGATGATGGATGGATAGATGGATGGATGGATGAGGATGGATGGACGATGATGGATGGATGGATGGATGAGGATGGATGGATGATGAGGATGGATGGATGATGATAGATGGATAGATGAGGATGATGGATGATGGATGGATGATATGGATGGATGGATGATGATGGATGGATGATGGATGATAGATGGATGGATGATGGATGGATGAATTGATGATGGATGGATTATGATGATGGATGGATGAGGGTGGATGGATGATGGATGGATGAATTGATGATGGATGGATTATGATGATGGATGGATGAGGATGGATGGATGAGGATGGATAGATGATGGATGGATGGATGAGGATGGATGGACAATGATAGATGGATGGAAGAGGATGGATGGATGAGGATGGATGGATGGATGATGATGGATGGATGGATGGATGGATGATGATGGATGGATAGATGGAAGATGATGGATGATGGATTGATAGATGTATGATGATGGATGGATGGATGAGGATAGATGGATGATGATGGATGATGATGGATGGATGATGGATGGATAGATATGGATGAATGGATGATGGATGGATAGATATGGATGAATGGATGGATGGATGGATGGATGGATGAGGATGGATGGATGATGATGGATGATGATGGATGGATGATGGATGGATAGATATGGATGAATGGATGTATAGATATGAATGAATGGATGATGGATGGATGGATGGATGAAGGATGGATGGATATGGATGGATGAAGGATGGATGGATGGATGGATGGATGGATGATGGTGTGTTACACTTCAGTCAGCTGCAGTAAATTGTTCCAGCTTCTTTTTGGTGACTCATCATTTGTTTCTTTCAGTCTCTGCTTAAAATGGAAACGTTCCAGAAGCAGCTTTTTAAATTCAAACTGCAGAGTGTGGAAATCTATGTGAAGTGCTAAAGCAGCTAAAGCAGCTAAAGCAGTTAAAGCAGCTAAAGCAGCTGAAGCAGCTAAATTCCCACGCTCCCCTCCTCCTGAGGGTCATCAGCTGCGTTTCACTGTTTAAAGCTTGGAAGTGAAAAAGCTGCAGATGGAAACAAAACGTCTTCGACGGCAGAACAAAAGGACCCGTTTGTTTTTTTTTTCAAAAGCTTTCAGGAGCTCTTTGAAGACGTTTAAACATCAATACTAACCAGCTTCAACCCTGTTAGCAAAATATCTCAAGAACGACTGGATGAGTTTTAATGAAATTCTCAGGGAAATATTCACTTTACATACGACTGTTGAACATTTGGAGGCAAACAGACCTGAAAAAACACTAAATGTTTTTTTTAAATTCAGACAGATTTACATAACTTCTAATAAACGTTGATGTCGCTGAAACTGATTCTGAACTCTTGTCAGTTTTTAACATCTTGGTCCATTTGAGCTGAAACTTGGTGGCTGATGTGCATTTTGTTAAGAAATATTAGGCCTCTAATATTTTTTAACCTCCAAAGCAGCGATTTGTGCAGCGAGTACTTCTCAGTTTTTTAATAAATCCAACCTTTACATCCTCAGCTCTGCACAGACGGAGGAAAACATATTTTGCTCAGTTACATTTTTTTTAAAACTCAGAATAAAAATCCTGTCTCTGCTTTTCCAGCAAAAATCAAATCTTACCTCCGTCGCTTCGACTGGATTAAAATAAAGAGCGGCGGGTGTGGATGGTTTAATAAAACTCTGCCTCTGCTGCACGGGGGCCGCGGTTTGATCTGGATTTAATGATGCTACTTTTCTTCGTCACTGTTTGACCGGAGCAACACACTGGAAAACTAACGCGAGCCTGGGTGCGTCGTAGGTTCAGCAAAGCCTGATGGGATAATTATGATTTAAAAACATGGACGCTTCAATCAAGCTTGAAACAACACGGCAACAAGATTCCTCCTAAATTAAAAGCACCACAAACAATCACCGTTAGCTTGCGCGTGTGTTAGCCTGTTTGTTAGCAGAGTCTCATGAGCCACTAGATTTTAATGAAACTCCCAGAAGAAGATAATCATTTGATTGTACTTCTACAACTGAGTAATGTTTAAAGAATATGGCTGCAGCTGATTCACCTCAGAAAACACTGAAACTGCTGTGGTAGTAGCTGAGAGTTGTTCCTAACACACACTTAACACATGGTGTGACACTGTGAGATGCACTGGAACAATGTTTTTTAGGGTTTCACAGAAATGGTTGTCATTTCTCAACCTGAAGTGAACTTCAATACTCGTTAGACACTGTTTTTTATTTATTTGTTTGTTGTTGTTTAGTACGAGATGGAAAGTTTTAGGACCGGATGTGAGATTGGGTTTGAAGACAGGTTAAAAGTTTGAAAAATTAATTAAATGCTGAAATCTGAGCCGTTCAATTTCCCATGATATGCATATCCTATAATTACAAAACGTGGAAGAACATTTTAAATTTTAGGAAATTTGGCACAAAACACATGATTCTACTCATTTTTTTAACCGAACGGGCAAATTTAGTTTTACCGGTAAACTTTACTCGGACAAAGTGAAACAGGAAGCATCGCTTCTCGTCCGTGTGTAACATCTTATTGGAGCCGTCGTGTCTCAGATATCAACTGGAAGACAGTCTGGATGACCCCCCATAGATATTTAATTGTAAATAAAGTGAAGGAAGTGTCATTTAAGATTATTCATGAAATTTACCCCGCTAAACATTATATGGTCACATTTAAAAGAGACATAAATATTAATTGCAGTGTTTGTGGTGACCTTCCAGAAACTGTGACATCTTTTTTGGCACTGCCCTTTCACATGCAGCTTTAGGAAGGAGATTAGCAGGTTTATTAATAAACATATTTTAAGGGATTTTCCCTTACGTTGTGAAAATGTTTGTTTTTCTAGATTCCCCAGAAAGGCTGCTAAATGTTTTTTTTAATTTTTATTTTTTATAATAATAAACTTGCTAATTCTTTTGGCCAAATTTTTTCATTCATAAATGTAAATTTACTTACAAAACGCTATGTTTTCTTCATTTTATTAAGGATGTGGAACTATATGTAAAGTTAATAACAGACTCTATCAACAAAAAGGCCCTCAGGACAATTTCTATCTGTAAATCTTTGCAAATATTTGTTTAAAAAAATCACACCCCTGGTTGTTTGTTCATAAAAGTGTTGTGTTTGTCTGTAGATTCCATTATTTTGTTTGTTGTATACTTATCAGTTGACTTAATAAAGTTTTTTTTAATGAAACAGGAAGTGACATCAAAGGTGGACTCTTTAATAATGGGAACTTCCTGCTCTTTGTTTCTTGCTATAATATTTGTACTTTGACTCTTCTTGTGTCTCTGACAGACTCAAAATAATCTGAAGAAACATTTTCCTCTGCCGTCTGTTGTTAATTATTACAGAAAGCTCTGTTCCTTTTTGGTCATCACTTCCTGTTACTACTCATGCAAACATCTCAACAACTGTTTATCTCCGCGGTGTGAAATTTATTTTGCAATATGTTCATTCATATTTATTACAAAAAAATGATGCCACAGTCTCTTTAAGCCTGTTTTCAAGCAAATGATAAATTAATCTTTCTAACCACTCCCACTGCTTTACAACACAATCTGTGCCCTCATTTACCTATTCCCACAGCACTCTGCTATATTGGTGCCCAATACGTTGATCGTAATCTACCAGTCAATCACGCAGTATGGGTGGATCTCATGGCATAAAAAAAAATAGATCAGCCTATCGTCCATCATCATTATGAAATTTGTCAATTGACATGCAGGGCAGCCAGTCTGAGACCAGACCTTTTCTGATGCATGTGCATACTACCGTGCAAAAAACTAGCAAGCTACCAAGTTACCTAGTTAGTGTCCAACTTATTTCTTCTAAACTCAAGAAATTATATAAAATGAGGTGAGATGGACCAAGTAAGAAGCAAAAACCCTACCACTTCCATACGGAACGGGAAAAGGAATGTATTCCCACGATGTCATATCTGCCATTGCTATTCCAAAGAAGGGAAATGCGGAGCGGCATTTTGGGACTGTTAACAAAAACTACAACACTGACTTCCTTCCGAAAAGCAAGCTGAGATAGAAAAAGGCGAAGGAACTAAAATCCCAGTCATCCGGACAGCGGTCATTTATCTTTCATCCGACCACAAAAGCGAAGGCTTCTACCCAAGCATCGTTCCAAGTGAGTCACTTCATTGTTAAGCACAAGAAATCCTTCCAAGATGGAGCGATGGGAAAAGGCATTTGTTGAAGCAGCTGACTCTATCCAAGACTTTAAAACAAACCAGAATCATGATCTTCCATCAAAGCTCTCCAGGTATCAAGGAGTACACAGCACTGTGAAGCCACGTCCGAGGATTTGACCCAGCAGCTTTGAAAGGATACTGTGGACTGCGAGTGTTTCTCCCTGGAATTGGACGAGTCTACAGACACATGTGGCGCAGCCTAGTTGTACACTTTTATTTGGATGGTGTTTAACAATACTGTACCTGGAGTGGAGGCTGAGATTTTGACACTAGTTCAGCTTCAGGCCGGGGCTCGTGGACATTTCTGGAATCTGCTCACAGAGCAACTTGGGGAACGGTGTTACCTCCTTGACTGCGTTATTCGGCTCCACGTATTTATGCGAGTCGGCCTTTTCCCACCTGAAGATTCTTTAGTCCAAACACCGTTCCACCATGATGAGCATTTGGAAGCGTGCTTGAAGCTGAGCAGCTGTCTGGACCATGCATCCCTGGCCGATTCCATTCAGTGCACGTCATCAGAGCAAGGTGACGACACAACATGTACAGAGATGTATTGCGCAATATAGGTTCATGCAGTTATGCAAGGTACATCAACACGTATTGTACGAATAAAGAATACTTAATATGTTTATAAAGACGTACCGGTATATGTTTTGTATTTTTACAGTAGGTAGATCACGTTGACTTGGTCGTTTTAAAAGTAGCTTGCATGCTGAAAAAGTGTGTGCACCCCTGCTCTACTACGTCTTTACAGTCTAACCTGAATGTCGAGTCTAAAGAGTCCATGCTTTTGATTGCATTCGCACGTCAACGGCAACGAGGGGTTCAGCGTCTCGCCCACTTCGACATGTGACTGCAGACTATCAGGAATCAAACCTCCGGCTCTCAGGGTGGAAAACGACTGCTCTAATCTCTGATCCGCAGCCGCCCCTACAGTTTACAGCTTCTTGGTTTGGGATCTAAACAGGTGATGAGGTTACACTTCAGATCTCTTCAAACCGAGTCACGTTGCGTTAATGTCCTTGTCTGAATTTCCCAGATGGCCAGCTGCTCGTTTAATCACACAACTCACATCGACTCTCACCTGGAGGATTTGACGCTCTGCGTTGGCGTCACAGTTTTGGGCGAGCAGTAAACGTCGCACAGTGTCACTTTGTGTTCCTGGTTACAGTCGAGGAATCGGCCGAATGTGTGGGGAATGCAAAGCGTTGCTTTGAACGGAGGAGTGGAGCAGGGTGATTGACACCCGGCACGCTCCTCAGAGACATTCTGTCTCAAAATGGCTAAAGGGGAGAGAAAACGCCTTCCTTCACTTGTCACAGGGAACCCTGGGTGGGAGTAAAACAGTATTTTTTAAATGTTATTTACCAACTGAAGGTGAGGGTGCACTGAAAACCTGACTTCTTGATGAGGAGCTCTAATTTAGTGGGTTGTCTGTTGAGGATGGCAGCTCCAGAGTCAGTTTCAGAAAGGTCAGGGATCTGTATTTGAGACGGGCGTCAGGAAGAGCAGCGGTCTGAAGCCGCC
The DNA here is from genome assembly GCA_031762315.1 of Hypsolebias antenori. Lineage (NCBI taxonomy): Eukaryota > Metazoa > Chordata > Actinopteri > Cyprinodontiformes > Rivulidae > Hypsolebias > Hypsolebias antenori. Next base: position 34,718,085 of record JARVGS010000001.1, on the reverse strand, counting down.
AGGACACGTCCACAGGGACATGGAGGGGATTTCAGAATCAGGGGAGCGTGGTGGGAGAAAACCCAGAGCAGGGAGGGACACACAGATGATTTCCCCTGAGTCTCTTTATAACGCTCCACAGGGTCAAAGCTCACAGTCTCAGAGCATGCTGGGAAACTGTGTTGGTGTTTAAGGCACATGTTTAACACATCTGTTGAGCTTTGTTCCTGCACAGACTGGTGGAGATGACCGCCAACACAATGATGAACACAAGTTGTTGGAGGTTGGAGCTTTCACGTCTTTGTTTTTCTACAACTTATTCTGATGCATGATCAATAATCCAGGTAGAAAAATCTACAGAAGTTAAGTCAGGTCATCTTTTTGTTGAAACGCTTCATCTTTTATCCAAAGGACTTCTTCAGTCTGAGGAGCTGCAACAAACTCAGTCTTATAAATAGCACCTTCTCACAGTGGATCAACCAGTTTGCTGATGACAGCCAAAACTAGCTGTTCCAAATGTCCCCTTCTTACAGTGCTGTTTTTGCTATCATCACTCAGCCCTCTGTGAATAGCAAACGGCCATCCAGGCACTAACGATCGTTAGGCTGATGGTCCTGCTTTTTACATGTGAACAGCTATTTTTGACTGTCATCGGCCAACTGGTTGATCCACTGTGAGAAGGCCAGTGGCTTTGAACATTATCAGCCATTACACAACCATTATTAGTTGTTATCATCTCTATTGGTTATGTTCAGACTGTCCCTCCGGTACCGCAATTCAATTCAATTCAATTTAGTTTAATTATTCTGTATATCCTAATAAGTTTAGAGGTATGTACTTATCGATATGAAGCTTTGCTCATGTCTAAAACCTGAAGTTTTTTTGTTAGCTTTATTTAACCCTTTTCCTAAACTTACCCCAGACCCAGAGCACTGACCCTAAACTTAACCCCTGAGCCTGTTATCAGCAATAAGAACATGCCTTTCAACCCACTAGGAGGTGCAGTCTGAACGCAGCCTATGGGGATGATAAGAGTCGGTCAGAGTCAGAGATTCTTTGTTGTCATTCGCACCAAGTGGTACATGTGATGAAACAAGATTATGTTCACAGGGTCCCAGTTACATCCAACAATAAAATGTAATATAAAAACAGTAATAACATCTAAGATATGAACTAAGAAAAACATCAACTAAAAATACACTAGACACTAAAACATTACTTCGAACGGCAGCACGAACATGAGTCTGTGTGAGCAGATGGGCACGAATGAACACAGCAACATGAAACAGATCAGCAGCAACATGAAACAGATCAGCAGCAACATGATGACCATCTTGGAGGGCAAACAAGATGTCAACGAGGGCCACATTTGGCCCCTGGGCCTTGAGTTTGACACATGGCTAGTGGTTTTACACTTAATGCTCCTCAACCTCCTTCCTGAGGGGAGTGGGGCAAAAAAGGGTGTGTGCTGGGTGAGTGGGGTCCTTCATGATGCAGCATCTGAAGGTGTAGATGTCTGTGATGATGATGATTATAACAAAGAGAGGAAACGTTTACAAAAAAGAACATTTCCTGTAGGATGTAGCACAAATAATCCTCTTCATCTTAACAAGAGGAAGAAAAAACAATTTTGACTGTCTTCATATCCTTTGGACGAAATGAATGAAGAGTATAATTCTCTGGCTTAAAAGACCCAGGAGCATTTTTATTTTTCCTCATGCCCCCCCATTCTCAGCTTGTCTCTCAGGCTCACTCTCTCCTCTCCATCACTTCAAAGCGAGGCTGGAATTACAAGCTGAAGCAGACGGCCTTACTGCTCATTCATAATGAATGAAGGTGCAGTTTAATGACTCTGTCCACTCAACACCCCCCACCTCCACCCATCTCTGCTCACACTCGGGCCTCGGTATTTGGGCTAATGATGTCACCTTTAGCTCCCAGATGACTGCATATAAGTCTAATTCCTCTGTTTGCTTTATTACACCCAATAAACGCCTTCATCCAGCTGATACGTCGTGTCAGTCACACCAACTTCACACAGAACCAAGAACCGGTGGGTGCAGCAAAGAACCAACCAACAGGGGAAAACAGGTTTAAAGAAATACAAATGGATGAGGAATCCGTCAGTCTCCACTGAGAGCTGCGATTGACAAGTGGGAGCATAAAAAAGGAGAAATAAGGGCGAAGAAGGTGCAGACAGGAAGTTCATCACGTTAATGACCAAGTGCAGCCTTCTCTGTTCTTTAGAGGACGATTGGCACGGTGACCCGACTGTTGTTAGCGTTAGCTTCCAGTGACAGATGAGCCATCCGAATGAATAGCGCTGACAGGAGCCTAAGCACTAATTTTGCCCCAGGAGACAGCCGTACAGCACGGCGCTGACTCTGGCAGTCAATCTGCAGAATTTTTATCACTCTTGAAAGAAGCGGTGTGCTTTCTCCACACGACAAATGAAAAATTCAGAAGGGAGACGAGAACAAAAGCTTCTGGTGGCTACCTTTAAGTTGTGTTGCTTTGGAGACATATTCAGACATTTATTTTGAAGGTTTTGGGAACATTTTGACAGTTTTTTTTTTTTTTTGCCATAAATAAAAATAAAAATACAGACAGAACCAAAACTAGACCAAGTGGTTACAAAAAATGATGTTTTTATGCTTATTTGAGTTTTCATATTATTAAAAAATAATAATAATAAAAATCACTGACAAACAACAGATAATGAGTATAATTTGAATATATTAGAAAACAACTTGTACTTTGATCAGTCTAGCTGTATCAGCAGCTTTCTGTGGCTCATCTTGTCGTCATTCTCTGATGTTAGGTGTCTTTGGACAGAATGACCACTCCTCCATGTGCTCCGTAGCCTACATGACTGATCAGACCAGCAGAGTCCAGTCCTGCTCCTCATCATGAACTTAAATACAGGACTCTCTTTAAAATGAGTCCTTGTGTCTCGAGACCACCTGTAAACATTAAGTTAAATCCTGCATGTAGTTGACGTCCTTCTCCGTTACAACATCTGATCTATTTGAATGGGTTTGAGTCACCAACTGGTCTCCAGCAGCCCGGTCCAGTTAAAAAATACCTTAAGATCAGGGATGGCCAGTCCAGCTTCAAAGTCCCCACAGCAGACCCATGTAGGAGCTCCATGTCATAGTTGTGAACTTGATATGCTGCAAGCAGCAGCATGACCCCCCCATGACCTGTCACAAACCATCACCCCTGACAGGAACATGTTTTGGATGATTTATTGGACGTCATAGTGGAGTCATCATCCAGAGTGAAAGAAGCTGTGGTCACTGACCAGTTTATGCTTTTGATCTTTTAAAATAAAAAAAATGTTTTCTGGTGTAACATTATCCTCTGGTGTTACCCAGTTTGATTATTTATTTAAATAAATTGATCCATTGTATGTTAACTTTGTGTCTGTCTCTCTCTCTCTCTATATATATATATACAGGTAACCCCTGTTTCCGGCGTAGTTCCGTTACACCGGCCCGGCCGGATACCGAAAAAGCCGGTTACCGGAACCGGCTCCCGGTGCGG
>JARVGS010000001.1:34667665-34678944 GCA_031762315.1 Hypsolebias antenori | reverse complement strand
GCTTCTGTTGCCAATGCTATGTTGTTCAAGCCAATACTGTATAGCCATGTCAGCACTGAGGGCTAAGCGCCCCTACACAGCAGATTCTAGGACCGCCCCTGCGGGTCTGAGTTCAGCCTGTTTGTCTCAGGGAGGAACTTTAGTAACTTTTCCACTTTAAAACGCCCGAACTGTCACTTTAAGCTTCAGGGGAAAGGTTCGGCTCCTGCTGCTGGACTCGGACTCTCTCTCGGTGCGACGGAGCTGCGCAGAGGCAGAGAGGGGGGAGGAGGGGGGAGGAGGGAGCGCAGACTTGGGTCGACGGTGCAGCAGGACGGACAGAGTCTGGAGGCGCGCGGCCAGAGACGAACACGGACTGAAGAAGGTAGGACATCATCGTCATCTTCATCCTGTTGAGTTAATGGGTATCAGGCGGAGCTGGAGGCGCGCGCAGCGGCACAAATCAGCTGTTTCATTGAAGAATCTGCTTCTGATCCGGAGGATCAGCTGATGCTCAGCGGAGTTTCGCGCGTGACTTTTCCTCTCATCGGGAGTTTCCCGCGCCGCCTCCTGACTTTTCTTATCGTTTAGCTGCAGCTGCAGTCGGATAAAGACAGAAGTGAGAAATGAGACGCGCGGCGCGTGCGGGTGTCGGGTCTCAGGTGGCCCCGGTGAGTCCAGGTGCGCCCGGGGACGATGGCGTCTGATTTATTCATGAGTCACCTGAACGCACCAGCAGGCCAACGGCTTCATGTTTGTTGGTTTTAGTAGGAAAACTCTTTGTGGAGCAAATACTTTGCCCACGTGCACGCTTGTTTCAAATTAAATGTCCAGCAGTTCTTGGAGGAATGCATATCGCCCGCCACCGTTTACGTCTTTGTGCGTTTTCATCAAAATGACCTGAGGCCTCAGTCAGCCCTCAGAGCATGTGCTTTAAATGACCCTCAGCTACCACCACAACAACTTTTAGCTCCTGTCTCTTCAGTTTCATGAGCTGCAGTCAGTTTTGTGTATCCTAAGGTAAATTAACTTTGGCAGCCATCTTGCTTGGGTTTCCTCCAGAGTCTCACTTTTAGACCTTCATCAAAAAAGAATGTCCAGGGAGTTTCATTAATGTCCATCCCAATGGTTTGAGAGATATTTTGCTAACAGACAAATGGGGTAAACTCCAGTAGTTCTAAAGCTTGAAGCAAATTGTTGTATAAAATGTTGCTCTCAAAGAATGTGTTGAGGACAACGCTCAGCTACTACCACACTACGTTTTAGCTCAGTGTGTAAAATTAGCTGAGCTATAGCCATTTTTGTGTTGATTCTGCTGGTTGTGGCGGCCATCTTCAATTGGATTGACTCCCAAACTTCACTTATTGTAGCTGAGCATGCGATGAGTCTTCTCTGAAAGTTTTATTCAAATCCGTTGAACAGTTCTTGAAATATTTTGCTAACAAACAAACAAGCACAGACAAAAACATGAACCTGCCATGAAGGGCGGCGGGTGACGTGCATTCCTGCCATGCACAATGTGGTTCCCATCTTTCCCGTTTCCACACCCTGGTGTGTGTGTGTGTGTGTGTGTGTATGTGTATGGTCATTAAATCATACGAGCCACTCGAGCAGAACAATATAAAAAAAAAAAAAATCCCGTGGAGCAGGGAGAAGATGATTTTCGCTCGGCCTCTTGTTTTATAGCCGGCTCTCCTTTTCTTACAGATGTGAAGCTTTAGCTTTCATCACATCTGGTCACTCGCTGTAGAACAGCGTGATCCATTATCAAAAACGCTACTTTAAAGCTTTTAGTTGAATCTTTTGGTTCTTTCCTTTTGAGGTAGCTTTTTGCTAATTTGAGCTTTTAGCTGAATTCTGGTACCTTTATAGAAAACATTTAGCTACTGTAGCTTAAAGCTAGATTTATGCAATTTTGGCTTTTACCTACATTTTTGTACTTTTTAGGTAGACTTATGCTACTTTCAGTTTTGAGTTAGCTGTTTGCAACTTTTAGCTTTTACCTAAACTTTTGGTACTTTCTTTTAACTAGTTATTTGCCACTTTTAGCTTTGACCTAGCATTTAGCAAATTTTAGCTTTTAGCTTAACTTTTGGCACTTTTTAGCTAGCCGTATGCTGCTTTTAGCTTTGAGCAAATCTTTTACTACGTTTAGCTAGACTTTTGCGCCTAGCTAGCTTTAAGCTATGTTTGGCTATTTTTGATTTTGGTTAGTTGTTTGCTAATTTTAGTTAGCTTATCTTGTAGCTTTTAGCTAGCCTTCTGATGGTTTTTAACTGAACCTTTTGACACTTTAAGATTGTAGTTTGTGTTCGATTTCTTTTGACTTGACCAAATTATTTTCAGCTTCTTCATCACATTTCGGCTGTTATTCAGCTCTTCAGGTTCTTATACCTGTTTAGGCATGGCACTATGTAAATAAACTGAATTGAATATATATACTTCACTGCACTTTCACAGAAAATATCATTTCTCCGTTTGCTCCTGATTTCTGTAAAACGGTTTTATTTTTATTAATTTTTTGTAGAATTTTTAACTTGATGCTGCTCAACAGTCCAGGTAGACACATCTAACAAGGCCGGTCAGGTCTTCCGGACAGGTGCTTCTTTGTAGAAACGTTTCGTCTTTTATCCGTCAGACTGCAGAAGTCTTTTGGATAAAAGATGAAATGTTTCAACAAAGAACAAGGACCAGGTTCAGAGGACCCAACTCCTCCTCGTTAAACTTGAATTATTGAAAACCTGAAGTCATATCCAGGCCGGCAGGATCGTCGATGCTGAAATGTGTCACCCTGAGCCGATAAAGCAAAGCTTGTAAAACAAACAGAACTGTAATTTAATAGCAGCTCTGTTTGTATTTTTACTGAAGGATCACAGCCTGAACCAGAGCGGTGGAACAGTGGATACAACCAGAGTGTCACAAAGCTGAGAACGTCCAAGTCTGGAGGAAAAAACTATTCAGAATCTGAATTATTTTAATTTATAAAGCGTTTCAACATTTTCCGTAGGCTTTAGTGAGGATTTTTGTAGAAAATCCTCCACGTCTGCTGGTAATGCGTTTGAGCTGGGAAAAAAAAAAAGTGGACTAATTAATTATGCATCCATACGACTGCAGTCTCACACAAATTATTCAATCAAGTCATAGTTAACATCACAATACAATGCTAATTTATACTGTGGAAAAACACGGGAAAATAAAGAGCAACGATTAGACTGAATGGCTAAAAATTAATGCTAAAAGCTTGGTGTTAATGTGACTCTTAGCTGGAAAAATAAAATCATCAAAGCCATTTAGCATCAGGTAAATATTGAATTCATCAATTTCCCATGAAAGTGGACATTTCAACAAAAACACAGCAATGACTCTGATCAACAGATCCTTCAGTGCTTTCATCAGATCTGCCTGTAATTTAAGTTAAAGGGTCGTCTGGCTCTGCTCTGGGGGTCGTCAGCGCTCGTTCATCAAAGGTTTGGATTATCGGGTCTGCTTGGATGGAACTGAGTGAGTCAGGGAGGTCCACTCTTTGATGGGCAACGATGTGTTTACCAGCAGGGGTAGGAGTGGAAGCAGATATCTCACTGACCTGAGTTTGAGTAGCCTGATGTTGGCCCAGGGCGGCCCGTTGTCACTGATTCTGTTCATAACTTATATGGACAGAACTTCTCGGTGCAGCCAGGGGGCAGAGAGAGTCCAGTTCGGTGGTCTCGGGAGTCCATCCCTGATCTTTGCAGATGATGTGGTCCTGTTGGCATCATCGTGTCGTGATCTTCAGCTCTCACTGGAGCGGTTCGCAGCCGAGTGTGAAGCGGCTGGGATGAAGATCAGCACCTCCAGATCTGAGGCCGTGGTCCTCATTCTGATTGTTTGCTTCAGGTCCGTGCTCATGAGCCTCCTCCAAGGTTCTGCCTCAAGTGGAGGAGTTCAAGCATCTCTGGGTTTTGTTCACGAGTGAGGGAAGAATGGAGCGTGAGATCAACAGACTGATTGGTGCAGCATCTGCAGTATTGTGGACTCTGTGCTGGTCCGTTGTGGTGAAGAGGGAGCTGAGCTGTAAGATAAAGCTCTCTGTTTACTGGTCGGTCTACGTTCCTCCCCTCACCTCTGGTCATGAACTCTGGGTAGAGACTGAAAGAATGAGATCATGGATACATGAGGTTGAAATGAGTTTCCTCTTCAGGGTAGCTGGACTCTCCCTTAGAGATGGGGGGAGAAGTTCAGTTATCAGGAGAGACTCAGAGCAGAACCGCTGCTCCTCCACATCCAGAGAAGCCAGTTGAGAAGGTTCAGGCATCTGGTAAGGATGCTCCATGGGCGCCTCCCTAGGGAGGTGATTCAAGCATGACAGACTAGGAGGAGACCCCGGGGAAGTCCCAGGACACCCTAGAGAAACTGGGTATCTCAGCTGGTCTGGGAACACTGCTGAGTTCTCCCAGAAGAGGTGTCTGTGGAAAGAGATGTCTGTGCCTCCCTGCTCAAGCTGCTGCACCCAAGACCCGCCGTCGGAAAAAGCAGAAGATGATGGATGGATGTTGTCGCTATAGACGGAAGCTTTTCCTTAATTTACACATATCCCAGGAGAAATTTGATGTTGGCCTGCTTCCGAGGCCAACCAGGGGAGTCGGATTCAGATAAGCCACATTTGTTGATTTTTTTTTTTTCAGGCAGACTGTTTTTTCTTGTCAGCCTTGAGTCCTGCTGGTACTTTCAATGATCCAACATGGCCAGATAAGCAGGCATTGCACTGGTCCGTGCTCATGAGCCTCCTCCAAGGTCGTCCTCAACATGCTGACGAGTCCCAGAAGCCGCAGGTGGCCTGCAGTTCTCATCCATCCAAACATCCATCCATCCAGCCATTGAAACATCCAGCTATCCATCCATCCATCTATTGAAAAATCCAAATATCTGTCCATCTTCTATCCATTGAAACATCCATATATCCTTCCATTCATTGAAACATCCGTCCATCCATCCACCCATCCATCTAAACATCCATCCATTCAAACATCCAAATTCATTCAACATTTATTTAGGCAGGTCGTTTCTTCCTTTGTTTATTTCTAAAGCTCCAAGTCACAACAGAGGTAGTCTCAGGGCTCTGTACAAAAGGTAAATGGAGCTTACTTATACAGTATAATGCCTTCCAGCCCCCTATGAGGGGCCCCAAGGTGCTTTGCAGCACCAGCCATCTACCCATTCATACACACATTCATACACCGGTGGTGGTAGTCTGCCATGCAAGGTGCCAGCCAGTCCCACCAGGAGCAACTCGGGCTTGAGTGTCTTGCCCAGGGACACATCGACACATGGTGTGGGAACTCGGGATTCGAACCTCCAACTTTCCGATCGAGGGTCAGCTGCCACTACCACTGTACCACGGCCGCCCCTCTTAAATCTTTATACATTTATAAAAGCCAGTTGGTAAAATAAAATATCTAAGGAAGGCAGCAGACCGATTTATTTGTGCCCCATCATAGAGCGAGGGGGGTTAATTGGAAATGCCTTTCGTCTGTCCATCTGTTTGTTTTGTGAGCCTGAGAACTTAAATAACTGAGTTACGGGCTTCCATTTTGATGTGTCGCTGCATCAAGGTGTAAGAAACTTCACCATCAAAAACTGGGTTACCATCAAAATCCAAGATGGCCACTCCCATTTATGAATGAATAAACGCCACCCCTATCATGTGAGGAAATTTTACCTTTTATTTTCTATATTGCTTAAATGAATAGTTTCTTCAAATGATTGGGGTGGCCAAAGATTAATCTATGCTGGCCACACTTGGCCACCCCCTGGCTCCGCCACTGCACCTGGTGATGGATAAAATGGCTCGCTTCACTTGCAAGGAGCCGTCACTCTGCGCTGTCTCGAACTAGAAAAAAACGTGTACCTCTGTTCTTCTACACAACTCTGTGTATCTCCCCCAATCTCACACCAAAACCATTTAGGTCTGCTTTAATTCCCTGTTCAGTTCTAGTCCCGAAAAACACTCATCTCCTAAACTACAAACATTCACTACTCAATCCCTCAGAGTTGGGGAACACTGGTGTACCATTGTTTAAGTTACGTTTCAAATTAAAAGCCTAGCATTCCTTGAACGAATGCGTTAACACATAGCCCCCCTACCCCGTTTTAAATTAAAATAATCTTTTGACGAGAATTGACAGTTTCAGCCATTTTGGGGAAACCTTGAAAACAGGACCGTGCTCAGCCATGATTGTGATTTCTAGTGTGGTCTGTTGACACTTTCAGACAGAGTTATGACTCTTAGCTACTGTCTCGCCACATTTTAGCTCAAACTGCATAAAATGAATTGAGCTGCAGGCTAAGATCATTAGCCGTGGCGGCCATCTTAGATTGGGCTGACTCAAAAAGTTGATCGGTGACCTTCAGCCAATAATTACTTTCTGGGAGTTGCAATAAATCCTGGGTAAAGCTAAGGTTTTAAGCAAAGATGTTCGATGTTCTGCACTTGAAGGACGTGTTGAGATGAAGCTCAGCTACTACCACGCCGAGCTTTAGCTCAGTTTCTGTCAAATAAAAGGTGCCGAGTAATGTGGAGGGTTCACCCTATTCTGCACATTGGATCATCACGTGAACTCCTGTGGTCCAACAGCTTGATTTTGCTGAGCAAGTCTTATAGAAGAAAGCCTCATCCGGTTAGAGATGAAGAGATCCTGGGGGGTGGGGGTGGGGGGGCATTACTGTGATTATTAGAGCATCTCCCGACACTCGTGACACAGCCGCAATGTTTAAGTCTCTCTCTGATCAGTCAGTCGTGATGACTAAAGGCTGTTTTATGTGAGCAGAAGTCTCTCATCGATCGTCTGTAACAATCCAGGTTTGGCCAGACCCCCCCCCCCCCCCCCACGGCCCGTTTACTGAGAGGGGGGTCGTTTCAGGTTCAGGCATATCGGACCCGACTGGTTCTTTCATTGATGGCATCATAGACAGAGAGAAGAGATGCGGTCATGTGAGCTGGCAGGTGTGTTCGGACAGAGAATAATACGTCCAGATATTTTTCTTCTCCTTTGCTTTAATCACACGTTGCTGCCAGATCAGACGTCAGGTCTCCACTACTCATGCAGATATGGATCTGGGGCGGCTGGCACGTCATCCAGAGAAGGTTGTTGGCTGGGAAATAACTGCTGGCAAGTGAAGATTTTGTCTTTTTATTCGCTCTGCATAACTACAAGCTCATGAGACACACAATCAGAAAGTCCAGGGCTTGATTTGTAAACCAAACACCATGCCGGAACGCAAATAGCAGAGGGGTGTGTGTGTGTGTGTGTGTGTGTGTGGTGGGCCGGGGTGTAACTTAACTTTACTGTTACCGCTGAGTAATATAAGAGCTAAGGACTCGGCAGCTCAGTCACACAGCAGTACTCTTATCAGACAGGCAGACACAAACTAGAAACTAAGCCTCTAAGACAAACGGTAAACTCACTGGTGTCTTAAGCATTTGTAATGGGGGGTGTGGGGGGGTTCTGGGGGGCCGACCCCGGAAATTTTTGAATAAAGTAGATGCCATGTCCTTCATTCTGGTGTATTTTAAAAGGTTGTTAAACATATTCATTTACTTACATTTGTAAATACTTGATTCAATAACTGTTTTTGAGAGCAACAAGAAGTAACCTGACCAACAGCTCCCCCTAGTGTGAATAGAGCACGCTCCGCTTCTCTCAAGCATCCTCGCACCTGCTCCAGTATCTCTATTGCCACTGACTTCATGTGCTTCAGTTCTCGGTTGTTTAGCTGTACAACGAGAATACTTTTTTTTTCTTTTTTATGAAAGTAAATTGGACTGTTATTATCGTTAAGGGTAGAAGCAGAAAGGCTTACTTGAAGGAGCAGCTCTTATGTGATTTTTTTTTTTCATTCAACCTTTATTTATAAAGGCTCATGAGTCCCTGAGGTTCAATGAGCCTCGAGGAGTCGTTTACGAGAGACGCGTTTTAACAAAGAATGATGACAACAGCAGACAATCATAAAAGAAAGCTTATAAATTGAGAAGAATAAATGAAAGAAAACAGTATTAAAAAAAAAAATGAAACCAACAGCTACATTATAAAACAATGTAAAATGCTAAAAACAGGAACATGTCTTGAGTTGTTTTTTTTTCCATGAACTTAGCAGATGTTTGAAGCTACTTGGAGAGGTCAAGGTCGAGAGTTTAAGGAAACTCCTAACTGCTGGTTATGTTTAAAATTGGTGTTTATGTAGTTATTTTAAGATTACATTGCCAGTATAGGTTTTATTCATTCAAGGCAGTCAAATTTGTTCATAACTTTATTAGTAAGCCTGAAAGTTACCTGATCCAAGCAAACAGTTACTGGAATGAACCCTATCAAAATAAGAGTTCCTGGATTCTATTCCAGCAGGAGCAGAGTCTATCAGGCAGGATAAACTGAAATTAATTGCATCTACAACTAAATAACTGTTGACATTGATCCATTGCAAGATGGCCACCACATCAAAGTGATCTTTTCAAACCAAGACAGGGCTTTAACTCAGATAATTTTACAGACATTGAGCTAAAATTTGGTGTTGTGGTATCTGAGAGCCATTCACAACGTATACCAAGCGCTACCTCCTCATGCTAACACATGATGCTAACACATCAACATCCTCTAGCCTGAACGTTCAGGTGTTAAAGCCACTACCGGTGACATAACGCCTCAGTCACTGCAAACTGAAATGATGGAGCTTTATTCTTTATAGTCTTGGAGCAGAACCTGCAGAGCGTCACATGAACATGTTTGTATCATTTAATCAGGCTTTAGCATCAAATCTGGCTCCCACAGCCAGTTATCAATGAAGTGATTTTAATTTTGGAGTGTGGAAGTCAGGATCAAGTACGGTGCTCCTGGAGAACTGAGTCGTCTTTGATTGCTACACACACATACACACACACACACACACACACTGCCAGCCATATTGTTAATGGAGTGATTGCGGCAGCTGTTTAGTGCGTTCACCATAAAACACTTGAGCTTACACAAAAGCCGAGTCGACCGTGTAAAACCTTAAAAAGGAACTAATTACCAGCGTTTTCACTCAGATTAGTTGAAGTGCTACTATAGCACAACAATAGTAGAATTAGGACCGTGCTGAACCCAAGTGGCGACAAACGAGGTGTGAGAAGCTCAAATGTTCTTTTCACCTCCGTCTCCATCGCACACTCTTCCACTGATTTATATTTAAGTTTCTGTGTTTTTGTTGTGCTCAGTTTGTTTCATTGCCTCCCTGGACCACCGGTTCACGTTGCTTCAGTCAGTCTCTGCTCCTCAGCTTAAGCTCCGCCCACTCACATTAACCTCCAGTGTCTCCACTTTTAGTCCTCACTCCTTGTCAGTCATGCCCAGTTTTTCAGTTTTCTGTGGAGTTTCTTGAGTTTTGTCTTCATTTCTGGATCTAAAGTCTGCAGCTGTGACAAAATCCAGAAAATGCTCTTTCCAAAATAAAATCCTTATTGTTCATTTAAAATACGTTTGAAACACAATTTCAAACTCTTTTAATTAAAGGCTCATCAGTCCTTGAAGGAATGCATATCACCCACCACCTTTCATGCCAGTTTTAAACTGAGATCATTTTACGTTTATGAAATGACAATGTTATTTATTTTTTGTATTGTGCTATGAATGACTGTTGCTTCTACCATGTCAGATTCGAGCACCATTTCTGTTAAATGTGCTAATTTTTAACCATTTCTCTGTGTAATGTAACTTAACTGTGACCTCCATGTTTAATTGGGTTGAGCTGTGACGATGAGCACGTTCTGAAAGTCTCATTAAAACTAGTCGATGCTTCTTGAGACATTTTGTGAGCAATCCAAACTGATCCTAGACTCATTCAAGATGGCTGCCCCAGCAACGCAGACAAAGACAAAAAAAAGGCTCATTCTCTGTCACCTTCACAGGTATTGGGATAAAATTAGGTGTAGCAGCTGAGAGTCATTCTCAACGCACATTCTAAGAGCTACGATGACTTATTGTGCAAGATGCGTTTAAAACTTTGCCGTTAACTGGTGGAATTAACTGCCTGCCTGTTAGCAAAATATCTCAGACTTCACTGTGCAGGATGAAATGAAACCGTCAACGTGAACACTGGAGCTACATGCACGACTGATCACCCTTTGGATCTGAGTTTGGGTGACATGGACTGGGTCTCTGATCATGTAAAACGTTGTTTTTAAGGTTTCGTCAAACCACAGTGACCTCATGTCTCACCATGAGAAGATCTTAGTCAAACTGGTTCTTCAAGGGATTCTAGATGTTTGATTTACTGTTGCCACCTGAGAAGAAACAGAACCTGCCCGGTCTGATTCTCTTAGTAACGTTGACACCATATATTGACAAACCAATTCTTTCAGTGGAAGCCTCAGAGGAGTTGACAGGGGAGAGGGCGGACTCCAGAAACCATCTTATCACCATCAAATTTACTGATCCACGATGTGAGTGTGCTGCTTGTGGGGCTGAGTTTGTTGTGGGTCTGTGGACTGATGAAGTCCTTCGGATGAAGGACAAAACGTTTCAACACAAAAAGAAACCCCTCCAGAGGACCTGACTGAACTTTGTTGGGAAGTTCAGTGAAGTTCAAACACTAAAAGCAGAACTTGAGGACCTTGTTCACCTCTGAGCTGGGATGGGTGTTATTGATTGTCCCAGTGGATCTGATCAATCTTTACCATGTATTGAATGTAAACAAAGAAAACACAGTTTTTGTTGCTTCTCTCGTTGAAATGACCAGGTTGAAAAATGTATGGATTTGTTCTGTGAAGAGCTCCAGGGTGTGCAATTTAAGATGCCCAATACTGGACCATAGCATTTTACTGTTTTGACTTTTACCTGTCTGTTTGGTGCTTTTATTTTGAAGTTAGCATTCTGGATTTAGTTTTACATCAGCTATTTCAACATTCAACGAAATGCACTTCTCTGGTGGTGGACGTGCTGTTTCCAGTCAAGTTGTAAAAAAATGTACAATTGGTTTAGAGGCTGTTTGTATCTCAGTTTGAATTTATCAGTTACCATAAATCCTGACCTAAGAATCAGATGTACTGAAAAAAGACAAGAAGAATGAAAGAAAAGGTCACCAGAGGAGGGTAGGAACTTAAATGGAATGTGTGTTTAGAAAAGCAGGACGGAAAAGGAAATAAAGGAGTTGAACAATTTGCATAGAAATGCTGCTTGTGTTGTGTTGTTATAAAATGTAAAAATGTTGTCGTGTGGAGGGAAACGAGAATCCAAATGAACACAAATGTGCTTTTCCAATCTGCGGGGGGGGGGGGGGGGGGGGGGGGGGCGCGG
>JARVGS010000001.1:34565946-34578294 GCA_031762315.1 Hypsolebias antenori | reverse complement strand
GGGAAGTAGACGAGGAAGAGACGGGAAGTAGACGAGGAAGAGACGGGAAGTAGACGAGGAAGAGACGGGAAGTAGACCAGGAAGAGATGGGAAGTAGACGAGGAAGAGACGGGAAATAGATGAGGAAGAGACGGGAAGTAGACCAGGAAGAGACGGGAAGTAGACCAGGAAGAGACGGGAAGTACAAATGTAGATGAGATGGGAAGTAGATGAGGAAGAGATGGGAAGTAGACGAAGAAGAGATGGAAGTAGATGAGATGGGAAGTAGACGAGGACGAGATGGGAAGTAGATGGGATGGGAAGTAGATGAGGAAGAGACGGGAAGTAGATGAGATGGGAAGTAGACGAGGAAGAGATGGGAAGTAGACCAGGAAGAGACGGGAAGTACAAATGTAGATGAGATGGGACGTAGATGAGGAAGAGACGGGAAGTAGATGAGGTGGGAAGTAGACAAGGAAGAGATGGGAAGTAGACGAGGAAGAGATGGGAAGTAGACGAGGAAGAGATAGGAAGAGATGGGAAGTAGATGAGGAAGAGATGGGAAGTAGATGAGGAAGAGATGGGAAGTAGACTAGGAAGAGACGGGAAGTAGATGAGATGGGAAGTAGACTAGGAAGAGATGGGAAGTAGACGAGGAAGAGATGGGAAGTAGACGAGGAAGAGATGGGAAGTAGATGAGGAAGAGATGGGAAGTAGACGAGGAAGAGATGGGAAGTAGACGAGGAAGAGATAGGAAGTAGATGAGGAAGAGATGGGAAGTAGACGAGGAAGAGATGGGAAGTAGATGAAGAATGACTAGGAAGAGACAGGAAGGAGACAGAAAAGAGATGTTCGACTGCAACATAAACCCTTAAACACTTAACACTCCAACGCTTAAAGGAGACAAACAAAACCAAAAACATTTAATTTAACACTGAGTTTAAATAATTATAAATCGTGGTGCAGTATCTCAGTGGTCAATGTCTTGGTCTCACGACTCTGAGGCTGATGGTTTGAGCACAGGTAGGACGTCTTGCTTAAAACAATTGACACATCTTTCATTCAAGTTTACTCGCTGTGGCAACCCCTTCAGACGGAAGCTGTTAAAAACATTTATATCAGATTTATAGTTCTGACAGTCTGCTACCTTCATTATGTTCAAAAACCAAACATCTCCACCACAGCTAAGCAACATTAGCTAACACCATACTGGCTATAACTCAGTCCATTTTACAGACAGAGCTAATATTTGGTGGTTTATTAGGTGAGGCTGACTCACAACACATGAGGTCCCCAACCTTGGTCCTCCTGCATGGTTTAGATGTTTCCCTGTTTCACCTCAGCTCATTTAAATCACTGAATTAACTACAGTACTCAAACTGTCATCAAAGGGGAAGCCTGGAGGACTCGCTGTGGCGACCCCTGAAGAGGGAACAGCTGAAAGAAGAAGACTTAACGGAGTTGACTCTCTTTGTTTGCTAACCTATGTCATAAAACACTGTAGGGATTCTAATGAAATTTTCAGGAAATAATCGCAGGCTGTACATCTACAACTGATTATTTAATGGAGACAACTCAATTCAAGATGGCCGCCACAGCCGCTTGGACTTGAAGCACACATAACTTATATTAACTTTCTCATTTTTACAGATATCAAACTTAAATTGTGTTCTTCTGTCTGAGCATTACTTCCAACACATACTTAACATCGGTTGCAAGATTTTTACCTAAAACTTAAGCTTAGTGTTGTCTGTTAGCAAAATATCTCATAAACGACCGTACGATTTTTAATGAAATTTTCAGAAAGTAATCATGGACGATTAAAGACGTGGCTTAATCAGTATTATAGATATCAATGAAGAATTAGACGTGGTAGTAGCTGAGAGCCATGCACATTTTCTGACCAATATTTTGTCAAATTGCAGGAGGTTGTGGATAACGTTGCTTTCAAATTTGGACTAAAATCACTACAGCGTCCATCATTTCAAAATTTATTTTGAAAGTTTTTCAAAGTTTCTTAATTTTAAACTCTGCCATTAACGGTGGCGGGTGACACGCACTCAAGGGATTCTGGGTAACTGAAACTTTTCCAGTTAACATCTCACACCTCCTAAATTTTTCCCTATTGTGCAGAGCGTACACCCGCATGTTAGAATAACGGTGATGGCAGCACGACAGGGTGGCACATGTGGGGGGCGGTGATGGAGGGACAGCGGTCCGAAGAGGCAGGAAGTGGAAGCGCGAGCAGGATTGGTGCAATCACATGCCTGCTGGGTCGGAAGCGGCGCACAGACAGTTGGGGAGGAACTGAGAAGCTTGTGAGTGGCGTAGGTGTAATCACGGCTCTATTGTAGGAAACAGTTGGACCTCTGCAGCGGTGAGCAGCAGGGGGGGCATGTGGGGGCTAAGGCCCGAGCACTGCCCCCTTCAAATCACCATGTCTTTAACATTTCTGGAAAAATAAGAACAAAAGATTGAACTCGCATCTTTTTATTTATTTATTTTTTTTTTGTCACACCCTTCGTTGGGTTGGACGAAAATTGAATTTGATCACAAACTAAAGGTCAGATACTTTGGTGAATTTGTGACCTGCTATAGCAGTTATAGCAGATCACCTATAGCAAACCTATAGCGATTAGCACAGTTTTCTTATTTTAACAAATTCACCACAGTTCCCTACAGGAATGCATAAGGGTATGGACAATATGCATTTACTGGTATTCAAGGAATGTTTGGCCTTGAAATTAAGGTTTTTAAATTTTTGTTTAATTTCCACCTCAGTTCACCATATTTGTAGCATACCCCCCCCCCCCAAAAAATAATTCTGAACTCTACCTTGGTCAAGTTCAAATCACTGCCCAAAAAAACTTTTTGTTTTCTTTTGCATTTATCGGTAAACAAACTCGAATAGTTACTTGGACAATCAATAGAACATCTCAGTGTTTGGCAGAACATCAACCTTTTCCTATCGGCAGTGATCTGTAGACGGTTCGGCTCGACGTCTCAGGTGGAATACATAAAACTTTCAGTGCAGAAAATCAATACGGTGTCTGTAATGACTCAAATACTAACAGATAAGCTAAACTGAAACATATTAAATATTAGAGCAAAGAGACGTTTGCATTTATTTGAAGCAGCAGAACTGCTTGAGGTCATTTTAAAGCGGTATAATAACTTTTTTGGACTTTAGTGCAGAACCCGGGGAATACTAAACGGGACAGACGGAGCTGTGTTGAAGTCAATTCAGTTTATTTCTGTAGCAGAAGTTGTCTCAGCGTATTGAACAGAAACATTCACAGACATCAGTAAAAGTTCTCCATCTGCAGAAGCAGCAGATTGTGTTGAATCTTCACTTTGTCACAGTCTCCCATCATGAGCAAGCACAAAGGAGCCAGTGGAAAGAAAAACTCCCTTTTAACAGGAAGAAACCTCCAGCAGAACCAGGCTCAGGACGAGCGTCCATCTGCTACGACCGGCTGGGTTTGAGAGGACAGGAAGTAGAAACGGACACATAATGACAGGTCCAGGTGAACTTTCTATAGGAGGAAAGACAAAAAAAACATGCTAAGATATAAATAATTACAAATACAAATGGGTAGAGTAGAAGAAGTGAAGACGGCAGCAGAGTGAGGAAATGTGGTCAATTTGTCCTCCAGCAGTTTTAAGCATAAATCAGCAAAACTAAGGGATAGCTCAGGAAACCCAAGCCGACCCTAACTATAGGATTAATCAAAAAGGAAAGATTTAACCTTAATCTCAAAAGTAGACAATGTTTCAGTCTCATGGACAGAAACTGGAACTTGGTTCTACTTTGTACATGAGATTAGCCTGATAACTGGAAGCGCTGCCTCCCATTGTACTTTTGGAAACTCAAGGAACCACAAGTAAACCTGAAGTCTGAGAGTGAAGTGCTCTGTTAGGGAAATGTGAAATTATCAGCTCTGTAATGTACAAACATGGAAAAATGGCTCAAGATGTTATGGTCCAGTGTCCCAGCTTTCACAGTGGTGACTACTCTGTCAGGGACTATTTAGTGCAACAACTAACATTCCAACCTGTGTTGAATTTGAATTCATTCCCCTTCTAACTCAAGTCCGTTTGGACTTCAGCTCCTGAAATGCCCAAAGGTCCCAGAGCCTGGTAGTCCAAAGATCTGCTCAGGTTGTTCCTCTCTGAGTGCTCAAGAATTCTGACATGTATAACTTGAAGTCTGAGCCATTTGCTGCTGTCACCTAAGGAGATAGTAGAGAATTATTACATAAAAGTTATTTTTATTGGAAAATTCTCATTGTTATGGATTACTGTCTTGGATTCATGTTAACTTTTCCTATAATATCCTCCCCCTCTTAGCAATATGTCACCATGTCTGTAATTTATACTATACCTCTTCCTCAGATGAACTTCCTACGGATTTAGGAAATAATCTTATTCTTTGATTGTATTTGTAATTTTTAAAATGCCTTCCATATAATAAAACCATAAAAGATGTCATAGCAATCCTGAGATGCTACATATTGGATTTACTACCATAGGAAGCTTTCAGTAACTACTAGTTTTAGCATTATGCAAATTCAATTCATTCTAACTATTTAATCAATGTCTTGCCACATTTAAAGTTAGTGTCTCACTAAGCTGTGACTGCTGGCAACTAGTTGGCATTTGCAAGGGCATCACCAACCCCTCTCGAGGGCTAAAGCTGTCTTTTGACACCTAAGCTAGGGCAACTTAAGACGAAAAACATCTACCCCAGATATTTGGGTCTCAAAACCACACCAGTGATGAATAATATTGAATAACTTGTCCATATCTGCATATTATCATAGGAACAGTGGACTCCAGTAGATTAAATGACAAATGCTGGGTTGGCTTCCAAGGTGGGAACAAAGTGGGCCAAAGCAGGTACTGTTTGAGTGGAGGTGGGCAACAAGATTATATGCACGGCATGGAAAACAATTTTTAAAATGAAAATAGGCCCAGATTTTCAGAAATTGGTGGACACCAGCATTGAAGGAGGTTGTTGAGCCAAGGAAAGAGGCCTGAAGGTTTGGGTGTCCTGGAGGCCAGAAGAACTGTGGCTTCTGGAGTTGCAGTGAAAACTTGTGGCACTGGAGTATTCTTCAAAGACCATAGAGGACTTTCAGTTTCAGCTGGCCTTAAGGAGTCTCTGGCAAACTGTTCGGAAACAACACATAAATACAGGCTCATTCCCAGTCTGTGCTTGGCTTGGGTGGGGAGCTGCTGACCCAAGCTTGGATATTTTGAAGATTTCCATAATCTGGCCAACATGCCCACCTCTGACAGGAACTCAGGGGGAACATGAGTCTGTTAACATGAGAGATATTGAAGTAGGTGAAAAGTTCCCAGGGTGCCAGTGGTATAATTAGATCTGCTCTGAAATGCTGAAGGCTATGGACATTTTAGCATGTGTCATGGTGGACTAGGACAGTGCCTGTGTATGGTTCCAATTTTTTTTATGTGGAATTGAAAAGTGTTTTTAACTACCAGGGGATAATACTCCTCATCCTCCCTGGAAAGGTTTACTCCATGCTGTTGAAGGGGAGACACTGATTGTTGAATTTCCAGTTCAGGTAGTGAAGTGTCACTTTTAAGGACAATCAAGGCCTCATACAACCAAAACAAAAGCCCTGTCTGTATTCTTGGCATTTAATCAAGCAATGTTTACAGTGTAGTTTGGACTTGGCCAGGGCTATCCCTTGTTTCTGATCCTGCTGGTGATGTTCATAGACAGGATCTCAAGGTGCAGTCATGAAGAGAAGGGGGTCAGGATTGGGTACATCAGGGTTTCATCTCTGCTTTTTGCAGATGATGTGGTTCTGTTGACATCTTCAGGCCATGACCCTCAGTCTGCACTGGAATGGTTTCCAACTGAGTGAGAAGCTGATGGGGTTAGAGTCAGCTTAAAGCCCAAAGCCATGATTCCCAGTCAGAAATGGGTGGACTGTTTCCTTTGGGTTGAGGATGAGTCTCTGCCCCAAACAGAGGCATTAAAAGTATCTAGGAGTCTTGATCACCAGTGCTCGTAGGACAAAGTGGGCAATAGAGTGATGGATTAGGGTCTTGTCTGCAGTAATAAGGGTGTTGAGCCAGTCTTTCATGGTGAAGAAAGCTCTTAGCCAAAAGGCAAAGCTTTTACTCGTCTATTGTTCAGGTCTCTTTTGTAAATGAGTCCCCGAGACTCAGTGGGATTAACCTGTATAAATAAAGGTTGAATGAATAGAAAAAAATTACCTTTCACCTATGTTCTTGAAGTATGGATCAAGGTTTAAACAAGATCCTACAATCAACTGGAATGATCTTCCTCTATAGGCAGTGGGGCTCAGTCTAAAATACAAGGTCAGGAACTGCCGTCATTCAGGGGAGCTCAGAATAGAGCTTCTGCACCTACTCATTACAAGAAGTCAGCTAAAGTAGCTTAGACATCTGATTTAGACGCTTCCTGGGACTTTGGAGGTTTTCTTGGCTTGTCCCACTGGAAGGCAAGCCCGGGGCAGACCCAGAACTCTCTGGCCTGGGAACACCTTGAGATTCCCCAGGAGGAGGTGGAGAGTGTTTCTGGAGAACGGGATGGTTGGGTTTCCCTCCTCAACCTGTTTCATCCACAACCCAATAAGTGGCAGAAAATGAATGTATAGCTGCTTATAATGTGTCAGCACAGCTCACCGATCACAAGCACACGTAATTCAGTTAAAGTGCAACGGGAAGAAATTTAGTCTGCAACATTCTCAGACCAGTGAGGAACAATCTCAGAAAATTAAAATACAGTAAACATACTCACAACAAATATGCATCTAAAAATGTATTTTGAAATTCCGGTTATTTGTTTTAATATTATACAACAACATTTACATTGCTAGTAAAGCATTTTTGATTCAAAACAAGACATTTAGTCTATCCAAATGAACCATATAAAGTATGGTTATATTTTAAACCCCAGTTTTTCTCTGTTGCTTTCTGTCTCTTGTGTCCTCTCCTCTTTCCCTCAGCAGTAACTCTCAGAGAAGAGGAGGGTGATTCTCGCAGTGCACTTCAGATAAGACACAGCAGGGAATGCTCTTCATCCCTCTTCAACCATCTCTCCACTTAACATTCTTCCTCCCAGTGGAAATGGCCCTCATTTATTCAAAGGCTGCAAAGCGCTGGCAAGACATATATGCAGGAATATGAGCCATGACTAACCAATTGGCTTTTGGACTCATGACGGGATAGATAGTGACACGCACAGCTCTTCACAACTCGCCTGAACTCAGTTCAGCAGTCAGTGACCTCGCCAATCTTTTCTCTGGATTGTTTATGGTGCGTCTCATTTACGAAGATAGAACTCAGATGTCTCTGGTTCATAAAAACAAAAGGATTCAGTGCCTCATCTTTTGTGCTTGGTCACCCACAGTATTTCACACAGGTTCAATCAGTGGACAGATGGAAACTCCGATAGAAGTCACTAAAGCCAGGTGGAATATTGTCTGTGATCATTGGTCATCAGTACCTCTAACTGTTGTTACTCAGACTGCTTTGAACACTTTATCTAATATGGCAGGTCGAAACAAGTGTCAAACTAAACCGATAGCATTCCTAGAAAGAACTGGGAGCTACTACCACCACAACTTGACTACAGCCATTTTTGTTTTGCCTAACTGGTTGTGGTGGCTGTCTTGGAATAGGTTGGCTCCAAAAGTTCATGGTGATTTGCAGATTTCAACATTTTCGCAAGCGTACATGACATTTTTTCGGAGATTCCCCCTACCCTTCCAAAAGTATGCAGAAAAACGTCGACTTCCACAAAACCTACTTTTTTTTCCAGGTGAAGACGAGACATAAAACCCAAAAATGCTTCCATGCATATTGTTGCAACTCACAAGCGCTAGCAGTGAGCATGCATCAGGATCACAAGCGCTAGCAGTAAAATCACAGCAGAGTCACGCTAAGGAGAGGTCACCCTTTATTCTTGGTCCACGCTTTTGCCCTCCAACAGGATGTGCTGTCCCCCTCTTACATATTGAGAATAATCTGACTCATGGTGTCAGTTTACAGCCAATAACAGAGACTTCCATGTAAATGCCAAACCAAACCTGAACAGGACATTAACAAGAACAGCCCATTTCCACACTCAGAAATATCGTAAACTGTCAGAAGCATTACACACTGCCACAAGGTTACCCAGCATCCTTTGCAGCTCGCACAGTATTGTCATTCCACATTTGTACATGTCTCAAAATTATCAAAACATACAGATAGATGTACGGATATTTATGACAAACCACACTCAGCTGAACTGACTCTCGCAGAGAGAACTTTGTGGATTTGGGGTAAAATAAAATGGATCTAAACAAGAACATGTCTTTGTTTTAATCTGGTGCCTGCAAATCTTAGTCTTTTGATGACAATATTGTTTAAATTCACTAAAGCAACTAAAATTATAAATATCACAGAGACACTCGAACAGGCTGCACGCTCCCGCGGCAAGAGAGAAAACCAGAAGTTTGGTCTCACGCAAAAGTTGTACAAGTCTGTACGATGACGACGCTCTGAATGCATTAATGTTTAATACAAAATTCGATTTTAGTTACAAAAGTCCGGGGAGGTTGGACATGGGGGGGGGGGGGGTCTGTCAGCGACGGCTGTTCGCATGCATGGTTGCAGCGGCAAGCTCTGCACTAAATGCTTTCACATGGAGAAATACATCAACTTTTCAACTTTCAAAAGAGGTCAACGTTTTTTTTTTTTTGTCATTTGGAAAAGCATGATGCCTGTGAAAATCTTAAGCAATCTGTCAGAGCTCAGAGTATTTGTTGGGGATCAGCTTTAGCTACAACTGCACCAATGTCTAGTGCAATATCTACAAAACTGTTACAGCTACAGCTATTCTTTTACACCCGTTGAGGGCAGGACATATTATGAAATGGTGTACTTCTGTAAATTTTCTCAGCCCATTATGTCTGAACCATCCATCCATTACCCTCCACTTATTCCAAAGTCAGGTCTTTGGGGAAGTCCAGACATCTCTCTCCACAGCCACCTCTTCCAGATCTTCTGGGAGGACTCCAAGGTGTTCCCAAGCCAACTGAGAGACATAGACTCTCCAGCGTGTCCTGGGTCTTCCCTGGGGTGTCCTCCCAGTTGGCCATGCCTGAAGCACCTCAGATTTGGAGGTGCTGATTCTAATCACAGAGAGATGTGGATTTCTTTCTGTATTAGTCCACTGGTTTGAGATATTTTGGAAACACATGCACAAATGTAGACAACAATCCAACAAATATAACATTTATCGTGCTTTAAGGTGTTTGGCCCTGAGCTGAATTGACAAATCACTGTTTCACAAGTTTTTGTTCAGAGAGACAGAAACTGGCGTGTTTGAAAGTGATGTCAGGTTCAACACTGATAATAAGAATCCACAAACGTGCAACAGCTCGAATATCAATCTGCCTGCTTGACATCAAAGCAAAGTTGATGTCTTGCACATATAATGTAAAATCATACAGGATTTATTTTTCCCCAGATTTTGATTTTATTTTCTTTTAATTCGTTTCTGTGTTGTACCTCAGGGTGAAAGGTCCCTACAGAGATGTTCCAAATGTCTAATGAGAATGCAGCTTGATGAGCATAATAAATATATCAAGGAAGTGCTTTAAGGTCTGTTGAACTGCAGTTAATTTTGTAGATCTGTGTGTTAGTCATTCTCTTCCTTCTCAACATGTTTAAATATATATATTTGACATTTATAAGCTCAGCCTGTTGGAGTTTAAAGCAGAGCAAAAGACCATAAAGTGACAGACACAGCCGTCACAAAAAGAGGGTGATCATGTTATTGTCCCTGTGTGTCTGTAAGCAAAATATTTCATGAAGCACTGCATGAATTCCAGTAACGCTCTCAAAGTAATCATTAGATGTTCATGTACAGCTGATTACAATTTGGAGGCAGCCAGGTGCAGAGGGTTGGGTAATCCTGTACACCTGTACGCTGTTTTCTGACCTGCAATTAGGCAGAAATAATAACACTCATCTAACATCAGAAATGTGTTTAATTAGGACCATCAAACTGGCAGCGGCCATAACTACTTCGTATCAAAAGTACAAAAATGAATGAGCAAAAATACTTTTTTTTTTTTCATTTTGTTGAGAAATATCCAAAGTTATATCACAAAATCTGATAATTAGACATAATGGCAAAAAAATTCATGAATACTGCTTGTCGAGGAAAAAAAAAGGAAATGTTCTGTTAATATTTTAAATATGATTTGTGTTGTTATAATGCGCCTCCGCTGGACCAGTCTATATGCTTTAGTGGCATCAGTTAACGTGTATCCAGTGTTAAAAATGCACATCAGAATGAAGGAAAGAATAAAATAAAAATGACAACTTGTGGCTCTAAAATCTTCAGTACTTTTTCACATACACTCTATTTGCAACTGAAGCATGTGTCCTAATAATCTGTCCATAATGGGACTAATTCCAGTCCTTTTAACCATTTGTGTATCTACTTCAGTGCCCATCTCATGCGGCGGCCCACAGGGCTCAGTTCTTGGACCCCTTCTGTGTTCATTGCATCTGTGTATCTTACACACTCATGATCGTGCTGCTGTTGTTTGGGGCATCATTTTGTACTACTAGTGCTTAGTGTATTCTTAGTTCCTGTCTTGGATCTTATTACTGGTTTTCTTTACAATTTGTATTTTTGTTTGATGTAACTGGGACCCTGCATATAGTTTTGTTCCACCTCATGTACCACATGTGATGTTGATGACAGTAAAGAACCTTGAATCCTTGAACCATATGTTTCTTCTCGGATCCTGAGGTCATCTGATCAGTTGCTTTAGGCTGTTCCAAAAACCAGGTTGAAGCTCGGAGGAGATCGGGCTTTCTCTGTCGTGGGCCCTAAACTCTGGACATTCTCAGACTGCTCCCCAACTTAAGACAGGACACTTCACTTCCTGTTTTTAAATTTCTTTTAAAAACACCTGTTTTCTCTACACAGTGTGATTTGATTTAGTATTTCATTGTTCACTGTTTTTTTTTTGTTTTTCTTTTGATGCTTTAAATTAATTTTCATTATTATTATTATTATTAATATTTTTTATTAAATTACTCCCATTTTTTATTGTTAAGCACTTTGGTAACAACTGCTGTTTTAAATGTGCTTTATAAATAAAGTTGACTTGATTTGATACAAAAGCACCTGCTGCAATAGTAAAATACAGTTTAATAAAAGTATATGTATTTCTGAAAGCACAAAAAGAACAAACATTTTAACTTCAGTGTTTCAGTCTTTTACTTTTATTTTACTGTTTTGTTTGAAGCCATTTCTTTCTTGCTGTTGCAGGCCTGCTCTTACTTCAGCATATTTCTGCTTGAACTTGTTTTTCAGAATATTGCAGTGGGCACATCAATATTTATGGTGAACGCCACAGATCCAGACCAGGGCACCGGTGGCAGCGTTCTCTTCTCTTTTCAGCCGCCTTCCTCCTTCTTTGCTATTGACGGAGCCCGAGGCACCGTCACTGTCACCAAAGGTCTGGACTATGAGACGACCACAGCATACCAGCTAACTGTCAACGCCACGGTGAGCACACATCGGCTGCTCTATGTGCTGTTGCAAACACCAGCCAGATTATGACTTGTGCATCAACTGTTCTTCTGCTAGGATCAAGACAAAGTGAGACCTCTATCCCAGCTGGCAAACTTGGCAATCGCCATCACTGACGTTCAGGATATGGACCCTATATTCACCAATTTGCCCTACAGCACCAACATAGAGGAGAATGTTCCCCTGGTCAGTAATGAAAACTCACCTTGTGGCTTCACAGTTTGAATTGTAGTGATGAAGCTTTATGGTTAAACCATGACACATGTCCATTTAATTTAACCTTTGCTACTGCTAGCATGTTCTTATTCTTTTCTTCACTGTTCGTCTCCACCTCTGTTCACAAAACCTTTTAGATTCTTTTGGACCAGAAGGGACCACTTTAGTCCTTATAACTATTAGAGATAGTCCTTGGAACTTTGTTTATCTGGTCTTTTTTTTAAAACCCAGCTTCAGAGTAAGTGCTTTCTTAACTCTATGTCCGTAGGTAAATATACAAACATTGACTGGCAAAACTAAAAGGTGGAATGTGGAGGGTTTCAAGCATTGTAAAGTTTTTTTTTCAATCCATGAGTGATGGTAGACGACAGTGGTAGCTCAATTGGTAGAGTTGCTGCCTCTGAGCAAGAAGGTTGCTGGTTCAAATACTGGCCTGGGACCTTTCATGGTGGAGTTTGCATGTTCTCTCTGTGCTGTGTGGGTTTTCTTCGGGTACTCCGGTTTCCTCCCACAGACCAAAAACATGCATGTTAGACTGATTGGTAACTCTAAAT
>JARVGS010000001.1:34546503-34559456 GCA_031762315.1 Hypsolebias antenori | reverse complement strand
ATATATACAAATAACTGAGACCCTGAGTACACAATTTTATTCCACCTCATGTACCACATGTGATGTGAATGACAATGAACTTGAACTAAATGGTGTGGGTTTTGGCGCATGACAGAGATTTCCAGGTAAAATTAAAAACAGCTTGTTTTTAATCTGACAAGGGGTGTTGGACAAACTTACTTTAGACTCAGCTCCACTGGAATAAATACGACACAAACCGATAAAAACCAGTGATGTCATCACAAAAAATTGAATCATGCCACCTGAACAGTTTCTTTTGGAAGAACTGTTTCGTCTTTCATCCGAAAGACTTTGTCAGTCTGAGGCTACCAAGATCTGTCATATACAGTAAGTAGCACCTTATTGACGTGTTTCAAACCAGTCTGCTGTGGAAGTCCCAGAAAATTGGCTTTGCACATGCAAAAACGAGGACCATCAGTCTAAAACAATTGATCATCAGCAAACAATCAAATGTTATAGGCAAACTGGCTTCTTACTACCCGGCACTCACTGAATGAGCTGAGGACGACCTGGCCTGGATGACTGAGTGTACTTGCTCTTTTTCAGTCATCATTTGAATAAAGTTTGCTCCTTACTAACCAATAAAAATCATGAGTGAGATTGATTTTTTTTAAATAATGGACTTGAGAATTAAACAAGATAGTTGTATTTGTTGGATAAAATAAATATCCTTTCATCATGTCTTTACTCAAATAAGCCACTCTGAGGACACAAGAAGAATTTAAAACTGGTCTTTTCTTGCAAAGGTAGATGTCACGAGGAAGCTTTCACAGATGTACAAGAACTATATGCTTTGAGAAATGTCTGTAGGCTCATCCAGGTAGATAACAACAAAAAGGTTAAGTCAGGTCATCTGGACCAGTTTCTTTAAGTGAGAAATGTTTCATCTCCCATCCGGAGGACTTCATCACAGTGAAAATGAAGGAGTTCCCAGATCTTGTTCCGGCAGGATCCGGCTCAAATTAACCACTGCCGGTGACTACTTGACCACTTTCCTTGTTCCCCCAGGGTTCCAGAGATCTTCCCCTTCTGAGTACTAACACTAAATAAAGACACTGTTCAACCTTGATGTCTTGAGTTTGTCTCATTCAGCGCCTCGTACTGTCTGTGTTCCCCGTGACCCTGACACTTAGCAGCTTTTGATGTGCTTAACTGTGGAGCGCACACATTGACTTGACTTTTGTCAAGTCTTGCTGCAGTTTCTTTGTCATTTGCAGTTATTTGACCTTTGCTTCTTTGAGTTGACAGGTCCTGCTGGACTCGTCCTGCTCCTCGCTGTAAAGAGCCCAGCTGCATCACCTCTACAGACCAGTTGACCTGGATGGCACCACATTGCACATCAGCAGAGGGAGAAGCCAAACATTGTGTCTTGCATCAAGAAAAGGTGATACTGACTCAATGTACCTGTATGGTTTGATTTCTCAGAGGAGATGCACTGAAACACAGGACTCTGGAATTTAGAATAATAAAGAATTTAACTACCTTTTACAATATTTACAAGGGTAACTTGGAGGGAAACAAGTAATTGTGAGAGCAAAACATAGATGGTTAGGGCTTTAATTAAGGCAGAGGTTAACGGTCCTCTTATCCACAGCCACCTCTTCTGGGAGGAACCCAAGGTGTTCCCAGAACAACTGAGAGACATCTCTCCAGCATGTCCTGGGTCTTCTCCAGAGTCTCCTCCCAGATGAACATGCCTGAACCACCTCAACTGGTTCCTCTGGATGTGGAGCAGTGGTTCTACTCCGAGTCTCTCCTGATAACTGAACTTCTCAGCCTGTCTCTGAGGGAGAGTCCAGCTACCCTGCAGATGAAACTCATTTCATCCTCCTGGATCCATGATCTCATTCTTTCAGTCACTACCAGAGTTCATGACCAGAGGTGAGGGGAGGAACGTAGACCGACTGGTAAACAAACTTTTCACCACAACGGACCGGCACAGTCCACAATACTACAGACACTGCACCAGTCCATCTTTCAATCTCATGCTCCATTCTTCCCTCACCAAGGACAAAACCCCGAGATACTTGAACTCCTCCACTTGAGGCAGAACCTCACCCTAAACTGAAGAGAACAATCAGATTTGAGGACCACGGCCTCAGATCTGGAGGTGCTGGTCTCATCTCAGCTTCTTCACACTCGCCTGTGAACCGCTCCAGTGAGAGCTGAAGATCACGTCAGGATGATGCCAACAGGACCTCATCATCTGCAAAGAGCAGAGTTGGACTCCTGAGGCCACTGAACTGGACTCCCTCCACCCCCCTGGCTGCACCGTGAAGTTCTGTCCATCAAAGTTATGAACAGAACCGGGGACAACGGGCCGCCCTGGTGGAGTCCTCCACCATGAAAGGGTCTGACGTACTGTCGGCAATGTGAACCAGTTTGTATCGGGACCGAGCAGCCCATAACGGGCCTCCAATCCCATGCTCACAGAACCTGACTGTCAGAACCTGTGTGTGGTTCTGATGATCCTGATGGCTGGGGTCACATTTCTTGTCTGCATCACTGTTGTCTACGCATTTTCAGCCACTTCAGCTGTTTTTTTTTTCAGGTTTGTAACGTTGTTTTCAGATCTTTCATGTCAGGACACGCTACTTGTTCACATGAGGGGAAATCTGCAGATTTAGCTTCTTCATATAAATATTTTTCAACTTGTGTTCATAAGTTTGCATCGAGTGCTTTCAAAGCCGTGCACTTTAACCTCCGCCTGCCTCCTGTTGAGCTCAGGACGCTCTGCGTGGAGGAACTCCGGTGCACCAGAGGTCCCAGCTGCCTGACGAGCGCTGGCGCTGCTCGAGAAGCCGTAGTGCACCATGGGAATCTGGCACGACGACGATATTCATTGTTCGGCCATCTGCTGAGTCACTATATGACTCCTGCATGACGGGATCTGACCCCGTGCAACGTGCGCAGGAAGCTGCCTGTGAATTCTGTTTTCCATCGCCGTGCGCCGTCGAGCTCACCACAAACTGCTCCCGTTCAGCGCACGCACCTACTCCGTCTTACTTACCGCCTGCTGCCATGTGGCGCGTTGTTGTGTGCGTGTGTTGTGTTGCAAAGTCAAACGTCTGCGTTGAGCTCGGAGGGAGAGGAGCATTAAAAAGACATTAATTAGGCGGCGCTGTGTTTTCCCAGTCGCTGCAGAATCAAGAGTTATGGCACCGCAATGGAGGATGAAGTGCGCACGTTTGATCGAATCATTACAAGTTTGAAAGATAATGTGAGCTGAAGGGTGATGCAGAGCCTTGGGGGGGGGGTTACAGAAGCACCTGTGTGCACTTTTTTATTCCTGTGTGCGTGTGCATGCGCTCATGCATGTGTCTGTTTATCCAGGCTCCTGAGCTCTGCTGCAGTCAGATTAGGGCGTGCATGTTTGCAGACTTCAATGTGACTCCGCATGGCGCCTCCACCCCCCCCCCACCGCCTCCCTGCTCCTCGCCCCGAGTGTCCTCGGAGAGCGCCGCTCGCTCCTGCGGGACTCGTCTCATTAGTTCGGTAATTAAGATAAACGAGGGTTTAATTGCAGCCGTGATCAACGCTAATGATTGTGGGACTCGAGATGAGGATTTCCTCTCCCTCGTCTAATCAGGGGGTGGATCTGGGGCTTGAAGTGTACAAGAGATCGCAGCGGCGCTCCGCCTGCACCGCTGATCCGCCTGCACCGCTGCAGGGATCGGGCGTGACGGGGACGAGTCAGAGGGGACGCTCCCTGTTCCGACGGTCCGATTTGAACTCTTTGGGACCCGAACCTCCGGATCTCACCGTAAATCAAACAGTCGAACCTTTAGTCTCCGCAGGTTTAGCGTCGTGCTTTAAGTCCTCAAACGCTGCGTCAGTAAAGAGAATATTCCCACAACTAATTAAAAAAATGGAGGTTTTATTTTGCTCACATGGAGGCTGTCGGCAACAATAAACAAACATGATCATTGTAGAGGCTTTAACCACTAAACAGAACTTTTCCTGTTTTTTGTTCTAATCGTCTCAATGTTCATGAAGCGTTCACTCCGTTGTCATCCATTTTTCTTCTGTACGTTTTTCAGCATCTTTCTCGTTGAGCCATTTCAACAAATCATGAATCAAAACCTTCAGCTCCTTCAGGACAACCCCTGCTATGACTTTTGGTGTTGGTGCAGCTTTAGCTTTTTGAAATATTTAGCCTTTTCTGACATTTTTTTTCCTCATATAAACTGAATTAAGCTCATTTTACATCCTTCAAATATTTTGCGCTGTTTACAACCTTTTACTGCTCCTTTCACATTTTGTTCGGCTTCAGCTTCTTTCAGCTTCTTTGTGCAAATTTAAACTTGTTTTCAGCTACAATCAGCTGTTTTTTTCAGCTGTTTGTGCTACTTTCAAATTCTTTCTGCTAATTTCAGCTTGTCTGCTAATTTCAGCTTTTTCTGCTATTTCAGTTCAATTTAGCTATTAAAATGCTAATTTGAGCATTTTCATCTAAATCCACAATTTCTGCTCTCATTCCTACTTTTTCAGTCTAATTCAGCAAAAATGTTCTCTCTCTACCTCATTCTGCAAAATTAAGCTTATTTTTGCTTCTTTGAGCTACCTTTCAGCTGGTTATTGCTCATTTCAGCTTTTTTCAGATAATTTCCATGTTTTTGTGCTCATTTCTGCTTCTTTCAGCAAATGTTCTTTCTGCTTTCTTATGCTAATTTAATCTTGTTCTGCCTTTTCAGCTGCTTTTTAGCATTTTTATCAAATTTTAGCTGTTTTCAGATAAATTCAAGTTTTTCATGTTAATTTTTACTACTTTCAGCCTAATTAACTTTTTCTTTTTGCTGATTTCAGTTTATTATGCTCCTTTCAGCTTATTTCTGCTAGTTTCAGTTTTTTTTTTTTTTTGCCATTTCAACTATTTAGCTGTTTGTGCTAAATTTATCTTTCAGCTTATTTCACATTCTTGAGCTCATTTCAGTACATTACATTCCACTTACTTCTGTTAGTTTCAGTTTATTTCTGACTTTTCAGCTACTTTTCAGCTTATGTACTTATTTATTTTCTGCTAAGTTAAACTCTTTTAGCTAATTTCTTAATTTTCTGCCTATTTAAACCTAATTCAGCAATTATGTGTACTTTCTGCTTTCTTCTGCTAATTTGTCCTTGTTCTTTATTTCAGCTGAATTTCAGCATGGTTTTAGCTAATCTCATCTGTTTTTCAGCAAGTTCTTCTGCAATATGC
This sequence comes from Hypsolebias antenori, assembly GCA_031762315.1. NCBI lineage: Eukaryota > Metazoa > Chordata > Actinopteri > Cyprinodontiformes > Rivulidae > Hypsolebias > Hypsolebias antenori. The sequence continues at coordinate 34,554,238 of JARVGS010000001.1, read as the reverse complement.
ATTCATGCAGCATTTTCACAGGAAATGCCGTTTCTTTAGGTTTTACTGATGTTGCTGTAAAATGAACAACAGAGTTGGTGTTTCAGTGTATAATTTGATAAAGATTTAAAATAAAAGATGATATTCACAAATGTTGCATTAAATCACATGATCAGCACCTTTAGGTGCTTTGTGCAGATGTTCTGAGATCATGACTACTTTAAAGATTCTACACTTATGCACTGAAATAAAAACATTAATCAAATGTTTTTAGTCATTTTAAGAGCTTGGCAGTAAATAACGCATCAGAGAATATTTCTCGTGGAACTAAAACTTCCCCCATGTTTTAAAGTTTCTATTTGAGGTTTGGTTGTCCAGGTTTTGGCAGACTTTAATTTATGATTAGAATATAAAATAGTTCTTTGATTGTTTAAACCGATTTACTTTTAACTAAGATTTTTTTTTTTTATTAATATGTGTGTATTGTTGTCTTCTAGCTGCAGTGGTGCAAAGCATCATTGTTCTTATCGTTTTAAATAATGTAATATTGATAGCAGTGGTGGGCGGCACGGTGGCACAGTTGATAGAGTTGTTGCCTCACAGAGAGGAGGTCACCAGATCGAATCCCGGCCCGGGGGCCTTTCTGGGTGGAATGTGCATGTTCTCTCCGTGCGTGCGTGGGTTTTCTCCGGATGCTCCAGTTTCCTCCCAAGTGTCGCTGAGCAAGACACTGCACCCCTCATTGCCTCTGATGTGTCCCATCAGTGTATGCATGTGATCTAAAGCTCCCATTAGTCTCTAGATTTAGATTATCTGTGTAGAGGTGTAGTAGAGAGCTGTATGAATGTGTGTGTTGGAGGTAAATGAGGCACAGATTGTGTTGTAAAGAGCTTGGAGTATCTTGATTAGATACAAAGGTGCTACACAAGTACAGTCCATTTCTCTTCCTACTTTCCGATCTTCCCACCTCATGAGCAATCACGTTGGCATGTTGTCGATTTGTCGAGGAGTTCTGGACTGAACTTGTGAAATCACACCAGAGGGATTAACAAGTTTGTACAGAGTTTAAGGTTTCAGAGCGGTGAATCCAAAGTAAGCCATGTAAAACACAGCTCTGTTCAGGACACTGAGTCTGTCCCCAAATCAAATAATTACGTTGTTACAATCATTGCTACGAGTTTCGTTTAGCTGCAGGCAACATGGACGTTTGCTTGTTTTTCCAATAGCCGTGAACGTTCCTGAAGTCCTGTTGGAAACAATCCATCGGCTCGAAGCTCATGCCGGTAATTGGCACATTTGCAACAACAGGGAGGACGGCGGGAAGATGGGCCAGGTGTTCAGGTTTCTCTTCTGAGACGTTCCCGAGTCTCCCGGGAGTCAAATAACTGCTTGTCTAGTCTTTTCTCACAGGCTGCTACCACTCCAGTTACTGTCAGCGATATTAAATCACCTTTTTCTCCCAAACGTTCTGCTCTTCCACCGGCACGTTACCAAACTGACCTCGGCTGCTGTTTGTTTTCAATAGCCTGGTGCTAAATAAATGTGAAGAACGCTTACAGACGAGGAGGAAGTGATCGTGGCGTCTTCGTTTTAACGGTGCCATCAGCGAGAAGGGGTTTGGAGTAAAAATGTGGGAATGTCACAAGATCGACAAACTTGGAAGACTATTTAGAAGATGCTCACGTTGATGAACAAAACGACTGTCACAGGCTGAGAAATCGCTTTCAGGAGTATTTCCATCTACTAAACTTACCCACGTGCTACATGTCGCCTTTCGGCTTTATAACAAATAAAAGGCTAAATAAAAGTGATTCCAGCAGCTGAAAGAATGGCGATGATCTTCAGACTGTGTTTATCTGTACGTCTCTGTCTTCTTTGTGACGTGCGGGTGAAACTAATCCCACCTTCGGCTCGCTCCAGCTCACCTCTTTTCCTGTTTCTTTTAGGAGATTCTCTCTTCCATCCTCTCTGTTTTTAGTATTTAATTTGGAAATTTGGAACAAGCTGAAGCTGAAAACAACAGAAAATATTGTTTTTTGTGTGTGTGAAAAAAGAAAGTGAACTCAAAGTGCTGAACGTGACTGTTTGCTGAAGTAGCTGAAAATGAGTTGTTAAGGCTAAAAGATGCAGAGCACTGGCTAAATAGAGCGAAACACTAGCTACAGGAAGCACAACACTAAAATGAGCAGAACACTCACTAAAAGGTGTGGAACAATAGCTAAAAGGAGACGAACACTACCTGAAAGGGGCAGAACACTAGCTAAAGTAGAAGAACACTAGCTAAAAGTAGAACACTAGCTAAAGAGAGCAGGACACTAGCTATAAGGAGGAACCCATTAGCTAAATGAAGCGAAACACTCTAAATGATGAAAGTAGCACAATGGTAGCTTACAGCTAAAAGTAGCTAAAAGTTAACTAAAAGCTAAAGCTGCAAAAGGGTAATTTTAAGCTAGAAGTAGCCAAAGGGTGACAATACATTTTCTTTTCCATCGTTCGGCTGCTCCCTGCGTTAAGGGTTGCACAGCGAACTAACTCGCACAAAGACTTTACTTTTACGCCGGACGCCCTTCCTAACGCAACCACAGACCACCGAGCTACCACAGCCCTCTGTGTGGAGTAGAGAGCTGCTGTCTAGGGCACCCGGAGGAGCAGATGGAGGGGCCCAGAGTGGGGCAAATGAGGGTGGGGACAGGTGTGGGTGCTTCACCTATCTCACCCACATTTTTTATGCTGTCGGTACCGGGAGTTGACCCGGCGATCTTCCGATCACAGGCCCCACGTTCTCTAACCTCTGGGACACCATTCCCTAGCCAAAAGGTAACTAAAAGCTAAAAGTAGTAAAAAGTTGGCTAAATGGTAGCTATTTGAAGAGATCACTGATTTTTTTAATGGAAAAATAAACGTGAGCCCGACCTTAATGGAAACTTTGGCTGTCGCTGATACCGATATTGGGAAGGGAAGGTGATCACTGATAGATGATATAATGGCTGAAAATGTTTGCATTATTGAGCTTTGTCCACCCCCAATAATCTAAGAAAGCAGCGAGTGGAGTGGGACTTGTTTATTTAGCGCAGCTGTTAGCAACCATGAAGCTAAGCTAATCAGATCCATGCTATACGTAGTCCCACAGCAGGTTTACAAGTGGAGCAGTGGTCATAAAAACAGTCATTTTAATGTGTGTTCATATTTTCTATCCTCTGCTACTCACCATAAAGTTATCACGTGCGTTACAAAACTATAAATTAGACAAACACCCTTCTCTGTGAATCGTTTAAACAGTCAGTCACTTATTGTGAAGATCTAATTAGCATTGACAGCAGCAGAGTTAATTTTTTTGTAGAGAAGTAAAGATTCCAGACAAACAATTAATTTCATTGACGGTGACGCTGATATATTTTTACAGCTACGTTAGATTTATTGTTCTAGATCAAGTTTTTCAAGGCTAATGCTGAATGTTAGCTTGCTAGCTTGAGACGCACGTAGCTAATGACAAGCAAGTTGGAGAATTGAAGCTAATTTATTTTTATTGATTTAGATCAGTTAAAATAAACTTACCATGCTCTGTTCAGCAATTTACACTACACACAGTATTGCTCCCTGCTTCGGCTGTGCTGAAAGTGAAACTTCAGTGAACGGGGACTTGAAAGTTGTCTTCATGCCCCCTCTGCTGGATACATTGCACAATTGCAGCTGGTTCCAGCATTTTAGGGATGACAATTAGAAGTGCTTATATTGGCGCGTATTGGGACAGTTATCACCAGTACTGATAGGTCCCCATCTATATCGACCTAAATTATCAGTCCTACCCGTATATCGGTGGGGCTCTACTAAAAATATGACAAATACAACCAAACATAGCACTGATCTTCAATATGAGCCAAATATTACTAATTGTTAAAAACAATGCACAGATTATGAAGTAGTTGTTTGCAAAAAAAGATGTATAGAAATTTCATTAGTAGAAAACCCGTAGTGTGAGTGCTGATTCAGCTGCTAAAGACTTCGCCTGCCTTCAATGGCCTTATTCTTCGGCTCATGTTGCCTCAGCTGTGATACAACTCAACCTGCTCGTCTCCGTGGGTCTGAGGAGATGACTTCCATCATCTGAGTCTTCAAAAGCAGAGCGGTCAGACAAGTATGGCCACGCCATTTCCTGCCTGAACAGATTGATAAGTAGTAAAGGCGATTATTTCTCCCTTGTCCGGCCTTCTATGTATCTTTATCCGTCAGCGCCGCTACGCCCTGACGCTTCCATTCCGTGCCCTTCCTTTGTATCTTGCATCAGCAGGCAGGCTGTAATACGGCCAGGACTAATACTTTTAATTCCTCTGGAAGTCCTTATTGTTACCGTGGCATCGTTGGGATTTCTCCGGGTTTTCAATTAGACGCTCCGAGGCTCTTCAGAGCGGGCTGCTGGGTAATCTCTCCGAGAGGACAGATTAGTGTTTCAGGAGCACCGATCGCAACATGATCCAAAGTTTTGTTTTGTCTGGCAGGGACCAAGTTCAGCCCCAATAAAGTCTGACTTTTTGCACAGGAGGTCGTCGGGCTTTTATCTACCAGCAATAAATAAACACGATTAGGTCGAACTGAGTGATTAAAATCAGGCAAAATCCTAAAACTTTAAATAAAATGTGTTTTATTTATTATTGCTTTATTTGCTGCAGCAGAATTATAGTTGTTTGAAACTCATTCAGCTTTAAGACTTTTTTATTTATTTATTTATTTTGTCTGTTCCATTTCTTAACTACTTCTGCAGAATTAATTTTAGCTGTTCATACATCAAAACCTTCAGCTCATTTGGGAGATCGGTGCTGCGACTTTTATTTTCTTTTATTCTTTTTTACTGTTAATTTTTTTAAGCAAATTTCCTCCATAAAAAGCATTAGACTAACCTGTATACGTAAAGGTTGAATGAATGAATGAATGAATTATGATCTTTTCCATTTCTTCAAAACCATTCTTCCTTTTGAAAACTGCATCAAATACTTTATATTTAGCATTTTCTGTTACTTGTAGCTTTTAGCTACTGTTTGGCTACTAATAATTTTAGTTTTAGGTATTTTACTTCCGTTGAGTTTTCAGCCATTTTGTTGCCTTTAGCTTTTAGATAGCCTTTTGCTACGTTTTAGGCAGGCATTTACTGCTTTATGCTTTGAGCTAGACTTTTGCTACTTTTAGCTTCTGGCTTAAATTAGTTAAATTTAGCTAGTGTTTTCTTCTTTTGACCTTTACCCATCTTATTTTTTTACTTTTGCCCTTCAGCCAATGTCCTACTTCTTTTTTCTATTGCTGGTTTATTTATTTTTATTTTATTGGCTTTAAACTAATGTTCTGCTTCTTTTAACCTTTAGCTAGTTTTCTCCTTCTTTTTGCTATTAGTTAGCCTTATGTACATGTTTTGACAGTAACCACTAATCATCGAGTTATCTCCATTTTTGTGTAACTGACTGTGGGTGGGTGTTAGACTGTCTGTTAGCATAATATCTCATGCACAAGTGGACAGATTTTAATAAATTGCATAGATGTTAAATAAGGATGTCTCTTCTACAGCTGTTCAACTTTCGCTGTCAGCGCTAGTCAAGATGGCTGCCGCAGTTTAACAGTTTTATTAAACATAAAACTGGCTGTAATGTAAGTAACTTTAAAGATATTGAGATGCAGTTTGGTGTGGTAGTAGCTGATAGTGCTTCCCATCACATACTCTAAGCTTTAAGAGGTCAACCAAGATCTTCTTGTAAAGCTGTGGGTGATATGCATTCCTTCAATGTAAATTTTCACTCATTTATATTCCAGACCTGCTCATGATCCGCTCAAGGTCAGGAGCTCGCTCGTCACCTGTCGCTCTGAACGGATCAGCAGCACTTTTTTCAACCTTCCATATTTCAACTTGTCTCCTGGTGGAAGAAGGTCCCTCTTATCTTGGAGGACTCTGCTCACCTGAAGGGTTGTTTTTCTGAACACGTGAAAAATCCTGCCGGCCTGCTCGTTTTTGATCCGTTTGCAAAGAGAGACTCTAGACAGATTTTAACTGTAGCAAAACACAGTTTAAAAAGAAGATGGTCTTATGAACAAAAACAAAACATATCATCGTTTATGAGATTTTTTAGGTTAAGATCATCATAGGTCAGGGACATTCAACTGGTGGTCCATGGGCGAAGTCAGGCCCACGGAGGAGCTCAATTTGGCCCGCCAGTGGGTTCATTTTGAAATTAAACTAGAGTTTAAACCATAAAACAAACATACTGTACTTAATGACAGCAAGATAAACTGCATTACTTATTGCTGAAGAACTTGCTGAGAAAAAAAAAACAGCTGAAAAAACATGCTGAATTGTAGCTAAAATGAAAGAACACGCGTTAATTAGTAGAAGAAATCAGAAAGAACACATTTTTACTGAATTAAGTTTAAATGAGCAGAAATGAGCACAAAAATTAGGAACTGAGCTAAAACAGATGAAATTAGCAAAGGAAAAAAATTGCTGCAAAGTAGCTGAACAGGAGAAAGAAGCTTAAACTACCAAAAGGAAGCGGAACAAGCTGAAATGAGCTAAAAATATATATATGTGGAATTAGCTAAAAAGCTACATTTAGCAGAAACAGCTAAATAGTAGCTGAAACAGCAGAAAAAGATAGTAGCAGAAATAAGCTGAAAGGAGCATAACAAGCTGAAATTACCATGAAAAACTTGAATTTATCTGGAAAAAGCTGAAATTAGCTAAAAAAAAATGCTAAAGCTAGCTGAAAAGGTAGAACAAGCCTAAAGTAGCAGAAGAAAGCAGAAAAAAAAAACGTTATCCCAACGAGGCTGAAAGAAGCAGAAGTGAGCACAAAAAAGTAGAAGTTTCTGCACAGCCAGTGATCATGTTTTAGAAGCTGCTCAAACTCTGAGCATCGTTCCACGACAGTAACTGATGGCTCATCATTAACAGGATGAGCCGCAGGCCTCTTTCTTAGAAGCGACACTAATTTGTGTACATTTAGCAAAATATGCTAAATCTCAGCCCCGAGCCTCGGAGCGCTGGCTGCGTGCCGGGTCGTGGAACGGGAACGTTCCTGCTTTTCGTGGCGCTGTCACAAACACTCGTCAGCAGCTCGCTCATGGAGATAACTCCAACTTCTGACGCCGCCGTCCTCAAAACATCAGCGCTTTCAGGAAGTTGTTGTCATTCGTCCTCGAGCTCCACGTTGAACTCGTCACATCAAACAAAACATTCATTGTATCCCGGCGCGGCCGCCCCCCCCCCCCCCACACACACACACACACAAAATGTATGCTTTCTACTAAAACACTCAGCTGCCTCCTGTTCTTCATGCTGCACACACACTCCTTCATACACACTTTTGTACACACTCCTTCGTACACACTCCTCCACACACACTCTTTCTTACACACACACACACACACACACACACACACACTTTTGTACACACTCTTTCTTACACACTCCTCCACACACACACTCTTTTGTACACACTCTTTCATACACACTGCTCCACACACACTTTTTGGTACGCACTCCTCCACACACACTTTTTTACACACTCCTCCACACACATTTTTTTACACACTCCTCCACACACATTTTTTGTACACACTTTCATACACACTCCACACACACTCTTTCATACATACTCCAACACACATACTCTTTCATACACACTCCAACACACACACTCTTTCATACATACTCCAACACACACACTCTTTCATACACACTCCAACACACACACTCTTTCATACACACTCCAACACA
>JARVGS010000001.1:34471036-34489638 GCA_031762315.1 Hypsolebias antenori | reverse complement strand
ACATGTTTTTTTCTGCTTTTTATATATTTTAAGCTAACTTTTTTTTTTTTTTTTTAGCATTTTTGAAGTTAATTTCAGCTGTTTTCTGATGAATTCAAGTTTTTCATAGTAATTTCTGTTACTTTCAGCTTAATTAATTTATTTCTGCTAATTTCAGCTTATGCTTTTTTCACCCTTTTCTGCTAATTTCAGCTTTTTCTGATCTTTCAGCTATTTAGCTGTTTTATGCAAATTTTTAGTCTTTCCACCTAGCTCATTTCAGCTCTTAGTTCCTTCTGGTAGCTTAAGCTTCTTTCTGCATTTTCAGCTACATTTCAAAGTTTTTTTGTTTTTTTTTGTTTTGTTTTTTAGCTAATTTCAGCTGTTTTTCAGCTCTTCTGACATAAGCATTCGCCCTGCGTTCTCGCAGGAACTCTCTAGTTATGATAGTTTTAGCTGTTTTTTGTTTCAGAGCCCAGACCTCCAGCTGAGTCAGGTACGTGTCTCACGCCGTCATCGTGTGTCAGATTTGTGTCAGCGGCACCAAAGCAGCTGCCGAGCTGTTTAGGAAGCTGCAGCGTGTGTATATATTACTCTGCTGAAGTGTTTAGAGCGTTTGGCCGAGGCTTCTGCTCGTCTTCTGAACCAACGCCAGAGCTGCTGCTCCTCCAGTCTGGACCATATAAGGCGTTCTCCCAATCCTGTGTCAAATCATGGTGGTGCGCAGCCTGAACCCCGGAGACGGAGGAAACCCCGCTGAGCTCCACATGCACTCGTCTTTGACATGATTCATGAAGCGCATGTCAGAACATTCTGAGAGTCACATTTTTCTGTTTTCCTTCCAGAGGACATCTGCACGTTGGTCATCGCTGAGGCGTTTCCAGTGGATTCTGGGAGATTTACCTGCACAGCAAGTAACGGCTACGGCACCGTGTCGAGCACCGCTGCTCTGAAGGTCAAAGGTAACGTTTCTCTGGGGTCTCACTAAAGAAAGCATGATTTAATCCTAAATGAAAGGTGTGGATCTCCTCAGGGAGCGGCAGCGCCCATGTGAGGCCTGGAAGTGGTTTTCTGGCCGCGGCCCATCAAGCCCAGGAGTGTTCCCCATCAGGTCCTGCTGGACTCTCTCAACCAGAGCTTCCAGTTCCCAGCAGCGCCAAGCCCCACTCCAGCACCATCCGTCTGGAACCTTTGGTGTCGAGCGCGCTCCGCCTGGACCCTGTGAGCACCAGCACCCTCCACCTGGATCCCCACAGTTCCAGCATGTTGTGCCCGAACGCCCTCCGCAGCAGCCTGGCCGGTCCGGATCCGTGCAGCCCTCCCTCCTCGCTGCTGGGACCCACCGGAGCCCACGAAGATCTGCAGCCAGGCAGAGAGATGCTCGCAAACCAAACCTTCACGTTGTCCCCTGCAGCTGAGCAAAGGGCGTCCAGACCTTCAGTGACGTCGCCAGACCCGAACCCGGGTAACAGAGGAGGTCTAAACGGCACCCCCAGCGTCGTCCCCCTGCCCGACCCTCCTCCCAACTCCTGCCTCAAAACCGGCGCCCCGACGAACCACAAGGACTCCCGCCCCAGCTGCCGACGGGTGCACTTCAAACTGCCCGAGGATGAGGAGGATGAAGACGGGGACCAGTCCAGTCCCGCTGATGAAGAGCTCGGTCTGGCATCAGTCGGTAAAGAACCGCCACCCGTGCTGGCTAAACCCAAACTGTGAGTAAAACCAAAATAAATAAACGAGTGTTTCCGATAAACAACCCAGTCGGTTGTTTTTATTGTTTTTATTGATTTTACTGTTAAATGTTCTTGATTTTATGTGAACAGCACTTTGTTGCAGCTGTGGTTGGTTTAAATGACTTTATAAATAGATTATTATTATTATTATTATTTCTGAAAATGTTGGGATGTTGTGTGAAATGTAAATAAAAACAAAATGCAATGATTTCTAAATCTCACGAACACAGATGTTGTTCTCAGTGGAACATGTTAAACTTATCAAATGTTTAAACTGAGAAACTGTTTTTGTAAAAAAAAAAAAAAAAAAAAACAAACATCAGAAGTTGTTCCAGGACCAACACCAGGAGTAAGAGTGAGTGGTCCGAACTAAAAACAGCTTCAGGAACATCTGGTAAGTGATGATGTCAGCAGGTCAGTCAGAGGACCGGGTTCTGAACGTGTCAGACGTGAAGATGGGCAGATGTTCTGCAGTCTGTCTAAAGGTAGAGGAATCATTTCAGAACAAAGTTCCTGAATAGAGACTTTAATCTTCACCATCTTCAGTTCATAATCTCATCAGAAGAATCTGAAGAAATCTCTGAGCTCAAAGGACGAGGCTGAAGGTGTGACCTTCAGGGCCTCAGGGGCCCCTGCATAAAACCAGGTCTGGTTCTGTTCTGGGCTCAGGAACACTTCCACATATCACTGTCTGTAAACACAGTTTATCCACAGATGTTTCTTAAACCTCTATCAGTCAAAGAAGAAGCCAGATGTGAACACCATCCAGATCCGATGCGGTCTTCTCTGGACCAGAGCTCATTTCAAATAGACTGAGGAGAAGTCCAGAACTGTTCTGAGGTCAGATGGATCTAAATTTAAATATATTTTGGGGAAAACACAGAAGCAACATCCTCTGCACTAAGGTAGAGAAGAACCATGTGGCCTGTGATCAGCTCAAAAGCCTGCCTCTCTAATGGTATGGGGGTGCATTAGTGTCTCTAGCATGGGCAATTTAAACATCTGGAATGGCTCCATAAAAATAAATTGAGGTTTTACAACATCTGCTGCCATCCAGAACTGCTGAAAGCTGGGGTCCTTCATCAGACCAAAATGGGACAATATTCTCTCTAAAACCTCCAACGGCTGGTCTCCTCAGATCTTTGAAAACCTCCAACATCTGGTCTCCTCAAGTGCTTTAAATCCTGCAACAGCTGGTCTCCTCAGCTCTTCCAAAACCTCCAACACCTTGTCTCCTCAGGTCCTCCTAAACTTCCAACATCTGGTCTCCTCAGGTCATTTAAATCGTGCAACAGCTGGTCTCCTCAGATCTAGATGTTTACAGACTGATGTTAAATGAAGACGAGACGCTTCATAGTGAAAAGAACGGACTTGGAACATCTTGTCTGAGATCTATCGCTGCTGTAAAATTCAAAATCATCTCCCATTTTTCCTTTAAATTTATTTAATGTTTCCATTTTTAACAGATTTCTTTGTGAATTAAAAAAAATGTGTTTGAGATTTTCAAAGCATTGCATTCTGTTTTTATTTACATCGTACATAAAGTTTTTATCTTTTTTTTAGAACTGGAGTAGTAAAAGTATGTGTCATAAATTGATTTAAAACCACATAACGGAGAGAAAAGTTGTGTGGGGGGTTTGCTTACTCAACACTTTGGCATTAAATGAAAGCGCAGAGATGTGCCTGTTGTAGGGAGATACAAGTGAGTGTTCCTGACAGCCTGTCCAGCCTCTAATGATGCCAGCGAGGCCCAGCAGAATTCCTCACAGCCGGAGGACTCGTGTTTTAAACTTGCTGCCAGCTCAAGAATAATGAGGGGGTGTCATCATTGTTGTTGACGTTGTTGCGAATTAGTCCTGCAAAGTGCGGCTTCGTCTGTCCTCGGCCTGCTTGGCTCGTCTTGGCTCAGTTGGTGTTTATCCAGTATTGACGCCTGCGCCACTAATAGCCCGGATCAGCGTTAATCTGTCCGGTAACGTGCCAGCGCAGAGTGACAGCTTCCTGGCTGCGTGCACGCGCTCAAACTCTCACGCAGATACAGTTCAGACACAAACATGCGTATTAGTGAAGCATCTGCTGTTTACGATCTGTCTTAATGTTTCAGACGTTTGAAACTTCTTTAAGCCGATGTGTTGAAGTGCCATCAAAGCATATGTGAGGAGTGTTTTCACCCCCTGTTCTGCGCACCTACAGGCAACCGATGAGGATTCTTCTCCCAACAACGTCCTGACCTACACCATCACCTCAGCCTCAGCCTTTGGTGCCTACTTCAGCATCATCATGGTGGAAGGCTACGCAGGTACTCTCACCTTTGAAAACCCAAACTTTTAAACGTGATTTAAAAAATAAAATCTCTTTGAGTCATGAACGTTGCACTTTGTTTCCTCCCCATCCAAGTGATCAGCGTCAACAGGCCCCTCGACTACGAGAAGATTCCCAACGGGATGATCTACCTGACTGTGATGGCCAAGGATGGGGGGACCCCAGCTCTCAACAGCACCGTCCCTGTCATGGTGGAAGTGATTGTAAGTAACACAACAACTGACGGGTTCAGACATGGTTAGGGCCGTCACAATAAATGATAAATCAATTAATCAATCAATTGAATGATAAATGAAAATTATCTACCTCATTTTCATTTATTGGCTTTACCGTAACTCCACTGACCCCTCCTTTTCTCTTTACAATCTGTTTTAGCCATCAATAATCGCACTTTTGACTCGTTAAAGCTGAGAAGCTAAGCTACGAGCTAAGCTAACAGGCCGACCTCAGGGGGAAAAAGCTTCCGTCTTGTCGAAGCTCCAAAATTCACAGTTGAAACCTGTGCCTTCGTGTAAAATGTTGTTTTTCTCTGCAAAAAGAAGCTGAGAACTTGTTTACTGATTATTAATTAAAAGCTTTGTATGAAAAATGTGCTGAAGAGCTCAAACCACACAGACAGCCCACGTCACGTCAAGGGGCCTCCCTCCCATTTTTCTTGGAGACACGCTGCTCGCTCCCTCACTATCCATCCTTCGGTTCAAACAGTCTTATACTGCCATCCAGTGGTCAAAATAGGTATTACATACAAAAATTAACCAACATTTTTTCTTAAATTTGACAATAATTACTAATTATTGTTGAATTTCAAACAATATTATCGTTTATCTCAATACTTTATGAGACAATTAATCACCCAGCAAAATTTATCGTGACAGGCCTAGACATGGTATGAACTGTTGTATGAACCAGAATGTGTTCATCTACAACTGATGATGGAGTCACCTCAAGTCAAGATGACCACTGGAGGTAATCATTCTCAGCAAACACATAAATGGAAACACAGATACTGAGTTACAGTTTGATGTGGCAGGAGCTGAAAGGATCCCACAACATCTGGTAATATTTCCTACGACCGTGGATGAACAACACATCTAAGTCTGTACCTGTTCATCTCAAGATGATCTTACAAGTTACATTTTAAGTCCCAGTGTTTCAAAGTTGAATTGTTTCTAAAGCACAACTGTGGTTACTTCAGTCACTCTTATCATTACACATCTAATTTTAAGCTTCTGGTGCTGTGTGTGTGTGTGTGTGTGGAGGGGGGGACATCACAGCTGTCAAGTCACACTCACCAATCAGATCTGCTTTAATGCTAAAAACTTGGAGAAAAAAGACAGTCTGGACTAATTAAACATGATGCTGCTGCATGATTTTCTCTGCATATTTCTCTGATGCCTGGTGGCATTTTAATTGGCATTCAGTGTAAAGTGGCAGATCGTTGTCAGGAAAACATTTTAGTAGAATTCTATGGCCTGTGCTAAACCGTACGCGAGTTTTATTTCTGTTTTCCCTCATTAAATGTTGAGGAGCTGAGGCCACGTGACGAACGTCAACAGTTTTATTTGTAGCCGTTTAAACTAGATGCGGTCTTTAACTTTGTCGCGCAGATCTTGACGTCTAGCAACATAATTTGTCCTTCACATACTTACACACCTGGGTCCTGTTGACACGGCGCTGTTTTGGATCGAGACGGTAGAATTTCTGCTGCGTTGCAGTCGCTCGTGTACACGACAACAGCTGCCGTTTAATCTGAAACTTTTTGAATCCTCTAAAAGTGGAGGTTTCTGAAAACTTTAGTATATAGGTGTGAAATTGTGCATTCACACTACGAGAAGAAGAAGAAAGTGCTATGTGTTGTCATCATTGCATGTTTCCATACAATGATGAAATTAGTTCTCTGTTTTTTACCCATCACACGTGAGATACACACAGGTGGAGCAGTGGGCAACTATGTAGGTGCCGGGGGAGCAGTTAGCCACGTTAGTGCTGGCAGATTTTGATGGGAGTGAGGGGTTAGGCCAAAGATGTATATTTGTCTGTGGGTTAGGATGTGTGAGACAAATGGAGTGCTACGTCTGCAGCAACTTAGCTAATGCATCTGTATTGCACGCCGCTAGCTTAGTGCTACTTTGTACGTTATTTCTGACCTGGCTGAAAATTGTTGGATTGTATACCTGGATTATTGTGCATGGACTTTGTTGGTTTTGAACCAGTTTGACATGACTGTCGATGAGGGAGAGGACCAGCACCGGAGGCGGGTGCATGCTGAAGAGACCATCTTAGCACCAACATAACTGGTTTGTTCCACTTTGGAGGAAGCTGTTGAGGAAGAAGTCAGTTTTGTGTTGTGTGTTTCCTTGACTGATGAAGCCTTCTGGATGGAAGGTGAAACATTTCAGCACAAAAAAAGAAAATGTCCAGATGACATGACTGAAAATTGTTGGATTTTATACCTGGATTATTGAGCATGGACTTTGTTGGTTAGTTTTGGCAGTTTTTGATGTTGGGAGGGTGGGGGGCTAGAACGCAAGAGAGAAGCAAAGCGTGCTCTATTCACACAAGGGGAGCTGTTGGTCAGGATACTTCTTGTTTCTCTCTAAAGTAGTTATTGAATCAAGTGTTACTTATGCTAGTAAAACTAGATGTTTAACAACCTGTTAAAATACACCATAATGCAGGAAATGGCATCTACTTTATTTAAATTTTTATGGGGGAGGACCCCCAGACCCCCCCATGAGTGTCGTCACCTCCCCATACACCCACACATTACAAATGCTTTTGACTCTAGTGATTCCTGTTGACAAGTGCTAGGAGTTTTGAACATGTCCAGAAATACATATTTATCATTGTTTTTTCTTAAAATGGTAAATCTCATTGTGAACATCTAGAATTTGTCTCGAACCCTTCTCAGTTTAGTTTCTGTAATTCTAGAGTGCCAAAAAACCCTTTTTAAAACTGACTGCTGTAGTGATACATATGCACCCCCCCCCCCCCCCCCCAGGACATTCTGGCTCACATTTTATTAGGGGTTCACACAAACTTTGGTGTATTTACAGATTTTTTTTCATGATTTTGTTTCTACCAGTTGCAGCGGTTGGAGACATGAAACTAACAAACACTCGGTGCGTGTTAAACAATAAAACTGACCAGACAAAACCATAACCAGCACAAGTTATTTAAAATCCTTCAACACTTCTAATGAACTGATTATAATAAAACACTGAACTCCTCTGTCTCAAATTGTTACGGCTGGTGTAAAATATTTTGTAAAATATCATTTTAAACATTTTTCTTCGTTAACCTTCACATAAAAAACACGAATGTTGACCTTTGCCGACTATAAATACAGCAATAAAAGCCTAATGAGCAGACAGAGCTCATAAAGAATCCTCAGACCCCTGGCTGCCTGTTCCCATGATAGCCATTCATTATACATGTTAACTTTTTATTCATGGAAGGAGAGACGCCATCGAAGGACAGAAGGATATGCTTTGATATGCAAGGACCGTGAGGATTCCTATACGAGGTTGAAGGTCGAGACGCTGCGAACCAGTCGGGATGCATTCAGCGTTCCCTCCGTTTCGCGGTTCTCCGTGGCGTCGGGGCTCACGCCGCGGGGGTTTATCAGTGGCTGGCAGCGTCACACTCACACAAAGCGTTGCAGCAGAGTCCAAACAGATAATTGTAGCAGTGACTGTTGTCCAAGTGTTAACATTCTCAGCAGCTCGCGCTGTGGGACTCCTCGGTCTGAATAGCCACACAGCTCGAAGTGCCGGTGCGACATGGTCTCGTTCATGAGTGGGAGGCTGAGGAAAATTAAATGTAGGCATATGCTGTTCCATGTTGTTGTCATTTATATGTGTCAAATCGCCTTTTTAACTGCGTGTGATGGTGTTAAAGGGACATTTCAGCTGGTCTGAGGTGGATTTGTGTGCTTCTGGCAGGGTAAAGATTTATTCTGACAGGACAGGTCCAGCCAAGTGTATCGATTGCGGTTATACCCAGATACAAGGACCGAGGAGAACAGATACCAAGACTCAAAATATATTTACAGTGTTTGTTTACAAGGTGATAAATCATTCAGTGAACCAGAGACAGAGCTGGGAGTCAGTAGTGGGGAGAGCTGACCCAAATGGTTCCAGGTGAAGAAATTGATCATCTGAACAATGGCAGGAGACAGGCAAGTGGCAGGAAGGTATGTGGAGGGAGCTGAGGAGGCTCAGGAGAGCTTGAGGTCCACAGAGGAGAATCCAGGGGACAGGAGGTCATCAGAATTATTTACTGGAATCACAGAGACAAATACCAAGTCGTTAATGTTCAGTGTAACTCACGAGTAACACACTAGAACAGAACTACCAGTGGCAGGTAATGCTCCAGCGCTGACTGGATGTCCTCTGCAGCCTTTTATGCTCCTCTTGCTCATCAAGCCAAAGAGCCTCAGGTGCTGCTGATTGGTGCTCAGGTGGCTCCAGAGCAGAACTCCCACACCAAGACCATCTATCCATCCATCCATCCATCCATCCATCCATCCATTATCTTTATCCGCTTCTTCCTGTTCAAGTCATGGGGGTCGCTGCTGCCCATATTCAGCAGTCACTGAGCGAGAGACAAACAACTATTCTCTCGCTCTCTCACCTAAGGACATTTTAGAGTTACCAATCAGACTAACATAGATGTTTTTGGTTTGTGGGAGGAAACTGGAGTACCTGGAGAAAACCCACGCAGCACGGAGAGAACATGCAAACTCCACCCAGAAAGGCCCCGGGATTTGAACCAGCAACCTTCTCACTGAGAGGCGGCAACTCTACCAACTTAGCCACCGTGTTACCCCAGCCAAGACCAAATTTACAATTTTCATCTTGCTACTTTTAGCTTTCACCTAGCCTTTTGCAGCGTTCAGGTAATGTTTTGCTACTTTTAGCTTTTAGTTGCCTTTTTGCTACTTTTTATGTTTCTCTTATAGTGTTTAGCTCGTGCTCTACTTTTATCTTTAAGAACTCAGTTTTAGCTTTTTGTCCCCCATCATGGAGCGAAAAGGGGACCTTCCGTCTGTCTTGTGAGCATGAAAACTTAAAAACAAGTGAGGTGTCACTTTTCATTTTGGTGTGTGGCTGCATCTTGGCAACAAACAAAAGGTTCCTGTCAAACATTGGGTTGCCACATCAAAATCCAAGATGGCCACCACCATATTTGTCCATCTGTCTTGTGAGCTGGATAACATGAATAATAAGTAACATGCCAATCTTCCATTTTGGTGTGTGGCTGCACTTAGATGCAAGAAAGGAAACTATTGAAAATTGGGTTGCCATGACAAAATCCAAAATGGCTGCCACCAGCAGCCATTTTGTAAATCAACCACCCTGATAATTTAAGAAAATTATCATTTTTAGTTTTTATGTTGCTTAATAGTACCGTTTCCTTAAATGATTGGGGTGGCCGGTGGGATGGTCGAAGATTAATTTATGGTTGCAAAGGCCCCCATTGGCCACCCCCTAGCTCTGCCATTGCACCTGGTAAAAACTTGCTCCTCTCGCAGAGATCGGTTCCTCTGCTCGGCCTCAGACATGAACATAAACTCCCTTTGTTCTCCACAGTGGAACTCCTCCCCACATGAACATGTTGCACCAAAAACATTTAGGTTTACTTGTGTTCAGCTCCAGAAAACCTCTCATCTTAAACTACATTCAGTATTCAAATCCCTCAGCGGCATTCAGCTCCGTGTTCAATCTGAGTTTTCAGATAATTTCTTTCACTTCATCCGTTTTCATTATAACCTCAGTTTTTGCATCGTTTCACTTCCCGTCCTGGACTTTCTCAGCACCTGATGCGAGTTCTTTCTTGTTTGTTCCTTTTTCAGGATGAAAACGACAACCCGCCTGAGTTCAGCAAACAGTCTTACATCATCAAAATCCCAGAGAACATCATCGCCGGTGAGTCAGTTCAGCTACTAGGATCTGGTTTTCGCGCCTGCTGCATCTCCAACCGCAGCGTGTTGGGACTGATAATGGTACATTCAGCAAATCGTTTTATTTTCCTCAGGTTATTTTGTCACGGGGGTATGTTTTAGTCCTCTTCTGCCCTCTAACCTGTGCTGTTTTATTTGTCTTTCTTTGGATAATAATGTATAATGCTCTATCAGAATGTGGGATATGGACTATTTATGGGGAAATCACCGGCTGTTGTATTCTCATGCATGCAAAGGCTCTTTTCATCTTAGACAATATGTTAGCTTCCCGTTGCTTGAGGGAGATGGGATATTTGACAGCGCCGCCCTCTTTTCTCGCTGGGCTCCAGCAGATCTGGCCACATTTTATTATTCAGCTCCTGTTTAGAGCAGCACTTAGCTGAACAGCTTGGCCAGCCGCTGAAGTTCAGGAGAATGCGTCTGAAATATTTGACCCTGAGCCGGAGGCCTGAGGCGTGTGCTTCGAGACAGCGCTCAGGGCTAGCCCCGTGGCTTTCACTAGCATCTCATCCCCTCACCAGCCTTGGTATTGATTACCGCTGTGCCAAGAAGGGGCTGATAATCCACTAATCCATGAACCCACTCACTACCAGAAGTGTTGCTGAGGACGGGGGCGGTGAAGACGTTAGCTCTAGCTGTCTGCTTCTCCTTCTTCCTAAACAGTTGTAACTTCATGTCTTACAGAAATAAGTGTAAGAACAGCCATAACTCTGGAAGACACAGCAAACATTAATATGTTGTAGCTGGGGTCCTGCTGATCATACTGTGTGAGCTTAGGCCCTCTGTGTGGTTCGTAAGGGGTCAAAGGGCACTCCAAAGATCAAAAAGTCACCTAACAGGCCCTGTGTTAGTATTTGAGCAGCCATAACTCTGAACAAGAAAAACCCTGGAACACCAAACCTTAATTTGTTGTAGCTGGCGTCCTGCCGATGGCATCTTGTGAGTTTGGGACTTCTAGGTCCTTCCTAAGGGGTCAAAGGCCACTCCAAAGGTCAAAAAGTTGCCTATCAGGCCCTGTGTTAGTACAAAAACAAGTGTTTGAGCAGCCATACCTCTGGACAGGAAGCACCCAGACACACCAATCCTTAATATGTTGTAGCTGGAATCCTGCTGATCATACCCTGTGAGTCTGGGACCTCTAGGTCCTTCCTAAGGGTTCAAAGGTCAAAAGGTCATCTGTCAGGCCCTGTGTTAGTAAAACAAGTATTTGAGCAGCCATGACTCTGGACAGGAAGCACCCAGGAACACCAAACTTGAAGATGATGTTGAAGGTGTCCTTCTGCAGTTAGCATGTAAGTTTGGTGCTGACTGGTGCTTTTTAAGGTGGTTAAAAGGTCGATTATTTATTTTTTCCGTTGAATTCCCTCCCTCTGCAGGAGCGACAGTTTTGGTTGTGAATGCGACAGACTTGGACGCTTCACAGGAGTTTGGTCAGGCCTCACTCATCTATTCCCTGGAAGGCTCCTCTCAGTTTCGCATCAATTCACGCTCAGGTATGGACATGTTTGTTTGTTTGTTTGTTTTATCGTACATGTAACTGGGGCTTTGTTTTTTGTTTTAAGTTTGTCTTTCACAAACATTACATGTAACTTTATTAATGCACTTTCAGGAAATAATAGATGGATGCAAATCTAAAATTAGTTAATTTTTGGTTCAAGATTTGTTTTTTTCCTCTGAGATGGTTTTGTAAATGTATTTTCTTGTGTTTTACAAACTGAAATGAATAAACAAATAAAATAAATAAATAAATAAATAAAGATTGCCGCCACAGCTAAGCAGCCTTAAACACAAAAAAGTAGAAATTCTTTACAAATACTCAGATAAGTTTAGTGTAGCTGAGAGACATCCCCCAACATTCATAATGGAGTTTAAAGGTGCTCACAGTATGAAATGAAAAATAAACCATTTCTCCTGAACTTTATGGTGTTGATTGAAACAGTTTGCTGTGGTAGATTTCAAGATTTATTGAACTGCAATTCTCTAAAGTGGGTCTGCACTCGATGTAAACAAATGCTGGACTGAATTAGCCAAAAAACAAGTGGAAGTTTGAGCGACGGTCCGACATTAGATAAACAAATATGGCCGGTTGTAACGTTTGAAGCTATTTGCTGACACTCATGTGGTGGCTGCCACCAGAGGTGGGCTGGCTTCAACCCCAGCCCCATCCATCGCAGCTTCAATCCATCCAGAAATCTGAAGGCAACCAGAAGGCACGGTGCTGAAGAGTTCCTGAGAGTCTTCCAAGACAACCGTGTTTTTGTTCTGTGCTTTAGGAGAGATCACCACCACAGCCTTCCTGGACCGAGAGCAAAAGTCTGAGTACATCCTGATAGTCCGAGCCGTGGATGGAGGGGTCGGTCCACAGCAGAAGACTGGCATCGCCACGGTAACAATGCCACCGTTCGTCGTCACAGTTTATCTGCACTGTACAATAATTCTGCTGTAGTTCTGTGAAAATTCAGTGTCAACGCAGAACGACTGCTGAAACACGTTCAAGAAGCTGAGCTGAAACTGAGCTGTTAAAGCTAAAACAAGCATAACACTAGCTGAAAGCTAAAATGATTAGCTGCAATGTAATGCTAGCTAAGTTTTACAAAGCTAGCTAATAGCCAAAAGTCACATAGTAAAGGGTAGCTAAAATATTAAGAAACTAAAAGTATCAAAGCTAAAAGCCAACTAATAGCAGTAAAAGAGTAAAATAAAGTTTAACCAACATGTAAAAAAGATTAGCTAGAAACAAAAAGTAGCTCAATGCTAGTTAAAATCTAAAAAATATCAAACAGCTGCTAGCTTAAGTAACGGGCTAGCATAAAGCTAAAAATAGCTAAATGCAAATGCTAGAAATAGCAGAAAACTAATTAAAAGCATTAACAGGCTAGCTAGAAGCTAAAAGTAGTAAAAGGCTAAATAAAGGGTAAAATATTAAAGAACTAAATGTAGCAGAATTTTTGCTTAAAGCTAAATCTATCAAAAGACTAGCTAAAACTGAAAATAATCTAAAACTAGTGAAATTAGATTTCCTGTGAAAATGCAGTGGAAATACTTATTGCAGAAGAACTTGCTGAAAAACAGCTGAAATTGGTTAGAAAAAGTGAAATGTAGCTGAAATTCAAGAATAAGCCTAAATTAGTAGAGGAAAGCAGAAAAAAACATATTTCTTGTAAATGAGTCCTTGAGGCTCAATGGGATTAACCTGTCTAAATAAAGGTTGAATGAATTTGCTGAGTTAGGTTTAAATAAGCAGAAATTATCACAAAAATGAGGAATGTAGGTTAAAAAAACTGAAATTAGCAAACATTTGCTGAAAAGAAGCTGAAAATGCAGAAAGAAGCTTAAGCTACCAGAAGGAAACGTAAAGAGCTGAAATGAACTTAAAAAAGTGAAATTACCGTAGCTGAAAAGGCTGAAGTTAACATAAAACAGCTAAATTTTAGCTGAATTAGAAGAAATAGCTGCAAAGAGCATAAGCAAAAATTAGAATCAAGAAATTAATGATAATTAGGCTGAAAGTAGCAAAAATTACCACAAAAAAAAATTAATTTATTCAAAAACGGCTGAAATTGGCTAAAATGGTAGCTAAAAATGTAGAAAAAATTTAAATAAGAAGAAAATAGAAAGAACACATTTGCCCCATTAGGTTGAAAGAAGCAGAAGTTAGTGCAAAAACGTGGACATTTTCTGAAAAAAAAAAAAAAAAAATTGCCAAATAAAACAGCTGAAAAGTAGCTTAAAAAGCAGAATGAAGCTAAAGTTACCAGAAGGAAGTGGAGAGAGCACTTTTTTAAATTTGGCTGAAAAAAGTTGAAGTGCAACAAAAGTGGAATTAGCTGTAAAGACTAAAATTGGCATAAAACAGTAAAATAGTAGCTGAAATAGTAGAAAAATGTTAATTTTGCAGAAATAAGCTAAAAGGAGCATAACAAGCTGAAATTTGCAGAAACAATTTAGAAGAAACACACAAATGTTGTAGTTAGCAGAAATATCCTTAAAGGAGCACAAAACAGCTGAAAAAATAGCTGAAATTAGCTGAAAGTAGCTGAAAAAATGTTTAAATTTGCACAAGGAAGCTGAAAAAAGTTTAAGCAGAACAAAATGTGAAAGGAGCAGTAAAAGGTTGAAAACAGATCTAAAGATTTGAAGGATGCAAAATGAGCTCAATTCATTTTCTGTGAGAAAAAAAAATGGCGGAAAAGGCTAAATATTTCAAAAAGCACCAATACCAAAAGTCATAGCAGGCTTGTCCTGAAAGAGCCGAATGTTTTGATTCATGATTTGTTGAAATAGATTAAAAACTGCGAGACGAGAATCGCATCGAAAAACATACAGAAGAAAATTGGATCCAACGTAGAATGAATGCTTCTTGAACATTTTCACAAAAATAGCTAGAAGCTCAAAGTAGCAAAAGACCAGCTAAAAGCTAACAGTAGTATAAGAAAGACAAAAGCAGAGTCAGCGTGAGCACATTTCAAACTGTCAGCAGAACACGGTGCTGGCTGGAGAGCCGTGATGGTTGAAGGTCATTCAGGAACACACGTGAAGATCTTCACATCGTTAAAGTTCTCCTCGTTATTTCAGGTGAACATCACCGTCCTGGACATCAACGACAACGCTCCTGCGTGGATAGACGAGCCGTACGACGCCAACGTGGTGGAAATGAGTCCAAAAAACACCGACGTCATCTCGGTGAGTCCGACCCGTTGAACTTTACCGAAATAAACTAATTAAAATAGAAGGGGGGGGTCTAAATATATCATGGGTTGTGTTAAAATAAGTAATTCATTAGACTTGACATTTCTATCACCTCACAAAGAAAGGAGAGCAATTATGTAATTGTATGTGTCAGCAAAATATCTCTTGAGCCACTAGACAGATCTTATTAGAGCTTTCAGAAAGTTGTCATTGAATGTGCCTCCACCGCCTGATCAAGCTGTTAACGACAACTGATTATGAAAACACATTCATGGCTATAATTCAGTTAGTTTATAAACACGGAGCTAAAATTTGGTTTGGTAGTAGCCGAGAGTGATTCATAACACACATTCTGAGCACTAACAAACTTTACATCTTTGTTTAAAACTTTGTTAAATCCTTCGTGCAGGTTTGCTTGTAGTGCTGACCCCAGCAGACGGGAGCAGCCTAAAGAGAAAAAAAAAAAACATTTATTTGTTACTGTTTTTATTACTCTGTTGTTTTATTTTGTGGCAAACTATGACAAACTAAATACGACAAAATTAATGAGCAGAAAAGATTTTAAAGCATCAAAATCCTTTGTTTAAAACTGTTCTCAGCAGGGGCGATTCTAGAATCTGCCCTTTAGGGGTGCTTAGCCCCCAGTGTTGACAATGGCTCTTGGCTTGAACTAGCATTTGTAAAGTGGGTGGGGTGGGGTGGGGTGGGGTGGGGGGGTCTGAGGCTCTTTCCCCATAAATATTTGAAAAAAGTAGATGCCATTTCCTGCATACTGGTGTGTTTTAACGGGTTGATAAACATCTACATTTACCTCCATAAGTAAACACTTGATTCAATAACTCTTTTCGAGTAGCCTGACCAACAGCTCTCCTTGTGTGAATAAAGCACGCTCTAATTCTCTCATACATCCTAACCCAGCTGCTGGCACTAACGTAGCGCTAAGCTAGCAGCGCACAATAGAGAAGCGCTAGCTAAGATGCTGCAGACGCAGCGCTCCACTTTACATTAAACCTAATAAACGCGTTGTACAAAATCAGTTTAGCATTAACTGATCATAACAAAGATTAAACTTATGCAACCAGAAGTTGCAACATATCTACATTTAAAACTAATAAAACTAAGCTAGCTTAAAGCATTAACCTTTAGTTTAACATTTATGCATACAAAGTGTTTATGATAGAAAATGGAGGATTTACTTGCAGTTTTTCATACAGATGAACATGTGGTACTTCCTGTTTATAACTGTTATGTTCAGCCACCGGCCTTTATCATCTTTTACATTTTTCCAGACCCCGTTTAGGTTTTTGAAATGTAATAAACTGTATTAAACATTCAGCATAACGCTGTCTGAATTACATGTTCTCCACTGACGCGTTGAATAATTTTTTCTGATGATTTTTAAATTAAATCCCTCGGACTGCAAAGTTTTTGTAATCAAAACCCTGACAATGTTGTTGGAGGAAAATGGGTGGAGCTCCTGCAGGTAAGGGGCGTTTACCTTTGGGACAAATTGAGATCACTGATTGGTCAGTTGCTGACAAGTGCTGGATTGATTGACAGGTGGCGTTGAGGATCTGACTCGTGAAAAAAAAAAAATCATAGATTTTATCTGCCCGTTAAAGAATGACATCATTTATTCCATTTTTATTCCAAATGTATTAAACACTTTGGTGAATCAGGTTTGAGAACTGAGTTTCCTTATAACATCCTAATGATGGTTTCTTTATTTTTCAGGGGTGCTGTTAAAATTTAGAGGGGCTTGAGCACCCCCCAAAAAGAGTCTAAACTCGCCACTGGTTCTCAGCGGTTTCAAAGATACTTGGAGTTGTTGTTGACAGAGGACAAAAGGCTGAATTTGTGCGTCTAACGGATGAACAAACGTCCATAACTGCATAGGTCATCACAAAGTAAACTTTACTCTCACCCTAAACTCTTCATCGTCCTGCTGCTGTCTTTGACGACCGAGTTGTTTGTAATTAAGCCCCGATTGTCCATTAATTAAAGAGGCGTCGCTGAGCGTAATTAAGGGAGTCTGATTGCTAATTAAAGTGTAGCCTGTGGTCGTATGCGTTACAAATTATTCAGCTGCGAGGCAGAGGAGGAAGCGAGAGCCCGTCTTTCAGAGGAAAAGTGTGAAACGGCGAAGAGGAGCGGCAAAAGAGCCGAATCGTTGCTGCGCCCGCTCGGGCTTTCTTCTAGCTGTTGATTTCCTTCACGGTGCATCCAGCAGTGCAATGCATACCGTATGTGCTTCTCTCAGACGCCGGCGCTCCTCTAACCACTTTCCAATGAATCTGACCATCCATGCTTACAGTTCTGTAATTGGCCCGGTGCGGTGCTGGTCCGACCGGTGTTTCTATGGTGACCGGAGGCCACCTGCTGATTCCTTCTGGAGATGTCCAGTGAGCCGATGAATTCTGCCGCCGTGCCCGGTAGAAGGATCAGCCCGCTCGAAGCTCGCAGCACCCCCGCTGTCGTCGCTCTTAAATTCAGCCTCTGACAGAACACACACCGTGCACCACGTCCGTTCAAAGCACCCTCCTCCTTCCTGCCACTCTGCTGTTAAATCGACTTGGCAGATATATTTGCTCCCGTTCTTTTAATGTGCTCCGCTCGGACCAGAAAACGTCGACTGGACGGACTTGATTCGAGCTTTTTATGCATTTTTTTTTCCCCACAAATTGTATCACCTTATCTGTGTGGATGCTAATCAATGGAACGGACAGGACCCCGTCATTCTTCTTAATAATTAAATGCACCAAAGCCTTTGTTCCTCTAATGACCAGTTAACTAGTTTCCAACGTTTTTAGTCAGCATACACTGAATAATTAATCAGCTGTTTCAAAACTATCAGCCTGTGGTTTTTAACTGGGCTGCTTACGTTTATTATCCATCACGGCTGCGTGTCAAAAAACACAGTCTGTTAGCATTTTTCTTTTTAGCTGACGGATGAGCCGCAGCAGTTGGGTGGTGGTGGTGGGGGGGGGGGGGGTGCTCAGAGACTTGGAAGGGGATATTCCCATTATCAATACTATTAAATCCCTCCTGTTTTCCTGGTTCATTTCCTCAGTCTGTCCTCTTTTTTTTTTTGTCTCTCCCTCCAGTTTATGTCATAAATCACTTTAGTCGGCTCGGTATCGTCGAGTTAAACACCCGAGGAAACTTCTGCCCTTCACCCATTTCTCTCTGTCTTTGTTCCTGTCCCAGGTGTTGGCCGTGGACCCTGACAACGGGGAAAACGGGACAGTCGTGTACAGCATAAGTCCAGTAAACCCTTTCTATACAATTGACAACAGGACGGGGAAGATCCGCACCAGTGGACTCACCCTGGACAGGGAAAACACTAACGTCAGAGACGCAGCGCTCATGAGGACGATCATCATCTCGGCCGTCGACCGTGAGTGCTCAGGACTTCACTTCCTGTCTCTAAACAACATCCACAGGCTTTTTAAATCCATAAAGTGTGTGTGTGTCCTTGTTTTACCCCTCTGGCGCCCTCTCTAGGTGGAACGCCTCCACTGCGTGCAACAGCAAGCGCCACAGTTTCCGTCAACCTGCTGGACCTGAACGACAACGACCCAACTTTTCTCAATCTGCCCTTTGTTGCTGAAATCCTCGAGGGATTACCTGTAGGAACTTCAGTTTTTAAAGTAAATACAAGATTAAATTCAAAACTAATGACTTGATGTCCTGAGGCTGCTCAAGAACCCAGGTAGAAAAATCTAACAAAGTAAAGTCAGGTCCTCTGGATGGATTCTTCTTGTTGAAATGGTTCATCTTTTATCCAGAGGACTTCTTCAGTCTGAGGAGCTGCAGCAAACTCAGTCTTATAAACATCACCTTCTCATAGTGGATCAACCAGTTTGTTGTTGACATCCAGAACTAGCTGTTCACATGATCAAGGAGGACCATCA
>JARVGS010000001.1:34423238-34437718 GCA_031762315.1 Hypsolebias antenori | reverse complement strand
TGCATAAAAACATTTTTTTTTTTTTTTTTACGGGAAACCGGAGTACCTGGAGAAAACCCATGCAAACACGAGGATAACGTGCAATCTCCACACAGAAAGACCCCCAGTCCAACCCGAGGATTGAACCCAGGACCAACTTGCTGTGACGCATGTTATTAATACAGATTTTTTTTTTTTTTTTTTTTACGGGAAACTGGAGTACCCAGAGAAAACCCATGCAAACACAAGGAGAACATGCAATTTTCACACAGAAAGACCCCCAGTCCAACCCAAGGATTGAACCCAGGACCAGTTAACCACTGAGCAGTCTTGCTGCTGTGCTGTGTCCTCTGTCTGAAAGATTTTTTTAATTTTCCAACACTTTAATCTGGCCCAAAAAAGTATTCTATTTGCCTGTCAAGATCATACGGAGTGAAATATTCTTCGACTCTGGCATAAACTTGTTTCAAAGATGTCCACATCCTCTGGAAGACGTTTTTTCTGGTTTTGGCGTGTGCGTGAATAGCCAGTTGTAATTTTAAGCAGATGATAAGATTTTCTGTGAATTTCTTTTCTTTGTTCAGTGCTTCTCTCAGCATCTTTTCTGTACCGTATATACGACGAAGACCTTTTGTCACTTTTTTCACAAATTTGTCGATCTTATCTGGACTGATTTGTACATCGGAATAATTTGTATTCACTTCGTGCGCTATTCGGAATTTCAAATGCTCAAAATTTATTGTCAGTTCCTGTCCTGACCGTTTGCTGCCTCTTTTAACGAGTCTTGCGATTAAGGCAGATGCAAGTTCATTTGCCGCTGGATTTTCAGTTGAACTATCCAAATCATTTCTATCCTCGGTTTGCACAGACAAGGATTCAGATGTATGGTCACTTATTTCTACATTTCCAGAGTTATTATTAGTGTAAATATCCAGATCATTTCTATCCTCGGTGTGCACAGACGAGGATGGAGAGCTAAGGTCACTTAGATTTCCAGAGAAATTATTAAGTGAAATCTGCGACTCACCACTTAAGGTTACCACACGGTTGGAATCTGTGTTGCGCAGAATGCGTTCAGCTTTAACCTTTTCGCGTATGGCGCTGTCCGAAAAACACAAACTCAGTGAGGATACTGGCGCGACGGACGAGCGTGGAAGATGGATCTTCTGGAAATCTACGTATTCCAGAAACAGCTTTTTAATTAAATTTTTCACAGCCTTCTTTGTGGAAACATGCAGACGCTCGTTAACACTGGATAATTCTTCAACCAGTTGTTTCATACCTTCAACGAATGACTTCGACAAACAATTGTTCGCTGAAGCTTGGGACACTTCTAACGTGCCTCTAAGAAGAATGTGGTCGTAGATTTTTGCCGTGAGTTTGCTTACATATTCCTGGACATCGTACTGGTTTAAAATCTTGGCCAGGGTTTTCACAGGATCACAAGAATTGTTGATGTCCTTGACTAGCTGATTCAGCTTTAAGACTTCAGCATCTAAATCTGTTATCCAGGACTGTTTGGCCCGTAAATCCACAGATTGTCTGGACAGTTCTGGTCCAGAGTCCGATAACTCCAAGCACCCAGAAAGGCTTTCATTACTTGAGCTGGCCATTTTCTCTCTGTTTGTCGATAACTGCAAGATGTATCCTTCAGACTTGTTTTCCTAATGAAATGAAAAATGAAATGAAATTAATCTTCACCAGTAATGAAATGAAGTGTTTCAACTGAAACCATCCCATATAACTGGTGTGGCATCAAAGACGCTTGGCTTGGGTTCTGTACATCAAAGACTTGCGTACTTGGCAACGTGACGTCACTGTAGACGGAGTTACGTGACGCCAGTTCTGGACGGATATAACTCCGTCCAGATACGTGACGTCAGAGCCATGCGTGACGTTAGCCGTGGACGCACAATCCGTTCCGTTCCGTAGTGTACTTCCTGGTCGCACGGATCGCCGTTGTTTTTGAATAAAAACGGTCTTAATGTGCGTAGAAACGTACGCACTCTATCTCTGCCGATCTTCATGTAACTAATTTACGCCACACGTACTTCCGTTACAAATCATTGGTTAAGATGATTATGATGAGATGATCATTAACCCAACCTGGACGGAATGAGAAAAACTTGCAAGATACTAAAAAAAAAAAAGCAAAGTCTGCTCCTCTGGACCAGACTTAGCTGGACCTGCAAGATACAGAAATAATTATTTTCATGGTTAAACAGCGCCGCTCAGTGGTGAAGCTGCATATCATTTTAACCATGATAAGGATATTAGGATACAAGGATTTTTATTGTCATACATGCCACATGTGATACATGAGGTGGAACGAGACTATGTACACAGTGTCCCAGTTACATCCAATAAAAATACAAATTGTAAAGAAAAACATTAGTAAGATCTGAGTCATGAACTAAGAATATACTACATTCACTCAACATTTATTTAGACAGGTTAATCCCATTGAGCCTCAGGGACTCATGTACAAGAGAGACCTGATTATGTTCACTAAACTAAGAATACACTAACCAATAATGGCACAAAAACAATGCACTAAAATGTTGCACCCATGAAAAGAACCAAAGAAATAATATAGATTTTCGCTTTTGTGCAACTTTATTAAACAAAACCCACAGCTCGAGCGTACAGCACATGTAGTTTTTCTGCCATTTTTTTGTACACAACACCCAAAAACGGGTCATGAACTTTCTATTCCCATTATGCATTGCGTCTCTCTTAAAGAGGCATCATCATTATGACAGAACTCCATTGAATGAAAAAAAATAGCTTTAGCACATATTTTACCATAACCTAAATGAATTGTTTTAAATCAAATATCAAATTAAATAACTGCTTGACCAACAAAACCAATATAACAATTAATTAAACATCATCACGTTCCTATTGATCTTCAGGGCTCTACAAAAACAACACGAACATGAGCAAATGAGGGTTATGGTGGAGGAGGAAAAGTTGTGGATCTTCACAGATTGTGGTCTGTTTGTTAAGAAGTTTAGGTCCCAGTTGCATAGAGAGGATCTTAATACTAGTGTGATTAGTTTGTTCATCAGGGTCTGGGGAATCATGGCGTTGAAGGCAGTTGTGAAGTAATAACATGTAATAACAGTAACACTTTAGAATGTGAACACAACCAGAACAAAAGATCAGGCCACAAAAGGAACAGTTTACCACAATGTTAGAGTTGAATTTCTTTAGCAGGGTAGATTCTGTGTATGAGTTTGAAGGACACTTTGAAGTGATTTGGGAGCAACCAGTAAATTTCCAAGATATATTATTTTGAAAGTGATTCCAATAACGTACGACAGCAGGAGAAGTCACATCCCTCTGATACAGGGACCTAATTGACTTATTATTGTTATGAAGAAGAGGGCGAAGACATATTTTGCCAACAGGAGAGTGTATGGGAGTAAGGGTGGGAGACTGATGATAACTGATTCTTGGCCTCTGTCAGAATAACATGCAAATCTCTGTAGAAATAGCACCAAAAACTTTTGCATAATCTCCAGAAGAAATGGGCATATTAAATTTAGAAATGCCTCAGTGTGCAGCACTACCAAACGGTTGATCTAGCAGAATAATATTATGACTAAACCAAGTATCAAGAACTAGTTTTCTTCTTATTTAAAATGTCCTTATTATTCCATACAAAATATCGAAGAGGAGAGAAGTTGTGCTTGTAGATGAGTGACCATGACAAGAAGGCCTGACGGTGAAAATTAGAGTTTGATTTGGAGTTTTTGTATATCAAAATTACAAACCCAAAAGAAATTCAAACCACCAAATTTAGAAAAAAATATGGAAAGGTATGATGTTCCAAATAGAGGCCGGCGAATAAAAAAAAAATAATAAAAAAAAATCAAACCTAATTTATCTTAAAGGTATTATTCAATAAACAATTAAGTCCTCCGTTTTCATACAGATTCATTAGAGTAAATTTCTTAATGTAGTCTTGTTTTTCCCAACAAAACTAAATAATTTGTCACATATTTAGTTGGGTATCTTGGTCGACTCGCATCTCTCTTTTAAGCTCCACGTGGAAAACCTAGTAAGGAAACTCAAAGTTAAACTGGGTTTCTTTTTCAGAAATGTATCCTGTCTAACTCTAAATGCTGGGATACGCCTTGAGATTGTGACTTTCCTTCTCTGCATTGACTACAGTGACATTATTTACATCAACGCTCCTACAAGCACCCTGCAGATGTTGGATGCTGTCTATCATGGTGCATTAAGATTCATAATAGGCTGCAACCACTGTACCCATCATTGCACCCTGTATTCACTGATTAATTGGTTATTGTTAACCTCACATAGACTCTCCCTCTGGTACAGTTTCATCTTTAAATCACTTCTTGGTCTATTGCCTTCATACATCTCCTCCTACATGTCTCTGCGCAAGTGCAGCTACAGCGTGCGCTCTCAGGACATTATTACATGCAGTAACATTATATTAATATTACATGCAGTGTTCCCTCAATGTGGACTGAACTAGGCAAAAAGGCCTTCTCCTACTCAGCTCCTGTTTCCTGGAATATCTTGCAAAAAGACCTGAAGCTCTCGACCTTGACCTCTCAATCTGTTAAGTACCTGGCAAAAGCCAAGGCAGACATGTTCCTAGTTTTTTTTTTGCCTTATAATCTAGCTGGGTTTTTTTTTTTTGCTACTACTGTACTGTATTCCTCTTGATTGTCCTTTTGGTTGCTATATTGTTTTGATTTGTAAAAAAATAATAATAAAAAGATTCTTAAATTTGTATGTCTATTTTGTTGTTGTTATGCACCAAGTGTGTCAAACTCAAGGCCCGGGGGCCAAATGTGGCCCTCACTGACATGTTTTCTGGCCCCCAAGATGATATGCAAAATGTAAAATACTTCTAGCTCTTGAATTTTTTTAAATTATCTTTGATTATGATGTCAAAAGCACAACAGAGAACATCAAATGAGACCAATCAAACTCTTGTTGAGGAACTGTGACCAAGAAAAGATGCTGGGTATCTGATTGAGTTAATGTAGATTCTGAAATTGGCCCTTAGTTTGAAAAAGGTTTTAATTTTGGGCCCCCTTTTGTAAGGGAGTTTGACACCCCTGCCTTAGACATAGTATTTTGGTACATTTAGCTCTTAGCTAGTGTTCTGCTTCATTTAGCTTTAGCAATTAGTTTTAGTTTCTTCAGCAATCATCCAGCTCTTGCCATCACACCATCCCTCTAGGTTACTCGTATAGTTTTTACTCTTTTTAACACTATAACCATGCATATTAAATATTTAGAAGAATAGTTAGAAGAAGAAGAAGAAGAAGAATTAAACGTTGAAGAATTTCAGTTTAGCGTCAGCTTTGCTAACCAAGCATCAAAGAAATGTGTCAATTTTGTGTTTTTATTATTTTTGGCGTCTGTGCTGTTTAGAGCTTTCCTTTGATAGGAACGTCTTGTTGCAGGTGCGTGCCACCGACAACGGCTCGCCTCCCAGATACACCGATCACTCTCTCACCGTCAACATCCTGGACGTTAACGATAATCCTCCTGTTATTGAAAGCCCCAGAGGCTACAACGCCAGCGTCAATGAGGTAAGAATGCGTCCACACTAATCATTGTTTTAATCAAGCCTTTAGGTTTGCAACAATAATCACCATGTGTGCAGTTTTTAGTTGACTATTGATATTTAACCACCCTGGAATGACTTTCTTTCATTCTCCCATTGACAGCTGATGATTTTGAATTAATTTTGCAGAACGTCGGAGGCGGCACATCAGTTGTTCGCGTGGTGGCCACTGACAAAGACATCGGTTCCAACGCCATGCTGTTCTACTACATCACTGCTGGAAACCAGGACCTGACCTTCCGCATGGACCGCATGACCGGAGAGATAGTGACTCGACCGTCGCCACCTGACCGGGAGCGCCAGCAAGAGTATCAGCTGATCGTCGTCGTGGAAGACGACGGCACGCCGCCTCTATCGGTAAAGAACAACCAGTCCGCAAATCTTCTACTAGAAAAACTTATTTATTTTAGGTTTAAAATGATAACGTTGAAGCAGAGTTATCAAAGTTATATTATTAGGCATTCTGGTTTGCTTTGTTTTCATACGTTATTTTTCCATTCATTTTTGTTTTAATGCTTGTGTTAAAAGTTTAGTTTAGACATTTTTTGTTTTGTCCAATTTTTGGCCAATTTTGAAATGACAAAATGTTTCAGTTAGGTTTTAGGTAATACCGGCGTACTAAAACAGCTCATTTAAGGGTTTTAATCATCTTTTAACTGCTGATTCTTAAGACTCGGCTGTTTTGTGACTTTTAGACACTGCAGATCATAGCATCCCCATACCTTGGCTTCATCTGTGGGATATTACAGAAACTGGTGGTTATTTGACACAGGTGCTTTTTATTTCATGCTAGCTGCATCACCACTAACAGTTGGAGTACCTCAAGGCTCTGTTCTGGGCCCTACCTTGCCTTTTGTTTTGTTTTAATTAAGGTGAAATAAACTATAATTTATCCATGTATTAATTTCATTTAGACAGTCCACTGAAGGTTGTAGCCAACCAGGTGTCATTCGTAAGCAAATTTTACATGTTGGCATAATGCTTTGCAGAAATTCTGATTTAATTTGCTTCTAATAATAATTACATGTATCATTTAATTCCTCAATTTTATCATTAAATATATAATTAAATAAGTAAATACACAATTAATTAGTTTGTTTTATTTATTCATTCATTTTATAATAAAAAACACACAAAACAATTAACATACAGATCACAAGGGGAAAAAAAAAAAAAAATATATATATATATATATATATATACAGTACAGTATATATAATTAAAGGTGGCAGATGAAGAAAATTAATTAAATGTCCCAGTGAAATAATTAAATATATTTAAAGTAAATTATTTATTATAATTTATTTATTTATTATAATTATTTATTTATTTGGGACATTTAGTTAATTGTGTATTTAATGATGTATTGAATAATTAAAAAATACATTTAATTATGTATTCTTAAATAATAGTTCTGTCTTCTTATTTAATTTTGTCACATTCCACCCTCCGTCCCAAACTCTGAAATTAAAGGATGAAAAACAATTAGAAATTAATTTTAAATACTGTTTCTCAGTCCTTGTATTTATTCTTTGACTGCTTACGTGTTGTTCTGTTATTTAACCCTGCAGTAACACAGGTCGTATTTCGGTTACTGTCTGTTGAGGTGATTTTTATTTTTAACTTTATTATATCACAGTATGTAAATTCAGACTAAGAACCTGGACACTTGTTCCATCACTTATTAAACCACAGCTTGGTACAGATGTAAAAGCAGATGTTTTATCTTGCAGCTCTGTGTAAAACAGACTGGCTGCGAGGGCGCAGGAAGCACCTCGTTGTGTCAAGAGGAAATCCACAAGTCGTAGCTTCTGATTCACAGCCCAGGGCTCCTTCTCCTTAGAAAACATTTAAAAGCTTTGTAAATGTGTGGATGAACGGAGGCGTCCTTTGTCAAAACGGTCTTCAGTCTCAGCAAAGTGTGATATTGTCGATGCAAGTCTGCAGAAGCAGCTACCAGTCTCGTTTTTCCCTCGGGCTCCTGTGACAGCAGCCGCTGCTCGTCCTTGTGATGGTTTGAAGCGCTCCCGCACATTCAGTCAAAATATAATATTAGTTATAAAAGTTTGATTTCAGAGGCGAGACAGAAAACTTTGGGGTTTGAGAGTTCCTTTTATTATACAAGATAGATTAACATCCAGAAAACGCATGCTTCAGATATATCTTTTTTTTTAACAATATAAAACATTAAAAACAACAAAGTGTGCGCTCCAGTGAGCATGCACAAATATAAACATGTTTCAGCTGAAGCACAAATTAGTTCATAAAGCTGCAATTTGATTAGAAATCAAATATACATTCAGAGCCATCAGGACACAATCACATATATCTCTTTAAAAAAAAAAAAACATGCATGAAGGGGACATCCCGTCCTCTGCACCTGCTGCGCATCATTCATGACATGGTTTCCACCGAGTGCCCACAGCGAAACCAGAAGAGCACAGTCACATCTGGACTGTTAAATCGGCACCGCAGCCTCTACAGGACATCTGGAACGTTGAGATCTTTGGGTGATGATTCAAAACAGTTTCTCTGCACCACGGCTATTCAACTGGTGGCCCATGGGCTTAATCAGGCCTCAGGTGAGCTCACTTGGCCCACCAGTGGGTTCATTTTTAAATAAAACTAGATTTTAGATCATAAAACAATGAGAATAACTGCTGGATGTCCAGTCCCCGAGCTCTTGGCTTTCAGTAACTGTGACCCCTGAGCAGTTTAGTTGAAGAGCCCTGATCTATACGTTAAACCGTTTTTCTTATCAGACCTCACTGCTCACAAGAAAAAATACTGAACCCTGACAGTAGCAGTCGCCACTGATGAAATCCAAAGTGTTGCAACGTCAGTGATGAAAGGCCTTTATGGTGTCCGTGATGCTACGTTTACTCTTAATAAATTCTATACAGGACGACGACTAATAACTCCCCTTGAAACGGTCGTTAGAAACGTTCTTCAGCAGTTTTAAGGCTTCTGTGCAGCGCTGAGAGTACAGGAAGGAGTACTAAGAAGAAAGGTGCAAACTGGATCTGAGGTAGCGAAGACGAAATGGGAAAGAAAGCAAAAAAATAATAATAATCCTGCAAACTGCAGCGTGATGCCGCTCAGTGGTAACGATTAATAATGGAGGCTCCTGTGATGTTTGCAGCGCCACACAGGATGAGTTTTAACCTTTAACTCTGTGCTACATTCATGATTACTGATAGAGCCCATGCAGCGTACCACAAGAAAAACAAGTCGTCCTTGATGTCGTTCAGCAAGCTTCCTGTTAAAAGGCTAAAATCAGCAAAATATTAAATTCATGCTCTGCAAAAGTCTGAACAAACAAACCAAACCTGCTGTTCTAATGTTTACGAAAGAGCGTGGAGGTCCGGATGGATTTCAGGTGAGCCGGGTCCGACGATGCTACAACAATTACTGTATTGATCATCGGCGGGACGTTGAGACGTGGAGGTTTGAAGCTCATGACTTCAATGTTTTGGTCACGAGAGCTGCTGTGCAGGAGTCCCAGTCCAGTTCAGGCGCTGCAGGATTACAGAAACTACATTGAGAAGGGTTTGAGACTCTCGCGATGATTCTGCAACTGTTTAGAGAAAATGTCTTAAATTATTCAAACATGTCTCAAATTCAAACCTGAAGTCTGTGAACCTCCGAGACTCACAGCAGGAAACCGAGAACGGGATTCAAGATATTTTAGAGTAGCAATAACTTAATATAACCTGCAATACCTGTACATCCACTTAGGTAAATGAATATACAGCCAACAATTGGATTATTTTTAAGTGCAAATGCTCTTTTGAACATTGTTTAAAAGAGCATTTGCCTCAGCCCTCTGTGAATAGCAAGCGGCCATCAGGGCACTAACGATCATTTGTTAGATTGATAGTTCTCCTTTAGTATGCAGTGTCTCCCCTACACTTATACAAGCAGAGCGCCTCGTCAACAATGCAGACGCTCTAGCTAAAAAGCTAGAGGTCGTGAGCCATCTCCCAACACCTCGCTCAAAAGTGCACGAAAACTTTTGGTACAAACAGCAACATCTAAAACACACACACACCCCATCCCATCCGCCATCGACAAAAATGACAAAAGAGATGGGCGCTCTGCCGAGTCAAGTAATGTAGGGGAAACACTGTCATGTGAGCAGCTGGTTCTGGATGTCATCATCAAACTGGTTGATCCACCCTGAGAAGGTGACGTTTATAAGACTGAGTTTGTTGCAGCTCCTCAGACTGAAGAAGTCCTCTGGATAAAAGATGAAACGTTTCAACAAAAATAACCCGTGCAGAGGACCTGACCTAATTTTTCTACCTGGATTATTGAACAGCATCAGGATCTTTTAAACATTATCTGCAAGTGTAGAAGTTCTTCTGATTGTTGGGAAATAAACAGTTATTTCATCTAAGCAGCATTTTGTTAAATGAAAACTCATATCAGTGTTGGATATGAGCCATCGGCTGCTCTGGTTTCTAACATCGGCTGTAAAAACAACACTGATTGACTTGTAGGTTGGAGCTTCCCTCACTAATCCTGTTTGTTTGCTCGTCTCCAGCCCACTGACGCACTGGCTCAGGTTCGTGGCACCGGCTCCCTCACCTAACGCTCTCCTTCGTGCTACGCTGTGCGGTGCAGGCTACTGTTGGTTTCCTCTCCAACAAACTGATGGTCCTTTAAAAAGCGGGCATCCCGTCCCATACGGCCTCCATCCTAAACCGTAAAATGAGACTCGAGTGGATGTTTGGTGTAAGGTGCAGCTCAGGTGGCTCAGACTTTAGGTTCAGTCCTACTGCGTCGCTTCCTTCAGACTTTGCCTGAAAATATCTCCATGTCCAAGTATGTGTACCTAAAAACACGCATGGTGGACGAAAGTCTTGATGACATCACTGCACGGGCTCTAGTGCCGGTAAAAACTGGCATCTTTACACGATTCAAGTTCTCTCCAACTCCAACCAACCAAACAAACAAGGACCAAGAACAGAAATGTAGAAAAATTCAAGTCTGCTGCTTTTAACTTGCAACATTTTTACAGTAGGAGGTGCTGTTGTGTTCAGAAACCACAAGCCCTGAATCCACTTCTGCCCTCCGCTTGTTCTGGGTGGAAGCAGGATCTGAATCCATAAGAAATGCAGGTCTTCTCTGTCCGGTGCTCCAGAAGACGGTCGGGGCAGATCTTTGTATTAAGAGACAGCTGGTCAGGACAGTGTTGCTGCTGAGACGGAGAGTTCGAGTGAAGAATCTGTTTTAAATCTGCAGCAGATCTGGAGACTCTGGGATGGGGTCTGGAAGAGAAAAACATCCGTGAGAGCAGAGAAATGACGGGAAGTTTCACAACTTTGACTTTTTTTTTTTTTTTTTTTTTAATGACTGATGAGAAAAATAACATCTGAAGGCACTCCCTGCTCAAAAGTGACCGCATTTGTGTTTTTAAAATGTTTCGACTCATTTGTGGAAAAGACCAAAATCCACGACAGAAAACGAGTTTAGCCGTACATGAGTTTTTAAAGCAGAACTTAAAAAGGCCTGAGCCAGCGTTGCAACACGTTTAAAGATAATAAGGAAGTTGTGCAGAAAGATGACGAGGAAAGATGAAGTGCAGCTTTTTGTTCGCATAAACCTCGGACAGAAAAAAACAGCTGGTTCTACAGAACATCTGTGGACCACAAGAGGAAACGAGACCCGGGCCTGGACGCAAACATCCACCAACCAAATGTAAAAAAAAAAAAAAAATTCAATTTTTTTTAATGATTTGATCTATTGTCACCTGCCACCGAAAGGCAGAAAGTAATAAATGAAGCCAAACTGATTCAACATGGCTGCCACCGCCAACTAATAATAAAAAATAAAAAAAATTAAAATTAAACTTGTTTAACTCAGTTAAGATTTGGTGTGGTAGTAGCTGACGCTGATCTCCAAAAAACGCTCTGAGGCCCCGTTGGTACAAGAACGAGCTCTGGAAACGTTACGGATTAAATAGAAATTAAAAACACTTGTTTACACGGATCTGCAGCAGTTTCCATGCCAGGCAGGGTTGCCAGATAGTAAAAAAAAAGGACAAACTACAGAACTGTCACTTTAAAATGTTTGTATTTTGACCCAAACTGAGTGAGGGCGTTGTTTGAAGAGGTGTGTGTTGTGTTTGGTACACATGCACAGAAAAGGAGGGGATGAAAAAAATGTATTTATGTTTATCTGGCAACCCTGACGCAGGTCTCAGCTGCATGCAGTGTCAGCACGATCACAGTTCCGTCCAAACTGGTGAATACATGAACGTCCCTTTGGACCAAGGATGTTGTTGGTTTGCTCCTACATGCTGAAAAAGGTTGAGTAACCAAAAAAAACTCTCTGCTGTTTGTCATTTATTGTAACTTGTTAGTATAAAACTTTTGACTGTAGCCACCTAGAGTGCACATGTGCAACTTCACACCTGTAGAGTTTTTCACACCCCTGTGTGAGAGTGTGTGTCTGTGTGTGTGTGTGTGGGGGGGGGGGGCTGAAAACCTCAGCTGAAAACGTTTTGATGCAAAGAGGCTGGTGATGTGTAGGCCTGTCATGACAACAAATGTTGCTGGGCTATTACTTGTCTCAGAAATTATTGTGATAAACGATAATATTGTTTGAAATTTGACAATAATTAGTAATTACTGTCAAAATTAAGAAGAAATTTTAGTTACCGTAATTTGTTTTGCGTGTAGTACCTTTTTTTGACCACTGGAGGGCAGTATAAGACAGTTTGAACTGATGGATGGATAGTGAGGGAGCGACCAGCGTGTCTAAGAAAAATGGGAAGGAGGTCCCTTGACGTGACATGGGCTGTCTCTCTTCGGTTCTCAAAATGGTGGACACTCGGTGTGGTTTGAGCTCTTTAGCATTTTTCACACGAAGCTTTTAATAAAAATCAGCAAACAAGTTCTCAGCTTCTTTTTGTAGAGAAAAACAACTTTTTACACAAAGGCACAGGCTTCAACTGTGACTTTTGGAGCTTCGGCAAGACGGAGGTTTGTTCCTGAGGTCGGCCTGTTAGCTTAGCTTCTCAGCTTAGCTGTTTTTAACAATCCAAAAACATGATTTTAGACGGTTAAAACAGATTTTAAAGAGAAAAGAGAAAGTGAGGGGTCAGTGAAGAACACTTGAGTTGAGCATTTTCGTCATCCAGTGTCTTCAGTAGAAAGAGAGACATGAAGAAACGATAAAAGCCAATAAATGAAAACGAGGTTGATAATTTTCATTTATCATGTGATTAACTGATTTATTGTTTATTGTGACAGAGTTAGTTGTCAACAAAATACTCGGCTGAAGCCACCAAAAACTAAGTGGAAGCACGAGTCATATGACTGACCTACATCAGTCTGTAGGTCAACATTTGACTTTTAGGAGTCTGGTTTATAAAACCTGATACACATATTTAGTGTTCTGCTTTTTTTGGGGGGGTGGGGGGGGCACAAACACCTCAGTCTAATCTGGAGGATTTTATTTGTAAGTTTTTCCACTGAAGAGAGAGAGAATATTTACTTGATGTTAATGTTTATGTTCAAAATGACTCAAACTGGAATGGACAGATGAAATTTAAAGTCTGGTGAACTTGAAATGTTCAGCAATAAGCAAAGTCTGTAGATTTACTAGTTTGAGCCTAAAACTATTTGTGAAGAAACATTTCTTAGTCAACACAACTAATGTTGGCCTTACTGGGCAACAAAAGGATGAAGGATACAGGTCACAGGTCTGTGGAAGCGGGCAGCCAGAGACGAGTCTGGGAATGTTGAGACAGTCGAGGCAGAGCAGCTCGTTCAGCCACTTCTCCACGGGGTCTCTGGGCGCGTAACGAATGGACTCGTGCAGAGACGCCTCATGCAGCGTGCGAGCTGGGTGCAGAGATGGGTAAACGACAGTCAGACGACAGAAAGGTGCTCGGGACGCTCAGAGAAGAGACGTTAGTGCCAACCTGCTGCGAGCCTGGCTGTGTTGGTGACCCTGTTCTGTGCCGACATGCTCTGCTGGCTCTCTGCGCTCTGCTGCTTCAGCTGCTGGATCAGCTTGAGGGAGAGTGAGCGCCCGGTGCCTTCGTACCTACAAACAGCCAGCCAAACCATCAGCAGGGGGGTCACAAAAAGACAACATCTAAACATTACCGTGAACACTTTGTTGTTGCAGATTATTATGAGTTTTTTTTTACTGGCTGCTACTTTAAAATGTAAAGAAACTCAACTGTTTCAAGTTTTAGGATCTTTTTTCTTTAAAGTCCACAAAGTCCTGACAACAAATATAATTACAAAAAAAAAAAAAATCTATTACTTTAACCTTATTGGTCAACATATTTATATTAATCAGGTTTTGATTTTTTAAGACTCTGAAAGAAAGATAGTTGATAACGTTTACTGCTCATGTGTCTGTGTTAGCAAAATATTGCATGACCCACTGAACAGATTTTAATGAACCGCTCAGAAAGTGACCACTGGATGCACGTCTATCAGTTAACACTCGTGTCAACACTGTTTCAGATGGCTGCCACAGCTAATCACAAAAATCAATTGACAGTAGTCCCTCGTTTATCACGGGGGATCCATACCCTGAAGATAAGTGAAAAAAAAAAAAAAGAAAAACGCTAAGTACGTAGGAATAGTAGTACAAGTAGTAGTTTATTTTAGTATACAGTATTATTTTAACATACATATATACATATACACACATACTGTATATGTATATATATATAAATATACACATAATGTATACATATACATATATATATATATATATATATACATATATATACACATATAAATATACATATACATATATATACATATATATATACATATAAATATACATATACATATATACATATATATATATATATACATATACATATATACATATATATATATATACATATACA
>JARVGS010000001.1:34309346-34328264 GCA_031762315.1 Hypsolebias antenori | reverse complement strand
GTTTGAACCCTGCTCCAATGCTGCGGGCCTTGCTGCCCTTCCACTTGGTCTCTTGGACACATAAAACATCTACCTTCTTTCTCAGCATCATGTCAGCCAGCTATCTACCTTTCCCTGTCATTGTCCCCACATTTAGAGTTGCAACATCCAGTCCTACATTCTTGACTTTGCTCTTCTGCCTCTGTTTCATGACACATTTCCCTCCTTGTGGTCTTTGACTAACAGTGCACAATTTCCATCGGCACCTTGTTTGACAAATGCACCGGTGGTGGTGATTGTAAACCCAAACCTTGACTGATCCAGTATGGGGTCACTTAGTTGAACTTGCATATTAGTTTGGCATAACAATCCAACAATGAACAGAACCACCAACAGAAACAACCCATCTGAACAAAAACCATTAAAAAGTCCATTTCTGACCCAAGATTACCCAGAAGTCCCTGTGGTTCACACCGTCTCTTACGTTCAAGTACAACATGTAATTTCAAAGATCCACACTGGAATTGAACAGGAACCCATGGACATTACTGTTTATGTAAAATTTAATCATGTAATAATTGCCTGAATGCCTGTCATGATGACAAATTTTGCATGGCGATTGTCTCAGAATTTTTTGCAATAAACGATAATACTGTATTGTTTGAAAGTTTACAATAATTAGTAATTGTCAAATTTGAGAAGAAATGTTGGGGCTTTTTGTGTGTAGTTCTTTTTTTGACCACCGGATGGCAGTATAAGACTGTTTGAACTGAAGGATGGATGGTGAGGGAGCGAGTAGCGTGTCTCTTTAAGAAAAAAGGGAGGGAGGCCCCTTGATGTGACGTGGGCTCTCTTGTTCCTGTTTTTCAGTTCTCAAAATGGTGGATGCTCGGTGTGGTTTGAGCTCTTTAGCATAGCATTTTTCATACAAAGCTTTTAATTAAAAAAAATCAGTAAACAAGTTCTCAGATTCTTATTGACGAGAAAAACATTTTATACAAAAGCACGGGTTTCAACCATGAATTTTTGGAGCTTTGACAAGACGGAGGTTTTTCCTGAGGTCAGCCTGTTAGCTTAGCTCGTAGCTTAGCTTCTCAGCTTAGCTGCTTTTAATGATTCAAAAACGTGATTGTGGACAGTTAAAACAGATTTTAAAGAGAAAAGAAAAAGGGAGAGGTCAGTGAATTTGAGCTTTTTGTCTTCCGTAGACACGAAGAAACAATAAAGCCAATAAATGAAAATGAGGCAGATAATTTTCATTTGTCATGTGATTAATTGATTTATTGTTTATTGCGAAAGGTCTACTAATGAAACCCAAGTACACCTGTAATATTTAAAATCATCATTGTAAAGCTTAATTTGATATTTATCCTTTTTAGAACAACTACAATTTCAGTGTGGATTTTTGAATTTACAGAGTCTACACCAATCTTTATATTGTCAAATGAAAAAAATTGCTGTGCAAGGCCTTCCCGCAGGCTCAGAGCCTGGTATTTTGGTCCCACCCACTTTATATCAGCGCCCTAATTAGGTAATTTTCTATTCTATTATTAAACGCCCTCATTGTGGTGCTCTGTCTAAGTTCAGCCTTCTCTCCTGACAGTGAAGCCCTAACCAATGAATGCGTCTGTTTCTGTCTGGAGATGAAAATTTAAAAAGCATTTGGTTGGATAACCAGAATTTCATGAATTAAAAAAAAATCCTCAACTGCAGAGTAGTTTACGAAAAAGAAATGAGCACAAACAAGAATAAAAATGGAATTGAAAATACTTATTTTAAATAAAGTTAATATTAAATTAAATGTTGAACTGTAGCTTTTCACAAATGCTGAATTCTTGGTTCTCCACTGGATCCTACTGATTTTACAAGGACAGTTTTGCTCATGTAGACATAGCCTTTTACCCGTTTTGACCTTTAAAAATTATTACTTTTTTCACATTTTTACTGTGACAGGTACGAACAGCCAAAATGTGACGGTAATGCCAGAGCCGTTCCAGCCAAACCCAAGGACCATTATAGAAGCCGACATCTGCAAGGTACGTCTCTAATGAGTGGATTTAGTCTCCTTTTTTTTTCTCCTCAGATCTTTATGGGCTTCAACTGCTGCCGTGCTTCCCAGGTAGTGATAACAGTGTGATGTGTGTTTGTGTGTCATTAGCACTAATGGTCAAGGAAATGCTTGATAAAGACTTGAGGCTTGCCAGATACTGCCCTTCACCGGTCAGTGAACACAGATGGGGACAGACGGGGAAGATTAATCTTTGGCTGATATTTGAGATGGAGGATGGTGGAATGAAAGTGCAGAGGAGAAGCAGCAGGGAGGTGACGTGAGGTGCAGATAATAGGATGCCAGAGACAGGTAATGATAGTGGTGTAGATACTGCACGGAGGGCAGAAGATCAGTTGTGGGGGATGGGAGTCACGGAGTGGGCTCAGTTACATGTGAGACGGCACTCACAGGATGTCTACAAAATAGAAGAACACCTAAAACTGCAGGTTTGAGCAGTGTTTGCAAAATGGTGTGACTGTGGATGGGTTTACCATTGATCAGCTGTTAAAGGGATAATCTGGTCATTTTTGAGGTGATGTTCTGTCAATTACTCATCAGCTGTGACGTCAGTCAGAGTATGGAGTATAGAGAAAAGTTCAGAAACCTTCCTCCAAGGCTAGGCTAACGGCACGCCAACTGAAGGCCCGACTTTTATAGTTTTTCATGTTTATAAGACAACTCTTCCATGTTGTTGTGAAAGAACTCTACAATAACTACTGGCAACCTTTAAACAACATTTAATGCTTCTTAACAACAAACGAAAAATCAAAATTACAGTACAACCAAGCCAGTGTACATTCCTACATACGTCTTACATCAGCTTCTTCTTTGTGGACCATCTGCCTCCATCACCTCCTCCCAGCATCCTCCTGTCTCACCAACCTGTCCATAAAACCCGCTGTTCCTCTTCTCCTCTTTTAGAGCTCCGATTTTAACATCCTTTATTCACAATGTTCTCATGCCCTCCTCTGCACACGTCCATCAACCTGAGCTGTCGCCTCCAGCTTTTTGTTTGAGACACCGTCTCCAAACCAGCCATCGTAGCATCTTGTAAACCGTCCCCCTCCCTCCTGCAGCTGTTCTTCTGTCTCAAATCGTCCGGACACTCGTCTCCATCGACCCTGCTCTCACTCCCTTCTTCATCTCTCTCGTCGTCCTCATGTTGCTTTGGATGGTACTTGAACTCATAAACCTTAAAAACTTCTCCTTACAGCGTCACTTTCCCAAACATCTCCCTCTCATTCACACATAAATTGTTTCTACGGGGCATACGGCCACCTCTCCAGGCTCTCTTGTCTGACCAGAACACCGAAATGGCTCAAGCTGTATTTTATTATTAACATTGGGTCAATTTAACAGATATTAACTGAAATTTTGGTGTGGTAGTAGCAGAGAGTCATCCTCAACACATTTTCATGCATGAGGCTGAGGATAGCCATTTTTGAGATGTGACAAAAAGTGCAACAACGCTGTCATTTCTTCAATGATTTCAGTCATTGGCATAGACATTCCTTTCAGTAATTCAATTAAAAAATAATTTATTAATCCCAAAGGTAAATTAAATGTAACTCATCATCCTGGTTTCATCAGTTGTTCTAGATGCTGATGGGCAGTAAGGATCTCTTGTAGCGGTCTGTCTTACA
The DNA here is from genome assembly GCA_031762315.1 of Hypsolebias antenori. Taxonomy (NCBI): domain Eukaryota; kingdom Metazoa; phylum Chordata; class Actinopteri; order Cyprinodontiformes; family Rivulidae; genus Hypsolebias; species Hypsolebias antenori. The sequence goes on along the minus strand of JARVGS010000001.1, from coordinate 34,324,592 downwards.
GAGCATCTCAAGAAACTGGTTGCAGGTGTTGATCTGTCACTTGGACTTGGTGTGTTTCTTGATCTTCTTGGGGAGCAGGACCACCTTAACGTTGGGCAGAACTCCTCCATGAGCGATGGACTCTCCTCCCAGCAGCTTGCTGAGCTCTTCCTCGTTGTGGACACTCAGCTGCCGGTGCCAGGGGATGATCTCTGTCCTCCCGTTGTCACGAGCCACATTTCCCCACCAGCTCCAGGATTTCGGTGGTCAGGTACTCGAGTACCACCGCCAGGTAGATGGGAAGGCATCCACGACTCCTCCTTTTCAACTCATTTGGATTTTGGGGCTGTAGTTGAGGCATTATTTGAGCGTTTGAGATGCTAATCAGCTTCTCCCAGTTGTAAATAAAAATAAAAAAAACACCTTGTTGTGAAGGTGCAAGGCCTTTGATTAAATTAATCCTAAATCCTTGTTGAACCTGCATGTTTCTGGTTGAAATGGGGTTTGGTCAACACGTTAACCCCGTCTGAAACAGGGTTGCTTCTGTTCTGGTCCCGTCAGCGACTGTTTATGTAACCGTGCGCCCAGACGGAGCTTCACTCTCTGCTCACAGGTGTTGCAACAGTTCTGTTTCTGCTCGAGCGTCAGGAGCTCGAGACGAGCAGACCGATCGTAGACGAATCCTCGTTAGAGCGACAAATCCTTTATCTTTGCTCATGTGAAGAAGAGCCATGTTCCTGATGGTAAAACGAGCCACACGTTAGATCAAAAGAATCTTGTATTCTTCATAATTAAACGTGTCAGTAAATGTTTAAACATCGCTGGAGCACAAAATCAGAATTACAAATGTTGCTTTCACGTCGCTGCAGCCCAGTTGCTGTTGAAGAAACTGTGATGAGAGGTTTATAAGCTGCAAGGCGTGGAAGGAGCAACCCTCCTTGGAAGGGCAGGAGTGGAAAGCTGAGTGATGGGTTTGTTCGTCAGAGCGGGATATTAGGGGGAAGGCCTTACGAGCTGCGGCTCCGAGTGCTGACAGGGCTCTGGCCCATCTGGTTCCAAAGAAAAACACTGCTTCTTATTAGCAGTAACACACAGAAGTACACATGTAAATACACTCGTGCTGGCAAATGCTTCACAAACACATTTAAAGCTTTCTCAACTTGATTTACTTCTGGGACTTTTATAAAACAAGACGCCAACCTTTTGCTTCTGCAGACTTGAAATGAACTGAAAATGGGTTCTGCATCTCGACAGACAGAGGCTGATTTGTTTCTCTCCCACAAGAAAAACCTGCGCTGCCAAGAAGGAAGGGACTAAACTACTACCTGATGGCTTCCCAGTTGAATGGGCTGCAGACGCGCTCAGATTCCTGCAGCATTACGGAGCGAGTGGGTGCAAACCGTGAAAAACGCTGAGCCTCAGACCACCGCATCCCACAAAGTTAGGGACCAGATAAAAACTGTTCCTTTGGAGGGTACACGTGTGTCAGAGTCTAGACTGGTTCACCACAAGAGGACCTGGAAGGCACCTTGTTTGGCCATTTGAGTCAAACGTCCTACTAAAATTTAAAGGGATAGTCCCGTCTATTTTGAGTCTCTCAGTCAGAGTCTCAAGAAAGTGGCAAAGATTTATCCAGGCTAGGCGAATGGCTTGTCAAATTCATTAATTCAACCTTTATTTAGGCAAGTTAATCACAATGAGCCTCAATGACTCATTTACAAGAGACCTGGAGGGCTCGTTATGTTTTTAGCACTTTTCAGGCTTATAAAACATTTTTCAACACTTCGCTTTTGCATGAGCTTGCTACTGTTTATGACGGGCGTATAGTGTGCCAAATGTCATACTCTTGTTAGTTCTCCTTGAGTTTTATTGGTTCTATACATTCTGTCCTGCTTGTTGGTTTTGTTGTGCAGACCTTCTGGTTGGCTGTTTCTTCCTAAATGAAGTGGTCTGGTAAAAGTGATTGAAACTGCAGTTGTCACAAGAGCTGAAAACACTGCGGCACTGTTCATTTTTACCATCGGTCGGCTGAGCGGAGTTAACCCATCGTTTACTGGTTTCTTGTGACGAAGGAAGAGTTTTAGGAGGTGAACGTTCCACCCCTCGCCTCGGCGCTGACAGCTGAACTCGCCTCTGAAAGGTGGAGTAACGGCTGGGTGTTTACCTCAGCGCTGGTTGCCACCTGTTAGGGAGGCACAAAGTGTGCTATTATCTCCTGAACAGGAGAATCTGGTCCCTCGGGCCTGGGCCATAAAAAGAGCAGCAACCTGTGGAGAATGTCTTCTTCCTCTCCTCCTCAGGCACACTAAGGGAGAGAAGCCAGACTGAAGTCCAGGAATCCTCCGGGTCTCTGTAGCCTTCGGCTTTTCTACAACAAACATCTTAAAACTTTATGACCCAGCAGACAATTACTGTTATTAGGGTCATTTCTTCTGTGGATTGTAGGTTTTCTACCATTCTGTGTGCGGTAATGCTTCACTGCTTTGGTTTTTAATAAAAACAAAGATTTATTTCACGTTTGAGCCACCAGCTAATTGTGTTGCTCCTACGATGGCTCAGAGACAAATTGGGTTGTTTGAGTTTTGGAGAGTCATTCCAAAAGTGCCTGTTAGCACAATATTTGATAGCCAACTGGACAGATGAAACTTGATGCACATCTTGATTTGTTTCAGGAGTCAACCCAGGTTAAGATGGCCACCACAGCCGTGCTTAAACACAAAAACAACTACAACTTGTTCACCTTAACAGATGTTGAACTAAACATTGTTGTGGTAGTAGCTGAGAGTCTTTCACAACACATTCTGAGTGATGACAGAATAAACTGACTAAAATTTTGACATTATAACATGCATCTAAACCTTTGGAGCTAGCCCATTCCATGATGGTTGTCACACACTTATTAAAAAAAACAAGGCTATAATTAAGTTACTTTTACGGATACTGAACTAAAATCTGTTGTGGTAGTAGCTGAGAGTCATTCTTCTAGTTATTTAGCTGTCAATAATGGTGTACCATAAGGCTCAGCGTTAGGACAAACTCTCTTTACAATCTACATATGTCATGAAGGTCAGAACATTCCCGACGCATCCTTACATTTCTATGCCGACGATACAGTTGTTTATTGTTGAGCTAAAACCGCTGCTAAGGTTTCCCAGCTTCTACAATCTGCATTCAACATCAGTCAGACCTTTTCCATCTCAAACTGGTGCTAAATGCTGATAAAACCAAAGGGAAGTTGTTTTCAAACAGGAAGTTGGTACCAGCAGTCCTTCCTCCTATCTAATCTACGAATGGTGTTCCTATCGAGTTTATGGTTTCTTACAAATACTTGGGTATCTTGGTCCGATGCACAGCTCTCTTTTGATCCTCATGTTGAAAACTTGATAAATTTAAATTAAAATAGGGTTTCTTTGTCAGATACAGTCTAACTGAATGCCAGGAAACACCTTGTAACTGCTACGTCCCTTCCCTCCATTGACTACAGTGACATTATTTACATGACTGCCCCTGCCAGCACCTTGCAGATGTTGGATGCTGCCTATGACAGTGCGCTAAAATTCATAATTAGCTGTAACCACCCATCACTGCACCCAGTATTCACTGGTTAACTGGACATCATTAACTTCACACAGACTCTCTCACTGGTACGTTTTCATCTTTAAATCACTTCTTGGTCTGCCGCCTTCATATATCTCCTACTTGTCATGTCGTCAGTGCAACTACAGCGTGCACTCTATAGACATCATTACTTGCAGCGTCCCATTAGTGCGAACAAAATCCAGCAAAAAGGCCTTTTCATCCTCTGCTCCTGTATCCCGAAACACCTTGCAAAAAGATCTGAAGATGTCAACTTTGAGCTCTCTACGGGATTTTAAACATTTAATAAGTTCAATGCAAAAACCAATGCAGAAATGTTCCCGTTTTCAGTATTTTACCTCATTTCAGAATTTAACTTCATTTTATTTTATACTTCTTCCATTTACTCATTATTTTATGCTGTGTGTACCTTATCTGTGATTTCCCTAAAACAGGTCTCTCTCGTAAATGAGTCCTCGTGACTCAATGAGATTAACCTGTATAAATGAAGGTTGAATGGAAGAAAAAAAAAAAACGAGCATCACATTCATTCAACCTTTATTTATACAGGTTAGACTTAATGAGCCTCAGGGACTCATTTAAAAGAGAGACCTGATTTTAACAAAGAGTGATGACAACAGTATTACATGTGGCTTTGTGCAGAATGTTTAGATCAAAACAGCACCAACTTCAGTCACTTCTCAAGATAAGTTTAAAACTCTGACATGACTGGCGGGCGATATGCATTCCTTCGAGGACATTGCAGGCTTATGTGCTTTCCCCTCCCCGAACATTGATTAGCCCTCCTGCGGTGGAAGCTTTCCAATTTGTTGCATTGCTTTTGACCATTGCTGTATGAAAACACGGCACTTTGAATCGGGTATGAACTGCGTACTGTATGCTCTCAGACGCTCATGTTTGTGCGGTTTATTTTCCAGGCTGCCCCGGGGCAAAGAAAACAGAGTTCCTGACAAGTGTTCTTGACGCGCTGTCGACAGACATGGTGCATGCTGTCACAGATCCAGCATCTGCTGGAAGGTATGGCATTTGGAAGAAGTGCATGTGTTCATCTTTTAATTACTTGTGCATGTAAAGTGGGCTCACTCTTTCACCACAACGGCACAAATGTAAGAACCATGTGGTAAAGATAATCATTTACTAATATGATGAACTGACCCTTGACCTTCAGGATGGCCGAGCCGGACCCCAGTCACACCCTGGAGGAGAGGGTTGTCCACTGGTACTTCAGCCAGCTGGATAAAAACGCCAGCGGGGACATCGGAAAGGAGGAGATCAAGCCTTTCAAGCGCTTCCTGCGCAAAAAGTCCAAGCCAAAGAAGTGCGTTAAAAAGTTTGTGGAGTACTGCGACATCAGCAACAACAAGGCACTGTCTCTGCAGGAACTGATGGGCTGCCTGGGGGTGACCAAAGACGACGGTGGGCTCAGAAACATGGCCTAATGTTGTATGTGTTGCTATATCAACTCGAAAAAGTAAAAAAAAAAAAAAAAAAAAAAAACTTTCATCCACTTGTGTCTCACAGGCTCCAAACCAGGAGAAGACCTGCCTTCCAGCAAACTAGTGAGTACAGAAGCTGCAGGAGAAGCCGGTCTGTCTGACGCTGTTTCTTCTGTTTGGGGTGGCCATCAATCAGAATCAGAATCAGCTTTATTATCATTGTACCGTAGTACAAACAGTACAGTGAGATAATGTCCGTACAGTCATCTGAAAGATGGGCGGAGTGCACGTTGCTGCTGCTCCTAAAAGCGCAGCTCCTTATTGTTTAGATAGAAAGGGGGAAAGACCATGAGATGATAGTGGTATTACAAAAGACACCTCTTCACACCTTGCCCTTATCAGGACACGATTTAAGACATGAAAAAAAAACTCTACCAGCAGCACATTTATAGACACATTACATATGTATCTGATGACAAGACGGTGAGATTTGTCCATGAAGCATTTCCAGATCAGACCATAGTCCTGAAAAGATGTTGGTGTCAGTCGGTAGAGCTCTGATAAGCGTTCACAGAAGTTCTCTGGGGGTGGGGGGTAGAACAGAGCCTTCCTTAGTTTACACATATCCCAGGAGAAATTTGATACGTTTGCCTGCTCCAAGGCCGAACAAGGGCGTTAGATTCAGATATGCAACAGTTGTTGATTTTTTTTTTTTCCAGACAAACTGTTATTTCTTGTTAGTCTTGAGTCCTGCTGGTATTTTCAATGATACAAAATGGCCAGATTTGTGGGCATTCCACTGGTCCATGCTTATTAGCTCCTGCCAAGGTTGTCTCCAACATGCTGGTGAGTCCCAAAGCTGCAAGTAGCCTGCGATTCTCAAATCGCTTTCATCTTGCAGTTGAGCTCATAAATCAGCTGATTTTGAGTGCATGAAGCACGAACCAAACCTTCACATACGCGCGGCAGCTTTACCATGGCCAGAACTGCCACCGCCGTCTTCAATAGCCAATAACGTAGGTATCCAACGGTGCCAAAAAGCAGAAACCCTGCTATCATCATTCCAACGATATAAACATTTCCGGAGTCCTCCTGAGACAAAATGGAAAGGCACATCAACTTCCAATCCATGACGTACCCTGCCGCGTGCATCTCAGTGGGGCATGAGGGTTCTCCAGGACCCTGTCGCTTTGTTCAAAATTGTTTTATCAATTGCGTTGAAAGTCCAGCTGACCAGATCCATGTCAGTAAGTTACGATTCGGAAGATGTATAAATAGAAGCTCCGTTACACAAGACAGAGAAAAAAGCAAGACGATGACGGGAGAGGGAAGAACAGCCTCCGTCTTGCTCAAGAGCGAGTCAGGAAAAAAAGTGACCAAATCATCTAAATGTCAGATTCTTCTCTGCTGTCCGTGTTAGCCATTGTAGCAATGATCTGTTTACATGCAGGCACTCCCCTTTGACATCACTTTGTGTTACTGCGCATGCAAATATCCCAACAACTGTGCAAAAATGCATTCGTATTTATTACAAAATTTTGACATCACAGGCACTTGGGACACTAGGCTCACGCAGCACGCTGTGTTTACAGAAGTATGGATGCTACACACGTTAGCGAGTGTGGATCGATTCTGAGGTTGTGCAATCAGAACCTGTGGATTCGTTATCAGACGTGACAGTTTGGTCCAGTGTTTACATTTGATCCTGGCTCTTCCTGTTTTCTCCAGCGCAACATTGCACTTCAGGAACGGGAGCGACTGAAAGTAGAAACAAACTCGAGTATCGATCCCACATCGTTAGCTTCATCAGTTGGCATAAATTCTCAGTCGTCCACGAAATGACAAATCTGAAAAAGGTTTTAATAGACAAAGCACCTGGACTATGGGTCACATACAAAAATCAATCGGATCTGGTCTGCAGCCTATAAAAGGTGTCAAAACGCTTGAGCTTGTGTCCATAAACTGTTTAAAACTAGACATCGGACCAGAACCTGGAAGCTGAAGGCTAAACGAGGCCAGCTTTGCAGTCTGTTCCCAAGAGATGACAGCTGTGAACGCTCTGAATCTTTTGAACGCCTCTTTGAAATGAAAGAGTATAAAAGCAGCTTAAAAAATCTGTAGTAGTGTGGGCGTGGCCTAAATTTGAAATGCGTAGCCTAAGTTGTCAAAGTGCAAACACACCCGTGTGCATGTTTAACTGGAATCGTATGTTTTCCTTCTCAGAATCCTTCAAAGAAGCAAGGCTGAAGCTGACATTTCCCCCTCGCTCAGAGAACCTGCCCTCACCAACTGGCAACAACAGAAACCATAGTATTTGCACTTTGTACTTTAAAAAAAATGTAAATTCACTTTGTAGAAATGAGATATTTAAACAAATTGCTGAATCTGTGAATGGTGTAGTTAGTGTTTTATGTCCTGACAACAACAAAAAAGATTAAAACACATACAATGTATGTGAGCTTTGTGTGTCTGAAAAGTGTACCTTTAAAAGTTGTACAAGTTTTCATGTTTGCTGCAACATTTTGCGCCCCAGGCCGTAGTTTGTCGTGTCAGTTTGTATAGTTTGCTCCACGGCTACATTAACTTAGACCCTCACTTCTTTGACTTTATAAAGCAGTCTGCAAGAATGTATTAATCATTGTGAAAAAGTCCAATATGTTCACATGTATTCATCTTTATTAGAAATAAAGAACTCTTAAACGTTTTGGGTTTGCCTTTTGTAAAAGGAAAAAAAAAACAGAATTACTTCATCTCACCCTGTAAAATCTAGTAATTTGTCCATATTTTACTTGCTGTGCCTTTAATGAAACAACTTGTCAACATTGTCTTTAGGAGCCAAGTATTCGTCATGTCTTCCTATTTTAAAACAGTTTGCCAATTCCCTCGAGGCGACACCTTTAAATGGAAAAAGTATCAGTTTTGCCAGATAAACACTTCATTCTCTGCAGGTATTACAACTGCAGGCTGTTCTGTCACCCAGTGGGTGTGAAGGTAAATGTTCCAAGATCATTCTGAGAAACATCTGGGACGATGTTTAAGATCTAAATAAAAACAGAAAGCAACGATTCGTCCCATAAACGTAAAATTCCCAACGAAACACAAACATCACATGTTGAGAACCTTTTAAATAAACAGAACGTGAATCTGATGGCAGCAACACATCTTCAAAGTTCAGCTCCATGAGAAGCATCTCCTCTGGTTTTAACATCTGTCTAATAATGATGCATGCTCAATAATCTGTCTGGATTATTGAGCATGCATCAGGATATCTGTCTAACGTCCAGGACTTGAAGAGACCACATGTTGGAGGTTTAGAAGGACCTAAGGAGAACCCATGTTGGAGGTTTAGGAGGACCTGAGGAGACCACATGTTGGAGGTTTAGGAGGACCTGAGGAGACCACATGTTGGAGGTTTAGGAGGACCTGAAGAGACCACATGTTGGAGGTTTAGCAGGACCTGAGGAGACCACATGTTGGAGGTTTAGCAGGACCTGAGGAGACCACATGTTGGAGGTGTAGGAGGATATGAGAAGATAGGGGACCTGAGACCACATGTTGGAGGACCTGAGGAGACCACCTGTTGGAGGTTTAGGAGGATCTGAGGAGACCAGTTGTTTGGAGGTTTTGTCTCATTCTGGTGTGATGGACTCTTAGCTGTTCAACAGTCCTGGATTGGGGCAGATGTTCTTAAACCTGTATACACTTACCTGCATTGATGAAGCCTTTCCATATGTGTAAGCTGCACATGCCAGAGGAACTGACACATCTCCATATCATCCATGCGTCTCATCTCTAGTGGAAGGACATGGTTTCCAAACAGAACTTCAGATTTGGACCTGAATGACCTCAGAACAGCTCCCTTCACCTCACTCCATTTGAAATGAGCTCTGGTCCAGAGGAGATGGCAGCGGTTCTGGATGGTGTTCACATCTGGCTTCTTCTTTGAGAGCTTTAAGCAGCATCTGTGGATGAACTGTGTTTACATACGACGATTTGTGGAAAAGTTCCTGAGAGAACCAGAGCTGGTTTTAATGCAGGTTCTGAGGGACTGAAGGTCACGACCATCATCCAGTACTGACCTTCAGCCTTGCAGCTTTTTGTTGGCTGTTTCACAAAATGTATGGCTGCCATCAAATTCAAAATGACCTTTTATTGGTATAATTTCAGCATTTTATAAACTACCACATTTCATTGGGATTAAAATGTGAATTTATGAGATTTTTAAATAATTGTTTTCTGTGTTTAACATTTTACACAACCTCATATCTCCTTTGTAGATTTAGAGGTGTAATTAGAATTTGTACTAAATGTTTAGCCTGACTTGTATTATTGGTTAGTGTGCTGCAAAAACTTTAGACACATAGTGCAAAAAAATAAAATAAACCTATAAATTACTCGTCTCTCATCAATTAAAATACAAACATTTCTCAGGTTCATGTTATTTTTGGTCAAAGTTACAAGGAGCCACTTTAGAGGAGCCACATTTGGGCCACAAGTTGCAGACCCCTGAGAACTGTGAGAGGTTTCAATAGGTCCTTTATATAATAAAATGTTAAAAGTGCAGCTTTCAGCTCGGATCAGCATTACACAACTGTACGTACATTGTTTGTTTTCTGGCTGATTATGTCGGGCTGTTTGGTATTTAGTAAGCTGTGACTTTTCACACATTTAGCTCTGCTAAAACTTGAGCTGCTGACCCCAGACTGACCTCCCCGCTCAGGCTTAGCGCTTAATTTATGATTAACACATCAATCCCTCTCCTGTGATCTAATCCAGCCCAACGATCTGGTTTTAACACCCCAGGGGGAACACAAAGGAGGGACCATTACTGACAATGGATTAGCGATGGATAACCTGTGACCTCATGCACTCGCTCCAGGTTCAGCAACCAAAAAAGCTCTTAAAAAAAAGGACACAGAAACGTGCTAATGGACACAAGCTTGCTAAATACAGGCCTTTTTCCACAAACTATTTTTAGTCATGTCTGTGTCTGCGTTTGCATTAACCTCCTGCTGCCCTTGGGTCAACATGACCCCTGAGACCATTTAGGCCTTGACGATGTTAGCACATTTGATTTTACCAAATAGCCATGTAATCAGTTACAGGTGTAGCAGCAAATCTAACAAACTCTTAATGTGCAATCTGTAGGCACCCCCCCCCCCCTCCCTCCAATCACCATGCAAAAGACTTGTCATTCATAATTTCTTCTCCCCTGGGCAGAGACGCATGTAAACACTTTTTATGGTTTGGCCAGATGTCAGTGCAGTTTTCCAAATATATTTCCCCTGAAGGCTTGGACTCTGGCCTGAACCGATGGAGCAGCTGAAGAAAAGGGACCCGGACCTTTTGGCACAGTCCCGACTGGCAAAGCCGCCACATCTTCTTGCTTCCTCGCTTCTCTCGCATGCATTCCTCGAACACAGAGATACCATTGAGCACAAACTCTGGGCACAGTTTGTGTGTTTGATTGAGCAAATGAAGGTACCCGAGCCTGCCACTGGACTGAACCCACTGTGGACCCATGAAGACATTACTGTCAGAAGCCATCAGGGCTTGAACAGCCTCTGGTCCGGCTGCAGAACCAGGAGTCCTCATCTGTGAGTAAAAGCCTGGGACTCTCACTCCTTTGCAATTTTGAGTCAAAGTCAAATTTATTTATAAAGCACGCTTAAAAAACAGAAGCTGTTACCAAAGTGCTTAACTTTAACACTAACTTAGATCAAAGGCAGTAATTACAGAAAAAATGATGTACCGGTAATTAAAAGCATAAAATGTAAAACATAAAAAACACAAAAACAAAGAAATATTAAATCACATGTCAAATGTCAGTGAAAACAGGTGTTTTTAGGAGGGATATAAAAACAGGAAGTGAAGTGTCCTGTCATTTCATGTATTGTTTTGTTCTCATTGTTATGTAAATAGTTAATTTAATTAATTAATTAAATAAATAAATAAATCATGGGGGGCAGATTGTTCCAGAGTTTAGGGCCCACGACTGAAAAAAGCCTGATCTCCTCTGAGCTTCAACCAAAAGCAGCTGGTCAGATTATCTCAGCACCCGAGAAGGAACATGTACTCAAAGTAGATCAGAGAGGTATGAAGGTGCAAGACCATTTAGGTATTTTAAGGTCAACAGGAGAAATTTAAATCTATTCTGATACGTACAGGGAGCCAGTGAAGGGACGACAAAACTGGTGAAATATGCTGAAACTGATGAGTTCCTGTTAAAAGCTGAGCTGCATCATTTTGGACGAGCTGGAGACTTGACAGGGAGACCTGACTGACCCCAACAAAAAGTGTGTTACAGTAGTTCACTTGGTTGTAATGAAGACATGGACTATTTGTTCAAGGCCAGATCTGGTCAACACAGATTTAATCTTAGCTTTCTGCCTTAACTGGAAGATGTTTTTCTGCAGAACAGAGTTAATCTGTTTATCCAACTTATTGTCAGCGTCTAAAACCATCCAGAGATTTGTAACAGACTGTTTAAGATATGACTGAAGAGAGTCAAGGTTGACAGGATAAGAGACAGCGGTAGAGCTAGAGCTAAACACGACTTCGGTCTTCTGATGTTGAAACTTAAACAATTTTGAAGCCATCCATGCCTTGATGTCATCATTTTAACAGCGGGTGAATTCTGCTTGAGCTATTTGGTTTTAAGGGCAGATAAATCTGACAATCCTCATAGTAATGAAACGAATAGCCATGTTTCCTCAGGATAGACCCCAAAGGGAGCAGCAGATACAGTGAAAACAGACGGTGTCCAAGAACAGAGCCCTGCAGGACCCCACAGGAAAGAGGCACTGAAACAGATAAACTGTAACCAACATTAACACAAAAACTCCAGTCACTCAGACAAGAATCACTCAGATGAGTCTCCAGTTGGTCACAGCCCAGTTAGATACTGGCTTAATGGCGCAAAAGAAAATCAAGCAGCATTATTAGCGACTGTGCAAAACAACTGAGATTGTCAAAACAGATGAAGCTGAAACAGACTCTGCTTCTACCAGGCTTCTGTAGATTATCTGTTCAAATGATTGCTGCTTGATTCACACTCATGAGGGTTAGACACTTTAAGACACACAGCAGTTCTCTCTGCCAAAAGGCCACTAAAGCTAATGGATCATCTTATGTGAACTACTGTGGTGACTGCTCGTTTATACGGTGCAGCCGAACAGAGCAGCTGCCAAGTTCAGGATCTGAAGTGACATCAGAACTTCCTGTGGAGATAAAGCGATGGTTGTTTGATTGCAGGAGAGAAAAAAACAAACTAACTGTGAAAACGAGAGTGAAACGGACAACTAGAATATTTCAGAGTTCTAACAATGCAGCTACAGCCCAAGATTCATAATTGTAATGAGTCTCCCTTCCCTGGCTGCAAAGTTAATGAGAGGTTGACAAAAACGCAGACTAAAAAGTAAGCCTCAAACAAACAGTTGTGCAAAGGCTCTGATTCAGAGTGTAAAAATCATGTAACCGTTAGCATCAGAAGACACATGGACTTTATATGACAAGTTAATGTTTTAACCCTTTCACTTCCTGCTTAGAATAGATTTAGAGATAAAATCCTGTATAGCAGAATCTATTAAACCTTGAGGAGATCTGAGCATACTGGAGAGATTTAAAGAAAGTCACTAAAAGTAGCAAAACTGCAGATTAAATTGGCTAAACTGATGTTATTAGCAAAACTATAGCTAGAAGAAATAGTAGCAAAAAGCAGCTGAACAGTAACAGAAACCTGAAAGTAAGACACTGGTAGATAAAAGCTGAAAGAAAAAATGTTTGTGATTAATAAAAGTTAAACAGATTGACAAGTATAAAAGTTACAAACCAAATGTTTATATTGGGCTGATTATTTTAATACACACCATAAACAGGACAACGGTGGGAGCACAAACTGAACATTCACACGTGTTTCAGTGCTTTAGAACCGACAGATCTAATTAAATTAATTTAGACACAATTCAGAGAACTCTGTGACGGTAGAGCAGAATTTTTTTTTGTTTCCACAGAAAGTCTTTTCCTGTCCAAATGAGCCTGCAGTTGCCGGGCTGATATTTGCTTTCATCCTGGAATATTTGGGGAGATTTAAACACCTGGGTCTGGGATCTGAGGGTGGGTGAGCAGGTGGGGTGGAAGCGGTCCTTTAAACTCCGTCTCAGTGTCCACCTTTGACACGACATACCAGTATTGCATCTGAGCCTGACCAGCGCCGAGAGGCGCGTGGAGAGAGAGCGATAAGGGGATGCACCGAGGGGATCTCTCAGGTATAAAGGTGGGAGAGAGACTGGGGAGCTGTCGGGCCTAAACCCAGGGGATTAGTGGGGTGAATTCTCCTCTGGAATGTTCTTCTGACAGCCAAGACCCGCCCACCCACAGCTGCCTGCACCAGACAGGTGCACGGCCACGGCAAGGCGGGTGGTAAAAAGGTGTGTGTGTGAGGGAGAGACAACTAAAGAAACGGCATTTTCTATGAAAAAACAGTCTGAACGACAGAACCGAGTTGAAGCAGAACACCAGCTAAAAGCCACAACAGCAACATGCTAGCTCTGCACTAAATGTAGCCACAAATGAGCTAAAAGAAGCAAAAACACTGGCTAAAATCCAAAATGATGTCCCAAAAAAAAAAAAAAAGATTTGTAAGCTCATTCATTCAGGTAAATAAATCACAAAAAAGTTAAATTAGTTCATCTTTTTTAACCAGTTTAGGCCAGGTTGTCCTCAGGCTGGTTTGGTTAGTAGCAAGTCGACCATCAGGCCTAAACAATTGATTGTTATGCAGATGATTCATCGTTTTAGACTGATGGTTCCTGTTTGCATGTGTATAGCCAGTTTCTGGGAATTCCACAGCAGGATGGCCTGAAACACGTCAAGGAGGTGCTATTTATATGACAGTTTGGTGGCAGGCCTCAGACTGATGAAGTCTTTCGGATGAAAGATGAAACGTTTCTCCTAAAAAAGAATCTGTCCGGATGACATGATTTAACTTTGTTTGTAATAAGTCAAAATACCACAACACAAAAAAGGTTAGCTAAAAGCAGCACAAGGATAAAAGATAACCAAAAGCAGAAGCAGGTTTGAGAAAATTTCTATTTCCAGTGTTTCCCCTACAAGCGGGGCGCCCCGGCCCATCAGCAGAACAGAGCGCCCAGCCTACCTACCCCCCACCACGCCACGCTGTTGACAACTGACTGTAGGGTAGGATGCACTACAAACGCTCTGCATCTCCCCGTTGATAAAAACCGGCAGCAACATAGCGCATAGTTTACAGGCGAGCAACACAGACGTGACTCCGTCCCGTCCTACTCCACCTCCCACCACTACTGACACCTGTCAGTACTGATGTAACGTGGGGTGCAATACAAACGCCCTAGCAAAAATGCTACTGACGTACTGCTCCGCTCCGCCTTCTGTCGATAACCACTGGCAACAACGTAGCACTAAGCTAGCAGGCGGGCAACACAGACATGACTCCGTCACGTCCTACTACACCCCCACCCCCACTGACAACTGTCGTATCGATGTAGCGCGGGGCGTAATACAAACGCGCTAGCAAAAATGCTACTGACGTACTGCTCAGCCTTCCCCCTTCTGTTGATAAAAAATGGCAGCAACGTAGCACTAAGCTAGCAGGCGGGCAACAAAGACATGACTCTGTCACGTCCTACTACAACCCCCCCCCACCCCCGTCGACAAAAAGTAAAATACGACAAGCACAGCGCCAATGGAAATGATCTAGGGGAAACACTGATTTCTACAGTGAAATAATTGTAATTAAACTGAAGCATAACCTAAAGTCATGGCAGCCATCTCCTGAATGAGCTGAATGTTTTGATATATAAGTAGCTAAAACAGCAGAAAGTCTGCAGTACAGTACAGAAAAAAAACAAAATAAGACAGGGAAATGGTGTGAACGCTGGCTGAATGTTCACAATAAATGAACCAACCGCACTTCTCAAAGCTTGACCTTTGGTGTGGAAGCAGACAAGAGCCATGGAACGATTACACAGACCAGACCAACTGTGAAAGTTTTACACAATAAATCCACGGACTGGCTTTAGAAACAAACACACAATCGTAAGCAGATTTCAGAGCAGCTGAATTTGTTGGACTGTAATGCTGAACTGAAGCTCCGAGCTCAGACAAGCTCCTCAGTTGTTCCCGGCACCAGAACAATGCCCGTTTATTCAAGTCTGCTCGTTTAGGTTGTTTTTTTTTTTGTGGGGGGGGGGGG
>JARVGS010000001.1:34273474-34287136 GCA_031762315.1 Hypsolebias antenori | reverse complement strand
CCCCCCCCCCCCCCCCCCCCCCCCCCCCCCCCCCCCCCCCCCCCCCCCCCCCCCCCCCCCCCCCCCCCAACGACAGCTGAAAAGTAGCTAAAAAGCAGATAAGCATGAATTTACCAGAAGTGGAGAGAGCACATTTTTACTGAATTAGTCTGAAAAAAGTGGAAGAGTGCAAAAAATGTGGAACTGGCTTAAAAAAATTAAATTAAAATAAAATTAAAAATTAAAAAAAGCTAAAAATTAGCACAAACAGCAACATAGCAGCTAAAATAACTGAAAGCAGAAATAAGCTGAAAGGAGCAAAACAAGCTGAAATTAGCAGTTAAGTTATTTAGGCTGAAAAAAGCAGGTATCATCATGAAAAACTTGAATTTATTTGAAAACAGATGAAATTAGCTAAAGAAATTCTAAAAGGTAACTGAAAGGCAGAACAAGCTTAAATTAGCAGAAGAAAGCAGAAAAAAACATGTTTGCCCAGTTAGGCTGAAAGAAGCAGAAATTAGCACAAAAATGGAAATTATCTGGAAAAAATATGAAAGTAGCTAAAAAATAATCAGCTGAAAAGTAGCTATATTAGCAGAAAGAAGCTTAAATTTAAAAAAGTTAGTGGAGAGAGCACATTTTTGCGAAATTAGGCTGATAAAAATTTAAATGTGTGCCAAAAATGTGGAACTAGCTGAAAATGCTAACATTAGTATAAAACAGCTAAATAGTAGCTGAAATGAGCAGAAAAAAAGCTTAAAATAGCAGAAATAAGCTGAAAGGAGCCGAAATAATTTTAGAAGAGGCACAGAGAATCCAAAAGAAGCACAAAACAGCTGAAAAACAGCTGAAAGTTTAAATTTGCAGCAGGAAGCTGAAAGAAGCTGAAGCAGAACAAAATGTGAAAGGAGCAGTAAAAGGCTGAAAACATCTAAAGATCTGAAGGAGGTAAAATGAGCTCAATTCATTTCCTGTGAAACAAAAATGTCAGAAAATGCTAAATATTTCAAAAAGCCAAAGTTGCACCAAAACCAAAAGTCATAGCAGGACTGTCCTGAAAGAGCTGAACATTTTGATTTATGGATTTGGTACCTGGATTATTGAGCATTAACTTTTTTGTTTTAATTTATGATTTGATGAAATAGCACAAAAATTGAACTTTGATGTCTTGAACCATTTTGGCTGTGGCTGCCTGGGAGGAGTCAACGGGGGAGACGACAGGCCCCAGAAACCATCTTACCACCAGCAGACTGGTTGGTCCATTGTAGGAGTTTACTGCTTAGTGGAAAAACTGTTGTGACTCCTCAGACTGATGAAGCCCTACGGACGGAGGGCGAAACGTCTCAACAACAAAAAATCCTGACTGAATGAACATTGTTGGAAAATGGATGACAGGAGAGTGAATGATTCATTTTTTTTAATGATTCATAAACATTTTCAAAACTAAATTTGCTTCAACTTTTAAGTTGTCCTAAGAACGTTCTTTGTTTTAAATTCATAAACATCTGGTATGTTCACTTTCAGAAGTAAACAAAGCTAAATCCATCTTTTGTTTCTTTATGTTTGTATCTCATTTCGTCCTTTTTAGTTTTTCATCGTGTTTTTCAGCAGCTGGGTCTGGAACGCATCGAGGAACTCCAGATACAGCAAAAACAGATTAAATGAGAGAAGGTTGTTCTGTGAGCGTACAGCTTGTGAGAAAGGCAGCGAGGATCCAGGATTTAGACCATCCAACATGTCAAGGTTTCCAACACCCACCCTGACTCTAAACAGCTCCAGGTGCTCCGCAGCTTGACCTTTGACCTGCTCTTTACAAGGTGTCAGGCCGTGGTCAAAGGAGGACATCATCAAAGGAGGGAGCTGCTTCAGTTTCCACCTCTCGTTTGTCAGATCCGTGGGAGGAATTTGAAAACATTTGCACAACATTATCTTGAAGCAGACGCTCCTTCCCTCCCTCTGCGCCTGGTAGGAGGTGCAGATAATTGCTCCTTCGGAGGGAAAGATTTGTGAAAATTGTTGTTTTATTGTGTGGAGCTCCGAAGTGGATTTACCCTGAAGGAAAAATAAACGTTCTCCGTGTGAGCTTTAAGGACGAAGAGCGTAACAAAAGGTACTTTTTATTGCTTTCTGCCAAAAGGCGAGAAGCGTTTTCACACGAACCACTGGGCTTTTTACAGAAAGTGATCAATGGAGGGATATTTAGAAGAACGAGCCTCACTGATGAGACCGGCTCTCTGAGATGTCCTCAATAGACGATTGTCCCGTTCACTGCAAGTCTCTTCTTGGTTCGAGGCTGGCCCACGCCGACCTCTGACAGTCCAGTGAAGACCCGACCCCTGGCGTCGTTACGTCTTCCTGATAAACTCCTGAAACGAGCACACTGACGATCCGGCTCCTCCCTGGGATGTTCTGCTGGACGTTTCTTTTGTGATAATTGTTAAAACTGTTTGTGCCCCCTCGCTGAGGGGTTTGAGTGTTTGTGGTTTTTGAGATGAGTGTTTTTCTGAACAGAGAATGAAGTAAAGTTTACTGGTGCGATATTCAAGTGGAGGAGTTACTGCGGAGAAGAACAGAGGGAGGCGCAGATTGCCAGATCCTGGCGAGAGAAGGGAGCCATTTGAACAACAACCAAGAGCACTGGAGGAGCCAGGGGGTGGCTAATGGTGGCCTTGGTCACTGTCAATCTTTGGCCACCCCGATTCTTTGAGGAAACTGTACTTTAAAGTAATGTAAAAACAAGAGAGCAGAGTTTCTTAGTGTGGTCAGTTTTTATATATAAGGTGGTGGCCATCTTGGATTTTGACCTAAGAGCCCAACTTTGGATAGTGACATTTCTTACGTCTGGATGCAGCCTCACACCAAAATGGAAGTTGGTGCGTAGCTTAATTTTTAAGCTAAGACAGAGTCAACCTGATTCAAGATGGCCGCCACAGCTTACTAAACTTATACAACACAAAAAAGGCAATACTTTGCTCAGTTCTACAGAACGTGAGGGTCACTGTTTGTTGTAGTAGGAACCAGGGACGTGAATGACATGAAGACCGTAAGAATAAAAAACTTTATTAAACCAAAACGAAACGATGACGTGGCGGCAAAACTTGAGGAGACAAGAAGGAGCACCGGGCATGGCGTAAAGCAGGCACAACGGCAGAGTGATGGGAAGTTAAAAGCTGAGAGGCTCAATGAGGAGCGTGGAGACACCTGGGTGAAATGGCAACAGGGAGCAGGTGTGAGTGGGTGGGGCCAGAACCAGGAAGTGACGACTGACTTTGGAAAAGTTCTGGGGAAATGAACTGATGGCAAAGGGAAAAACTAAACACAAAACTCAGAAACTAAAAACAACACAAAAGACTAAACACACAGATCCTGACACCGAGCTCAAGTCTGACATGGAGACACTGAATGTGCAGGCGTGAACGGCGGCGGGTGATATGCATTCCTTCAGGGAAAGCCAAGTATTTATTGTGTGTTCTTGCTCCTCAGAGAAAACAGAGTTTTGGGTAAATGTTGCCTCTCTTGCAGGTTTACAGGGTTGTGTGGTCCTGCTGCCTCATGCCGAAGGGTTTCGTCCTCCTAAGGGGTCATTAAATATGTGAGAGAGTTCGTGAAGCGAGTCCCGGTCCTGAACAGACCAGCTGTGTTGGTACTGTCAGTCCCATTACTTTCTGCTCCGTCTCCTCCGGTCCACATGAGCTCCCATGGAGGGCCTCTGGAAGGATTAGCACCCCCAGAGGGGGCGGATCAAGGGTTCCGAAACGAGTGTTCAGAGGTCATCCCGAGGGCTCACATTTGATCTCCTCAATTAATGTGCCGTGACGAATTATTGTGGTTGAACTCGGCCCTTCAGCCAATCGAGCGTAATTTATGCACGTTCACGCCGGGTACGCTGCTGATTACAGAGATCACCTGAAGATCACCTGAGCGGGACTGTACTTATACAGCTCCTTTCTGTTTTATCAAGACACTCAACGCTCTTTACTCATTTACACATTACAGCGTCTACTAGATCTGTGCAAAGACTAATCAGAGCTTTATCACACTGGGACACACATCGGAGGCAATGAGGGTTTCACTGTTTTGCCCAGGGACAGTTCAACAAGTGACAGCAGGTGGAATCGAACCCCCAACTCTTGCATTGGAGGACGACTGCTCTAACCACTCAGCCACAGCCGCCTATGTTTGAATGGTGGTTTAGGCCGCCGGCGTATCAGAATAATTCAAGGTAAAAGCACGAGCAGGCCGAGGCCGTTTACGTTGTTTCACTTCTGTAAACACATTTCACCGCGGCGGCGCCTCGTGAAGATGATGCTGGACTCACATGCCGATCAAACAGGAGGGCCTTTGGCACCTGGTGTCGTGTTGTGATGACTTTATCTGCCGGTGCTCCGGCGTACAAGAACAGACACGCCTCGTCAATTTAAAAATATAACTCCTCTGAATGAGAAAAGATCTTCTTGTTGCAGCTAATTGTGTTTTTCTATGTCTCTGCCACCATCTTGAAAAACAAACGTCAACGACGCTCAAAGAAAACAACGGCTGACACTGCGCTGCTGCTCTCAGGTACAACAGAGGATGAAGATCTTCAGAGGATGAAGATCAGAGACGCTCTGTTGGACTATAGACGTATTCTCTTTTAAAGGAACTCGTCTCAGGTTCGTCCATTTCTTGTGTTTCAGGCCCTGTTTTCACGGCGCAGCATTTCTGCCGAGGTTCAGCCGTTCGTCTACATGAAGACAGACTCTTCCTCTGAAACTGAACGTTTTTGAATCCTGCTCTGAGTGGGGGTTTGGGGGAACCCTCCACAGAGGTGTGAAGTGTTTCACATGCCCACTCCAGGCGGCTGCAGTCGTTTTTTTGTGCTACTCACCCTTTTTCAGCATGTAGGAACAAAATCAACAACATCCTAGGTCCTAATGAATATTCATGTAGTCATCAGTTTGAATGTAACTGTGATAGTGCAGGCACTGCAGGCAGTTGAAATGGGCATCAGGGTTGCCAGATAAACATGAAAAAAAAAAATTTACCCAAACTTTTTCTGTGTACACGTTCACCAAACATGCGGCACAGAGGCGCAGTTGGTAGAGCTGCTGCCTCTCAGCAAGAAGGTCGCTGGGTAGAATCCCGGCCAGGGTGCCTTTTGCATGTTTTCCCCAGGTACTCTGGTTTCCTTCCGCAGACAAAAATGTGCATGTTAAGCTGATGGTAACTCTAAATTGTCCCTAGGTGAGAGAGAGTGAATGGATGTTTGTCTCGTTTGTCTCCGTGTGTCCTTGTGATGGACTGGAGACCAGTCAGGTGTCCCCCGCCTCTCGCACAGTGACTGCTGGATTTGAGCACCAGTGACCCACGTGACCCGAAAAAGAGGAAGCGGGTAAAGATGATAGATGGATGTTCACCAAACACACCTCATCTTACAACACCCTCACTCAGCAAGTGTGACAGTTTGAGTCAAAATACAATAATTTCAAAACGACAGTGCAATAGTTCATCATTTCTTATCTGGCAACCGTGCCTGCCATGGAAACTACAGCAGATACATGTAGACCTGCTTTTTTTTGTTATTTGTCCCAATCATCACTTAATTTTGATTTGTTGGCTGAACATTGTGTTGTGTTCATTTGTAGTTTTTGTTTGTTGATTTTATTTGATTTTCTAGTTCTTTTGATAAGAAAATCCAAAGTCGGTTTGATCAGTTTTGATTGTATAAGTTATAAATAAAATCTTGCTTTAAGACTACACACTCATTCAAGTTCTGTCATAAATATTTTAAATATGACTTCTTATATTCACAAGAGCCTGTCAGAGTCATGGTGAGCTCTCTTGGATCTTCTGGTGTCCTGTTAACGAGCGATTAATGAATGTAACACTTTCTACGCGCCTCGTTGTCCTCTGCACTTTGTAAAATGTCTTTGTAGAGTAATATTACTTTATTTGTGTTAATGTTCCACCCATGAAATAACAGAATAATTTGCCTTCTGCTGGCCAGTAAAACAACCATTTTAAAAACCTCTGAACTTTTTTTTATCTGCGTGACCGTGGACGCATTTTAAGTTATTTCAAGACGGGATTTGTTTTTGTTGGAGAAAGCCGCTCATAGCTGTGGAGATATTTTTGCATGGATCAACATGGCTCACCCCTGGAGTCCCATCACTGACGAGGTTCTTGATAGAAAAACGTCCCGTCTATCACACAGTGCAAAACACAAAGTGAACAACAAAAGAAGTGCTTGTTGTTTATTGATTACTACTTTTTGTACACGTCGGGGCTAACTCTCAGTTTACAAGTGGAAGGCCGTCGGAGCGGCTCTGTATGGCTTGGCTTGTTGAAACGGACAAAGACGGAGCAGAGGGGACCACCAGGGACCCATAAGAGGCCGTAACAATGTGTGGTCAGTCCTAAACTGGAATTTGGTTTATTTCCCGCTCCCTGGAGGCAGAATTCATACGGGTCTCTGGGGTTCAGCAGACAGGGTCAGTTCAGTTCCACGTCCAAGTCTTCCACCGCTCAGACTTGTGGCTCCCGTCTCATATGAGACTCGCCGTGCGTCTCGCCTGGTTTGGACTCTTGACACTTTTATATCCGTGCATGAAATGTAGCCGTCCCCAGGTAAATCGCTTCTTTCAGACCCGACTCTGTGCGCTTCTGTTTTTCCTCTTTCCGAAGCCCGACGACGCTGAGAACACGAGTAAACTCAAACCCTCATAAACTACCTGTGGCTGAAGCAGGTGTAAACACATAAATATGATAAAACCTTCACGTCTCTTTCAGCACTTTAAAAAAAAAGAAAGAAAACCATTTCTGGACAGTTCGTCTGGCCTGTCCTGGTGAAGCAGAGGCATTGCATGGAACCGGCACAACACCCGGCATTCATCGGTTAAAGGATAATAAATCATTTAATCCGGACTGATGTCTTTATGGTTTGCCGGAGTGCGCCGCGGGACCGAGCGGAGACCCGCTAAATAAACAAAAATTAGTTCAACTCAAATTAAACTTGATGGGGAGATAATTTTGCGAGCAGAAAGCATAGAGGTCCCTTTCTTGTGCACGAGCGCCGCACTTAGACGAGCCTGGCGAGGGTTTGTTCCACGCAGGGTGGACAAAACTGAAGAGGGACGTGTTCTGGACGGTCCGGTCCAACGCTGGCTCACGAGTCCATGAAGCAGTTTGCATTACAGAAAAGGTTTAAATACTCAGGGACACCTGGGATTTGAGCCTCTGGTAATCTTGGATTAGCACCAAAAAACAAAAGTTTAGATTATCAGTGGCGGCCATCTTGAATTAGATTCCCTCCAAAAGTGAATCCGTTGGATCCTGACTGACCCAAACGGGCTTCGGTCTGATGAGAACATAAATTGTTGGAAAGATTTCTTAAGATAAAACCTTGTACTGCCTGGTCACTAACACTCCTGCTGTTGTTTCAACTCGCAAAACTCATTTCCCATTGCCTTCAAAATAAAAGCATTGAACTTTGTTGCTGCGTTTGATTCGGTCCTTTTCTGATGTCCACAAAGTTGAACTCTGGGTTCAACTCTTATTACAAAACATGACACAGGCAGCTCTTTAAACAGACTTAACTTAAAAAACATGAAGCGTAATTCTGACATGAATGATGATGTCATGGCTAGTCCACATAAAGCAGGTCCAAAGTGTCGTCTCCAAACAGCGTCAGTCTCCAAACTTTGATCAACTTGCTGTTTAACGGTCAAACCAGTCAGACCTAAACTCTAGTTCTTCAAACCAAGGTTGTCCAGAGGGCTATCTGCAACAGGTAAGACACTTTTTCCTTTAAACTTCAGTACAAGCCACATGTAAATGAAACAGTAAAATTTCTCATACTAAGAGAAACAAGTCGTGAGCGGCTGGTGTTGTTGGAACAGAACGGGTTCCGGTCCACTCCGCTGACTGATCCTGCGTTTGTGCTTTTAGATGATCCATTTCCAAATAATGCGCCTGCATGGGGATCCCCTGACGTCAACACGAACGCACAAGAAGGAGCTTCAGACCTGCAACACGTCTCTTTGGAGTTTCACGTCTTTTCCGGCAGCCATCTGTGAGCATTGTTACATATCAGATGTTCATCCTTTTGAAGTCACACGTTTTATTTTTGTTGTTTTCACAAGCGAACAACACCCCGCTCCTCTCAGACACTCAGCCCCACATATGACAGCAGCTCATGTTTACCTCACCAGTGTTGTGCTTGTGGCTCCGGTCGTCCTGCCTAGATCCACCTGAGCAACACTTTGTGTTTGTTGAGAGGTTTGCTGGGATTCTTCTAAATTAAAGGTATTCACTGTAAAGCCATGAAGACTGATAAACAATTAAATTTAACTAGAAAAATTGCATTTCCTGCAAAAGTGCGGTGTGAATACTTAATGCAGAAGAACTTGCTGAAAAACTGGTGAAATTAGCTAAAATCATGCTGAAATGTAGCTGAAATTGAAGAACAAGCCAGTTAGCAGAAGAAAGTACATACAGTATTTGCTGAATTACAGTACGTTTAAATGAGCAGAAATGAGCGCTAAAGTTAAGAAAGTAGCATAAAAGCTCAAAATAACAAACAAAAAAAAAAAAAGAAGCTGAAAGTAGATGAAAAGGCAGAAAGAAGCTTAAACTATACCGGAAGGAAGTGGAAGGAGCTGAAATGAGCTAAACATGTGGAAATAGCTGAAAAGGCTAAATGTAGCACAAAAACAGCTAAATTATAGCTGAAATAGTAGAAAAAGCTAGCAGAGGTAAGTTCAAAGGAGCATAACAAGCTGAAATTACCAGAATGAGGATAATTAGGTTGAAAGTAGCAGAAATAGCACAAAAAAACTGATTATTCTGAAAACAAGTTTAAATTAGCTATAAATGCTAAAAATGTTAGCTAAAAATGTAGAACAAACTGAAATTAGCAAAAGAGAGAGCACAATTTAGCTCAATTACGCTGGGAAAAAAAACGCAGAAATGAGAACAAACAAGTAGGCTTAGCTGAAAACGCTAAAATTAACTTAAAAACAGCTAGAGTAGCTGAAATGGTAGAAAAAAGATGAAGCTTGCCTAAAGAAGCTGAAAGGAACATAAGCAGAATTTAGCAGAAACAAGTTAGAAGAAGCACAAAAATGTTGTAGGTAAAAGAAAGAACCTGAAAGGAGCACAAAACAGCTGAAAAAAACAGCTGAAATTAGCAGAAAGTGGCTGAAAAACGTTTAAATCTGAAGAAGGAAGCTGAAGCAGAACAAAATGTGAAAGGAGCAGTAAAATGTTGAAAACACATCTAAAGATTTGAAGGATGGAAAATGAGCTCAATTCATTTTCTATGAGAAAAAAAAATATCAGAAAAGGCTAAATATTTCAAACACACGACACAATCTGCATATTTGCCAAATAAAGCATGCAATAAAAAAATATGTGTGCCTCTCTTATGATTGTCTATTGTTGTTGTTTTCATTTTTCTCTTTACAGAGTTCAATTTGGGAACTGGAAAGGAAAGCTACCACTAAAATTAAAGATTTTTATATGTAAACTGAGTTACTGTATGTCTTTAAAAAACAGATTTAATGTGTTGAAGCTGCAAATTAACGCAGCCGAGGCGAGTTCTCCTCCACACCTCGGCGCTGGATTCATTTCTAAAAGCTCGCGGTGAACAGTTGTTTATTCCTCATTTACTTTATGTTTTACTAATTTAATTGGGGCGTGCCTAGTAAGAGGTGGCACCCATTATTATCCACCTGAAGACCAGCTGGGACGTGAAGTCAGTCAGTTTTGACTTGTTAGTATGTATTTTGTCGACTACAGTCTGCGGCTAAAAGGGGAGGTTAGCTGAAAACTGTAAAATTACCGAAGCTTCTCAGAAGCAGCACATGGTCAAACGCTGAGCTCTGACGTTGTGACATCTGTCCGATGTGACTTTGCTCTTCTCTTTCTTTAGCAGCAGATTCACTCTTGTAAATCCACCTAAAGGTCTCGTCTGGAATCCTACGTCTGTCTGATTCCACCATAGTATTTGTTACGCAGGTCAAGCGGCGTGCTTTGTTTACACTGAGCGCAGACCTGCATTTCAAACTTTTGTACAAGTGAATTTTTAAAACTACTGGAGTAAAACTCTTTCAAACTGCACAGTGTGATGGAAATCAGGAAAATCTTTTTCTATGACAGGAAGTCATTTGAAGGCGATGGGGGCATCCAGGCTTCACAATGAGGTGTTGTAAGCCAGCATCGTGACAGGGGCATGACGCCATTCCTGCACGGCACACACTCCACAACACGCCGTGCGTTCACACCATCAAAGTGACGAGGGAGCGCAATCAGGAGCAGGTAAACAAATTATTCTGCCCCCATCCAAAAACAGATCCTTCCGGTTAAAGATCCGCTGCATTTTGGAAGAAATAAACTGCTTTTTATAGTCCGTTTGGACGGAGTTTAACAAAACGCTTTAAAAACATTTTATAGGTTCATGTCGACAAGTGATTTAATTATGGGGTCAAGACATTTTCAAGATGGCCGCCACAGCTTAATCACCTTAGCAAACGCACAAACAGCTATAACGCTATATAGCTATAAGTCTGACAGACATTTGACTAATATTTGGTGTGGTAGTAGTTGAGAGTCATGCCCAACTCATACTCTAATCACTAACTGGTCGCACCAGAGCTGCTTTTTAAACTTTGCCTTTAATGATTAGTCAACAGTGTGTGTCTGTTAGCAAAATATGTCATGAACCACTTAACAGATTTTAAAGAAATTCTCTGTACTTAATCACTGGATGCTCATCTACATTTGATTCATTTTTAGAGTCAAACACTTTTATTACCTTCATTTCTACAGGTTAGTCTCATTGAGTCACGAGGACTCATTTACAAGAGAGACTTGTTTTAGACAGACAACAACATAAAGCAATAAAAAGAACCAAAATAAAAATAGTTGTATAAAAACACTGTTCTTCTTAGAAGCATGGTCCTGTTAGCAGCATGGTGTTAGCAGTGTTGTTCTGCTAGTAGCAAGGTCCAGTTCGAAGTGTTGTCCTATTAGCAGCGTGATCTTGTTAGCAATACAGTATTGTACTGCTAGTAGCATGGTCCGGTTAGCCGCATGGTCCTGTTACTATCATGATACTGTTAGCAGCACGGTACTGTTAGCAGTGTGGTCCTGTTCGAAGCGTGGTTCTGTTAGCAGCGTGGTCTTGTTAACAGCATTGTACTGCTAGCAGCATGGTTCTGTTAGCAGCATAGTCCTATTAGCAGCGTGGTCTTGTTAACAGTGTGATCCTGCTAGAGGTGTGGTCCTGTTAGCAGCATGGTCTTGTTAGCAACATGGTCCTATTCGCAGCGTGGTCCTATTAGCAGTGTGA
Organism: Hypsolebias antenori; assembly: GCA_031762315.1. Taxonomy (NCBI): domain Eukaryota; kingdom Metazoa; phylum Chordata; class Actinopteri; order Cyprinodontiformes; family Rivulidae; genus Hypsolebias; species Hypsolebias antenori. The sequence continues at coordinate 34,275,828 of JARVGS010000001.1, read as the reverse complement.
TTCTGGTAGCAGTGTGGTTCTGCTAGTAGCGTGGTCCTGTTAGAAGCGTGGTTCTGTTAGCAGCAGCATCCTGTTATCAGCGTGGTCTTGTTAGCAGCATTGTACTGTCAGCAGCATGGCTCTGTTAGCAGTGTGGTTCTGTTAGCAGCATGATGATAATGACCGGGGCAACGGACGATGGCTGCCCTCCAGAACTGGTCCGGCAGACACAGAATATTCAGATTTCTCTGAGGGGCCGAACTGTTCCGTAGAGTTCGTTCCATGCAGGCAGATGGAGGATCGTGGAGACGGCTGCCATGACAGGCCTGAGCCCGAGGCCGGAAAGGGGTCGGAGAGTGGGAGATGGGCACAGCAGCGGAGCCATTAGCAAACACATGTTTGTAACTTAGTTTAATATTTGGTGCGGTAGTAGCTGAGAGTCATGAACAACACCAGCTCCAATTCTAAAAAACACGTCCCAGAAGGTCTTGCAATAATGCATGATACCGTTATTACAAGGGACTGCAGATGCAGATTAGCTTTTTCCTATAATCTGGTACAGCGCATGAAATGGTGACATTTATGTTTGAGTTGTACATTGTCCCTTTTTAAATAAAGTTAATTTGTTCTGCTTACAAGGTTTGATAAAACAGCTACAGAATAGAATAAAAAAATAGCTTTATTGTCATTATATTACATATATTTAATTTACAGGTGCATCTCCCTGTGTTAAAGAAATATCAAGAATAAAAACAACTTTTGTGCACATTTTAAATTGGATCTGAAGGTAGGTAACGTTAAGTGACACAGAGCAGCAGCGATTTGAACTAAATGAATTTCACACAGAGCAATGCAACAGTCATGAGATGATCAGTTTAAAACTCTTGCATCGCAGGCGGCGGGTGACACGCATTTCATCAAGCGAAGTCTTTAAATCAAATGTGTAACTTTGTCTCTGTCGGAGATTTAAAGTGTGACGCTGCCCTCTAGTGGATCATCAGCTGTTCTACGTCCTGTTAAACTGAATAAATACATTCCTGCATGTAATCCCATAATCCTGAGGAAAGTTCATGTCCACAATTAGAAACTCCTCAATCATCTTCATCTTTTAGACCGTGTGAGTCAGATTCTCTCGCAGGTGAGGCGTTGTCTTTCCTTTGAACCGGGGCAGAGGCAGGTACGGTCATGAGACGACTCCCCGCCTTGTGGGGGAGCAGCGGAGAACCTCCTCGTGTCATCTCCTGCTGTGATCAGGGCTCCTTCATTTGTTATCAGATCAGCGATACGATGAGAACAAGAGCCTCGTTCGTTCCAGTTAGATGATCGTCAGCTCAGGTGGAAAAAGACACAAATAGTCCTACGATGAGTCACGATTGTTGTTGGGCCGCACGGAAACTTTATGAACTCATCGGGACGTTCTGCACAAATCTGGCCTGAGCACGATTTCAGTTTTACTCAGAAATACACGAACAAGTTTAAAGTGTCTAACACCAACATTCCTCCCTGAAGCTCAACAGTTTGGGGCTTTTATTTTGTAGCAATCTTAAGCTGACAAAATGGCCGACGCTGTGCCATAGAAACTGTATGAGTGAAGAGAACCAAGACTTAAGAATAAAAGTTAGGCTGCTATTAATGGCTAGTTAGGGTTACCATAGTAACCGTACATCTGAGTTCAGCAGCACTCTCAATGTAAGACAGAAATGCAGAGCAGAAAGTAAACCTCAACACTCTGTCTCTGTGCAAAGACTAAAAATTTATTGAACCCCGACTTTCAGAAACTAGTCCAGTTGGTTAGTTTCAGTTGTAAAATGTCCTGTTAAGAAAATTTTTTAAAAAATATCTGCATGTTGTTATTTTTTACTCAAAAGGAGCGCGTGAGCTCCGGTCATAGGCCTGCAGGCCACAAAAGCCAAACAGAGCGTGTACATTTCTTCTGTCTACAAGAGACGAGTCATTTTAGCTGATACTCGTCCTTTCATGGAGTTCCAACCAGATATGTTGGAGACATCACTTTTGACTGGAAACGTGAAAATGTTGGACACAAAAATAATTAGAGGGTGGGGGTGGAACACCCATCACCTCCTCAGTCAGAAAACTGTCCTCTGGGTTGGGGGTGGAGTGTCACCTCAAGTGAGAGTTGAACTATCACGAGTTTTGTTCACAGTGAGGGACTGGATCGGTGCATCTTCTGCAGTATTGTGGACTCTGTTGGTCCAGTGTGGTGAAGACGGAGCTGAGCTTCAAGGAGAAGCTCTGTTTACTGTTCAGTCTACATTCCTACCCTCATCTCTGGTCATGAAATGGTAAATGGTAAATGGAGCTTACTTATATAGCGCTTTCCAGCCCCCTATGAGGGGCCCCAAAGCGCTTCACAG
>JARVGS010000001.1:34234593-34251219 GCA_031762315.1 Hypsolebias antenori | reverse complement strand
ACGTAAGCAGGTAAAGTACAGTACGTATTCGTCCGCGTCTGTACTTTTCCACCTGTGCGCAGCTGGTTACAGGTACGTACAGTACATTTCCCTCCACCCTGTATTTTTCCACTGCTGCACCCGCCGCTGGTTGCAGTCAAGAGTTTACAGTAGCGTAACTCGAAGAATGGCTGTCAATGGGAACTGCGTCGTAACTACGAAACGTCGTAAGTCGAGACCGCCGTAACCCGAGGACTACATACATACATATATATACATACATACATAATACATATATATATATATATATATATATATGTATATATATATATATATATACATACATACATACATAAGTGCTATGTTATCATTGTATGTTTCTGTACAATGATGAAATTAGTTCTCTGCATTTAGCCTATCACAGGTGAGATACACCCAGGTGGAGCAGTGGGCAGCTAAGTAAGCGCCCAGGAAGCAGTTAGGGATTTGCTGTCTTGCTCAAGGACACCACAATATGTGGACATGGTGGGGGAGTTGAACCTGCAACTTTCTGGTCCCAAGTCAGCTGCCCTACCTCTACCCCATCTCGGGCCCTATTTACACATGGTTGCCGGATGCATTTTCCACATAGGAATTTAGGAATTTTTTTCTTGCAGATTTGCACTGTGACATTGTTTGAGACTCACTTTTTAGTCTACATTTCACTCTGACTCATTGATATCTGCTTCTGGTTGGTATTGATACCAACTAGAATCATCAATGGTGTTACCAGTCTCCTTGTTGTGACTACGTACTTCTTTTCGACAAATTAAGCGAGTTAAAAACGTTTCTTCGCCTTAATAGACTCATGTTCACCCTGTGGCCCTCCATATGGGGTGGGTTCTGCAGTGTGGCTTTTGTCCCTCTTCACTGTACATATGAATGGGGCTGGACTGGAATTTCCAATCTCATGCATGTCAATCGTCTGATCCCCGAGTTAAGGAGCAGACCTCAGCTTGCTGGACAATAGAGACAGAGACCAGGAGACTTAAAGCCGAGGAAACGAGCCGAGGAAGAGAAGCAGCAACAAGTATGAAAGATCAGGAGCTGCAGAGAAGATGTGAGGAAATGGAGAGAAGAGACACTGTGAGCTGTGAGATGATTCACCGCCCGCTCCTCTTGAAGCACATCCTGTCATTTAATATCTAATCCCTTCATTCACTGAGCTCTGTTTACCAACCATTGTCCCGGCTCGCCTCAAGCTGTGGTCAAGAGGTGGTTCAAAAGTTCACCGTGTGGGGAGAGCGCACCCTCACAGAGGGGAAAACAAATGTGTTCTGCCCTGCAGAGCAATTATCTGAGACAGACACGGCTTCAGCACGACACTTGTTCAATTCATTTGACAATAATAAGCCAAAACGTGACATTTGACTAAACTCACTACAAAGGGCTGTAAATATAACATTTATTAGAACTAAATACCAACAGTAGAAAGACAACGTGCTGGCAATAATTGCACTAAATGAATGGTGTTACTAAGGTTTCACATCAATTTGATGTGTTGCCATGGCAACATTTGCTTATTAGCTGTAAACACACGGCACAGCACAGCTGACACCAGAACGTGCATTTTATTTTTCAGGTCGTAAATCTAAAGCTCCAACTAACAGGAAAAGTATTATTTTAACCTATAAAGGCCTCTTGATAGAGTTTGCAGTGGTTCTGTGGAAATTTAAGATCAATCAGTATGTTACCAGTTGTAGCTAGCACTTTGACAATCCTAACGAGCTAATGGCTAGCTTCAACGCAGCTAAGACGATTGTTAAGTTTTAAAATATGAAGCAACTGATGCAAAAACAATGGTTTATTAACGTCATATTAATTCATTATTTATTCAACTTTGTTATAATTTGCAGAAGTAGAGCTAGCTGGAGCTTTTTCTGGTGCAGCTTGAGGGCATTTCTGGCATGATTTTTTATAACAATTCTGTTAAATAATGTATCACATGAAATTAACAAGCATGTCTGTAAAATATGAGCATAAATATAGCAAGTCTATGAAACAGGATAAGTGCTATGTGTTGTCATCGCATGTTCCCATACAATGACGACACTGATTCTCTGCCCATCACACCTGGGATACACCCAGGTGGAGCAGTGGGCAGCTGTGAGCGCCCGGGGAGCAGTTAGGGATTCAATGTCTTGCTCAGAGACACCATGACATGTGGGAATGGCTGAGAGTCGAACTACAACTTTAAGGTCCCAGGTCTGCTGCCCTACCTCTACCCCATCACTCGCCCCCCACCCCCCGAATTTCCATGAAGTGCACTATATATTGAAAGATGGAGTTTTGAGACGGAAACTCAGATTGTATAACGAGCTAATAATGGCTAGTCTGAGCAAGCTCACTTCAAAATCAGTTTTAGAATGACTCAGTTTTTTAAATTTTCACAAAAACATCCTTCCATCATCTTGCTCTGGACTCAGGTCTCAGTGCAGCATCTTGAGCAGGGAGGTCCAAACATCTCTTTCCACAGCCCTTCTGGGAGGATTCCAAGGTGTTCCCAGACCAATAGAGAGACATAGTCTCTCCAGCATGTCCTGGGTCTTCCCCGAGTTCTCCTTCCAGTTGGACATGCCTGAAACACCTCAGCCCGAACCACCTCAACTGGCTCCTCTGGATGTGGAGGAGCAGCGGTTCTACTCTAAGTCTCTCCTGATACCTGAACTTCTCACCCTGTCTCTGAGGGAGAGTCCAGCTACCCTGCAGAGGAAAATCATTTCAACCTCCTGTATCTACGATCTCATTCTTTCAGTCACTTCCCAGAGTTCATGACCAGAGGTGAGTGGAGGAACGTAGACCGACCAGTAAACAGAGAGCCTTGCCATACAGCTCAGCTCCCTCTTCACCACAACGGACTGGCACAGTCTGCAATACTGCAGATGTAGGGCTGGGCCATATCATATTGTTCACAATAATACCGGTAAAAAAAAAAAAAAGCTTGCCCGGGCAAATAAATGATATCATGATATGCTAATTTCATGATGTAATACGTCAGAGCGCCCCGCCCCCTTAACAACCGAACGACCAAGGCGAACTGCACACTCTCCCTCCTCCTGTCGGTGCTGGTGTAACGGTAATTAGCTGCGCGCAATACTAGCTAGCTAAAATGCTAAAAATCAACAACGCGCATCTGAGCTGTCTCTCTGCCCAGCTCTAAACTGCAGGTACAAACGTGCACAGCTCAACAGTGTCTCTTGACTTCCACAGTCCATGGACCAAGAACAGAATCAGGTGATCAGAGACAGAGCATCTCAGGGTCATCTCATGACCATCTCAGGGTCAGCTGATACCTTGTTACAAGTTTAGGAAGTTATAGCTCATTTAAAAGCAACATATATTTTGTTGTACGTTATATTTATGTTCAACAGATCTTAAGCTTCATTTTATTTAGTTATTTTGGAAACTGCACCTGCACTTTAGTTTTTGTGGTGGTTTTTGTTGATCTGTATTTTGTGCAGACTTTTTCAATCTAAATAACAGAAGGATTTTTATTTTTATACTTGGAGACCGAATAATTTACTAAATAAAGCAATTTCAGTAAAATTACAGTACCTCTTGTTATTTTTTTTATTTTATATAATACTGCAAAGCAACATGTTGAGTTAATTTTGTCAAATAAATATCTATGATTTCTGTTTTTTTGTTGTTATATCACAAAATTTATCGTTATCGTCAGAATGCTTTGAAATATCACGATACAATATTTGAGCCATACCGCCCACCCCTATGCAGATGATGCACCAATCCATTTGTCAATCTCAAGATCCACTCTTCCCTCATTGAGAGCAAAACCCAGAGATACTTGAACTCCTCCACTTGAAGCAGAAACTCATCCTCAACCTGAAGAGAACAATACACCCTTTTCCGGTTGAGGACCACGGCCTCAGAGTTGGAGGTGCTGATTCTCATCTCAGCTGCTTCACATTTGACTGAGAACCGCTCCAGCGAGAGCTGAAGATCACAACACAATGACACCAACAGGACTACATCATCTGCAAAGAGCAGAGAGTCACCTATGGGAGAAATACCACGATAACCCTGCCAGAACTGGTACAGCTCAGGTTTGGTTTATCTGACAGATGTAAAATCAGCACAAGGTCCTCAATACAATAAAATGCTCAGGGCGAGAAGAGCCATCTCGACTCAACAAAAAAAGAACAGCAAATATCAAAGCAGAAAGCATGCAACAAAAATACAAAAACAAGGCGCCAAAAGTGAACAAGAAATAAATCTACAGCGGCATGGTCCTATTGGCAGAGTGGTTCTGATGACAGTGAGGTTTCTCTTAGCGACATTGTCCAGTTGGCACCATGGTACTGTTAGCTGTGTGGTCTTTTTAGCAGCGTTAGCAGGTCCCATCAGCAGCTTGATGATAATGACAACCGCAGCAGCTGCCTCCCAGACTGCCCTCCAGAACCAGGTCCGGCAGACAGAGAACATCCAAGGTTTACCCGCAGAACCAAATGGGTCCATAGAGTACGGTCCGTGCAGGTAAATGGAGGATCTTGTTAGCATCGTTAGCAGGTCTTGTTAACAGGTCCCATCAGCAGTGTGATGGTAATAACGACCGCAGCAGCTGCCCTTCCAGGCTGCCTCCAGAACCAAGTCCAGGAGATGGAGAATATCCAAGGTTTCCCTGCGTAACCGATCGTGTCCGTAGAGTTTGGTCTGTGCAGGCAGATGGAGGATCATGGAGACGGCCACCATGACAGGCCGGAGCCTGAGCCCGAGGCTGGAGGGGGGCCGGGAACTGAACCACAATGGCAGGATGGCAAGGCAGCGACACAGAAAACACCACAAGCATATCACGGCCATTCTCGTACCGTGGGTGTGCAGTGTAGGCACAAAAAAAGTTAAAATAAAAACAACAGGAACAAAAAAGATTGGGTCCAAGCGGATCTCCCGTCAGTGCTACCAAAAATAAATAAATAAAAATCTGTATTTCTCTCTTATGATTGTATATTGTTGATTGTCCAAGGAAAATCTACTGTTGCTGTTGTCATCATTCTTAGTTTGTAGCCAGGTCTCTCTTGTAAATGAGTCCTCGAGGCTCAATGGGATTAACCTGCCTAAATAAAGGATGAATGAATTCTGTGGCGCACGTGACATCAGACAAACAGCTAGCAATCCATGAATTAAAAAACTCATGGTGGCGTAAAGGTCTGTGAGCTGGCATTCCTTTGTAAAATCTGTGATTTCTTCAAATGACAGCCAAGCCGCAACATTCACAAGAGTCTGCTCTTACAAAGTAAAAGAGCTGTAAGCCTTAAAATGTGTCAGTTTATCTTTGTTTGAGTCAGGCTGCTTACTTAAAGCTCCAAAAATCCTGTTTCCTGCATGTGCAGTCCAGGATAATTACCCTGTGAGCAGCTCAGGGGAGTCTACCTCAAGTGAGATGTTCTTTAGATGATGATCCTGAGGAAAACGGTTGGCAGAAAGATGTTTGAGATAACTGCTTTCATTTTCCTTTTTATCAAGAGTCTCAGTGTGAGGAGGCCTCGGCGGTTTTATGAGCGGGATGTCCTGTTGTCCAACCTCTAAACCGTCCCACATCCTCAGATAACTAAATTACTTTATCTTGCTTGTCTTGGTGGCTTGACAAAGCCACCGATTCTCATTATTAACCAGAAACAAGCCTCTACCCCTCTGAAGTGGTGTGTGTGTGCACGCTGAAGGAGAACATCTAAAGAATGGTGAGAGTGACAGCTGGTCCTCCTCTTGGCTCGACCCCCTGATAAGATCAGAGTGACAGGAGAACATGGGATCCCACCAGTTCCTCTCTTTGGCCCCAGCACCCTCCCTGCTGCCTCCATATGGCCTCTTAAAGCTCACACCTCCTTACATATCAGTTCTTCCTCTGACTGGCACTACAACGCACCCCAGCAGATTATCTCCAAACATACTGAATTAGTTTCTTATCTTTGTCTAACAAGGTAAAGTCAGGTCCTCTGGATGGATTCTTCTTGTTGAAATGTTTCATCTTTTATCCAAAGGACTTCTTCAGTCTGAGAAGCTGCAACAAACTCAGTCTTATAAACAGCACCTTTTCATAGCGGATCAACCAGTTTGTTGTTGACATCCAGAACTAGCTGTTTACATGCAAAAGAAGGACCATCAGTCTAACGACAGATTGTTAGGGACCCTGTTGGCCGCTTGCTATTCACAGAGGGCTGAGTGATACTAGCAATAACAGCATTGTAAGACGGGGACAGTTGAATATGGAGGCCTCCACCTCTGTTTAATGATGGACGGGTTCTCTTAACAAAGATGGCCTCCTTCTAGAGCTGTCCTTTCTAACCCAGGCACAAAGCCCGGCCCGACTGCCAAAATAATGTGGTGGATGGGCAGGCCAGGTAGATGTTGGGCTTTTGATTGAGTCAGCGGATTCAATTATATGGCAACATAGCCTGCCATACATTCACCAGCTGCACACAGCCGTTTTACTATGAGATGACCGGCCTTGAAAGAAGAAAAATAAAGTTCAGTTAAGCTTCAGATGGGACTATACTGCCAGGCAGCGATCCATCGCCCAAATGGACGTTCATTCTGCCGCTGCACTCAGCGGACGCGCACGGCCGATGACCCAAACAGGTGAGATCCCAAAGCAGACGTGTCAGAGCAGGGTCTGTGTCTGAATAATGCAGAATGCAGGCAGAAGCAGAGTTTTAATGTGCTTTGACGGCCATGAAAGGACAAACACCCTCTCAGCTCCCATCCGTCTTCTGCCCCTTTCGTTCAGCAGCGACTCTACTTCCTTCACTCCTCTCTCAAACCAACGTTCCTCTCTATCAAGAAGATTATTGAGCATGAATCAGGATATTTCTTATCTTTGCTTTTTTAGCTACATGTCATCACCTCCTGCATTAACAAGCTTCCATAAATAATTTGGAGAGGCATCCATCAACAGAATCTGGTTTAAAGAAAATGTTTGGCCATACTGAAGTTTGTTCTGTGTAAAAGTTAAGAATGATTGATCTCTTACCAGCTTCAATTTGGGGACACAGAGTTCACATCTGGCACGACGAACGAGCTAACGGTTAGTTCTACTGCAACTATATATAAGGTCAAAGTGAATTGCTGCCATCTTAAACCAGCTCAAATATTCCAGATTGTACAGTAGTTTAAACAAATGCTATTTTTAAACCTTCATTCCATCCATTTTGCATTAAATGTCTACGTATATACATAAAGTAATTTACATGTGGAAATTACCTAAGGTGACCAGATTTCTGAAATTAAATCTGGGGACATTTCCAGCTCGGCGACAAAAAATAATAAAATGTCATCAAAATGAAATTAAGAAACGGGGACAGTTACGGTTTCATTATTTTAAGAAGAAGAAGAAGAAGAGTTCATATCTTGGATCTTATTACTGTTTTTCTTTTACATTTTGTTGTTGGATGTAACTGGGACCCTGTGTACACAATGTTGTTCCACCACATGTACCTCATGTGGTGGAACGACAAAGAAACTCTGAGTCTGAAGAAGATTGTATGGATGTTAGAAAAGGAAAGCCTGTGATCAGAAGGTTGCCGGTTCGACTCCCCAGACCAACAACATGAAATGTGGGTGGCAAAGGTAAAGCATCATCCTTTGGCCCACTCTGAACCCTTGAGCAAGGGCTTAATGTTCCCCGGGCGCCCTAGATGGCAGCTCTCTGCTCCACACAAAGGGCTGTGGTAGCTCGATGGTCTGTGGTTGTGTCAGGAAGAGTATCTGGTGTAAGAAAAATAAAAATAAAACAATTGCCAAGTCTTCATGTGAGTTTGTTTGCTGCGCTGACCACTGATGAAGGCAGCAACCGAAAAACAAATATACGTATATTTCTCTCTTTCCAAGGAAAATCTATTGTTGCTGTTGTCATCATCCTTAGTTTGTAGCCAGGTCTCTCTTGTAAATGAGTCCTCGAGGCTCAATGAGATTAACCTGCCTAAATAAAGGTTGAATGAATATGAATGCTGATTCAGCTAAACCCACTTTAATTTAGCCGAACTTTTCCTTTGACAGCCATTAAACTAATCTTCATTTCAGAACAGACTCCTGTTTGTGCTCTTCGGCTGCAGATGGGCTCAGACGTGTTCTGAACTGTCCGTGTTCAGCTCACCTTATTGGCGCTAATCTCACCATTTTATGACGGTCTGTGCTCCTTCTTAATGATTTATTTCCCTTTCAAAGTGTTTTAATTTTATTTTTTGTGGCAAGGCAGGGAGTGAACAACATGTTCAGTGGGAATTATAATGATTTACAATTAAAAAAAAAAAATCTAATGTTTTCCAAAACATGAGCAACCACCCAATTAAATCTGATAGGTGTGAGGTAAAGCGCAGCCTTTCTTTGTTTACCTGTCTCCCAGGTATAGTTAGCGGTTAGCTCGTGCAGCTCCATCGAGGGCAGGCCCGAGCTTGTAGGCATCGTGATACAGATCCAAAGCTGATAAACTGTGAGGCTTTACCTTTGGACAAAACTTCATTTTTCTGTTTCCCTTCTAACATGAGGACCTTTCTTCATGCACGTCTCAGGACAAGAACAACAAACTGTAGAGCGGACGTGTAATTTAATCTAGACTTCACTGGCACGTCGCAGGACACACCGAGGTCTTGTCTCTCTTAGACAGAGGGACCTCTCTTTCACCGCTGGGGTCAGAGGTCATGCCGGGAACAGACTGATCCTTCATGCCCCGTGGAGCCGCTGCTCCTCGATCAAGCACGGTGACGATGGACGTGTCTCACACCAACCAGTTTCACTTTTCAGTCTTGTTTACCTACATAAGTCTCTCCTCGTGTGAATAGAGCACGCTCCGCTTCTCTCAAGCACCCCCCACCCAACGCATCGAGACTATCTCCACTGCCACTACCTTCATGTGCTTCAATTCTCAGTTGTTCAGTTGTACAACGAGACGCTTTTTTGTAATGAAAGTAAACTGGACTGTCTTTTCGACATTCTGATCACTGTTATTTTGACAGAATGGCACCGTTGCTTTGTTACGTAACATGCATAATGTGATTACCCATTAAACATTTCTCTCATATATTTAATAATCAAAATTTTATTCATGACCCACTTAAAGTATAAAACTGATTTGCAATTTTGGTGTACTGTTTAATTATATTTTCGTGTTTTTGATTTAATTGCTCATGATTAAACTTTTAGGGGGGGGCAGAGATTTTTTGAAGGGTAGAAGAAGAAATGCTTACTTGAAGGGGCAGCTCTGATGTGATATTAGGAAGCTCGTAAGTGGCTGTTGGTGTTTAAAATTAGTGTTTATGTCATTATTTTAAGATTACATATCCAATTAGGTCTTATTCATTCAAGGTAGTCATATTTGTTCATAACTTTATTATTATTAGGCCTGAGAAATACCAGATCCAAGCAAACAGTTACCAGAACACAACACCCTGTCAAAATAAGAGTTCCCGGATCCTGCTCCAGTTACTGTAATACTAATGTTTGCTTTTAGCTACTGTTTTTCAAATCTTCCCGTTTAGCGACTGAAAAGCTTAACTTTGTACTTTTGTTGTGCTACTTTTAGGTTTTAGTTCAAGTTTTGTTAATGATGTTTATGCTTTACCTGATTGTTTTACTGGCGGAATGGTTTTGTTCATTTTAGCTACTGTTTTGGAAATTTTAGGTTTTAGCTAGAGGTTTGTTTTGTTTGTATTTGTTTTGTTTTTTGTTGTTGTTATTCTCGACAGTTGTTTCACTGGCGTTAGCTTTTACAGCTTTGATATTATGAACTTTTAGCTAGGGTTGCACTAAATCTAACCCACAATTTAGGTTGTGGCTACTGTTTTGTTAAGCACAACCTTTGATTATTGTTGGGGTATGTTTTGCTTTTGACTATTGCTTTGCTGGTGTTAGCTTTTCCCTAATGTTTTACTGGCCATACCGGTAATTTTTAGCTACAGTTTTTATCAGTTTAGCTTTTACATATGATTTTATTCATTTTAGCTTTTAGCTGTAGTTTGCTATAATTAGCTATTGTTTAGCTGCTTTAAGCTTTTGTTTTGCTTGTGTTTTGACAACGGAGTTCAGAATTCACACTTTACCTTCACAAAAACATTTACTCATAGCTATATAAAAGTAAAAAATAAAGTTGACAAACCTAAAAAGATTGAAATTAAGATGGAAATAACAGCTAAAAGTAAGTAGATAATACATTTAAAAGGTCAGTGCAGCAGTCCAACATATGTTTAATTTTTATTATCACCTGCTGCTAAAATGAGGAAGCGGATGATAATGTTTATCCCCTTCAGTTTGTCTGTTAGCAAAATATCTTATCTATTAATTAGCCAACACAACAATGTCTAACATTTCTCATTATAAGATGATCTTTAGCTGACATTGAAGGTGGCGGGTGATATGCATTCCCTTGTGGAACGCTCAGCCTTTGTTTTCTTTAGTATTTAAAACTTTTTTAATCACGTGTTGTATCGAAAAGATAAGTTTAGGTTTGAAACAGAAAACACAGAAAGAGGAAGCCGTCCAGACAGAAGCTTTCATCTAATTTAATTAATTATGTTGGTTTTGAACGTTTGCTCAGTGTTTTTCACGCCGACTCTAAAAACCAACATATGGCCGAGCCGAGGCCGTTAGCGCCTCGGTTTCCTGGTATAAATAAGTTAAAAGCAGCGGCACCCGACCTTCTCTTCATGGCCCAAATACAAACGTTAACACCTGATGGTTAACGCGTTTCCAAAAAAAAACAACAAAAAAATGGGACTTCAGCTTCATTTTCAGGTGGAAGAATTAGGAGGAGATCCACAGTTTCATGAAGCTAACAGCAGAGAGGATCAATGTTTGAAATCTGAGCATGCTCCTGATGACATGTGGATGGCGTGTTTATAAGGGCGGTGCACCGAGGCGGTAAATCACTGCAGGCCTGCAGTGAAGGGAAGGGGGACAGTCTATCTGGGGGCCCCGTTTGTTTTTGTAAGGAAGGGGGCTGGTCCAGGGAGGGGGTCGGGTCTGTCACTGTTGGAGAGGTTGACCCAGCTGGTTTGACCTGAGTTCCTTTGAACAGGATAAAAAAGGTGATGCTCTCAGGGCCAACGAGTTAAGAGATCTGCAGAAGATTTAGGGACTCTGTGAACATCTCAGGATAAACATTTTTAACACCAAAGTATTCGTTTGTAGAGTTGAAGTCTATGAGCTCTTCGTGGGCATGAATGTCAGAGTAACTTAAGTCTTTTAGTAATTTGTTTAGACAAAAGAAACGGTTTGGGAGCACAAATCTAAAAAAAGCTAAGTCTGGTCCTCTGGACATTCATAAAACAAAACAATTGTAGAAACGGTTCGTCTTTCATCCGAAATACTTCCTCAGTCTGAAGCGATGTATTCAGCTCAGTCTTATAAATAGCACCTTCTCACAGTGGATCAACCATTTGTTTGTTTGTTGCTTTGTTAGAAGACTGAGCTGAATACAGCACCTCAGACTGAAGAAGTCTTTCGGTTGAAAGACGAAACGTTTTTAAAATTATTTTGTTTTGTTTTTGAAGGTCCAGAGGACCAGACTTAACTTTTTTAGAATTTTCTGCCTGGATTATTGAGCACGCATCAGGATATTGGGAGCACAAAGTTTGGATTTTCTCAGTAGCTAAAGGTCTTATGGGCAGTGTCTCCTGGACCTCAGGCTTGTCTCCATTAACGAGCCTCTGGCTGATATTTGACCACTCGTCTTGGCAGAATTGGTAGAATTTGTTTAAACTGTTTACTTTTTGGTCCGTTTTTAATTGGAGTCTACACATTTTCTATTGGATTGAAGCTTTAAGAAGACCAGAAGATCAACGTTAGCCTGGTTTAGCCAATCAAAGACCAGTTGTGATCTGTGTTTGGGATCAGTGTCCTTTTGGACCCAACTACCCAACTCTTATAAACAGCTATTTGTCTCATCTGACCGTCAGTCTCGTCTCCAGGAGACATTTGTCTTGTCCATGTGGACAGTTGCAGGTCTCAGTCAAGCATGAAGGTGTGGACTTTGGAGGCGGGGCTTCTTACTAGGTCCTTTCAGTCCATGGTGTTGTAAAACTAACTTCGATGGTGGACTGGAACAGAGGTGTTCTTTCAGGTTCCAGTTCATGGCAGGCTGGATGCTTGGTGGGTTTCTTCCATCTGGGGGGGTGGGGGGGTACAGTTTGGGTCTTTCTTCAGACTTTGGCTAAGTGGACACACATCCAGATTAAGTTCATCAGTTCAAACAAAGACATGTAAATACACTTTTTCATTCATTCAACCTTTATTTGGGATTAACCTGTCTAAATAAAGGTTGAATGAATGAAAACGTGTAATTTCATGTCATTGTTTGAACTAATGAACTTTAAATCGTTTAGAAATGGATTCAAAAAACTTTCCCAACAGTTCTCCAGTTTAGATCTTCACTGAGTTCCTTTTGCTTTTCTGTTGAGAAATTAACTGCTGCAGTCAATCATGATCACCAACAACATCAAGTTCAACAACATCCAGGCCTTCAGCTCCTCTTTGAATAGATTTAGGCAAATGAATGTATATTTGAACCCGTGTGAATTTGGCGAGCCTCACAACAAATTCAAACTTGTGCTCTGTTTTGTTTTTGAAAATCACAGAGGTCGTTTAATCCATTCGTTGTTCAAATGAATTATTAAAACCCCTAAAATTGTTATGACATCCTTGTCCATAGTGGCTCAATCGGTTAGAGTGTGGTGCTTATAAGTCAATTCTTAGCAACGACGTTGTGAGTTTGAGCCTCACCTGGAGCAGACTTTAATGTAGCGGTCTTGGGGCTGGAACAGGCATAGTGGTTTGAGTCCCTCCATATATTTATATTGTACAGAGCATTAGACCTATTCTCTAACTCAGAGGTTCCTCGTCCTGCAAGCCTTACATGTTCACCGGCTTCAAGGTTCTTTATTGTCAATCACATAATATGTGGTACATGAGATGGAATGAAATTTTGTACTCAGGGTCCCAGTTACACCCAAAAATAGCTAAATATAAAGTATAAAAAGAAACAGTATACAAGGATCTACATATATATAGATATACACTAAGATATACACTAAACGATATGCTATAAATGATATACAATATAAACGATACGACTAAACACACCTGACTGAGTCGACGGCAGGCTTCTGCTAAACCTGATGACATTCTGAGTAGATAGTTTAAATGTTTGAATCAGGACAGCGGGCCACCAGGATTCAGGACCTCGGTGTGTTTCTCACGTGTGATGGCTCAAATACGACAACAACGTAGCATTTTCTTTCTGTTTGCATGCGCACCTTTGACCACAGGTGTGTATGGCTTTGCTGTGAGTGGAAGAAAGAGAAGAGGTGTAAAAGAGACAGGGTGCGAGACACAAACAGGAGGTTTGTGCTCATTTCCAACGATAACTTTGTGTTTCTCTTGTGCAAAGTTAATGAATCGTTCAAGTCCAAAACAACAATTACATCATGTTCCGTGGGAACTCTGCGCCATGGCCTCAGTCAGGATTAAGAAGTCACGCTACCTCATGGGGCTGCTTTGCAGTCTAAATCATCTTTAAATAAATGTGGGCGAACATTTCAAGTGACGGGTGGCCGTTAGGTTTTCCCCAGACACTTCTCGACAGATCAGTCCAGTTCATCTGTGCTGTGGTCGGATCAATGCTCGTCTCTTTTCACTTCTACAGTTTGTGCCGACAGCCTTGGTCTCTGGGATCGACAGCAGAAGCAGCAGCCTCTGCAGGAGGGGGTGTGCACATTTGGACAGATGAGGCTGACACACGGTGTGACAGTCCTGCTTTGATCTCGATGGAGCGCAGCTGACCTGTTCAGAGCAGATTAGCCTCGACGGTTGTTTCTGGAGGGAGCAGGTCTAATCCAAAGCTGCGTGGAGACCTTCAGCGTGCATCGAGGCCAGAGTGAAGAGTAAAGAAAGCTGTTTTGTTTTGTTTTTAAACCTCACTCTTGGCCTTTAGTCAAGAGTTTAGCGGAAAGATTCATGGAGCAGATTAAAGTGTTTGCACTCGGTTGCGATTTTTATCTCGATGTTCCTGGTGAATTATCCAAGCGTGAGAGCAGAGGAAGGCTTCTTGTCTTCACTGATTGTGACAGACATCAGCACATTTGCCAAAGCTGCAAGTCCTCAGACAAAAGGCCACGGCTTGGGCACATCTCAGCGTGTATCCACCCAACACACACCCCAGCTCTCCAGGAGCTCCACTGTGTGTTGTCATGGCACTCCTTCAAACACAGTAAGGATGTATTTAGGAGCTTTGTATTCCCGTGTTTACCAAATGTCTCAGGCAATCCTGCAGGGGATGCTGGTCTCCACAGCAGCAGCAGAGAAGATCCTGAGAGGATGAAGAACACATAAGCGGACAAGAGCCTCTAATCTTGGATGACAATAGTCCTTCAAGCATTTCAAGCAATGAATTGGTGAGTTACTTCAGTGTATAGAATACTAATTGGGAGCACCTCTTCATCACTTCCGTAAGCAGAACCAAACATTTGGGCTCATTCAGATCCAGAGGATAAGACACAACTGTACCATAATTGGTTTTGTAAACCAGGAAACCGGGTTGTATTTATAGAAAGTTCTCAGGAAGGGTAAGAGGATGGTAATCTGATCTGTTTTTAGTCTGGCAGAGCTGAAATAAGGGATGGTGCAGTGAGGGAGGTGACAACTTGAGGGGTTGACTGTTATCCAACGTGAAGGCAATCACAAAAATAAACATAGATCTTACAATTATTCACATACAAAACCTGACACCCCCCCCCCCCCAAAAAAAGGGTCATGCACTCTAAAATTTGTTTGGACTACTTTTAGTATTGATTACGGCACATGTTCTCTGAGGCATCAGTTCCACAAACTTCTGCAATGCCAAAACATTTATTTCTGTCCAGAGTTGCATTAATATTTATCCAAGATCTTACATTGATGACGAGAGATTTGGACCAGTGTGCAAAGTCTTCTCCAGCACATCCCAAAGACTCTCAATGGGGTTAAGGTCTGGACTCTGTGGTGTGAAAATGCCCCGTGCTCCCTGAACCTCTCTTTTGCCATCTGTGCTCAATGAATCCTGGCGTTGTCATCTTGGAACATGGCCATGCCATCAGGGAAGATGGAAGAACCTGGTCATTCAGTATAAGCTGGTAGTCAGCTGACCTCATTCTTTGGGCACATAACGATGCTGAACCAGACCAAATGCAGCAACCCCAGGTCATAGACTGTCTCCACAGGCTGTAGGGTTTCCAGCTTTTCCCTCCAGGTTCCTGAGTTCTAGGGTGGTGTCCGTGACCAGCAACACCTGAAGGTCGTTTCCACTGATTGGCTCCAGGAGTATATAAATCTCCAGATGCGCTCCATTCTCTGCTGGAGCATTACCTACCAACAGGTCCTTGTGCCTCCAGTCCTTTAATGTATTAATTGCTAAAGAATACTTACCCTTGTGTTTTTCCTCTGTGTTTCCAGAGATATTATCTGAGCCTGAGGTCCTGGACTTCCTACCTGACGACCTGAGCCTTTTGGGCGGATGTGGCTGAGTGGTTAGAGGAGTCGCCCTCCAATGTAAGAGTTGGGGGTTCGAATTCACAAGCAGTCGCACGCCGAAGTGTCCCTGGGCAAAACATTGAACCCCTCATTGCCTCTGACGTGTGTCCCATCAGTGTATGAATGTGATAAAGCTCTGATTATTCTCCTTAGAATCATTTGTTCAATTAGCTTTGTATAGATCTAGTAGATGCTGTGAGTGTCTTGACAAGATAGAAAGGTGCTAGTATATAAGTACAGTCTTTACTATTCACCATTTTGTGCTGGTACTCACCTGTAAAGCTCCCACCTCAGCTGCACCTGTGCCATCCAACCACTTGCCTTCTTTTAACAGGTGTCTCTCGTAAATGAGTCCTCGAGGCTCACTGAGACTAACTGTATAAATAAAGTCTAAAAGCATGAGCATGCATCAGTGTATAAATAAAGGTTGAATTGAATTATTTGTTCCACGATCTTTGCATCTTCTACCTGGATCCTCCTTCTTGTAAACCCTCTGCTTTCTCCTCTGAGCCGCAACTGGCCAACCCAAACCGCAAGGAACCAGGGAGCAACTTCAACATCTACAACCCAAAATATTGTTCTAGTAACCTGTTTCCCTCCATTTACAGACCCCCTGATCCCCGTCTTGTATATATTACTGTCTACTAAATAAATTACTTTAGTTATACTGTACTCTGATTCTGTTCCTCTTGGTCCGTACTCCCTGAGATCTCGTCCTCATGACAGGTAGGCGCTAGGCATGATAGTTCATCACTTCAGCTGCCTCTCTTCTTACACTTAATGAGGCTCACTCCCTGCTGTCCTCAGTTTTTAATGATGTGTTGGACAGTCCTTAAACCGATTTTAGTTGATTTTAGTATTTTCAGCAACCTCCTTAGATGTTTTTTCTGCTTGATGCCAATACTTGATACTTCTGAAACAAATCAACTAGGGGTGTAACGGTATGCTAAAATCACATTTCGGTTTGTTCAGTTTCAAGGAGAGCTCGGTTCGGTTAATGTTCGGTACAAAAAAAAGAAACACAAAATAAAGACTTACAAAATGTTTATTTTGAAAATATGCCAAGTAAACAATACGTTTGTATAAAAATAAATAAAA
>JARVGS010000001.1:34177138-34192651 GCA_031762315.1 Hypsolebias antenori | reverse complement strand
TCATTATCAATAAAAACTATGAATTATGCAGACCTATGTAATTTTTTTAACTGTGGAAAAATGAAGTGTAGAAATAAAGTTAAAGTATGTTTTACTCCTTGTACTTCACATATTTGCCAAAGAAATGACAGGAAAACGTCTAAAACTACGGTAATTCTTTTTCGTTGTTTGTATAACGACGATTAAACTTCAGTTTTCTGTTCATGTTGGTCAAAGCTTGAAAGAGCCGCAGCTTGCAGACCCCTGCCTCAGATCCTCCGGTTCTTCTTTTAGCTGTTCCACACAGCAGAACCAGAACCTCGAAAGGTTCTGGTTCTCTGGTCCACACACTGAGACTGTGGAACGTCCTGCCGGAGGAGCCGAGGGGAGTCTGGGGGGCTTTTAGACGTGGACTAAAGACCCGTCCTTTACACAGAGGGCTTGTACGAAAGAATAAATCTGAGTTGATTTATTTAAATAATAAATGTTAAACGTCAGATACGAGTCAAATGTGAGAAACTCTTTATTTTCATCTGGTTTTCCTCCGCAGGAGACGCCAACAGACAGATCAGTGAATACAAGTTTAAACTTTCTAAAGCGGAGCAGGAAATGGGCACAATGGAGCAAAACGTGAGTCACATCTACGAGTCGATAATTAAATTAATAATTAAATTATAAATTTAATTAACGGGACGTGAAGTTGAAAGATTCTCTGTTTTTAGATCAGCAGACTTGAAGGGCAGGTGTCCCGGTACAAGGCAGCCTCCGACAACGCAGAGAAGGTTGAGGACGAGCTCAAAGCGGAGAAACGGAAACTTCAGAGAGAGGTTGGAGCTTCACTTCAGCTTTTTTTGATCGTGTGTAGCCGAAGGTTTAACACCCCCCTCCCCCCATCTCCTCTCAGCTGCGCACGGCGCTGGATAAGATCGAGGAGATGGAGATGACCAACCAGCACCTGGTGAAGCGTCTGGAGAAGATGAAGGCCAACCGGAACGCCCTTCTGTCGCAGCAGTGAGGCGCCACCACGGCGGCCCTGGGACTCACACCGCCGACCGCCGCGCGGTGGCGCAGCGTCGGGTCGACACTTGTGTTTTCACTTGGAGGCATGTAAATAACCAAAAAACAAGCTGCAGCAGAGAAACTCTGTGAAAGGAAACGTCTGTGGGAGGAAACGCTCGGAGGACGAACGAATCTAAAAGATGTTGGGAGATTTCTTTAATTTAATTATTTTTTCAGACTTTTCTACTCCAGCTTGTGGTCCGGGACTTGAGTCGCTCCGGTCCGGGTGCTCGGCGGTGTTCTGACGTGTTGCATGAACGGGTTTAAAGACGCTTCTGAAACTCTCGAGTCTTTCTGCTGCTCCGAGTCGCTGCCCCAGCTTCCCCTCACAGCCAAGTGCCTTTTTCCACTTCGGGAGCGTGGAGGGGGCGGGGCCTGCACGGCTCAACGAAACCAGAGTTATTTTAACAGGTACGATATATTATTAAAAAATGTTTTGAAAAGTGTATAAAAACTCTTGTCTCCTGCAGTTTCTTTGATTTTTTTTTTTTTCAAATATTTAAGATTTATGAAAAATAAAAGTATCATTTACAGAACTGTGGATCTTTTTTAAGAATTATTTTCAGTGGCTAAAATAATGAAAAGCCTGAATTAGTTTAAACCCTGATTGTATTTTGTCAGTAAACTCCTAATGTTTAAAAGTTTTTCAACACTCGCTCAATTTGAAGGACAACAAAATATTTTTCTTGCATTTAAAAACAAAAATATTTAAACATTAATTTGGTTCGAGGCAGCTGGAAATGAACGACACATCTACTGGTCAGTTTTCTGGTCCGGAGCGTGCAGGTGTGTCAGCCCAACAACGTCAAGGTGGAACGACATCAGCAGTGACCTCATGAGTGACTTCCTGCCCCTCGGTGTGAGGCGGCCATTTTCAAACTGACAGTCTGCGAGCTGAGAGAACTTCCGCTCCACATCTGTAAACCTGACCGAGTTGGTGTCGACCACTAGCTGTGGTGGCCATTTTTGAATCAGCTTAGTCTCCGCAAAGTCGCGAAGACTTAAAATGTAGATCACAAGAACCTTTTCTCAGTCTGACGTCGATCAGTTAACGCCACAGTTCCTAACTGTAGAGCACGGTGGTGGAGGGCTGATGGTTTGGGCCCCTGAGATGATTTTAAACTCGACGGTCTCCAGAATCCAGTTTTCTTGTTATTTGATGCCGTTCAGATCCTCCAAAGACAAACTTCAGTCTCATTTACACATTTGTTTATTTACAACTCTGTTGTTACACACGTGAAATTGCGTTTTATTTTTCAGCACCGTTCGAACACTTTGTAAAGATCTGGCAGGTGAGCGATCTGCAGCACAGACCCGTCCTCGCTGAAGGACTTCGGAGGACTGAAGAGGGTCCGCAAGGCTTTGAAGATCACGTGTTCCACTTTCCAGCGCCACGAGTTCACCTCGGCGTCCTGAAACCAGAAAACGAGCCGTCAGTCGGTGACGTCGTCAGGTGTCGCAGGAAGTTCAGTCCCACCCGCTCACCTGTTCCTGCCCAGGCTCCGCCTCCAGGATGTACTGCTTCCTGATGGAGTAGAAGGAGCTGCACTCCCTGCAGAAGTCTCTGAAGCAGTCCGTCTCCTCATCCCAGTTCACCTGCACCACAGAACCGCACGTTTAGATGTTTTGAAGCGTGGCATGTCGCCCGCCTTCCGTTGGCGGGTGACGGTGTAACAAGGGGACGATGGGGCTGACCTCGGTGGCGAGGCGGAGGATGAACATGGGGAGTCCCTCCATGATTGGGGTGTACCTATCCAGAAGGAGCGGCAGTCCCGTCAGATTCCCTTCCTGTGGAGGACAGGTGTTTCAAACACCAGCTACAAGCAGCTAAACATGCTAACGCTAACATGAGCCAAACAGTAGCGGGTCCAAGTCCGTCTCAGCTGACCTGATCTATCTCCACAGAGAAGTAATCCTCCAGCATCTCCGCTTTCCTCTTCAGGAAGTCCACGATGTACTGAGCCAGACCCTCTTTAGGACCGTCCTCCTCCGTCCAGCCGCTGTCCTCCGAGTCCAGAGCCAACATGGCCAGGTCGTAAAGAGGAGCCGCTTCCTAAAAACCAAACAAACCTGCTGAAGGCCGCGCCTCACGCTCAGTACGGCCGCAGCATGAGGTCCACTTACAGACAGTCTGAGGACGCCGAAGTTCCCGAAGTCGTAGACGAGTATCTGGTAGAAAAGCTCCTGGCTGGAAGAGAAGAAGAAACTGAAACGAGTCGAGGTGAAGCAGGTGGGCTGGACTCGAGTGGCTGAAGGTCAGACCTGAGCCGGGTGCTGTTCAGCAGGTACAGCTTGGTGTGATGTTGGACCAAAGTCCACTGGGGGTCGGCACAGCCCACGAACGAGTGGTTCTGCAGCATTTCCTGTAGACCTGGACACAAACGGAACAAACGCCTGATTTATCTGCTCCTCGTATTTTTGCTCTGATCTGCGTTCGTCTGTTACTTTAAAAAATAAAACGTTGTACAACTGATGAACTTGACCCAATTCAAGATGGCCGCCACCGCTAAGCAACCTCTGCGACGGCTTTGTCAATTTACAGAAACTTAAAATAACCCACTGTAGCCAACAGTCATTCAGTAAAAAGGCTACAGCTCCGCCTCTTCTCAACACGAGCTAAAACTCTGGCATGAAATGTGGCGGGCGACATGCATTCCTTTAAGGAGCGCTCGTCGTCTTTATTCGTTTTCTTTTAAACCATGTGACCTGAAATTTACAAAACCCAGAGCAGCAAACGGTTTGACTGGTGCTCTGTTGTCATGGCAACAAAATGTTTCTTCACTTTCACTGAAACATTTCCGCTGCAGAATCGTGACGTGACGGAATCGTCGGAGCACTGAGAAGAACAGAAGGTCTTTGTGCACGTTCTCCTTGCACGTCTGTTTGTTTCAGCACCGTCCTCAGGTTGTACCTTGGTGTGTCTTCTCCGTGATCTCAGCTCGCAGCTCCTTGATGCTGCTCAGCTTGATCGCTCTTCTCCTGGGTGTAGCTGCAGCCGTCAGGTCCTCCTCTTTATCCTCCTGCTTCTCCTCCTCCACTGTCCTTGGTCGCTTCCTGCCTCCCAGAAAAACACATCAAGAACATGTTTACATGACGTCCCACACCGTTACTGAGCCCCATCGCTAAGCTAACACATTTAGCTGTTTGAGGGCAGAGTAAGTAATAAGTAAGTAGTTCAACCTAAAATCAGCAAAAATCATAGCCACTGGCTAAAATTTCTGAACATAAGCGAAAAGACTAAATGAGCACAATTGTTGCTAACATTAGCTAAATGACTGTGTAGCTAAAATGAACTAAACAGTAGCTAAAAGTTGCATAAAATGACCAAACCAGAGCCGGTTTGTGAAGCAACTGAATAAATCTCCATGTGTTTCTACGAGGAAATATTTGTAGATGGATTATAAAAGTTATACCAAAAGCTTCAGCAGACATCTGCAACATGAGCCGAACATTTTGATGTACGAATGGCTAAAACGGCAGAAGTATGCAATAAAACAACTTGTTTACGTGAGTTGATTCGGCCACTCGGGGGCAGAAGAAATCCACCGTTTGACAAGCAGGAAGTGTTCTTCAAACATAAAAGCCTCAGATAATAAAAACAAACTGATCGTCGTGATTTGAAATAAACAAAAAGACGAGGAACTCCTGAAAAACAAGAGAAGTTGAAACTTGACGTGAGCTGCCTGAAGGACAGTGATGTCATGCACAAAACCTTCCTGCTCCTCTGCAGGCTTGTGTTCAGACTTGCTTTGGGCCCGACCACACTGCAGCACCGGTCCTGATCCGACTTGTGGGACATGGAAATGGCTGCAGGATTCTTCCCTGAGCGGCTCTTATGCAAACGTTTTTTTAATTTATTTATTTTACCAGGAAAAACTGTAACAATTTAAACGTTTAATTTCCGTGGAGTCACGGGTCGAGAGGGTTCTGTTCAGAACTGATGGTGAATAAAGAAATATTCACTGTCATCAGTTTTTCAGCATCTTTTGAGTTCCACTATTTTTCATCAAACCATAAATCAAAAAGTTCGGCTCTTTCAGGACAATCCTGCTGTGACTTTTGGTTTTGGTGCAACTTTGGCATTTTGAAACGTTCAGCTTTTTCTGACATTTTTTCCTCATAGAAAATGAACTGAGCTCATTTGAAATCTTTCGCTCTGTTTACAACCTTTTACTGCTCCTTTCACATTTTGTCCTGCTTCGGCTTCTTTTTGCAAATTTAAACTTTTCAGCTGTTTTGTGCTCCTTTCACATTCTTTCTGCTAATTAAAACATTTTTGAGTTTCTTCTAACTTCTTTCTGCTAATTTCAGCTTGTTATGCTCCTTTCAGCTTAGTCATGCAAGTTCTAGCTTTTTCTGCTATTTCAGCTACTTTTTTTTTTTTTTTTTTTTTTTTTTAAATACTAATTTAAGCTTTTTCGGCTAATTCCACATTTTTTTGCTCTAATTTCAAATTTTTTCAGCCTAATTCAAGAACAAAGTGCTCCCTCCACTTCCTTCTGGTAATTTAAGCTTCTCTCTGCTTTTTTAGCTACTTTCCAGCTGTTGCTAATTTCAGCTTTTTTTCCATATAATTTCCACTTTTTTTTGTGCTCATTTCTGCTATTTAAACCCAATTCAGCACAAACGTGCACTTTCTGCTTTCTTCTGCTAATTTAAGCTTTTTCCAACTTTTCAGCTACTTTAGCATTTTAAAAAAAAAATCTCATCAGTTTTCAGATAAATTTGTTTTTAATGTTAATTTCCGCTACTTTCAGCCTAATTAGCTTATTTAAGCTAATTTCAGCATGTTATGCTCCTTTCAACTTTTTTCTACTATTCTCAGCTTTTTCTGTTATTTCAGCTACTATTTAGATGTATGGTGCTAATTTTAACTTTTTCAGCTAATTCTACATTTTTTATAGCTCATTTCAGCTCTTTCTGCTTCCTTCTGGTAGCTTAAGCTTCTTTTTGCCTTTTCAGCTACTTTTCAGCTATTTTTTCTGTGTGCTAATTTCAGCTTTTTTTGTTGCTAATTTACAAATTTTTGTGCAAATTTCTCCTTATTTAAACCTAATTCAGCAAAAATGTGCTCTTTCTGCTTTGTTCTGCTAATTTACTCTTGTTCCTCCATTTCAGCTACGTTTCAGCATGTTTTTAGCTACTTTAAGCTGTTTTACAGCAAGTTCTTCTGCAATAAGCATATTTTCACAGGAAATGCAGTTTCTCTAGTTGATCTTAGTTTTCCATTAAAACTTTTTTTCTCTCAGGAACTTTTCTGTTTATTTCAACATCTGGTCAGAAATCAAACCGCTCACCTCTGGACATCCAGTGAAGGGACATCGGGTTCCTCCATGTCTTTTGGACCTTCTGCTTCCTGCACACAAACGGCCTCCAACATATCTGCATCCTCCATCTCTACGCAGTCCGACTGGCTGGTTCTGGTCTCGGTCCGCCCGCCGCTGGTTCCGGCTGCCTCTGGGTCGGCCGGCTTCTTGTCCTTGGGTTTTAGGAAAGCGTCCAGTTTCTGGGCGCGACAGTCGGTCCTCACCATCTGGTGAGCGTAGACCCGCTCGGCGGACTCTGCGGTGCTCGAGGTCTTTATCTCCGCCACGCTTGAGACCGGCAGCCCAGGAAGCAACGTCTGGGAAGAGAAGACCCGCGGGTCGGTTCTGGGTGAAACTGAGAACATGTCAGAACAAAACGAGACGTCCGGCAGATACCTGAGTGAAAAACGTGCGCGAGGAGTTTGAGCCCAGCAGCTTGCTCTCGACGTGTTTCTGAACGCTCTCGATGACGCTGTCCTCGTGCAGGAAGTGCACCTCGTGTTTGGTCGGGTGCACGTTCACGTCTACGTTCTGCGGCGCGATCTCCAAGCTGTCAGGGAGCCACAGGTGAGCATCAGACGAGCAGAACCGTCACGGGGAGCAGATCAACGCCCGAGTTGGTCACCTGAGGTAGAGGAAGGGGTGCGTGTTCTTGGGAAGGTACGCAGCGTAAACCGTCTCCAGGACTTTCTTCAAAGCGCTCGACTCCACGAGGCGATCTGCAGCAACACGAGCACAGCTGAAGCTCTAACGGGTCCATTTTTATTGTCACCCCTGAAGGTTTTCACGTACGGTTGATGAACAGGACCAGGACGCATTTCTTCATGAAGTAGTTGGCGTTTGACACGTAGCCTTTCATCTTAAAGGCGAGCTTCTGATCCTCGCAGCTCACTTCAATCAGCTCCCTGAGAACGCACACACCAGGGCGGACAGTCAGCGGCGAGGCGAGCAGAAGCACAACGTCATTAAGAAAAGAGTTGGACCAAGAATGGAGCCTTGGGGTACACCTGACATAATGGGAAGAAATTGTGAAGTATTAGAGTCCACGACTACCTGCTGACCGCGTTCCCAAAAACACTTCGGATGTTGTCCACGACGGACGCGTTGGGCAGCGTCCTCACGTCAGCCACCGTCTCTCCTTGCTGCAAAAAAGAAGTTTTTTTTTAATCAACAAGTTTCTTCCTCCAAACGTCCTGCGGCTCCATTTGTCATTTGAAACAAAAACAAAACCGACAGCTTATCGTTCCATCTTACTGAAGCAACTTGACCGTATCAGATTTCAGGACAGCCACTAACATGGTTCTGTAATTATCTTTTGACAAGATCAGAGCAAGTGAAGTTTGACTTTCATACTTCACTTTCTTCCAGTTATGTCAGGTGTACCCCAAGGCTCCATTCTTGGTCCAACTCTTTTCTCTATATTTATAAATGATATCTCAGACTCTGTTAGTGAGGCCTCCATCCATTTATATGCTGATGACGCTATTCTATATGATTTTGTTTCTACTCTGGATGAGGTTTTATGTGATTCCATGCGATTTTCTTGAAACCCAGCAGGCCTTTTCTGACTTAAATTTTTCCTTAAATGCCAAGAAAACTAAATTTATGTGGTTCAGTCATGGAGGCGGAACCATACCCACCTTGGTGGACTTCACCACTGTAAACGGTGATATTATAGAAGAGGTAACCGTTTATAAATGTTTGGGAATTTGGACTGATGGAGCTCTGTCCTTTTCACATCATGTTCATGTTTTGCAATCTAAGGTTGCCTAACTGTACTGTTTCCCTTCCTTGGACCCTAAAAGTACCTGTTGGGGCTTGCCAGGCCAGCTCTGTAAATAAGACTCTGTTCTTAGTGTTTATGCCTGGTTAAATAAAGGTGAAATGAAAATGAAATGGGAAAAAACAAAAACCAGCCTCACCTTCTTGACAGAGAAGCTTTTTCCTGAGTTGTGTATCGCGTACCTTCAGAAACGACATGATTTAGATCAGTTTGTTTGTGACGAGCAGATACCTTTAGACAGAGGAGTAAAATACAAACCTGCTGACTACGTCTACAATCCTGGAGTACTCGTCCCCGGGGCTCTTCAGGGCTTTCCTCCTGGTGGACACGTTATAGAACAGGTCCTCAACCTGCAGGCAAACAACACTGATGTTTTGTCCCTGGATGACATCAAGTTTTTAGATGACGTGCTCCACAAACTCACGAGGATCTGCGTCCCCTGGTTGCCGGCACATGGTTTGGGAGGACCTTTGAGCTTTCCATCGCTGTAGCTGGCTCTGAACAAGGATGAAGAAGAAGTGATGTATAATACAAGTTCATCTGGTGAGGTGAGCTCCAGGGTGTTAAGACACTGATCATACCTGAACGCGCACTTGGCGTCTGCTGTCTTTGTGGTTATGGTTACATGAGCCACGTGGCTTATACTGGCGAGTGCCTAAAAGACAAACATGGAGGACAATCGTTCAGCGCCCACAGCAGCCTGAAGGCGTCAGAGGCGGCGAACATCACCTCTCCTCTGAATCCGTAGGTTGCAATCGCTGAAAGATCCTCAAAGGTCTGGAGTTTGCTGGTGGTGAACCGTTCACAGACGATTTCCATGTCCTCTTTCTGCAACAGGGAGACAAAAAGTGTTAGG
Organism: Hypsolebias antenori; assembly: GCA_031762315.1. Classification (NCBI taxonomy): domain Eukaryota; kingdom Metazoa; phylum Chordata; class Actinopteri; order Cyprinodontiformes; family Rivulidae; genus Hypsolebias; species Hypsolebias antenori. The sequence goes on along the minus strand of JARVGS010000001.1, from coordinate 34,183,668 downwards.
ACACCAAAAAATAAAGTAAACAAAGTCTTCAAAACGTCTCAGTGGGAAAAGTAGCATCTAACTGGGAATCTGTAACAATTAAACATCGTACAAAAAAGTTAAGGTGCAACACTCCAGTCCAGTGTTGAATCTTCATTTTGTCAGTCTCCCATACTGAGCAAGCACAAAGGAGACAGTGGAAAGGAAAAACTCCCTTTAACAGTCCAGCAGATCTAGGCTCAGGATGAGCGGCCATCTGCTTCGACCGGCTGAGATTTGAGAGGACAACAGATAAAGTAAATACAGAATATCACAATAGTTCAACTGTTTTCCATTCACGTCACTTCATATCGTTCTTGTCTCTGAGCTGGAACTGACCCAGAACTATATCATAGAAAGTATTTGATTGTAAACACGAAGGTACACGAGGTCAGACTGTGCACTCAACAGCGTTCAGCTTGTGATGGCTGAAAGATAAAAACTGTTCCTTAGTCTCTTTGTCTTTACTGCTGTGACGGGCACGCGTTCAGATGGTGCATGTCCTGGATGTGACGGGTCCTGAAGGATTTTCCTGACGTTTCTGAGACAGCAGGACTTCTATAATTCTTCTAGTGAGGGTCGAGGACAGCCGACCATCTGCTGAGCGACCTTAATGACTTTTCATCTCCACCGTCATCGTCTCCAGCCAGTCTCCTCAGACTCTGGAGAATCCCAAAACCCAGTGAGATACCACCTTGAGCTAGGATTTTTTTTTTTTTTTTTTTATCTGGTCGAGTCAGACCTGCCTACACGGATCGCTGGTCTCAAACACTGCAACATTTGCCCATTTTCACGCAACTAGTCTCCAGGAGCGGTCCAATCACGTGAGACTCTCCTAAAAGTAAAGGGAACAGGTCCTGGTCCCATGTGGACCCACTCACCCTGATACCGGTCCCGTTGTCTTGAATCTGAAGCAGTTTCAGTCCTCCGTCCTTCACCGTCACCTGAATATTTGTGGACTTGGCATCCAAACTGAAATAAATTTTAATAAAAATAACTCGTTACGCAGCAGCATTGCAGCAAGGGACAAAGAACCACAGCTGATGCCATCGTTCGATTTTAAACCGTCTAACATCAACAAAGACGGCAACTGGAGAAATGCATTTCCTGCAAAAATGCAGTGTGAGTGCTTCATGCAGAAGAACTTGCTGAAAACAGCTAAAATGAGCTAAAAACATGCTGAAATGTAGCAGAAATGGAAAAACAAGCCTAAGTTAGCAGTAATAACACATATTTCTTGAATTACGGTTAAGTAAGTGGAAATTAGCAGAAGAAAACAGAAAAAGCATGTTTGCCCAATAAGGCTGAAATAAGAAATTAGCAGAAAAAAGTGGAAATTATCCGTAAAGAGCTGAAATTAGCACAAAAAAACCTGAAAAGTAGCTAAAAAGGCAGAAAGAAGTTTAAATTACCAGAAGGAAGCAAAGAGAGCACAATTTTACCCAGTTACGTTGAAAGAAGCAAAAATGAGTGCAAAACAATATGGTATGGCTGAAAAATGCTAAAATTACCATAAAAACTGCTAAAATGTAGCTGAAATAGCAGAAAAAGCTGAAACTTACTGAAATAAGCTGAAATGATCATAATAAGCTGAACTTGGCAGAAAGTAGAAGCACAGAAACGTTGAAATTAACAGAAAGAATGTGAAAGGATCACAAAACAGCTAAAACAACAGCTGAAATTAGCTAAAAGTGGCTGAATTTTTTTTTTAATTTGCAGATATTTAAAGAAGCTGAAGCAGAACAAAATGTGAAAGGTTGTAAACAGATAAAGATTTGAAGGATGTAAAATGAACTCAATTCATTTTCTATGAGGAAAAAATGGCAGAAAAGGCTAAATATCTCAAAAAGCTAAAGTTTCACCAAAAGTCACGAGATTGTCATGAAAGAGTTGAACGTTTATTCATGATTTGATGAAATAGAACAAAAAAGTAGGAGAAAGATGCTGAAAAATGTATGGTGATAGTAACTGGAAGTAGGAAGAATAATATAAACAGGATCACTATAATTAGCTGTTATTTAGCTTTATTAGCTTTAGATGGTATGTTTAGCTTTCTGACCAGTTCTCGATCATTTCTTTGACGGCGTTGGCCGGACGCTGAATCACTTCTCCGGCTGCGATTCGGTTGACGACCGTCTCGTCGAGCCTCCGGATAACTCCGGCCATGGACGCAGCGGAGCCGCAGACGGGTTTCTAAACGAGTTGCACGGAACCTGGTGGTTGTGAGTACGAAACCCTGCGATTTAGGGCCCAAAACGAGCCTGCCTCTTGATCGGATCAACTCTCACAAGGAGCACGAGCCGCGGCGAGACAGAGACGCAGAATACAAACAAACGAGATGTCTCACTCCTACTTAAAATATCACAGTCGGCAAAAGTACTGCTGACCTTTAAACACAAATATTAGCCGTTTTACTTACAGATAAAAAGCCTCTACTTTTATGTTAATAAGTTTTTATAATTTACACTTCGATCAACAAGCGGATATTGAGAATGTAATGTTGTTTACAATGCTTTTTTTTAACAGAGTAAGCCATCTTTATATATAGACAACCTTTGATGGAAGCGCGGGCAAGCGTCAAAAATAGTGGGCGGGGTCTGCAGGACGTCCGTCCAACGGCTCTGCTGATTCGCTAAAAGTCTTCTTCGTTGGTATTTTTATGAGACTTCGCTGTAGCGCCACAGAAGCTAGTACAGTAGCTTTGTAGCACACTTTGTTAGTCTGCCTTTTTTGATATCAACAAGTGTTATTTCTCTCTGACAAGAGGTATTTTTGTAATAGTAGAATAAAGTATCAACCCAATTCAAGAAGCCAGCCACAGCCAAATGGCATTAGGACGCAAAAAAAATGGCCTCAACAGTCAACTTTGCAGATAATGAGGTAAATATTTGAGGGTTATTAGCTGAGAGTCAACTCCAACACATACTTTAAATACAAAGTTACACTTATCAAACAAAAACATTATTTTTGTGATTTGGCCAAAACAGCTACATTCATTCGACCTTTATTTCTACAGGTTAGTCTCATTGAGCCTCAAGGACTCATTTACAAGAGAGACTTGATTTAAACAACACATGAGGTTCAAACAGCAATAGACAGTCTTATAAAACTATATAAAATGAAGACTTAAATAGAATAAAAATGAAACAACAGCAACATTATAAAGTGATGTAAAACAACTGTAAATTCAACGTTCACTCATCATGCTCGGTCAGGTTCTGTCGTCCAAGTCATGATCAAACCCAGTTTTGTTTTTTAAACTTTCTTTTGGATTCATGCATCACCCTCCACTTGTTCCAGAGTCTGGTCCATACGGGGGCAGCAGTTGGGCCCAGAGCCTCCACATCTCTTTCCACAGCCACCTCTTCCACGAGGACTCCCAACATGTTTCCAGCTGAGAGACTTGGTCTTTCCGCTGGTCTTCCTCGGGGTCTCCTTTCAGTTGGACATGCCTGGAACACCTTCCTAGGGAGACATCCAGGGTCCATCCTTATCAGATGTCTGAACCACCTCCGCTGGCTCCTCTGGATGTGGAGGAACAGCGGCTCTACTCCATGTCTCTCCTGGAGAAATGAAAGTCTCACCCCATCTCTAAGGGAGAGTCCAGCCACCCTGTGGAGAAAACTTGACTGCTTTTATCCACAATCTCATGCTTTTGGTCCTTTCCCTGAGTTTCTGGTTGTAGGTGAGGGTAGAAATGTAGACCAGTTTGGAAAAGGAGAGCTTCGTCTCACAGCTCAGCTTCTTCTTCACCTCAACAGACTGGCACAGAGACACTGCACTGGCTTCATTCAAGGTCAAGTTCAAGGTGTCTTCATTGTCATCCACATCTCTTGTGGTACATGAGGTGGAACGAAACTCTATACACTGGGTCCCAGTTACATCCAACAAAAATACAAATTGTAAAGAAAACCAGTAATAAGATCTAAAATATGAACTAAGAAATATGCTAAACTAAAAACATACTAAACACCAATAGTACAAAACAATGTGTCAAACAACAGCAGCATGAACATTCTTCATTCTTCGTTCATGAACAAAACCCAGAGATACACAACGCTCAAAGGAACGGAAGAAAATCCATCCATTACTTTCCACTTGTTCCGAAGTCAGCTCGCGGTTCACGCCTCCTTGAACTTCCTCCTTATCGTGGTGGAGGAGTTTGTGTGCCTGAATGGTCCTAGGAGCTCTGCTGTCGCCCCTGGTAGGGTCTTCTCCCAAGGCAGACTGGTCCTAGGTGACGGGCCAGACAACGCGAGATTCAGAAGACTCTTATGGACAGAAACACACAAGGAGCTCAGTGTCCCTTACCTGGACGTGAGTTACTGGGGCCCCACCCTGGAGCCAGGCCTGGTGGGGTGGGGGTGACCGGGTCTCTACACATGGAGCCCAGTCAGGCTCAGCCCGAAGCAGCAACATGGGTTTGCGTCCTGTGGGTCCACCACCTGCAGGAGGGGCCATGTAAGTCCAGTGCATGACGCCATGGGCAGTGGCTAAAGGCGGGGGCCTTGGCGCGCTGACCCTGGCTTACCAATGTTGTGGAAGCAAATAAATGATGAATGATCTGTACTTCTAAAGCACCTTTCTACCTTTTCAAGACACTCAAAGCTCTTTACAACAATCTGTGCCTCGTTTACCCGTTCACACATCACTCTACTAGATCTCTACAAAGACTAATCAGAGCTTTATCACATTCATGCACTGATGGGACACATATCAGAGGCAATGAGGAGTTCAGTGTCTTGCCCAAGGACACTTTGGCATGTGACTGCTGGTGGAATTGAACCCCCAGCTTTTGCACTGGAGGATGACTGCTCTAACCACTCAGCCACAGTTGACCCATAAAAATAAGGAGCTCGACAGAGGCCCCACCTTGGAGCCAGGCCTGAAGAAGGAGATCATCGACAAGTGTCTGGCAACAAGGCCTCTTACCCAACACCCAGTTGGGTTCAGCTTGAACGAACCCGTGTTCTCCTTCCTGTGCATCCAGGAGGGGCCGTGCAGGTTGGGTGCAGAGGGCTGGGGCGTCGGCTAAAAGCCTCGGCGCTCTGACTTTAGCTTACAAAGCCAGCTCTCGGGACATGAATCTCATTTCAACGTGAGCCGATTCAGCTCATGTATTAAAATATTTGTAATCCATCTTCTTTCAAAAACTCATCATTTTGTTCCAGAGCTGTTACTTGATGCGGTTTAAGACACGGTGAGGAAATTCTTTTGTCTTTTCAGTTCGTAAACCACGGCTTAAAAACGGCATGCGATCCCGCGTTTCGGTGTAAAACAAAACCGCACTTTCAACAAAAGTTGACATCCAAACCAGTTGCCTTGGCACAGATCAGACGTTCAGCAACTCCTTCTTGAGCCTTTGCCAACGCGACGTGCGAGCCATAAACCAAGAAACCACAGGCAAGACGCAAACAAAGGTCACAAAAGAAAGCAGCGCAACCTGAAAGGTCAGTGGAAGTATGAAAGGAAGTCGACTTGGCACCAAGACACAAAAGGTAAACATGAAACTGTTGCAATCAGCGATCGCTTCGTTCATCCTCCTGCAGGTTGTTTGACATTTGACCTCTGAGTTCACCCGGAACGAACGCAGCGTCGTGAAGAACAACGCTGTACCGATCCCAGATGTTTGCTCTGATCAAGTCACTTCCCTCTTCAGGCTGAAGGAAAAGGTTGTTGTTGTTCCTGCATTAAAGGTTCCCCCCTGCAGGAAATTATGCATGCTTCTGACTCAGTGCAGGGTATTTCGGCTCGTGCTTCAGCTGCAGGATGTTCCACGGGAAGCGCTACAATAGAGCTGGAGGTCAGGGCCATGTAGAAATGTAAAGTACCGTTGCTGCTCCGAGTCAAATGGCACTTGTGACATCATCGCTGGGAGCTAAATGCTATCCTGTCTGTCACTTTGCTGCTGGGGGAGAACTTCGAACATTGAGTTATGAATGAGAAACAACTGAAGAGTGGGCTGAGCCTTTGTTCTTCTTTAGCTGCTTCGTCTCTTATAATATTTTTAGAGTCGCAGTTCACTACGACTGTTTCAAACTGCTGCCACTCCTTTGACGACCTGCCGTGTACAAACAGGTGCAGAGAGGCGCAGGTCGCTGTGATTTAACGAGCGCTGGATGCAATAAAAACAGAGAAAAAGACTTTTTCTGTGAAACCGCAGAGTCGACGCTGAGTGCCGAATGACTGCTGAAGAAGCTAAACCTGAGCTGCTAAAGTGAAAGGAAGTAGAACACTAGCTAAAAGCTAATAGAAGTAAAATGCTAACAAAACAAAAATGTGCAAAAAGCTAATCAGAGTCAGAGAATCTTTATTGTCATTTGCACCACATGTGGTACATGTGATGGAATGAGATTATGAACACAGGGTCCCAGTTACATCAAACAATAAAATGTAAAATAAAAACAGTAATAACATCCAAGATATGAACTAAGAAAAAACATCAACTAAAAATACACTAAGCACTAATATCATAGAAAACATTACTCCAAACAGCAGCACGAACATGAGTC
>JARVGS010000001.1:34146520-34165362 GCA_031762315.1 Hypsolebias antenori | reverse complement strand
CCCCGTGCAACATGTTTACTGTTTTTAGTTCAGGAAGATTTGTTTAAATGTTTTCAAGTGTTTCCTCTAAAAAATATGATTCATTACATGTTTTTATTACAAAAGTGAGAAAAGTCACCAGAACAAGATACAGCTCAAGTTTCAAAACCTAAAAAAAAACTGAGTTTAAATTTATGTGAAAACACTGAGAGGTGAATGTCAGCCGAAGAAGCTAAAAAAAGTAAAACACTAGCTAAAAGGAGCAAACAGCTAGCTATTTAAAGCTGAATGGTACTTTTGCTGCAAACTAAAAGCTAGCCAAGTGTAACATTGGTGCACCTTGAAGCTTTAAATAAGAGGGTATCTGAAAGCTAAAAGTAACTAAAAGCTAGGAAATACTAGCTAAAGTTTAGATAAAAGTAACTAGCTAGGTAGCTAAAAGTATCAAAAACCTAGCCAAAAGTAGCAAACGTCTAACTAAAAGTAGCATAATTGTAACTAAAAGCAACAAAAAGTCAGTTAAAAAAACTAATAGCTAAGAAAACCTAGCTAGCTAGCTAAAAGTAACAAAAACCTAGCCAAAAGTATCAAACATCTAACTAAACATAGCAGAACTGTAACTAAAATCAGTAAAAAGTTAGCTAAAAGTAACTAAAAGCTAGGAAAAACTAGCTAAAGTTTAGCTAAAAGTAACAAAAACCTAGCCAAAAGTAGCAAACATCTAATTAAACATAACAGAATTGTAATAAAAGTAGCAAAAGCTAAGCTAAAAGTAATAAAAATCTAGCCAAAAGTAGCAAAAGCTAAGCTAAAAGTAATAAAAACCTAGCCAAAAGTAGCAAAAGCTAAGCTAAAAGTAATAAAAACCTAGCCAAAAGTAGCAAACATCTAATTGAATAAAGCAGAATTGTAACTAAAAGTAGCAAAAGCTAAGCTAAAAATAACACAAGTAGCAAATGTCTAGCTTGATGTAGCAAAATGCTACAAGCAGCATAATTTTACATAAAACTAACAAAACCTTCAGGCAAAAGTAACAGGTGGATAAAATGCAAAAGTAGCTAAAGGCTAGCAAGAGGTTATAAGTAGCATAAGTTTTTCTCAAAGTAACAAAAACTAACCAAAAAGCTAACTATAGGCTAAAAGTAGTCAAAACATTTGTTAAAGGAGACAAAAGATAGCTAGAAACTAAAATGATAAAATGCTAATGTCTAAACGTAGAACAGGCTAGAAGCTAAAAATGATACGCAACTATATAAAAGTAGCATTTTAATACTTTAAGCTAAACCTAAATAAATTAAGTAGTTTTAAGAGTAGAGCTACCGTTATTAAAATGCTAGCTAAAAGGAGAAAAAGGCTAGCTAAATGTAGCAAAACGCTAGTTAGAACCTAAAAGTAGCAACAGCCGATTAAAAAGCTACATGTAGTAAAACATTAGCTAAAAGATAATTATGTCTAGCTAATAGTAGCGGAACAGTAGCTGAAGGAAGCTCAAGACGACGGTCAGTTTTCTGAAACGTGTTTCAAAGAGATGAATGTTTTTGAAGGAACTGGAGGTTTTGGCGTGTTTCAACGGTAACGACGTGTAAAAATCCTCTCAACGAGCATGACTTCATTTCCTGTTTGTCCTTTTTTAACCTGCAGCATGGCTCGTCGCTCCCAGTGCTCCTCCGCTGGGGATAACCCCCTCGACCCCAACTACCTCCCGCCCCACTACCGGGAGGAGTACCGCCTGGCTGTGGATGCGCTGGTCGAGTCCGGTTTGGACGGGTACTACGAGTTCCTGCAGAAGGTGGACGTGGTGGACTTCCTGTCCACCTCCGAGCTTCAGTACATCCAGAGCTGCGTTCAGACTCCGAGGCAGAGCGGCCATCCCGAGCAGCAGCAGCAGCATTTCCTGGACTTTGGGGGAGATGGATCCTCCGACACTTATTGGCCCGTTCACTCAGACCTGGAGGTCCCGGGTTTGGACCTGGGCTGGCCTCAGATGCACGCCTTCATGGAGCCTACAGAGGTCACGACCCTGGTTAACCCCCCCGAGCCGGACATGCCGAGTATCAAGGAGCAGGCCCGGCGGCTCATCAAGAACGCTCAGCAGGTCCGCCTTTCTCCTCCATTTCTCTGTTAGCAAAATATCTCATGGGACACTGGTCGGATCTTAATAAAACTTTCAAAAAGGCTCTTTGAGCTGATGAAGATTTGAGGCCAACCTGATTGAAGATCACCACAGCTAATTGATTTTTTTTTTTAAAGCACAAAAATAGTTAAAATTATGCTAATTTTTCTGATGTTGGGCTAAAATTTGTTGTGGTAGTAGCTGAGAGTCATCCCTAACACACACTATGAGCACAAAAAGTTTGCTCAGATTTGATGATGACCAAGACCTTGGTCCAAAATGTTGGCGTGAAAAGCGGCGGGCGATATGCATTCCTTTCCTTTCGAAGCGTAGCTTCCTGTTCCCTCCATGCTCATCTTGTTTGTCGCCTTCGGCTCCTCAGGTGGTTGCCGTGGCGATGGACGTGTTCACGGATGTGGACATGTTCGCGGACATCCTGAACGCGGCGGCGAGGAGAGTGGCCGTTTACGTCTTGCTGGACGAGCAGAACGCGCATCACTTCGTCAACATGGTGGCCAACTGCCGGGTCGACCTGGACAACTTTCAGGTGAGAGCGCTTCAAAATGGCCGCTGCGGTCAACACCACAAACTCTGAGTTTTACTGATATTGAGGTGGATGTCTTTGTGGTAGTAGCTGAGACTGATCCTCAGCACACCCCTGAGACCTCACCATGAACTATTCAGTCAACTCAGTTTGTCTGTTAGCAAAATATCTCATGAACGACTGAGTGGATTTTAACAAAAAAACTCTAATCGTTTGACGTTTACGACAGCTAAACTTTTAGAGACAACCCAATCCAAGATGGCTGCCACAGCTATTTGATGTTAGCCAACATGTAAAGGGCTTTAACTCAGTCAGTTTCACAGATATTGAGCTGAGTTTTGACGTGGTAGTAGCTGAGAGTGGTCTAACAGGACCAGTGAAGACGCCTGTCCATTGTCAGAGGCCGTGTGTCGTTAGTGACTTTTACCAATGCAGGCTCTGTGCTGTGGTGAGTCTAAACCCTGATGAAACTCTTCACACTGATTACGTCTTTGCAGATGTTCACGCAACTGACCTGCAGCTATTTTCTCTAGAATTTTTTAGATGAAAGATTAGATGGAAGTCTATAATTTTCTAAGATTCCTGAGTCAAGGTTATGTTTTTTAAGTAAAGGTTTATTTTATTTTAAAGCTCTGTGTTACGTAACCATTTAGGAGAGACGAAGCAGATCCAAGATGTGGTTATTAATTGAGGGAAATTCATCTTTTAAACAGTCTGGTTAGCATGAGATCTAGCAGTCGTGTGGATGGTTTGGATGAAGATATTGTTTTTTGACAATTCAGAGCTGAACAGGTCATAACAGTCCAAACACAAATCAGGTTCTAGTGACATTTTTAAAGCTGCCTCATCTGACACAGAACCAGAGGCGATAGTAGGAAGGATGGTTTGATTTTTTTATTTAATTTTTTTTTATCCCTAATTGAAATCATTTTATTTATAAAGAATCTCATGAGTCATCACTGTTGATAGTTGTAGGGATACATGAATCAACACAGACAGGATGTTTCATTAGACTGTACTGAACCTGGTTTGTTAAGCAACAAAAAGAAAACGACGGCAGCAGTTGTTGTTGTTTTGCCTCGTCACGGAGCAAAGAGGCGAACTGGGAATACTCTCCGTCTGTTCATCTTGTGAGCTGGATAACTTGAAAAATAAGCAACGTGCTGACTTCTGTTTTTGTTGTGTGGCTGTGTAAGAAACATCGCTATGGAAATCTGGGTTGCCGCTTCAGAATCCAAGATGGCCGCCGCCATACATGTAGCCACCCTGATCATTTGAGGAAACAATGCTTTCTAGTTTTATATTGCTTAAAAGTATGGTGGTCTCCTTAAATGACTGGGACGGCTGAAGATTCATCCATGGTGGTCAAAGCCTCCATTGCCCCCCCCCTCAATGTCTCCCTCTGCTGGTCAGGATCTGTCTCTGCCTCGGTCAAGCAGCAAAGTAAATTCTTCTCCACAGAACCTCCTCCCCACCCCCCGTTTCAGAACATTGCCTGCGTTTCAGGTTCGCTTCGTCGAGCTCGGTTCTGTCGGCTGCACACGGGGTTGGCCCGTTCTCAGACGAGCACATTCTTGACTTCTCGTCAGAACCGTAAATTACCGGATTTATTTCTGTGTGCCGGTTTGTGTCGAGGCAGTTCTGCGTTCGAAAAACCCAAACTCAACTTTTGTTTAGACAAACGGGGAAGAGGAAGAGCTCTCGGTTCTGGGGATTTACGTGTCGGGACACTAAAAAAACTAAAGTGAAGCCAAAAAGTTAAAGCTGTGTGTGAAAAAAACGGTTCTGTAGAAGCAGCAGAACTCAGTGGTTCTCTGCCTCATGGTTCTGGAGCAGTTCTGGCCCACTCTTCTTTACATCGCTGGTTGTCTGCTTGGCTCTCTGAAGGTCCACCACAGCGTTTCAGCACGGTTGAGGTTCTGGACTCTTTCCTTTTTGACCCGTTCTGTTGTGGATCAGCTGCTGTGGATCGTGGTTCTGTTGGACCCAGTTTGGTCCAAGCTTCAGCTGGTGGACTCCAGAACCCTTCGGTCTACAGAGGAGTTCCTGGTCCACCCGGTGACTGACAGGAGCCCAAACCATCAGCCCTCCTCCTCTGTGCTGACAGCTGGGAGAGGCTGTTTGCTGCAGTGCATTCTGGGTAACCACTTGCCATTTGGTCTGGTTCTGGTCCAGAAGTCTTGTGGTTCCTTCAGATGCAACTTTTCAAACCTCAGTGGTGCTGCCATGTTGTTTTTAGACTGAAGAGGCCATGACCTTTGACCTGCTGGCTGAGACCTATAGAGTCTGAGATGGAGCTCACTGCATGGTCTGACCTTCAGGGTGACTCAGCTATGAGGGCCGTCAGCTGTCTGAAATGTTTTCCTCTTGTGGATCGTCTTTTTCTCTGTAAAATGATGGACTCCAAATGACCTTTGACCCTTCTACAGTTGCTTCCCTGTGGTCATTGCTGATGTCTTTCTGCCTCAGCGTTGTGTTAGCGCACCTGTATGTTAATGTTGTCATTTCAGGTTAATTTTTTAAATAACGACACGGTGGACTCTGGTGTCTTTTTGTTCTCCGTAGGTTAGAGTTAAATAATTTCAGAACCTGCTGAAAAGATTTTAGTATTTTTTTCTGATGCACAAAACCCTGAAACTGAAAGAGGGCGGAGCATCTGATCACGACTGCGGTCGTTTCTATGAAGTCTCAGGTGTGTCACCTGAACAGTTGTGACTCTTTTAAACCCAAATCATATGAATGTTTATCTTTTTTTGTGTTTTGCAGTTTTTACGAGTCAGAACCGTGTCTGGGATCGCATATCGCTGCCGCTCGGGAAGGTCCTTCAAGGGTCAGATGATGGACCGCTTCCTGCTGACGGACTGCAGGGCAGTGCTGAGTGGAAACTACAGGTGGGTGGGAGGTCCTTTGAACCTGAACAATGCTGCGGGTTTTTAAAAAAAAAACAGATCATAAGAGTCCGTTTCATTGGCTTTAAGAAATCATGCTCACACAGTTACTAACAGACACTGGCTGCACTGACAGCCGAAGGTATTCTAAGCTGAAAACAGTTTTTAAATTCACCTGTAATTATTTGATTTTCTTCACATTGTTGAAAAACACTTAAAAGAGCAAAAGGCTAGCGAAAAGCAGCATAAAGCTAGCTAAAATATAAATTAGCATAAGGCTAGTTGAAACCTGAAAGTCATAAAGGGCAAACTAAAAACTGAAAACCAGCTTAAAGCTTGGAGAAGCAAAACTCCCAAGTGAAAGCTAAATGTAACAAAATGTTATCTACAAACTCAAAGTATCTAAAGACGAGCTAAAAGGAGCAAAACATTAGCTCATGTAGCTAGCTAAAAGCTAGGAGTTTCAAAAGCAGAGGTAAAAACTAAAAGTAGCAAAAAACTAGCTAAAAGGGAGAAAAAGCACTAGTGAAATGTGGCAAAAAATTGTAGCTAAAACTAGCAAAAAGCTAGCTAAAATATAAATATAGAATAAAGGGCTAGCTAAAGATTCAGTAACACCAGTCAAATGCTAAGAGTAGCAAAACTCAAAGTGAAAGTTAAATGTAACAGTGATTGCTAGGTAAAGCTAAAACTAGCTAAAATGTAAATGTAGCAAAAAAGTATTTACATTAAAGCTGCAAGAAAAAAAAAGACTGGCCAAAAGGAGCTAAACATAGCTAAAAGCTAAAACTAGTGCAAATCTAGCAAAAATGTAAATGTAGCCAAAGGTGAGTTAAAAGCTAAAAGTCATAAAGGGCCAGCTAAAAGTAGATAAACAGCATCTAAAAGCTTTGGTAGCAAAACAATGTGAAAGGTAAATGTAACAAAATGTTATCCACAAACTCAAAGTAGCTAAAGACTAGCTAAAAGGAGCAAAACATTAGCTCATGTAGCTAGCTAAAAGCTAAGAGTTGCAAAAGAAGAGGTAAAAATTAAAAGTAGCAAACAACTAGCTGAAAGGGAGAAAAAGCACTAGTGAAATGTGGCAAAAAATGTAGCTAAAACTAGCAAAAAGCTAGCTAAAATATAAATACAGTATAGAATAAAGGGCTAGCTAAAGTCTCAGCAACACCAGTCAAATGTTTAGAGTAGCAAAACTCAGTGAAAGTTAAATGTAACAATGCTGGCTAGATGAAGCTAAAACTAGCTAAATGTAGCAAGATAGTAGTTACGTAAAAGTTGAAGGTTAAAAAAAAGACTAGCATAAAGGAGCAAAACTGTAGCTAAAAGCTAAAACTAGCACAAATCTAGCTAAAATGTAAAAGTAGCAAATGCCTAGCTCAAATCTGAAAGATGCAAAACAGTAACTACAAGCTAAAAGTGGCAATACTGAGAAATATTTTGTTGTTTTACACTTTTAACACCATCTTGAATTTGTCTGGTCAGATGTTTACATGTTTTATTTTATTTATTTATAGTGACTAAAGCTGAGCTCACCCGTGACCATAGTTTCCACTTTATAACCTTTTCAAAATAAAATAAAAGGCAGTGTGTAGTAAACTGGGGTGACAGATTCTACCGACCCCTTTTTATTCTGATCCATTCTGTTTGGTGAACTCTGCCGTTGGTTCATTTTCTGGTGACGTTTCTTTTAATGAAATGCATTCAGTGTGTTTGTGTTGACACCGAACCTGATGACTTCCGTTTGTTGTTGTTGTCTTGATCCAGCTTCATGTGGTCCTTCGAGAAGCTGCACCGCTGCATGGCGCACCTGTTCCTCGGACAGCTCGTGACCACCTTCGATGAGGAGTTTCGGATTCTGTTTGCTCAGTCCCAGCCGCTGATCGTGGAGCATGTGCTCGCTCCAATGGAGGATTTAAACGTTTTGCAGCAGAAACAGTGTTTTAAAGACAACGCTGCACTGCGCAGAGACCCCAGGAAGTTTTTGTCCCTGGATAGTGGTCATCCAGATGAATGGGGAAGACATTCGTATGACGAGCGGATGGATGACAGTTGGAGGATGATGGCTCTAAAACGACAGGATACCCTTCGTGGCCCTGGTGATATCTATAATAGGTTTGCTCCCCAGCAGACCCGCATGGATCCAGGTTTTGATCAGGGCCCCTCCCGAATGTTAATGACAGAAAATCCTGCGTTCAAACGGCACTCCTTTGCCGAGGGAGTTCATAGTAGACACTCAATGCCTTTCATGCAGGGGATGCCAGAGCCTGAGCCTAAAGGAAACGTTTACCACAGAGGCCAGCAGCCTTATCCAGGACCAGCACCAGAATCAGACTACAGTGGCTATGACAGGTTCTGGAACCAGGACTATCTGCCAACAGATCAATACCCTGAACCTGGTTTGCCACAAGAGGTTCCACCACCGGATAACTTTGACCCCGTTCTCAGCTATTTGTCATTCACCAGAAATCTAGACTATGACCAGAGCTCTGAGAAGTTCCCACCGCCAGCAGATTTGTTGTATGTGTCACCCCGCTCTAAAAGACGGGGGTTAGCCCAGCCACATGCCTACCAGACCTCCCCCACCCCTTCAAACTCTGCTGAACAAAAGCAGTTCCTCCAAGATCCTGCCGTTAGCCGCAAGGACCCTGCTGTGAAACAGGGACTGAGGAACTGGAGGATTAACTCGTACCTGAGTGCGTATGACGATCCAGAAGAAGAAAGCTTGCCTTTGGTTCCGCCACAGGGAGCAGATGCTTTTGAAGAGCCGCCTAGACCCGTACAGCAAACTGCGCCAGGGATGGATTTATCAGTTCCCAAAATACCTTATGTCAAAGAGTTCAAGGTTCCTGCAGTGCCCAGGCCCAGCCAGATGCCAAGCTATGCCAAAGCAACTCCTCAAGAGAAGCCAAAGATGCATCTGGATGAACCTGCTCCAGCGCCAGTAGAGATTAAAGTAACACCGACACCTTCAGAGTCGTCAGCTGATGGAGAAAAGATAAAGGAGGCGGAACAAAAGGAGCCAAAAGCCTCTTTGCTCACAAGGGAGGACTCCTTCAGGAGGCAGTACAACACAGCTACACAGAGGAGCTCCAGGCTAAGGTCTTCTCTGATCTTCAGCTCCTTGGAGTCGCAGCAGGCTCCTCAGGAAACGGCAGACCAGCCTGATGAAGAGAGCGAGAAAAATAAAACTGAACACACAAAACTGCCTTTCGCCTCTCATGTGTCGAGGCAGAGGAAATCAGCTGCAAGGGAACCGTTCGAATGGAGTCGATTCATAAAATCACCAGCTGAAACGCCCAGAGCTGATGATAAAGGTTCCTCAAAGGAGGCAGAGTCGAAGGGTCCTCCAGATAATCCTGCACCAAAGGAGACGTCCAAACAGCCAGATGTAGAGCCTCCATCAATGGATCGATCCAAGTCGTCTGAAGCAGAGCTACCCAGAACTGATGCGTCGGTACAACCAACCAAACCGTTCCTCACAGCGCCGCTGTTTGTAGACATGAGTGATGCTGACCAGAGGTTCATGTTCTTTAAAGAGCTGGCCGCAAAGCGAAAGGCTGCTGAAGCTGCAAAGGCTGAAAAGAAAAAAGATAAAGCAGAGACCAAACCACAAGTGGACCTAAAGACCAGTTTAAGTTTCCAGAAGCAGGAGCCTCTTCCAAAGGTAGCCTCAATATCTGAGGGTTTACTTCAAAACACTGTTGCAGAGAGTTCAGGGAAGACATGTGAGCCAGCGTCTTTAGATGTCAGTGAAAATACCAGCAGGAAGGACTCTTTGGTCCGCGGTGACGTTAACACCACAAGTACCTTCAGTGGACAAGAAACCAAACCGCTGAATTCAGAGAGAACAAAGTTAGACAAACCGTCTGTGATGGATCTCCACGTTTCTGCAGAAGCAGGTGCACGTCAGGACAAAGCTAAAGGACAAACCGAGTCAACGTCTCTTCTTAAAGGTTCTCCTTCACCGTTCTTAGCTCGATCCATGTCGTTTGAAGCTAAGCTACCACAAACCCATCAGTTGGCAGATCCATCTAAGCCTTCGCCTGCTGGTCGATTACACGGAGACGTAAATAATCCGTATAAGAGGCTCATGTATTTTAAACAGCTGGCAGCGAAACAAAAAGCTGATGAGGCTGCGAAGGATAAATCAGAAACAAAGCCACAAGGAGATCTTAGAACCAGTTTGGTTTTCCAGAAGGAAGAGGCTCTTCCAAAAATCCCTCCAGAGAGTGTCAGATTGTCAGTAGCTGAAGGTTTGCTGAAGGACGGACCTGTTGCAGAGAGTTCAGGGAACGTCGTTTCCACAGTAACATCTGAGTCAGCGTCTTTGTCTTTATGCAACAGCAACAATACCAGCAGGAAGAACTCTCTGGTCAACAGTGATTCCAGCACCTCAGATGCATGTACTGGACAAGAAAACAAACCTTTGGATTCAGGGAAAACAGAGTTGGACAAACCGTCGAGGGCGAGTCTCCCTGTTTCTGCAGAAACAGACGTGCATCAAAGAACCTCACTGGGACAAGCAGAGTCGGCATCTTCAGACAAAGATTCTTCATCAACGACTCTGTTCGAGTCATCGGAAGCTGAGCCACCAAAGACTGATCTGTTGGTAGAACCAACCAAAACAACGCCTACTGCTCCGAAACCTGTAGACGCCAATAATCCGTATAGGAGGTTCTTGTATTTTAAAGAGTTGGCAGGAACACGAAAAGCTGATGAAGCTACGAAAGCTGAAAAGGTTAAAGCAGAGGTTCAACCAGAAGCGACAGCTCTTCTGAACGTAGCTTCAGAAACAGCTTCAGCATCAGAGGCTTTATTAAAGAAAGGGCGTGTTGTTGAGGGTTCACAGGTCATGTCCACAAAAACGCTAGAGTCCAACTCTCCAGACGCCTGCAGTGAGCAAGAAACCAAACTGTCCGTGACTTCGGAGAACATGGACAACCAGTGCGGGTCAGATCTCTCAGGAATGCCATGCCAGAACAAATCGTTTGAAGAAGAACCCGTGTTGCGTTCGTTCGTTAAACATGCCGCGCCATTTCTGGCTCGATCCCAGTCGTCTGAAGCAGCCCTCCCCAAAACTGATCAACTGGTGCAACCAACCAAACCAGTGCCAGCTCCGTTGCTCGTTGACATGAGTGACACCGAGAAGAGGTTCACGTATTTTAAAGAGCTGGCCGCGAAACGAAAGGCTGCTCTGGCCAAAAAGGAACGGACCAAGGCAGAGAAGAAACGGCAAGTTGAAGAGCTTCTTCCAAACGCACCTTCAAAGAGCACCAACGCCTCGACGTCTGAAGTGAACGCTGCTGTTTCAGAAGGTTCAGGGGACACGGTGTCCACAGAAGCATCTGAATCAGTTTCTTTGTGTTTGGACGGCAGTGAACATGCCACCAAAAAGGACCATACCGCTCAAATCTGTGGAGACCAAGAAACCAAACATTTTGCTTCAGAGGAAACAGGCAAGCAGTCTTTGGGGAGTCTCCCTGTTCCTGCACAAACTGAAGTCCATCTGAAGACGTTACCAGAAGAACCAAGTGCGTCAGATCCTTCTGTAGCCGGGAACCCTCAGATAGCTGCTGCCCCTGTTCATGTGGCGTCTCCTGGTTCTGATGAAATGGAGAACCTCCCTCCAGAGTCTACCTCATCTGTTTCCAGGTCAGTGGATTCTTCATCATCTCCTGGACTTCATGCTGACCTCCAACATCCTGAATCCTCTCGGTCACAAACCAAAAGCATCTCTCTTCTGCCATCTGAACAAAACACTGGATCAGACATGCCCAACGCGTCTGGTCAACCTCTGATCATTTCTGGGCCTCAGAACAGTTCTCCTCTTACAGAAGAGACCTTTGATGTTTGTCCAGAACTTTCTAAAGTTGATGAAACCAAAGCGCAGGAACCTGTTGGATCCTCCCTGCAAGAGTCCTCTCACACATCTGATGAACCTCTACCAAAACCTGGGGTCGAAACTGGTTTAGATCATGTTCCCACATCTGGTTCCTGCCAACCAACCTCACTAAAACTGGACGGTCTGAACACCGAAGCTGGTTTAGATCATGTTCCACAGTCATCTGATGACCGTTTACAAAAATCTGATTGTCCAAACGACAAAACTGGTTTGAATTCTGCATCATCCGAGAACCCGTCAGTAGACAAGTCCTCAAATGTAGGAAGTGGTCCAAAGCCGAACCTGTTCCCCTCCCCCACGAGCTGTGAGGAGGTTTCTGCTTCTACACCTTCAGCAGAAGGAGCAGAACTAGGAAAAGAGGAGCGTGAGGCTCCTGAATCATCGGGGGATATAAAAGCTGACGCCACCTTTGGACCCGAGTCAGGTTTACTGTCTGAACTGGAAAGTTCCTTCTCCAAACCTGACGTAAACAAGGAAGTTGACCTTAGGAGGACGTCACTGGAGGCTCCATGTGAACGACTGACTTCAGAAACAGGATCTGTAAAACAACTGTCACATGACCTCAGCCTGACGGGCTTTGATGCAGCTGAAACCGTCTCTTCTGAACCGGAACGATCCCTTGAAGCTGTAAGAACTGAAACCAACGTATCTGCTGTGGATTTAAACGTAAAGGAACCGGCACCGATGGTAAGCGGCTTGTCTGATCCGACACTGAGCGCCAGCGCAGAGGCTGACATGACCTCTGAGCCAGGCGAACCAGGAAAAACGCCAGAATCAGCCAAAATGTCTGAACCAGACAAAGCACCCGAAACAGGAAAAGAGCCTGACCCAGTCAAACCATTGGAGCCAACAGAACATGAACCAGTGAACATAGATCAAAGAAGGTCTGAAACATCAGAGGACCAATGTAACAAAGATCCTGGAACTCAAGACTCCGTCAGCGGCGACAAACCGAACGAGCAGATAAAACAAAACATCAGCACCGACCCAACAGACGTAACGTCCAAACAGCCCAAACTGAGCCCGTCCCGCTACAACTCGTCGACCGCCAACGTGCTCTCGAGCAGCAACCTGCGGGACGACACCAAGCTGCTCCTCGGGAAGATCTCCGCCAACTGCCAGAGCAGGAACGACACCAACCGGGAGTCCGCCGTCACCGACGACGAAAAAGAGGACGAGAACGCCAAAAAAGAGAAAGACGGACGACGTAGGACGTCCAACAAAGAACAGACGAATCCGGAGCGCGAGAAAGTTCTGGAGAAGTTTGAGAGCATGAGGAAGGAGAAGAGAGTTTACAGTCGTTTTATGTTTTAGGTGTTAAAAGTTTCATGTTGCTGTTTACAATCTGTTACTTTGAGAGGACTCGAACGGGTCAGGAGAAGAAATGGATCTTCTATAATCTGAAACATTTTCAGCTGATATTCCTTTAAATCACAGATTCCACCATATTCTCTTCAAACACGTTTTTTATGCACAGAAACAGATAATCTGACGGTTGCGTCAAATTAAAAACAGATAATCTAACGGTTGCGTCACAAGTTGAAAACATAATCTGATGGTTGCGTCACAAATTGAAAACAGATAATCTGATGGTTGTGTCACAAGTTGAAAACAGATAATCTGATGGTTGCGTCACAAATTGAAAACCGATAATCTGACGATTGCGTCACAAGTTGAAAACAGATAATCTGATGGTTGTGTCACAAGTTGAAAACAGATAATCTGACGATTGCGTCACAAGTTGAAAACAAATAATCTGACAGTTGCGTCACAAGTTGACAACAGATAATCTGATGGTTGTCTCAAATTGAAAACAGATAATCTGATGGTTGTCACAAGTTGAAAACAAATAATCTGACAGTTGCATCACAAATTGAAAACAGATAATCTGATGGTTGCGTCACAAGTTGAAAACAAATAATCTGACAGTTGCGTCACAAATTGAAAATAAATAATCTGATGGTTGCGTCACAAGTTGAAAACAAATAATCTGACAGTTGCGTCACAAGTTGAAAACAAATAATCTGACGATTGCGTCACAAATTGAAAACAAATAATCTGACGGTTGCGTCACAAATTGAAAAATAATCTGACGATTGCGTCACAAGTTGAAAACAGATAATCTGGCGGTTGCGTCAATAGTTGAAAATAGATAATCTGACGATTGCGTCACAAGTTGAAAACAGATAATCTGATGGTTGCGTCACAAATTGAAAACAGATAATCTGACGATTGCGTCACAAGTTGAAAACAGATAATCTGACGGTTGCGTCACAAGTTGAAAACAGATAATCTGATGGTTGCGTCACAAATTGAAAACAGATAATCTGATGGTTGCGTCACAAATTGAAAACAAATAATCTGATGGTTGCATCACAAGTTGAAAACAGATAATCTGATGATTGCGTCACAAGTTGAAAACAGATAATCCGACGTCACAAGTCGACGGTCAGTTTGAAAAGCCCGAGGGCTCGGACTGGACGTGGTCGAGGAGTTTTTACGAGTTTGACTGAGACTTCAGGCTCAGCTGTTCTGTGACGTAACGAGAGGCTGTACAATTGTAGTTTACCGTGGTTTGTATCGTTCGTTGTAAAAAAAAAAAAAAGAAAATCCTGTTTATTTTCTGCATATATTTGTTAAACAAATGGACCCACGCTTTTTTTTTGGTTTGTTTTTTTAAGAAAATGACTTTTAAATCTTTGAACGAGGCACAGAAAGATAAGACGACCAAACGTTTGAGGTTAAGACCAGTTAGCGCACGGGTGTCCAGACGTTTTCATGTGTTGGACCAAAACTATCCAGACGAAAGGACTCGTGTCCACAACAATGTATTTTGTTTAATATTGCTCATTTTGAGAAGATTGTTTTTAATTTGTTTTGCTGTTAAATCTAAACATTAAATAAAAAGATTACCAACGAATCTGCAGGAAGTCTGCATCGACCTCGAAGCCTGCTGGAGCTGTGGACCGCACAAAATCACTCCAAGGGCCGCAAATGGCCCTCGGGCCGTAGTTTGGACACCCGTGAGTTCCAATCTTAAATATATAAATAATGTAAAAATGTGTTTGTGTTGGGTCACACTTTGACTTGTGCTGAAAGTCAGTTTTCTGTGACTCCAGTGATTCTTGTCAATTAAAAAAATAAAATTTCTTAAAACTCTTTTGGGTTCTTTAATAATTCTGGATTTTCTGCCACAGAAGGATCAAATTCAACGTTTACGGGTCAGAAATTAAATAGTTTTAGTCTGAGGAAAAAAACGAACATTTAAAAGAAAAAGCTTTTCTGTGAAAACAGCTGGAAGACGTGAAGCTGGATGAAGAAGCTGAAACATAAAAGAAGCAGAGTGCTAGCTAAAGGTTCAAAAAGCGGTAGCTAAATGTAACAAAAGCCCATCTGAAGGCAGCAGACTTAGCTAAAATAATCACATGACTAGCTAGAGGCTATATCTAAGCTGGCTAAAACCTTGAAGTAGCAAAGGGGTAGGTAAAAGCATAATTATGGGTAAAAGTAGCCGCAGAACCAGCTGAAAGTGGCACAAGAATAGAAAAAGCAACTGCTGAAGCAGGTTTCAAACAGAACCATGTCAGATGTTCATGTGTTTCTACAGAATGTTCATGAATAAAGTTAAATGTTTTGAAAAGTGTGAATGAGCTGAACGTTTTGATGAACAGCTAAAACAAAATGTGCAGACATAATAAAAATATGAAAAATCTAAAATTTTTACACAAAACTAGATGCCAATTTTAAAAAATTAATGTCATAAAATGTGTTTTTAACAAAAGAACTGGTCCTCAGTCTGATTCTCGTCAGGTTGAGCGTGAGGTTCTGCTTCACCTGGAGCAGTTCAAGTATCTGAGTTTTGTTCAAAGTGAGGGAAGAATGGAGCGTGAGATTGACAGATGGACTGGTGCAGCGTCTGCAGTATTGTGGACTCTGTTCCGGTCCATTGTGGTGAAGAGGGAGCTGAGCTGTTTACCAGTTGTTCTACGTTCCTCCTCTCACCTCTGGTCATGAACTCTGGTAGAGACTGAAAGAATGAGATCGTGGATCCAGGAGGTTGAAATGAGTTTCCTCTGCAGAGTAGCTGGACTCTCCCTCAGAGACAGGCTGAGAACTTCAGATATCAGGAGAGACTGAGTAGAACCACTGCTGCTCCACATCCAGAGGAGCCAGTTGAGGTGGTTCAGACATGTCAGACCGAGAAGAGGCCGGTGAGGAGATGCTGGAGAGACTACGTCCCTTGGTTGACCTGAAACGCCTTGGGGTCCTCCCAGAAGAGCTGGCTGTGGAGAGAGGTGTCTGGACCTCCCTGCTCAAGATGCTGCATGGAGACCTGAGTCCTGGATGGATGGATGGATGGTCAACAGTTCAAGAGATAATTTGATCTGAAATCTCAGCAGAGCATCTAGTTCAGTTCACAGCAGTATTGGTGCTGTTGGTACGGTCTCTGAGCCTGAAGAGGAATCGTTTGTCTGATTACAGATCAATTAAAAATCTGAACATCTCTGCAGGTTCCTCCTTCACTGTCAACACATCCCTCTGGTATCGAACCACAGCTTTTCCTGCAGCGCCATCCTGCAGCCAGAACCTGCTACGACAAATCTACACCCTGTACCATGTGGTTCTGTTCCCTGTACTGTGTGGTTCTGTTCCCTGTACCGTGTGGTTCTGTTCCCTGTTCCATGTGGTTCTGTTCCCTGTACCGTGTGGTTCTGTTCCCTGTACGGTGTGGTTCGGTTCCTGTACGTTGTGGTTCTGTTCCCTGTACTGTATGGTTCTTTTCCCTGTACCATGTGGTTCTGTTCCCTGTACCGTGTTGTTCTGTTCCCT
Organism: Hypsolebias antenori; assembly: GCA_031762315.1. NCBI lineage: Eukaryota > Metazoa > Chordata > Actinopteri > Cyprinodontiformes > Rivulidae > Hypsolebias > Hypsolebias antenori. Next base: position 34,149,103 of record JARVGS010000001.1, on the reverse strand, counting down.
GTTCCATGTGGTTCTGTTCCCTGTACCGTGTGGTTCTGTTCCCTGTACTGTGTGGTTCTGTTCCCTGTACCGTGTATCTACATGTGCTCGGCACCCAGACAGGACGGTCTGACTGGGTCCAACCTTCAGGAGACCATGATCTGTGCAGGAGCTGCCACACATGGAGCAGGGGGAGTCACTCCAGGGGGAGTCACTCCAGGGGAAGTCACTCCAGGGGAAGTCACTCCAGGGGAAGTCACTCCAGGGGGAGTCACTCCAGGGGGAGTCACTCCAGGGGGAGTCACTCCAGGGGGAGTCACTCCAGGGGGAGTCACTCCAGGGGAAGTCACTCCAGGGGAAGTCGCTGAAGTTTTTCAAGCTAAAGGATTTTAATTTGATGAGTGATTGAAGCTTCAGTTCTGGGCCTCGAGTGCTGGAGGAGAGTGGGTCGGGTCCACGAGTCCAGAGAAGTCCGGTCTATAAAGGAAGACACAGCTGATTACTCAACGAACTCAAAAATCACCAAGAGGAGGTCGGAGGTCACTGGATTGACCTCAACAGTCTGAACAGAGTGACGTCAGAGGTCAGGTGAGGTCAGGGCTGTTCAACTGACGGCCCCGGGACCAAATCAGGTCCATGTGTGAGTCATTTGGGCCCAACCATGAGTTCACTGTTAAATAAAACTAAAGTTTAAACAATAAAACAAACTGAATGAGCTGCTGGATGTCCGGCCCCTGAAGCTAGAAGGAGCTCTGTCTCCAGGTGAGGCCACCTGAGGAGGTGGAGGGAGAATGAGGAGCACCTTCTGGAACATCTCAGAACTGCTTCGTCGCTCACATTCTCCACCTACAAACACAAAAAAAGGAGAGAAAGAACAAATAAACCTGAACTGTGACAGAAAAGTCTTTTTCTGGTGTTTTATGTGACAAGTCAGTCACTTCCTGTTCTGAGGAGACAGTCCTGATATTTGAAGCCAGAGCGTCTGGGTGTGTGCACGATGAGGAACTCTGGGTCAACAGATGAATGCAGCTGGTGCTAGCAAGCTGAAGCTAACCCCTGTTAGCATCAGCTGTAGCTAAACTAGGAACCGAAACGCACTTTCTGGAGCAAATTAAATTTGTCAATGGAGCCAGCCATGTTAAAACTTCTGCTTTTTTTTTTTTTTAACTTATTACATCCATAACCAGAAGTCCAGTTAGGACCTAAATGGACTTCTGTTATGGATAAGTAAAAAAAAAAAGCAGTTGACCCTAACAAGTTTAGGGTTACCAAACGGTGTAGTCTACATTTTTGTAGTGGGTACACTGGGTTTAGAAACAGCACCAGTTAGTACAATGTAATCATCAATTTTGATTTTTCCATTTTTTCTGACGCTAACACGTGAATACACGCACAGAAAACTTTGTGCAACTGTTGGTTTTGTATTGAAAACGTGTTATATCAGTTATAAAACAGCATCAAAGCTAAACACGTTCAAGTAGTAAGTGCAGAAGTGTTAATCATAAAATAATTTGCTGCACAAGCGAATGTAACCAACAGGCGCTGGACACAGACAGATTGTTACATGTCGTTTAACGTGTCAGTGACACGTGTCTGATGATGTGCATGTGTCACCGGGCACCGCTCTTTGGTGTGTGCAACAGATTTAAAGCTTGAACTGGTTTCCCTGGCTGACTTGCTGGTTCTTCTCCTGTGGAACATTGTGGAACAGACTAAGCTCTGCTGATCCAGCTCCTGCCACGGTGTTCGTTATGAAAGAACATCTCCTGAGTTTCATAAGAAACAGAGGGCCTCTTGTCTTTGCAGCTCCTAATGAGCTCGGGTTGGATCGCCCTAATCTTTAAAGGACCTCACAGCCTGGAGCGCCTCACATCTGAAGACTTCAGCCACGTTTTTATTTTGTTTTAGCTTTTTTTTTTTTTTATTTTTGTTCTTTAACGTTAACAATGACCCTGAGGACGGTGTACCACATCGCAGGGTTCAGCTGGTACGCCTTTGTTGTGAAATATCTCGCAGCGAAGGATGGAGCCGAGCTGCCCAAGGGAATATTTGTTTATGGAGGACCATGGAAGTACCTGACTTTTCTAAATTTGGTGAGTACATTAGCTGTGGTGGGACATCCAGTTCCAGATCCAGTTGGATTTTAGCATCTGCTCCTCCTCATGAGCATAAATGTCAAAATAATTTGACCTTTTAATTAATGACGTTCTTCCCAGGTGGGATTATACAATAAACAACTTCAATGATTTAAAAGAGTTTGTTTTTAATCCACACAGGCTCAGATGTACTCATACACTCCAACTGATGTTTAATTAAATGTCTCTTAGTGCCTCAGACTTTTTGTCTCCATCAACAAGTTTATGGAAAATTCTTGCGACCATTGTAAACATTTTTCTTCTCGGCAAAACTGATAGAGTTACTTTACCTTGGATGGTTTTCTGCACGTTGCAGCTTCAATTCATTCAATTCATAGTAGGTGTGTGCACGTAATCACAAGGAACGCAGAAATACCATATTTTCCGGCGTATAAAGGCTCCCACATAGTTCTGCGTACGTCCGTACGCGCGTACTGTACGCAGTGAGTTCAGCCCCACACTTCTGCGT
>JARVGS010000001.1:34091859-34104021 GCA_031762315.1 Hypsolebias antenori | reverse complement strand
TTGTGGTAGTTTTGTTGTGGTGGTTTTATTGTGGTAGTTTTGTTGTGGTAGTTTTGTTGTGGTGGTTTTATTGTGGTAGTTTTGTTGTGGTAGTTTTGTTGTGGTGGTTTTATTGTGGTGGTTTTGTTGTGGTGGTTTTATTGTGGTAGTTTTGTTGTGGTGGTTTTGTTGTGGTGGTTTTGTTGTGGTAGTTTTGTTGTGGTGGTTTTATTGTGGTGGTTTTGTTGTGGTCGTTTTATTGTGGTAGTTTTGTTGTGGTAGTTTTGTTGTGGTGGTTTTGTTGTGGTCGTTTTATTGTGGTAGTTTTGTTGTGGTAGTTTTGTTGTGGTAGTAGCGAGAGTCATCCCTGACTCTTAATCTGAGTTTAATCTGTTTTCACACAGTTCAGATTAAAACGGATCAAATGAAGCTGAATCTCTGTTTCGTCACTTTCTGCACGACGGGACAAGCTGAAAAGAATCAAGCCGGCGTGACGTCCAGACCCGGGACAGGTCCGGTACCAGGTGATGAGGCGCGGGTCAAAGGTCAACAACTTCACGCCTTCAGAGGGTCGTCTGGGTCTGGTTATCAGAACCAGAAGAGTGAAACTCTGAGCGTCTCCGTGTTTTTGTCCAGCCAGTCCAGGAAGCAGCTGTCAGAGCCGGTTGTCTTCACGTCTCCTTATCTGAGGAGGTCAGGAGGACCCGCTGGGCCGGCTGTCAGAACCTCCTTCAAGTCACAGAGCGCCTCCTCCTCGCTCCTGTCCAGAGTCGGCTGCGGTCCATCACCGCTCACGTCGACGCGCCGGGAGGGAACTCCTGTCAGCTGAACCCGACATAGACGGGCTTCGGCCGATTCATCAGCCGAACGCTTAAAACTTGGTTGGATTTTGTTCGTCTTTACAGCAAACCGACCGAAGACGAGGCGAAGGTGTAAACGTGTGTTTAAAACCTGCGGAGCTGGTCTTCCACTCAGCACGAGTTAAAACATTTAGTTTTGGTCAAACGTCCCTCAGCAGACGTCTCCTGGACCTCAGGCTTCTTGTCTCCATCAACGAGCTTCTAGCAGAACTTTGGCTGATACTGGACCGCTCTTCTTCTTCATCTTGGTTCAGTTCTTTCAGCTTCCTGGAACGGACCCGGCTTTCAGTCGGAGTCCAGTGGTCCAGCTGCTGGTTTGAGGTGAAGCTGAAGAATCTGAAGGTAGTCCTCCTTCTTTGTACCACAGCATGATGCTGCCACCACCATGCCTCACACCTGGTCCAGAGTTTGTGGTCCAGACGTCTCACTTTGACTCCTCCAAACGTTCTTCTTGTCTTCGTGTTTGTTTTGTGTGACCAGTTTAGCTAGCCTGTTAGCTTTTTTTGCTTCTTTTAGCTTTTAGCTAGCTTTCTGCGTCTTCTAGCTTCTAGTTTGTTTTACTGCTACTTTCAGCTTCTAGTTAGCCTTTTGCTAAATTTAGCTTTTCGCTATCATTTGCAACTTTTGGCCTCCAAACATCCGTCTTGTTGTGTCCAAACAGCTCGATCCTCGTCTCTTCTGACCGTCAGACTTGTCTCCAGAAGACATTTGTCTCGTCCACGTGGACAGCCGCAGGTTTCAGTCCAGCTTGAAGGTTTTGGAGCTCCTTTCTTTTTCTTGGTCGTTAAAAAACCAAAACTGGTTTCACTCTGGACCAGACACTGTCAGTCACAATCACTAACAGGAAGTTGATAGGCCTTATCAAAGTAAAAGACCTTCTAGAACCTTCATGTCCTTTAACTCCTGATGCTGCGTTCACTGACCTTCACGTTTCTTCAGCCGAGGGTCACTTTTTCAGTCGGTTTCATTGATCCGTTTGTGTTTTTTAACAGTTATCAGCCGTTTAGCGTCTAAATGTTCAGAGTGACCTCTTCGTACGTTTCATTAGTTTTCAGTCCACAGATCTTTGGGAATCACCGTGTTGGAGCTAAACTCTTCTTATTTGTGTATTTTTCGATGATTCTGCTGAAGAAACGGGAACAAACTGTGCCTCTGTGACAGACTGCTGGGTCAACGAGCCTGAAGGTCCAAATCAGAGCTGGTTCTTTGTGCCGATGTGCAACTAGTCCATCATGTCGGTTTAGCATCTCTTACACCTGAATGGTTCACAGCTCAGGCTGTGCCGGAGAAGTTCAGGTACGACGACTGGAACTGGAGCAAAAAGCATCAACAACCTCCAAGAGCTGTTGATCCAAACCACTTCACCAGCATATGTGAAAGTCCGGCTGTTTGGAAGGATCATCTAAAGAAATGTGGATTTTGACCCGAGGGCAGCTGGAGGGTCACACAGAACCTTCTGCTGTTTGTTGCAGAATGTGACCACAAGCTGGCAGCACAGTCCGGCTGCTTCAGCAGGCCTTGTGCTATTTTAGCTGTTCATGCATCAAAACATTCAGCTCATTTAGCAGATGGGTGCTGTGGCTTTTGGTTTTTGTAAGTTTTAATATTTTCAAAATATTTTACTTTATTTACATATATTTTCCCATGAACATGGTGATCTCCTTTAAATCTGCTTCAGCTACGGGCTCTGTTTTGTACTGCAACTTTTAGCTTTTAGCTAGCGTTTTGCTACTTTATTAAGTTTGCTACTCAATGTTCTAGCAACTATTTAGCTACTTTCAGATTTTAGGTAGCCTTTTGCTATTTTTGACTTTTGGCCAGCCTTTCGCTGCTTTACATTTTAGTTAGCTTTTAGTTATTTTAACTCCCTTTATGTCTTTAGTTTTTTAGCTAACTTTGCTACTTTTAGCTAGGACAAAAAGGAGGAAAAAGCTAGCTTAAACTAACAAAAAGTTAAAAGCTAAAGTAGTAATAGGTAGCTGAAAATCAGAGTCAGAGAGTCTTTATTGTCATTTGCACCACATGTGGTACATGTGATGAAACGAGATTGTGTCCACAGGGTCCCAGTTACATCCATACATGAATAATATAATACAGTATAAAAGAAAACATTACTAAGATCTAAGATGTGAACTAAGAAAAACATCAACTAAAAATACACTAAGCACTAATATCATAGAATAACATTACTCCAAACAGCAGCACGAACATGAGTCTGTATGAGCAGATGAACACAGCAACATGAACAGATCAGCAGCAACATGAACAGATCAGCAGCACCCTCCCTACAAGGTTACTCTACTGGCACCAGCCCAGATCAAGTGGTGGTTCTGAAGGTCCAAATGACCTTCTGTCAACCTCAGCACTGTTTACTTGGCTTAGTGAGTTTTAACACACACACACAACACGTCATGATAATATTTAAACACCTAAAATAAAACACCAGGTGTTTCAATTAACAGAGGGTCTGGATATTGTTTAAATCAGCTGCTGAGCTGCGCATTAAACTAAAAACAACATTTACGCTATAGCAGGTTAGCGCTTGTCTTATTTACTTTGATTCATGCCGATACAGCTTTTTTATTTCTTTATTTCTCCTTGGTTTGACCTTTCACCTCGGTTATAAAACACCCTTCATACCTCCTGCAGAAGACATGGCGCGGTGTAAAGGTCTGACCGCCACATTTCCTCTCCGCTGCAGCGTCCAGGCTCGGAGAACCGGCCGGCCATGACTTCTGTTCTGTGTTGTTTTCAACCGCGCGAGCTGCAGCACGCGCTGAAATGAAATGAAAGCTGCCGCCTGAGTGACAGACCAGCCGACCAATCAGAGCGACACTTCTGGTCACGACGGCCAATAGGGTTTAAGGAAGGGCGGGACAACACCGGCTGTTTAAACTTTAAATGTTTCAGCTTAGAAAAAAAAGTTTAAGTTAATAAAAAAGATTATGCAACCATACTGCAGAATCATATTTTATATTTAAATTGAGTTAACATCATAGTGGCTGCTTCTTGCTCCTCTCCTGCTTTGACTGCTCATAAATCTGTCTGTTAGCAAAATATCTAATGAGCCACTGGACAGAATGCATGGACCGCTCAGGAAGACTCGATCAGATTAAAAAAAAAATCTTTATTTAAGCAAATGGCAAGTATACGGCAAACAAATTAAGTCGACAGAAGAATACAACACGTACATGAACAAATTTGCAAAGATTTACAGATAGATTGTCCTGAGGGTCTTTTTGTCTGTTTTTAATTTAACATATAGTTTCACGTGCTTAATAAAATCAAGAAAACATGGCGCTTTGTTAATAAATGTACATTTATGAAATTTGGCCAAAAGAATTAGCAAGTTTATTACCCAAAAAAAAAAAAAAAAAGCACTTTCTGGGGACTCTAGAAAAACAAACATTTTCACAACGTAAGGGAAAATCCCTTAAAATATGTTTATTAATAAACCTGCTAAACTCCTTCCAAAACCTGCGCGTGAAAGGGCAGTGCCAAAAAAGATGTCACAGTAAGTTCACCACTAAAACTGCAATTAATATTTGTCTCTTTGAATGTTACCATATAATGTTTAGCAGGGTAAATTTCATGAATAATTTTAATAACACTTCCTTCACCTTATTTACAATTAAATATATATGGGGGTCATCCAGACTGTCTTCCAGGAAGACTTAATCAGATGTTCACCTGCAGCTGATCAATCCAAATCAAGATGGCCTCCACAAAACACTGCTGCCTTCAGCTCCTTTCTGCTGTTATAATTTTTCAGCTTCTTTTCGCTAAATTCAGCCTTCTTTTCTGCAATTATTTTAAAGATTTTGGCCTTTTGTGACACTTTTTATAGAAAATTCCAATATTTTCTGCTTTCAGCTGTTTTCTGCAAATTTATTTATTTTCAGCTTTTTTCTTGTGGCTAAATGTAACTTGTTTCAGCTGATTTTAGCCTTGTTTCTGTGTACTAATGTTGGTCTTTTGTACATCAATAACAAATTCAGCTTCTATATGCTCAGTTCAGCTTCATTCAGCTACTTTTCTGTAACTTAAACTTTTTTGTGCTCTTTTGTGCTAATTTCAGCCTTTTCAGCTTCACTGTTGCTAATTTGAGAGTTTTGCCCCTTTCAGCTGCTTCATTTCTTCTCTTTTTATCTTATTCCACACATTTCTGCTGCTGTCGTCTTTTATCTTCCTGCTTTCAGCAAATGTCAGCAGTTCAAGTTCAACTCTCAGTAATAGTTTAGTGATGAAACCTTTTCAGCTTCTGCAGATTTCAGCAGACATTCAGCAAAGTGTTCACATTGTTTCCACAGGAAATGATGGTTCTCTAGCTAGTTCTGTTGTTTTGACTGAAATGACCTAAAATCATCTTTTAGCTGAAGAGTTGTTAGTACCATACTTTGGTGAGGCTGAGTGCTTTTTAATCACAGTTAGTCAGTATTCATGTCTAATTTATGATCTTTATTAATGTCACAGCAACAGACAACAACCTCATTTCAGCAACTCAAAACATTTAACACAAAATGTATCTATTTAGCTTCACTCTCTATCATTTAATCTGATAAACAGCAATCACAGAAAACATCAAACAACAGAATTATTGTTTTTTTACGCCTACATCAGACACATTACTGATTATCAGCCCACTAGTTTTAAACTTAGACATGTAGTTAACAAACGAACACAAAAACTAACAACCACCGCGTCGTCAAACAGCCACAGCACAACACGAACCGTTCAAAGGACTTTAATCTGCCATAACTTCATATTTCGTAGTTCCTGAACTTCTGCAGCAGATAGGATGGAGAGTCTGCAGCCCAGCGGAAACGTTGATGGAAGTAATCACCTGCGAAAAGAAGATTAAAAAAATCCGAGATTATTAATAACACAAAAAAGTCAAATGTCAATAACTCTGCAAAATACCGGTAATGTCATTTTAAAACAAAACGACTCGTTTGTTTGATCCAAAATATGTTGTAGGTGGAACTATTGTTTAGACGTTGCAGCTTGGACTTGTTTTTGTGTTGCACATATGGAGTTTCCATGGCAACAACAGGTGCATCTAAAAATTAGCATATCGTTAAAAATATGTTTTTGTTTTCTGTCACTTCAGGAAGTGAAACTCATACATGGATCTGTGTAATGAAGCCATGTGGGCGGCTGTGGCGCAGTGGTAGGGCAGCCGACTTGGGACCAGAAAGTCGCAGGTTCAACTCCCTGTCACGCACACATGTCGTGGTGTCCTTGAGCAAGACACCCAATCCATAACTGCTCCCTGGGCGCCTTCATAGCTGCCCACTGCTCCACCTGGGTGTATCTCAGGTGTGATGGGTTAAATGTAGAGAACTACAGTAATTTCATCACTGTGTGGGAACATACAAGGATGGCAGCACTTCTCCTTCCTGTCTTCCTGTTTAAAGGGAGTTTTTCCTTCCCACTGTCTCCAACGTGCTGCGCAGGATGGATGCTGCGACAAAGTGAAGATTTAAACGATCTGCACCTGCCTCAGTTATATTTACTTTTTACTAATTGTAAAATTAGTAAAAATATTTTTTGTTTGTTTAAAACAGGTCCCTCTTGTAAATGGGTCCTCGTGACACAATGACACTAACCTGTGTGAATAAAGGTTGAATGAATGAATGAAAATTGTCATTTCATAACGTTTATGGAGGTTTTCGTGTCGGGAGACAACTTTTGTTGTGAACTGCTGCCGTATAAATAAACTGAAGAGAAAGTGTTTTTGCTCCTGTTCGTGTAGTTTCGTCGTCTTTCTCGCGTGTTGCTCTTCTTGTATCTGTTGATTCTTTAACAACATTTTGAAATGGACCCACTTGAAGACGGCTCAGCTTCGTACGCAGACATCGACGCCTCCTTGTCGCGGTGGCGCTCCTCTGCTTGCGAAGCGACCGCAGCTTCTGGTTTGGAGTCCTCCAGCATCGGTTCCTTCTTGGTTCTCGCAGCCCAGTGCATCGACTGCGAACAGAGGAGCAGCCTGCGGTACAACGACCGGACGGAGCTCGGGAAAGCAGAGCGTAAAGACGTTACTTACGGTTTTTACAGAATCATTCAGGGCCCGCCAGTCGTGAAACGGAATAGCGACGCCGCTTCTTCTCCAGGCGTCGTAGTTTTTTCTCTTGCCTTCGTCACATAAAACCTCTTTGGCTTCCTGCAGCTTCTGGAAATCTGCCACTGAACAAAGAGACCGTTGTGGTTTTATTATGAGGCGTAACGCTTGAAAAAAATTGGGAGGAATTAAAAACCTCGTCTTCGCACGCGAGACAATCTTCATTAATGTGTTCTGCTTTGAACTCAAGACATCAGAAAGACCCGAGAATGAAGAAAAACAAAAAGCTTCCTCCTTCAAGCCAAAAGGAGGTTTGAAGAAACGTGTTTGTCCCGTAGCAGACGGTCCAGATGTTTCACCTACCGGCTCTGGGATCGTCCAGATGTTTGTCTGGGTGGCACGCCAACGCCCGGACCTTGTACTCATTGAGAATCTGCTCAGTCTGCAGGAAAAAACAAACACAAATAACAGACTGGAAATTTTACAAAATGTGTTTTTTCAATTTAACTGCTTTTCATTTTGTACCCATTCATATAAAAAAATATATCAAAATAGTTCAGCTCACTTGGGAAAAGGGTTCTACTTTAGCTACTTCAGTCTTTAGCTAGCACGTTGCTATTATTAGCTACCATTTATTTATAGCTAGCATGTTAGCCTATTGCTACTTCTTGTATTTAGCTTGCCTTTTGCTACTTTTGCTTTTAGCAAGCCTTTTCATAATTGTAACTTTTATATAGCTTTTTGATACTTTTAGCTATCATTTTACTTCTTTTGCTTTTAGCTGGCCTTTAGCCTTTTTTGCAGCTTTTTTATATTTGGTTTATCTTTTTGATGATTTTAGTTAGCATTTTGCTAGTTTTCGAAAAATAACTACTGTGTCTTATTTCCACTTTTAGATTCTAGCTAGCAATTTGCTACTTCAGCTACTCTTCTGTGACTGTTGCTTTTAGCAAGCATTTTGCAATATTTGGCTAGCCTTTTCGCACTTTTAACTTCTAGCTAGCTTTGTGAGACATTTAGCTAATCTCTAGCTTGTCTTTCTTAAACTAGCCTTTTATTAATTTTGGTTTAACTCTTTGGAAGGTTTTAGCTAGTGTTATGTTACTTTTTGTAAACTAAACTTTTAGCTAGCCTTTTGCTACTTTTGACTTCTCACTAGCTTTTTGGAAACTTTAGCCTTTATTGATTTTTAGCAACTTTAGCTGGTTGTTTTGTTTTCCCAGCCTTTTGCTATATTTAACTAGCCTTTTGTTATATTTAGTGATTTTAGTTTTTTATTTTAGTAAATAGCAGCTAATTGATATGTTTAGCTTTTAGCTACTTGTAGCTTGCGTTTAGCTTCATTTACCTTGCTCTTCCTTTTTTAGCTTGAACTCCTGCAGAAAATGTAAATATGACTTTATAGTTTCTGCAGTGTCTGAGGTTGACTCTGCTGTCAGGGAGTGAGAGACACAGGTGTGTGGTTACCATGGTTACCAAAACAAAACCTGTTTTCGAGCATTGATGCACAGCCAGTACAACTGATGCCCTGCTTAACACTGATCAGCTCCATTAGAAGTTAGTTTCTCGTTATCTGGTGCCACCCAGCAACTAGTCAGAGCCATGATGAGTCTGCTGAGCACAACTTACCGACGACAGTTCGTCACATCCCAACAGTCCGTAGAAATCCTCCAGATCCTCCGGTTTCAAGCTCAGAACTGCCTCCATCTAACCTTAAATCAATGTTTGTGGTTATTTTAGAGGAGACAGATCCGCAGGTCACAGCTGTTTAGTTCCAGTTGACCGGACAAACCCTTTAATTAGCTTACTGTTCCCCCCCAAACATAATTTATAATAGTAAAGACTGTCAAAATTATAATTTTATCAACGTGGATCGCATTTTCTAGTTAGGAAAACGTTCCGTGTTTTTCAGTGTGTGACGCATGCTGCGTTGAGGCGTTTTAGGTAAAAGTTTGATCAAGAGCAAAATCCATTCATTCATAAAACGATGACATCTAAAGAAAAGTTGGGCTGAAAACAAATACAACAAATACAAAAAAAACAACGTGATTAGATTATTTTTTTCGTGGAAATGGTTAAACGCAAGGCTAAACCAATTACAAAAAAAGTAACTGGTTTATTTAAAAAAAAAAATCCTGTTAATGAATGTTGCTCATTTTTCCAACTGCATTTGAACGCATCAATAATATGTTATGGTTTCAGATGTGAGCTCGTGCCTACTGGTGGAGATCAGGTCACGTGCCCTATGTAAATGAGCCAGCTGTCCGGGAGGAGGAAGGATCTGCGCGGCGGCTCTGTGGTTGAAGATGGCGGACGAAGAGAATAGTCACGGAGCGGCCTTTTTAGGCGCGCCAGAAACGGACGAGCCTGTCGCGAAGAGACCAAAAACCGGCCCGGTGACCAACTGTGGGTTCCATCCTACGGAACAAGAGTCGTCCTCGTGCATCTCCATGGACGCAGAGAACGTGGAGGCGGTGGTAAATTGCGCGCAGCCTGCGGGGAAGAAGGAAGCGAAGCCGGTGATGGCGGTGGATCAGGCCCTGGCGGCAGGTCGAGGCGGAGACAACAATGGACTTGATGGACTGGGGCTGCCGGTCTCTGACCCGCTCCGACCGCTTGGGAAAAAAAACGAGAGCGTCGTCTTCGCTTTAACCCACGAAAGCGCCGGTATGGAAAAAAAAAAACTTGTCCGCTCGTTTTTATTTCATTTCCAGTTAGGCGGTGTTTAGGTTACCAACCCACCGGCGAAGTAACAGACTCAAGTTAACGCGAAAGCGAAACTATATAAAACGTTGCTGTTTAGGTAATGTTACATTTACTGTACCAAGTGTGTTTAAACCAGTTTAGTTGAAACTAAAACGATCGAAAACTGTCATGGACACTTTGAGGAATTGTTTGAGACGATAAAGTTAACAGAAAATATTTTGACAACCGATTGTCAGTTAGCCGGTGTAGCGCCAGATTTTGTACCCCGTTAATTTGAATCTCGTTCCAAATAGCTTTGTGTTGCCATGCCTTCTATAAATTTATTATACAATAGGCAAAAAATATATAAAGTATTAGATATTAGCAAAAAAAGATAATAGAGATAAAATAGTAAAACAATTTTAAAGCCATAATTTTAAAGAGTAAAAGGTGCATTTACCACAGTAATTCATTAGTTTTATTGTAAACAGGCGTTCTTTATTTGATATCCCGTCACCCACCCCAGCTGTCAATGCATGTTAAATATGCAAAAATGATAATGGTTTAATAAAAGCAAAGCCAAAGTCCACTTTGCAACATTAAGGGTGTTTTAGAGGAGTCTTGCCTTTTTCACGAGACAAGATTAGACAAGCCATGAGACAAGATTTGTAAATAAAAAATGCCACAAACTCAACTGACCGTCTTTGCTCCTGTCTGATTTCCCATAAATCTCTTCAGAAGTTCGAACGGTGCTTCGACTACACATGATCTAAGTTCCCTGATGCATGCTCAATAATCCAGGTGATCTAAGTTGTTCATAAAACCGTGACCTTGAACCCAGGGGAGATCGAACTCATTCTCACAAGAGGCCAGATTATTTTTTCAGAAATATTACGTTATATTTTTCTCAACGGTTAATTCGTTTGACAGGCTTCAACGTTAGAAAATCACTGCGTGAACTCGGCATTAAGTCTGTTCTGTTTGAAATAAATGTACGACAGAGACTCTTCCCCTCAGCATGTAGCTGCAGGAGACGAAGCGGCTGAGACGTTGACTCTCATCCCACCCTTAGTACTGATGTGATTTTTATTGTAATAATTAGTCCTTAAAATACAGTACCAGAATATATGTTCATGGGTTATTTTATTTTATTTTTTTTTCAGGTTTTCTTGGACGTGACGATCAGCCTTCCAACGGCCTCGCTGTCACACCAGAGCACATCAATGATGATGATGACAAGTCTTCTCATGCAAGCTCCAGCGACTGGACCCCCCAACCACACATAGGTAGTTTTACTGGTGATCAACTTGAAATAATATTTGTTGTGGTATGGTGTGTGTGTTTCTCTAAAATAAATCGTGCTGTGTTTTTATGGCCAGGTTCCTACAGTTTCATCCAGCAGCACATCAGAGAGACCGATCCAAGGGCCATTCTGAGGGATTTGCTTCCAGAGACCATACTCCCTCCAGATCTAGACGACATGACGTTGTGGCAGATCATCATCAACATCTCAGAACCACCAAAAAGGAAGAAGCGGAAGGATGTTAACTCTTTAGAAGACGTTGTCCGGCTATTTCATGAAAGCAAAAGGATCCTTGTTCTGACTGGTGCTGGGGTACGCAAACTAATCAAGCCGTCTTAAAAACGTGTTAATATCATGTATCATTAATTTTAGTTTTTGTTTGCAGGTTTCAGTTTCGTGTGGAATACCAGACTTTCGGTCCAGAGATGGAATTTATGCCCGACTTGCTGTAGATTTTCCAGATCTTCCAGATCCTCAGTCCATGTTTGATATCGAGTACTTCAGACGAGACCCAAGACCCTTTTTTAAATTTGCTAAGGTCAGTTTTTTTGTTTGTTTTTGAAACTTTACATTTGTTTCAGAATAAAAAGTACTCCCAAATCAATTTATTTACCCCATCAAATATGATTTTATACTTTTTTAGTTCATATTTTTTCTATTTGTGCAAATATTCAGACTTAATTTTTAAAGACGAGGAGGATTTAAGTGCATTATTATAAAAATGTATATTTTAATTTCTTTGATTAAACGTTTGTTTTACAGGAGATCTACCCGGGTCAGTTCCAGCCTTCACCCTGCCACAGATTTATATCCATGCTGGATAAACAGGGGAAGCTGCTACGTAATTACACTCAGAACATAGACACGTTGGAGCAAGTGGCCGGCGTTCAGAGGATTATTCAGTGTCACGGTGAGGTTTATTTCTTTATTCATGGTGCAATTATGTGCCAATGTGGTGCAAAGTTATGAATGTTTGTCTTTAAATCTAATTTTCAGGGTCGTTTGCGACTGCATCCTGTCTCGTTTGTAAGCACAAGGTGGACTGTGAGGCTATAAGGGAGGAAATCTTTCATCAGGTATTTCATTACAAATTGAACCAAGATGCTGCATTTACAGCCACTACTGACTAAAATGTTGGCAGGAGTATTAAACTATAAACACACACACACATATATATACTGTATATATACAGGTAGTCCCCGGTTTCCGGCTGTCTTGGTTACCGGCCGTTTCGCGTATCCGCCCCCCTCCAAGTGACGTCATCGGCCGAAACG
>JARVGS010000001.1:34062523-34080035 GCA_031762315.1 Hypsolebias antenori | reverse complement strand
ATAATAGGTGCGACTTATAGAGCGGTGCGACATATTTATGGATTTTTCCAAATTATTGGACATAATTGGACAATGCGGCTTATAGAGCGGAGCGACTTATAATCCGGAAAATACGGTAATTCAAACAATCCATGAAATTCAACACATTTTTTGCTTGTATCCTTTTCCTGTGTTGAATTATTGCTGCTTTAGTTTTACCGCTTTCAAATTCTAGATTTTGTTTTTCACTGAATGTACCGTAAGGTCATGTAAAAATGTTTTTCGTTGTTTTTCCTAGTTACATCTACAAGTGTGTTTGTCAGCAACACTCTGAGCTGCTCTACAGGGACCTGACGTCCAAAATAACGAGTCACCTGCAGCAGGTTTCCACACAGCTACAGGTGAGAAAACTCAACTGCAGGTAGTGTTTTAATTTATACTGTCAATAAAAAATACTTTTTGATCATTTATCTGTAGGCCAGCTCACCTGAGAACCTAATCGAGAACTTCAACCTGACTCTAACACGATACGCAACTTCTCTTGAATGTATCGTTCCCGTGTTTATATACCTGGTACGTACGATGTTTTCTAAAATAATGTTTTT
The DNA here is from genome assembly GCA_031762315.1 of Hypsolebias antenori. Classification (NCBI taxonomy): domain Eukaryota; kingdom Metazoa; phylum Chordata; class Actinopteri; order Cyprinodontiformes; family Rivulidae; genus Hypsolebias; species Hypsolebias antenori. Next base: position 34,079,451 of record JARVGS010000001.1, on the reverse strand, counting down.
GGTTTATTTCATTCAAGGCGACTAACCCTGCGTTACCTTTCAGAACAAGTTCTACGTCGAGTCCAAACTCAACAGGGACTTAAAAGACGACTTGATGAAGCTGTTTGCTGACCTGGTGGCAGAGAAACATTTGAACGCACTGATGCGTGAGTTTTTATCCTCGAACCTCTGCTGAGTAAAAAATAAAAATAAAAAAAGATAAGAACTTTATTGATCCCGCAGGAAATTGTTGTGCCAGAGTTTCAGTACAAAGGAACATACACAATATACAAAAAAAATAACAGCAAATATTAAAAATACCAGCATTTAAGATCTAAACAGGTCAGGTGCAGACGTGTGTGAAATGTCTGTTTGAAATGTTTTAATGTGAAAAACAAATAAATGACATGCCGCCTTTAATACACTCACAACAAAGTGAAGTATCCAAAAGGAATGGTCCAGTTTGGACTTGTTAGTCCACATGCAGACCAGTGATGGGTAATGGGCGCTATTGAGTACAAGTAATTTGACACTGTTATCAGGTAGTTGCCTGAGTGCTTGACAGTCATTTTAAACGGCGAGTAAAGGTCAGCAGGTACCAGACCTGATAAGAACGCATGACTTAGATTGTTAGTGTCAGTGAATTTTGTTCAAGGCTTATGGATGTTTCTAACTCTATGCCTGAGAATGTTAGCGGCCCATGAACCATGTGTTTGTTAGCAGAGAGTTATTTTCTCTCTCGGAGAGAGCTGAATAATGAGTTGGTTTGATACTGCACGTGCAGCTGGCAGCCCAAGGACACTGTTCTGTCTGTGAGCTAGGAGCTGATAAGCTTATGAAACAAGCTTCGCACACTGCCCGAGGCAGGTTCTCGTGACTGGGCTCCATGCACGTAGAACGTCTATACGTTTGTGTAACCTGTGGAGAAATTCTGTCCTTGCAAGTAAAACCCATTAAAAGTTGTCTCCTGTCTTTGAGTGTGGCTTCTTTAAGTAAAATGAATAGGGGATATTTTTATTCAACATTTTGGTCCTTCGAGCCGGATACGAACCATCGACCTAAGGGTCACGTTGTTGGAGACCCTGCACTTGGGGCGCATTGATGCTTGATTCTGGAACCAATGGATTTGTACGCTCATTCGCACGGGCCCGGAAGTTTCTGTTTGCCCAAGGAGAACCATTATAATGTTTACCAAGCTTTGCAGAACCCCAGGACATCTGCTTCTGCCTTTTGGACACAGGTTGGACTCTTTTCGACACCCTTTATCATCCAGAAGCTTGGCTCAGTGGCTGCACCACTGGTGCCATGTCCGAGGCAGATGGATCTTTAACAGCAGGTGTCCTCTCATGTTTCTGGTTGAATCCATTTCCACGGATCACTACTGTGGTGCAAAGAGGAAAAGACCAGTCTTGCCAACGTTGTCAAGAGAGCACCAGTGGTACTCCAGCATGGTGTGGGGAGCCATAAGGTCTGACTTCAGGTCACCTCTGGTAGAGATTCAAGGAACCCTGAACCCACAGCGCTACGCTAGCGACGTCCTGGTACTGTCTTACCATACCAAGAGGTCTTTTTGTGGACTGCAGATCGTGTATATTACAGGAGTGTCTCGGCTTCTGTCGTTTGGAGCCGAACCCAGCAGGACCCGTTTACGGTGCCATAACTAGTCCGCATGGGAAGCTGAGCCCATTCCGGCTTCAACTTCTGGGTTCCAGGCTGAGGTCTAGATCAGGGCTATTCAGCTGGCGGCCTGTGGGCCACTTCCGGCCCACACCAAACTGACTAGAGACCAGCTTTGTTCCCGTCTGTTATCAGTTTCATATGGTTGTGTAATTGTTGCGTTTCCGTCACGTGTCGGCTTCGTTTCATTTTTATCAGTCGTTATAAGTCTCTGCATGTCCGTAAAGTTTCTGTTGTCCTGCCCTCAACGTTTTTATACGCTCAAGATAATTTACTGAAACTTCAGGCACATTTGTACCACCGCTAGATGAACTGTCTCATGTACTTTTCATCACCTCAGCTCTAAGATCAATGTCAAAGTTATACAAGGTCTTTGCCTGCTATAGACTGATGTGTAGTAGATTGTAGACGGGCGTATCACATGCCGTGCATGTACTCTTATTACCTCTCCATCTGGGAGCTCTTTTAATGTGTATTCATCACCCTGTGTAAAATACTGAAATGATTTTGATGTTATTTTTCTCCTCAGCTCTTTTGATCAAAGCTCATTCGATGCCTTTCCTAGTGCAGCCGTCGACGATGGCCAGCGTGGTGAAAGGTCTCTACAGCCTCCGGCCAGGTGACTTTTTATTTTTTGTTGTCACCTTTCTTTTCTCTATAACTCGTTTTTAGAAATAATTTCATTTCCCGTCCTTCTGATTCGCCTTCGTACGGTCACGTGTTTCAGAGTGGGCTCAGCTCGCCCCGGCGCTCTTCTCCGGCTTCATTCCACAAATCCACCCTCCTGCCGTGGAGTCTCGGCTGCCGGATTACGCCGATTACGACCGGAAGCTTCAAATGGAGCTCTTCATGAACGGCTTTCCTCGGTCAGTTCAATTTTTTTTTAATCAATTCACCTGCTGGTAACAGCTTTGCCTGTGTTAATATCTCACGAACCAGTAAGTGGATTTTAACCACACACATCTTTAACGTCTTTGTTTGTTTGTTTTCTCCAGGGGGGATCAGTCTCGCAAACGTGCCAGTGAAGATTCCTGATGGCTGCTGAGCTCTTACGATGCTTCTTCTCCGCTGCACTCGGTACAAAGAAAAAGCTGTATTTTCATCTCCCTTTACCCAAAACGACAAAACACTGTGAATAATGAGGAGATAAACCGTTGAGCAGAGGCTAAATCTCACGGCTTCCTCCCTCGGTGCGTCCTTGTGTTGAATGGGGCTAATCGAGACGCTCCGTTGCTGCTAACACTACAGTTCCACAAAAACCTTTAGGTTTTGGTGTCACCCAGAAGGTTCTGGTCCATGCGTGGAGAGGAGGCGTTGTTTTCTGCTGTGATTCTTCTCTTGCCTTTACCGAGATGGAAAGCTCGATTGTATCTTCCTGTTACGCCAAAGAGGACGAAGAAGACGAGAAGTTTACTTCCTGTTGATGTTTTCTCCCGTCACTGAGCCGTTTCTGTAACGGCAGCTGATCGTTGGTTACATCCGACGAAGCATCTGCCTTCACATTTAAAGCCTTTATTCCTCCTCCTGTAAGTTTGGCCGTAGTACACATTCTGACTGATAAGTACCTCATTTATACTGAGTAAGGATGGGAAATGTAGTAGATATGTACTTAATGTGTACTGTCTATGTTCCTGGTAAGTGCTTTGTAAAGACTAGGTATGCAACTGAAAAGTACCTCCAACCAGGTACATTACCCGATAATTAAGGTTTATACCAGTTATCTAGTGGATATGTACCTTGATACGTAACCTATAGGAAACTGGTTTATACCTGGTAATTACTTTGTAAATACCAGATATTTACCCAATATGTAACATATTCAATAATTCCCCTGTAAGTACCAGCTACTTCTCTGATAATTACCTTGTAAGTAACAGATTTGTACTTGGTATTTAACTAGTAAATACTAGTTGCATACTGTGTATTTACTATGTTAGTACCAGGTATGTGCCTGGTAATATTATGTATTAAGTATTGGATACAAACTTGTTAAGTACCAAGTACATATCCGGCCAATTCTAAGTATGTATCTGGTAATTACCTTATAAGTACCAGTAACAGTAAGGCCCAGATATGTACTCTGAATACCTTGTAACTATCAGCTACACACTCTGTATTTACCTTGTAAGTTTTAGGTACATACCAATAATTACTTTGTAATTATCAAATACATACCCTACAAGTACCTTGAAAGTACCAGGTTCATACAAGTTCATAACATAGCAAGTGTCAATACATACTTGTTAAATACTTAGTACAAGTACATACTAAATACCTTGTAAATACCAGGAATGTCCTTGGTAATTATCTTGGATCAAGCACTTAAATGGGAATTACCTGCATCAGATTTGTACACATTAGGTACCAGGTATATACTCTAATTACTTGGTAAAAGGTATGTAAAAAGTACTTACTCAGTAATTACCTTGTATGCACCATCATGTTCTGTGGAAGTACCAGGTACTTCATGTATACCATGCAAGTACCAGATTCTTACTCTGCATTACCGTGTACATACCAGGTAATAACCAGATACTTGCTCAGTAATTAACATGTAAATACTAAGTACTTACTGGGCTGTTTTCTGTATTGCCACCATAGATTTTTCAAGTTAAAGTGGCAAATTGCCAGAAAAGTGCCAGATATTTTTGCCAAACGTAACATTTAAAGTTGACTTACCTCCTTGTACTAAATGTATTTTTTTTTTTAATTTACAGAGATGATTTGCAAACATCGGTCTGTGGCGCGTTCAGCATTTCTAACATGTACAGCCTGTTGATACTGTAAATAGTTTTGGACCCTGCGCTGCAGTCGTGCACTCGAGCTTTTACCGTAGGTGCATATTTCTTAAACAACTTATTAAATATTTGACACAAGCTCTGTTGGGTCTTCAGAAATGTTTTGTCCATGACACAAAAAGAGTTTATGAAAAAGTTCAACACTAGAGGAAGCTTATCCAGACATTAAAACTGACCTTAATCCAGATTAGTTGGTATAGAATAGTCTTAGAATGTCTTTAATTCAGATTAAACTTAACTGATTTCCTTCAGGAAGTTTAGAGACTAAATATCTTCAATAATAAAGTTTAAACTTTCAAGTTCAACTCAGGATTTATTGAAGCTTACAGAGGAAAATCAAGATATGAGTTATAACTAAATTATCACTAAGTGTGGATGTAGTGTGTCCCGTTTGTCTCTGTGTCCCCTGTGATGGACTGTGGACATGTCCAGGGTGTCCCCCGCCTCTCGCCCGGTGACAGCTGGAGGACACCACGTCCCCGTGGCCCTACAGACAACAGGTGAAGAAAATGGATGGAAAAGGTGAATCAGAGTAAAAGTTGTGTTTGTGTGGTCTGACGGAGCAGAAACAACGATGGCGCTCCTTGTTAGACTTTTTAAATTATAGAACTTTATTTACAAACATTTTTCATATAAATGCGTCCCTTTAAGTTCATTTAAAACTGTTCTTTTGGAATCTTTAGCTCTTTTATTTTGTCTTCTTACTCAAGTTTTTAGCATTAAGCCACTGTCTTGCTAAATGTAGCTATATTTTATTAATTGTAGCTTTCAGCTGTGTGTTTGCTAAATTGAACTTTGTGGTTCAGTTTAGCTACCATTAGCTCTTGGCAACTTTTGCTACATTTGCTACTTTTAGCTATTGTGTTGCTAATTTTAGCTTTTATCAACAATTTTTGTTATTTTTAGCTAACGGTACAGTTTTAACTTGGACTTTTTTAACTTTTAATCCCTGCTTTGTTAATTTTATCATTTAGCTTATTTTATTTGTTTTTGTCTTTAGCAAAGGTTTAGCAAATTTTATTTGCTATAGTTTTATCTACAATTAAACTGATTTTAATTCTTGCCTACGAGTTAAACTAGCCTTTAGCAGTGGTTTAACTCACTTGAGCTTTCATCTAAAGATTAATGTACTGTAGCTTTTAGTTGTGGCTCAATTTTTATTTTTTGCTTTGTCTTTTTCTGCAGTATTGCCAATTCAGACTAGCTCGTCTTAATTTTAGTGACGTTTTGCTAATTTTAGCCTTTAGCTTTTGTTTCTTGATAATTTTAGCCTTTAGCTTTCTGTTTATTGCTAATTTAGCTTTTTTTGTTTATTGCTAATTTTAATCTTTAGTTTTTTTATTTATTGCTAATTTTAACCATTAGCTTTTTTGTTGTTGCTAATTTTAGCTTTTAGGTTTTGTTTGTTGCTAATTTAAGCCTTTAGCTTTTGTTTTTTGCTAATTCTAACGTTTAGCTTTTTTGGTTTGTTGCTAATTTTAGCCTTTAACTTTTTTGTTTTTTGCTAATTTTAGCCTTTAGCTTTTGTTTGTTGCTAATTTAACATTCATTTTTTGTGTGCTAATTTTAACCTTAAGCTTTTTTGTTTGTTGCTAATTTTAACATTTGTTTTTTGTTTGTTGCTAATTTTAGCCATTGTTTTTTGTTGTTGCTCATTTAAGCCTTTAGCTTTATTGTTTGTTGCTAAGTTTAGCCTTTAGCTTTTGTTTGTTGCTAATTTTAACCTTTGTTTTGTTTGTTGCTAATTTTAACCTTTAGCTTTTTTGTTTGTTGATCATTTTAGCCTTTATCAACAGTATAGCTAGTCTGAGTTTTTAATCAACAATTATTTGCCCTTTTTTAAGCTAACTTCAGTTGAAATTTTGTCTTTTAGCTACTGTTTTAATTTTATGTTATGGTTTTGTTAGTTTTAGCTTTTAGCTTAGGTTTTGCTAATTCTAGCCTTTAACTATAGTTTAAAGTTTGGTGTTTAGCTACTGCTTTATTCATTTTAGCCTTTAGCTACTTTTGAACTAAATGTAGTAGTAACCTGTCAATCATCCGGACTCTGGTTCTGCTTGGAGACCCCCCAGGTTCTGAGGAAGTGGGTGAAGAAAGTCATCTTTTCATATGATGATTTTTGTGGCCTCGAAACAAAAAGGTGTTTTAATCTCAGATTACAGGTTTGTGGGGCGAGGCTGAATATTCCTGATAACCTGCAGTGTCCGTCCCAACGAGGGACGTCTCTGTGGACGGAGGGGTTTGACAGTCCGCTGGATGATGGGATCCCTTTACAGCATGAACCCCCCCCCGACCCCCCGGCCAATGAGGATGGACGCCACCCAGACACTCGGGTCGGGCCTCCTCAAAATAACCTGGACCCGCTGTGCTGACAAATGTTGCTGTTTTCAGGTCGCCGCAGCGCCACACGTTTCCTGCAGACCACCGGAGAACCAGGAGGCCCGAGCACCTGCCGGGGTCCAGGATCTGACCAGGAGCGAGCAACCGGGGACTGGAATCTCCCCGAGTCAGCACAGGGGCGGTCGGATCCTTCAGGGGGCCTGCTGGGTTTATTCTGAAGGTAAAACTGGACCCCCCCAATTCAGGTCCTCACATTCTCCAGGTTGGTTCCTTCAGGCCTGAAGTTCTGAGTGTTGACTCCATTTTACTTTAATTGACGTGTTCAGTGAAACTAGATTATCTATGTGCCAGGGTGTGTGTGTGTGTGTTTGAGGTGGAGGTGGTGGTGGGGGGGTTATCTCCCTCAGCAGCGTCCTCTTTGTGATTAAAAGCAGGTCTAACTGAATTAATGTCTGATCAAACTCAGGACGTCAGGCCCACAGGAAGAGAGATGTTGCTGTGTGTGCGTGTGTTGATTTTCTTCTCGTAAGCTGACCCCCCCAGCTATTAATAGACGTGACGCGGCGAGCGAGGAACCTGTTTGCAAAGTATTAATGTGCACAACAGCTGCAGGTCCAGGTCCGTTGGAAGGGCATCGCCGCGTCCCCTGAACGCACCGACTTGAGTGTCAGCAGCACATGTGCACTCCGTTTCACGTCCGACCTGCTCGTGCTCACCGTGAAAACGAGGAGAAACAAAACGGCTGGACGTCACACGAGACCTGCTCTGAGGTGGACCAGGGTAGACTCGAACCAGCGCACAAATCTGATCCGGTGTCAGGACATGAACCCTGCCAAGGCCGGAGAAAGGATGCGTTCAGGCTCGAACCAAATGTTGCTCCTGTTCACAAGGAATTGTTGCAACATAAACCAAAACTGGTTGTTTTAATTGTATTTGACCTCTGGTCAGCTGTTTAAAGCAAGTAAAAAAAAATATATATTTTTTTACACCTTGAGGTCACTTTATTAAAGGGGTATTTCAGCCTTTTTAAAAGTGTTTTTCTGCATAAAAGTTACTAACTAAATTATTAAATTATTGTACTCTTATTATACTGAGTGCCGAATGCTACTGCTGCAATTTTCTTTAGAAGCTTAAACTCTGTTGTTGAAGTTATACTGAGCAAAACAGTGGCTGAAAAAAGCAGGAAACAAGCTCAAATGAGCACAACTCTAGATAAAAGCAGCTAAACACAAGCTAAGACCAGCTAAATGAGCTAGAAGCAGCAAAATGCAAGCTAAAGCAGCAAATCGTTAGTTAACACCAGCTAAACATAAGACAAAAAAGGCTAAATAGAAGCTGCAAAATGCAAGCTAAAGCAATAAAACAAGCTAAAATCAGCAGAGCTTTTGCTTCTGTATCAAACTGTTTTAAAAAATTTGCTAAACTGTTGCTGACGGTATAGCCAACACTTAATCTAGCAAATAAGATGCTAGAATTAGCAATTGTATCTGAAAGCATTCAACAAAACGGCTACAATTAAAACTCAAAACAGTAGCTGAAACTAACAAAACAATAGACAAAATTTAAATAGATCCTAAAATTGTCTAAACTGTAGCTGAATGTAAATTTTTAAGTTATTAAACATTTGCTTAAATTAGCTAAAATTTGCCAAAGAGATGTTCAATTAGCAAAACAGTAGCTAAAAGAAAAGCAACAAAATGGGTGCTAAAATTAGCTAAACAGACAACCTAAAATTTATAAGACGGTAGCCATAACTTGCAAAATACATGCGAAGATTAACAAAACAGTAGGTAAATGCAGCAAAACAGATGCTAAAGCTAAAATCGAGAAATATAATAAAAAGTTTGTATTAACAGACGCTAGCTACACTAGTTAAATTGTAGATTTGGTTCAAAATGAGTCACAATTAAAACTGATATGGCCATTTTTGTAATCTTAATAATATTATAGTTATTTCATTAAACATTTTAACTTCTCGCCGGAAATTATCCTAATGCTACAGCTAGCTGCTGCTTGCTACTAACCATAGAAGTTTGCGTAAATGACCGTGCGTTGCAAAACTCAGCGTGGCGTTAAGGTTTATAAAGTGTTTCCATGAACCACTTGGGTCTGTTGGAAGACGGCAGCGATCCGCTTTGGCCTCGGCTGTGTTGGGACTAGCTGCCAGTCCTGTCAGACTTTCATTCTTTAAAATGAGTTTCTTTAAAATCCGGTCACATACAACAAACAGGCTTAAATATACAAAATATAACGGTTGATACGGTACATAAAAACTAGACCAAAATGGAGGTTAAACTCACTCATTCCTCGTAATTCAAACCTTGCTTGTGATTGAAAAAAGCCTGAGACACAGTTGAGTTTGGACACTTACATGCATATATATGTGCTTTGTGTGTATTTTAGCTACATGCTGTACTAATTAGACTCCCTCCTCTGTCTCAGCCTGAAGTTGACCGACCTGGCAGAGACCAGCGTCCATCAACACCTCGGTGAGATGAGTCGTTCAGATGCATCCTCCTCACGCCTTCAGATTTATGGGACTCTTAAAGGTAAGGGTGATGACGCCCTGGGCCATCATGATACCCCACTTCCAGACCTGTCAGCCTTCCTCAGCCAAGAGGAGCTCGATAAAAGCGTTAATCTGGCCCGCCAGGCCATCGGGCATGAACCCAGCGAGGAGAGGTCAGAGGCCAAGGCCTCAATGACCTCAGTAACCTCCAACATCTCACCCTTGGCTTCTGGAGCGTTGTTCTCCAACCATTCTGTTCCCGTTGCTCCCCCCTCAATCAACCAGCCATCTTCTGAGGTACCAGTAGTCTTCTCAGCGTTCACCTCCAACAGAAAGATGCACAAACCATCCTTACAGGAGGATAGCATGATCCAGAACAGCAGAGATTCCACAGAGGGATTCAACCATCGGAACAGTCCAGCAAAAAGTGCCCCCTTTGGTCTGGAGACTCAGTCCAAAAAGGAGTTCCTGAACAAGGCAGCAGACTTCATCGAGGAGCTCTCCTCCCTCTTTAAGGCTAACAGCTCCAAACGGGTACGACCGAGAGCCTGCAAAGCCCACAGGAGCAGGGTTCAGAACAAGAACCAGAGCGAGGAGACCACTGATCCCCTCAGCTCTGACAGCAGGGAGCGAGCCGTCCTTCCGCTGGAGACGGAGAGACCCAACCTAGTCGTCAGCCACCACCCGGTGGCCCAGCAGGACCTGGGGAGTGAGCTCACGGACTTTCAGGACTGTGGAGGGACAAAAGCGGAGCAGTTTGACTCTGTGTCACAGGACATAGGAGATCAAGCTGAAAGTCCACATCAAGCAGAACCTGCATGCGAGCCTCCACATTTCATCCAGAAACTGAAGAGCAGGGAGGTCCCTGAAGGCACCAAGGTCCGGCTAGACTGTATCGTTAGAGGACATCCGGTGCCGGAAGTCCGGTAAGAGAAGAAGTTACACTTAGATTAGGTATAGGTTTATAATTGGCCAGAATCCCTGAATCAAAAGCAAGTTTTGTTAAGTAAAGGTTTAATTACAGCAACTTAAAAGTGCTGTGGTATATAACAATTCATTAAAGAGATCCAAAATGTGGATATCAATCAGGGGAAATACCTTTTTAAATAGTCTGGTTGGGATGGGATCTAACAGACACGTTGATAGTTTGAATGAAGCTATTATTATTTTTGACAGTTCATAGAGCTCAACAGGACTAAATCCAAATATAAATCAGCTTCAAGTGACATTTTTAAAGTTGTCTCATCTGACAGGGAATTGGAGGCAATAGTATGAAGGATGGTTTGAATTTTCTTCCCAATTAAAATATTTTTATTCATAAAGAATCTCATGAAGTCATCCCTTTTTATAGTTGTAGGGATACATGGTTCAACAGTGATAGGATTTTTCATTAGACTAACTATGGTACTGAACAGAATCCTAGGGTTCTTTTTATTCTCATCTCTTAAAGATGAATAATATAAAGTTCTAGCTTTATGGAGAGCTTTCTTATTTTAGCAGGCAATCGCTCCAAGTTAAATAAAATTCTTCCATGTTAGTGGAGCGCCATTTTTTTTTCCAGTTTTCTAGATGCCTGCTTTAAAGTACGTAACTCAGAATAGAACCAAGGAGCCAATTTCCTCTAATTGATTACTTTGTTTTTTTTAGTGAAGCAGTTTTATCGAGTGAAGTTTGCAAAGAAGTTGTAAAATTATCAACCAGATACTCTGATGCATTATTCTGCAAGACAGAAGAAAACATTGATGGAAGTGATTGTTTACATTTGGTTACAGCGTTTTCTGATAAGATAAGATAAGATAAGATAAGGTGAGATTGAACTTTATTGATCCCACAGGAAATTGTTGCGCCAGAGTTTCAGTACAAAGGAATATACACAAGGAATCACACAATATATAAAAAAATAACAGAGAATATAAAAATACCAGCAATTAAGTTCTAAAACAGGTCAGGTGCAGATAAAAACATTAAATTGTTTATTGTGGTGCAGGATTAATTTAATTGTCCTATGTGTAGAAAAGGGGAGGAGTTGAGAAGTTTGATATCCACAGGGAGGAAGGATTTCCTGTGACGTTCTGTGTTCTACTATAATGAAATTTACTCTCCGTGACTGTGTAGTCATTTGATGTAAACTCAAGGGTTATTAAAAATGGTAGACAGAACTGGATTTTGAAGAAGTATTACTAAGTTATTAATATTGATGCCATAAGTAGGCCTGTCACAATAAACAATAAATCAATTAATCACATGATGAATGAAAATCATCAACCTCGTTTTCATTTACCGGCGTTATCGTTTCTTTGTATCTCTCTCTTTCTGCTGAAGACACGGCTCAACTCTGGTGCGCTTCACTGACCCCTCCCTTTCTCTTTTCTCTTTAAAATCTGTTTTAATCGTCCAAAATTGCGTTTTTGGATCGTTAAAAGCAGCTAAGCTGAGAAGCTAAGCTAACAGGCCGACCTCGGGAATAAACCTCCATCTTGTCGAGCTCCAAATTTCACGGTTGAAACTCGTGCCTTCGTGTAAAACGTTGTTTTTCTCTGCAAAAAGAAGCTGAGAACTTGTTTACTGATGTATTTTTTATTTTTATTAAAAGCTTTGTGTAAAAAATGCTATGCTAAAGCGCTCAAATCACCGAGCGTCTGCCACGTCACCATGTCAGCCCATGTCACGTCAAGGGCCTTCCCTCCCATTTTTCTTAGAGACACACCACTCAACTATCCATCCTTTGGTTCAAACAGTCTTATACTGCCATCAGGTGGTCAAAAAAAGTACTACATTCCAAACAAATCAACATTGCTTCTAAAATTTGACAGTTATTGTTAAATTTCAAACAATATTATCTTTTATCACAATAATTTCTGAGACAATCACCCAGCAAAATTTGTTATCGTGACAGGCCTAGCCATAAGTCCGAACCTGGTCAAGAGTGTGATGATAAGGATGAGTAGATGTGCGGACGTTTTGGGTAAAACCAAATGACCATTAAATTATTAAAGGCTGTGCTTAAGCTTTCAATGTCTACATGAATATTGAAATCACCCGTATTATGACTTTATCAGTATTTAGTAGTAAGTCAGTTAAGAGTTCAGAGAATTCAGACAAAAACTGAGCACAGGAGCCTGGTGGACGATATAGAACAACTAGTGAGAGAGGACTTTCCGATTTCCATTTTGGATGAGAAAGGCTGAGGAACAGCAACTCAAGAGAATTATAACAAATAATTGGTTTAATATTAATCAATAGTCTAGACTGAAAAATAGAAGCTACTCCTCCACCTTGACCAGTTGTTCTAAGAACATGAAAAATTAAATAATTAACAGGAGTGGGTTCATTTATACTAACAAAATCTTCTTGTTATAGCCAGGTTTCTGTCAGACAGAATAAATCAATATGATGATCAGTTATCAGTTCATTAACTAACAGGGATTTAGAGGAAATAGATCTGAGGTTCAATAATCCACATTTAATGATTTTATGATTTTGCTCTAGTAAAGTAACTGTGTTTATTTTAATAAGATTTTTATGATTTACATGTTTTTTTCCTTCCTTTTTTTTCCCCTCCCTGGCTCTGCTCGAGGTGGCTACTTCTGCCTTTCCTCCCCGTTTTTCCTTCTTCCTGCTCTGCTCTCTGTGTGTCTGAAGCACCTGGTACTCTTCTCCTGAGCGTAAATTAAGATTATGAAGCTGGTATCCTGGACGTTCAACTCTATCGACAAGATTTTTTTCAACTAAACGACAATGTCCTGGGGAACCAGCATGCCTAGCTGTGATGTATGCTGCGGGATACGTCATGGACTCGTGGGGAGTGTGGCAGTTGATGTGTCTCACAGTCCTGTCTCAGGAGGACACTGAAGACGTTTACATATTTTGATTTATGATAGCAGGGACTCTGCTTTTTGGCATTGTCGGGGCTCTTTTTTATCGACTTTTGAAGAAGACATAGGCAGCAGTTTTGGCCATGACAAAGCTTCCGAGCCAGTGTGAAGGTTTGATCCGTGCCGTGACCTATCAAAATCAGCTGATTTACGAACTAAACCATAAGGTGGAAGCGATTTATGAGAATTGCAGGCCACCTGCGGCTTCTGGGACTTGTCAGCATGGTGAGCTTGACCTTGGGGGAGAGTCATAGCATGGATCAGTGGAAGGGATTCCCACAATTAGGCCATTTTGGAAACAGAATGTCCAGATGGACTCAAGGCTGAAGAAAAAAAATCTGCCTGCCTGAAGAAAATCCACAATCAAGCTTATCTGAATCTGACTCCCCGCCAGCCTTGGAAATGGGCCGACTATCAAATTTCTCCTGGGTCATGAGTAACCAAGGATAATAATCTTCATCTATCGCACCCCACACCCCTGAGAACTTTCTGTGCAAGCTTATCAGAACTGCTGGCTGAACAACATCATCAGAACTGTAGCCGATCTGAAAAAAGGCTCATGGACAAATCTCACCACCTCGACCTCAAATGCATTTGTAATCTGTTTTTAATTGTGCTTGCTGGTAGAGTTTTTGATGTCTCAAATCATGTCCTGATAGACAAGATGTGAAAGATCTTTTTTGTAATACCACTATCTACCCTCATGGTTCTCCTCCCCCCTTTTCATATCCAAGATTATTATTCTGATAAGGAATAAGATGGCCACGCTGAAATTAGCTGCAGCTTCGTTCACTTAGTCCATCTTTCGGACGACTGCGTGTACATATTCCCGTTGTTCCTTGGTGCAATGTCAATAAAGATTATTCTGATTCTGATTACTGCTGTAAATGCAGAATTCAAATACATTAGCCAACGATGTCAAAGTAAACACAATTACTGCTCAAGATGAAGTACAGGTACTAATGAAAAACTATTTTGTCAAAAGCAAAGTTTAATTTATTTAGTCAAGGGTTGAATGTAAAATGTTGAAACGGACAACAATAGTCAGAATCAACCTAAGGAAGTTAGTTAAATTGCTTTGTCATAGATTTTATTTAACCTTTTAAAGCATGTGGCAGGATTAAGCAGGGGTTAATTTACAATGGTCAGTTATAGGACCATAAAGATTTTACTGTCAAAAGGTGCAGTAAAACAAAATGCACCCGCAGTTTATGAAAATGCCTTCACAAGTCAAAGCCAATGCTTGTGCTGCCAAGTGCTTTAAGTGGGTTTAAATAAAACAACATCTGGTGGCAGGTTTAGGTTGTATGAAAGAGCAGTGAGCTGTGGAGCGCTTTCAGGTGACAGAGGCTGTCTTCAGTTTCTAGAAGAGTATTATTAACAGCAGTCAGTATAGGTAAAGCCCCTACATATTATCAGTATTGATCAGAAAGATGAGTTTCATGTTTAGTGTTTATCCAAATGCAAAATAAAAAAAATGCTATATATGTATATATATCTTTCTTGTAAACTTTTCACCCAGATTTGCTTCGTTTCTCCTTCAGATGTTCGTCATCATTTAGCACGCCTCGTGGTGCCGTTCACAACAGAGAGCGACGAGACGAATAGCAGCTGTTTGCCTCATTGTCATCTGCATTCATTGTATCTAAAAAGACCACCTGCTTGCGAGAAAGTGAAGTAGAAAGCTCCGCTGGGCGCGACTCATAATTGTCACTCGGGGCCTGGTAAATAACAGCGTGCTGTTTCAGAGGCTCAGCCCTGCCGAAGGAATGAAGCACGGCGTTGCTTCCACTTTTCATTAGTGAAGGTCAGAGCTAATTTAGGACAGTTTGGAGTGAGAGAGAGGGGGGAGGTGGTGGGCAAACATTAGGGTGGAGAGGATAAGACAAATGTCTTGACAACAGTAGAAAGAGGTTTTTAGCTTAATTTGAAGGATTTCTTTATGATTAGACATGTTAAAGGTAACTGTAGCACAGGCTCACAATCGGTATCTCTCACATACACACACTTTGCCTGAGGCAGCTGGTGTCAGTAACCTGCGTCGCTGTAATTCATCCCTGATGACACAAAGCACAAAGCAATTTACACTCATCAGTGACAAGTGTACAGTACTAAAATGATTTAGGATGTGGATGTGCATTACAGCCTTAAGCTACTAATATACTTGAAGCAAACTGCTGCTGAACAAGTCTGTGTGTTGTCTTTGTGCTCTCAACCTGAGGAGTGGTTTGTTAAGTGCAATGCACACCAGTTAAAGGACAGGTTTGTGTTAGCAGGAGAATTTACACAGCAGGAAAGCAGCTGACGCTTTATGGCTTTATAATCTGTGAATTTGAAACCAATTTGAACAAAAATTAGTGACGTATAAATATAATTTCTCACAGCTTATTGCCACCTGCGGAACCCATCTGGTGCTTTTATTAAAGTTAAATTGATTTTCATGAAGATTTTTTAATGCTAAAATTGTTATCTTTTATAGCCAATTAAATAATCATTTCAGGAGGGGGAGAGGCATAACAAATGGCTTAATTTGTACTTTTGAGGCAGTTTACCCAATTGCACAATACGCTAAGGAGCCCTGCAGGAGTCATGAAGCAAAACTTCATGTCGTAAGAATCATTTTCCTCAGTTTAGGAAGCAGAGCACACTGATTCACAAAATGATTGGTGTCTGCCAGCAGGTGTTGTGTTTAATTTTGTTTTCAGTGTAAATGGAGGCAATTGTATAAATTGTATAAATTGTATCTGTAATGATCAATGCCATCTGTTTTTGCCTAAACCACATCTGACATTAGCTTATCAGGCAATATTAACTCCTTATGATGTCATTCCATTAGTTAATCACAAAAACCTGCCTGTTTGTTTTATAATAATTGTTCTTTAACATCTGGTCAGCTTGAAGTTCGATCTGTTTTAGTTTAATTTAGTCTGCTGCATATTGTCTATTTTTCTGCAGCAGAGAGGAGGAGGTGTTATTAGTCATTTTACCAGTTTCAGGGTTGAAATGGGGGAGAGGTAGGGCGGCCAACTTGGAAGCAGAAAGTCAGGGTTCGACTCCCAGCCATTCCCACTTGTCCTGCTGTATCTGAGCAATACACCTAACCCCCAATTGCTCCTCCGGTGCTTACATAGCTGCCCACTGCTCCACCTGGGTGTACCTCAGGTGTGATGGGTTAAATGCAGATAACGAATTTCGCCATTGTGTGGGAACATACAATGATGATAATCTCATATTTCCCTTCCCCCTTGATGGCCCATTTAGAAGTTAGGGAACCTGAAAATAAGAATTTGCTCAGTTTTTTTACATGTAACTGAATGAGTACACTGAACTATTGCTCTTGCTTTGCACATAGACAAAGTAAATCCAGGGAACATTACATCTAAGCTAAGAGAAAAACCCTTATGTCAATTTTTGTTTTGTCATGACTTCCATCCAGACTCTTTAGTACAGTCTCCCCACTATCACATCTACACCTCCAGATGCAGGAAGAGGACCACCTGCATCATGAAGGACCCCACTCACCCAGCACACACTTTTTGTCCTGCTCCCCTCAGGAAGGAGCTTGAGGAGCATTAAGTGTAGAACCACTAGACTGAGGAACAGCTTCTACCCTGAAGCTGTTAGACTCATGAATATCGAACCAGAATAATCAAGGTGAAAAATCACATCATGATGCTGCTGATCTGTTTCATGTTGCTGCTGATCTGTTTCATGTTGCTGCTGATCTGTTCATGTTGCTGATCTGTTTCA
>JARVGS010000001.1:33883745-33895538 GCA_031762315.1 Hypsolebias antenori | reverse complement strand
GGTTTGGACATGTCCAGAGGAGGGACAGTGGTTTGGACATGTCCAGAGGAGGGACAGTGTGTATACTGGTAGAAGGATGTTAGAAATGCAGCTGCAGGAAAAAGACAAAGAGGAGATACATGGATGTAGTTAGAGAGGACATGGAGGTAGTTGGAGTGAGGACAGAGGACAGAGTGAGATGGAGGAGGACTCTCTGTGGACTCCTGAAGATGGTAAAGTTGAAAGAAGAAGAAGAAGGGCGCCAAATTTTATTTTTTTATATTGAACGTTATTTGAAGAAGAGGGATGTCACCTCTGACAGGAAACATGAGAAGCTGCAGCCTGAAAGTCCAGGTCTACAACCACCAATAAATAATAATGTTTGAAAATCTCGTTCAAATCTGCCCATCTTCATTTTGAACGTTTACTCCAGTAGATGAAATCATAAACGTGGGAACAGCTGCCAACGTGACACTGATGAGGGTAATGAAATACTGTGCACGGCCCAGATTAGAGCCGTGCACACAAAAACAAAAAAGGTAAGGACTGTCAAAAACTGGCTGCAAGATGCTGCCTCACGGCTCGTTGGTCACATGTTCAGAATGCACGAGCTACAGCGGAACGTTCCATTTGCATTCTGAGTCGTCTTCTAGCCCCAGCCGAGCGAGACTGGGTCTTCAGTCGTGTTTCAACCTGCTGCCTCAGACCGGACCTCTACGTTGTGTTTTTCCTTCTATGTGCACGGGCTGATGCAAAGTGAACTTGACAGAAGTGCTCACCTCTCTCTCTGGGATTTCTGTCTGGCCCCAGAAAGTCTGCAGGAGCGACAGAACAAAGTAGGTGAAGCCCAGACGCTGCAGCACTCCGGGGATCCGCAGCCAGGACCAGGACACTGGGACCAGTCAACAAACACAGGGAACACACATGAGGCTCAGAGGGAACACGATGGCAGCAATGGTGCCCCGTTATCTCCGGGTGGGTTGAGAAGCTGCTGCTGGACAGATTGATGGAGATCGACACATTAGTTAATTGAAGACCTCGGTCACACAAAGTGCTGTGAAACAATATGATCCCGATCATTGATCCAAACCAATCAGATAAGCAGCAGAAATCTCTCCTTACGCAGGGAAAGAGGAAGCTCTTACTAATGACCCTCAGGTTAAATCTGGAGGTTACACCCCCACTTTGTAATTTATCGCTCTGTCCCCTCCTCCCCGGTAACATGTTGTCTTATAAACTGGACGACTGCAGCAAACTGGGACACATTTGTTGTGTGTTTTAGTCCATGTGTGGAAACAACAACCCTTTATTTAATTCTCTCTGCTGCCTGAGAACTTCCTGTTGTAAAATTACACACAGGAAATCAACCGAACGAAAAAAAAAAAACAGAAGTTGAATAAATTTCTCTTGATTGTTGCTGTCCAGTGTTTCACCTAATTACTTGCTTTGGCAGGGCGCTCTCATGAGATCTACTAAGTTTGGCGCCCTGCTTGTGCAGTTGTTTATCTTTTGTAGTAGCTGCTTGAATTAGCATCCTGTTGGTTAGCATTTAGCACCAGCATTAGCAATGAAGGATAATGATGCACGCCAAAGATCCTGCAAAACGTGTTAGTGCTCGGATTATACGTTGTTGATGACTCTCAGCTACTACCACCCTACCATTATACAAGCAGGGCGCCCCACCCAGGCAACAGAACACCACCGTCAATAACTACAACGTAGCGCTAAGCTAATGGCACGCGGTACAGACGTGCTATCTAAAAAGCTACAGAGGTCGTGATCCGTCCCCCCCGCCCCCACTAAAAAACTGTCGGTCCAAACAGTATATCATCAAACAACCCCCTCCCCACCTGTCGACAAAACTCACAGAAGATACGAGCTCCCTGCCATCACTGCACATTTTAGCTACACATCAGGACAAAGAAACGATTACAGCCGTTGTTGTTCGAGTCGATCAGCTGTTGATGTTGGTTCAGCGATTACGAGTGGAGTTTCATTACAATCCACTGGAGCCAACATGGTGCAGGGGGCAGGGCAGCCGACTTGGGATCAGAATGCCGCAGGTTCAACTCCCTGCCATGCCCACATGTCGTGGTGTCTGAGCAAGACACCCAATTCCTAACTGCTCCCCAGGCTCTTACACAGCTGCCCACTGCTCCACCTGGCTGCATCTCACATGTGATGGGTTAAATGTGGAAAACTAGTTTCATCATTGTGTGGAAATATACAATGACAACACATATTGCATCACTTGAAATATTTTGCTAACAGACAGTACTAACTTTAAAAGGCATCCTATGTTCAGACTGTTCAGTCCTAAAAAACAGACGCCCGTGCACTTTAAATTCAGAAATGGCTCATGTGGGCAAAATAATTGGGTTTTATTCTACATTTTTATTTGTTTCGATGGTTCTTTTAGAACGTGCGCTGCTGACCTCTTGACCTGTCACTGATACAAACGAAATCTTGATCTCAAAGTTTGTTCTTCTGGTTAAATTAATGTAAGATGATGAGAACGTTAACACCAATGTTCTGAAGAAAAGTTTGCACAATCTGTTCTTGGAATAACTCTCACGTACTACAGGTAAACAATTTTAACTTCTTATCTGTAGAATTTCCTTAGAGAACTTTACTAATTGGCTTTTCTGTGTGAATGTTCCTACAAAGTGCCCTGAGACAACTTTGTTATGATTTGGTGCTATAAAAATAAACTGAATTGAATTAACATCTTTATTGTGCTTTTTTAAAGCGCCCGTGACATCAATTTTTTTGTAATAAATAGGAATGCCTTTTTGGAAAGACAACATTATTATTGTATTGCAGAAAATTTTATGCTGTGAGTCAAACAGTTGTTGAAATATTCTGATGCGCAGCAACAGGAAGTGATGTCAGAGGGAAGCCTCATGTGAACAGAGCACTGATGTAATCACTAACACAGAGCAGAGGAGAACCTGACGTTTCGTCAGATTATTTTATCAGAGTTCAAATATTACCATTTCCATAAACAAAGACCAGGAAGTTCCCCTTTGATGTCACTTCCTGTTTCTCTTTGGCTGCCCCAAGTTAGTTATGAGATAAAATAGATAAAATCATGTGTTTATGCAAAATTTATTAATTATTAGCATGTTTTTTTCCACTTTTTGTATTTGTAGGATATGAACGCCACAGGTGCTTTAAGAGCTGATGGCTGTGGCGGCCATTTTGAATTGGACTGACTTCAAAAGTCAGTTGTAGAAGAACGCCCAATGATTTGAGTTTTATTAAAATTTATTCTGTTTAACAAAATGTTTTGCTAACAGAAAAATGAACAACAGACGTGAACAAACACATCGTCTCCCACCACCGAAAGACAAAAGTGGACCATAAAACGTTCTTAATAAACTTTTGACTAGTTCTAAGAAAATGAAAGCTTGTATTTACAGCTTTTGTCTAATTAAGAACAATTTCATGTAAAACTGATGAATTTAACGGTTTAATTTTGTTTCTTGGTTTGTTCCAGTTAGAAATGGGGGGGGGGGGGGGGTTATAAACTGGGTTCATGAATCGCAGCTGGTTCGATTAATTCTCAGGTAATGAACCCAGAGTTATTAGAGACGACTCCATGTTTCTGATGAAGGTTAGCGCCTCCTCCCTCCGGTCTGACTTTGAAAAGGATCAACATGTGGAGCTGATGTGACTCCCTCCTCTTATTAGATCAAACCTCGGGGCCGGGGAGGACGTCCTTGGAGACGGGGGCCAAAGCTGCTCTTCATGCTTAAAATCACAGCGTTGCTGGGATCAGCTCCAGCAGCTGCACCGAGCCGAAGGGTGAAACTCTATCTGTTTGTAATTGTCCATTACCACACCGGTTGTTGTCCCCCCCCCATCATAATGTGCTGCTGTGAAACGCCTGAACTCTCAGATCACACTCAATATTTTTGTTAACCCAGTTACTCCAGCGTCCACTGAGGGAAAAAATAAATAAAAAAATCAGTGTTTCCCCGGTTCACTTGCTTTGGCAGGGGGCTCGTAGCTTCTGTGATTTTTGTTGACGGGAGGGGGTGGAGACGGAGACACGTCTGTTGTGCGCTGTTTGTACCGACAGCTTTTGAGCGGGAGGGGTGGGGTAGACGGCACAGCGTGAGGGAAATGGAGTGCTATCCCTGCTAGATATTAGCTAGCACGTCTGTATTGTGCGCGCTGCTAGCTTAGCGCTACGTCAGTGCCGGCAGTTGTTGACGAGTGGGGTGGGGGGGTGGCAGTTTGGTAGGCAGGGCACTCGGTTCTGTTGACAGAGCGAGGCGCCCTCTTGTATAATGGCTGGGGAAACACTGTAGGGGCAGGGGCGGGCCGCATCACAGCCATGGGGCGGCTCCAATACAAGAGTTGGGGGTTCGATTCCACCAGCAGTCACATGCTGAAGTGTCCCTGGGCAAGACACTGAACCTCTCATTGCCTCTGATGTGTGTCCCGTCGGTGTATGAATGTGCTAAAGCTCTATTATTCTTTGTACAGATCTAGTAGATGCTGTGTGAACGGGTACATGAGGCGCAGGTTGTAAAGAGCTTTGAGTGTCTTGATCAGACAGAAAGGAGCTGCTGTATCAGTCCAGTCCATTTACATTTACTGTCTCAGCAGAGGGAGCTAATGTAGGCTGCAGGGTATCTGTAGACTGTACGACTGGCCTGTGCACCCCAAGTGGGTGTTAAAAATGAAATGAGAGGAAATTTAAAAATGTATTTCTATGACGGTGGTGGCCATTTTGAATTGAGCTGACTTCAAATGTTAATCAGTGCCAGTGCTGTAAAAGCACTCAGTTATTATCTAAACAGTGGTTTAGTGGCGCACTCTGGGCGCTGCACTCACATGGTCCATCTCGTGGAGAGTAGTTGAGGAAACAGAAGCCGAGCAGCATCAGGACGGCGGTTCTCCAGGTGACCTTCCGCAGCAGCTGCAGGCGGCTGACTCCTCTCCTCTGCATGGAGCTGAAAGCCAAAACCACCGACGTCCCCATGATGAAGACGAACCTGCCGGCAACAGCAGGACGGTGTTGGTTAAACGTGTGGGACGGCACAGGAGTCAGGTGGTTCCACTCACACCTTCACCTACCACGGCATGACGAGGTCCGCCACAGTCAGACCTGAAACCATTCAGAGGCAGATTCTAATAAAACGTTTCTTCTTATGACAAACATGAGATTTAAAATGTGCATTTACGGCGTGTCTCAGTGAGGACGGGTTTCCCTCTCAGGAACACGGGTTTAGTAAAGTTACTGTGAGAGCGTTAGAAAAGATTCTGACAAAATCAGAAAGTAGAAGGATTTTTAGGTTTTGCCAGAAAGAGTCATGTTGAGTTATAAATAAATAAAAATTGGGAAAAAAATAAATGTGGATGATTTTTCCCCATAAGGTCTTCCAAGGGTTAAATAACAACTCTTATTTTGTTAAGTCGTGATGTTTACTTCACCGTTCCAAGGTGCATGCTGAAGGAACCAGTATCCTCCTCCGCCATAATTCACAAACACCATGACAGTGAGGGCAAACCTGCAAACATGTTACAGCCATCAGTCTGACCCCAAACCATCAAATCAACGAGAACAAACCATGAAGGATGAAAAATAAAAACGCAGCTTCTTTTCCAACACGTCAGCTCAACTGCAGCGGTGAACTTTAATTTTACGACTCATTTTAAACAATGCTGCAAAGAAACTATTAGAATTATAAAAGACAAAAACAATAAGATGAGTAGAAGAGCAGTAAAAAGCCCAAATAAAACCGAGGATAAATTTAACTGAATAACTTCTGAATTAAAGTTATGGATGATGTGCTTCGTTTTGTGTCACGATCCAGCAGCTTAGTAATCATTTTAAACGTTATGAATCACTCAGGAAATGAACACTTGTCCTCTGCAGCTCCGCAGGCACATCTGCTGACTAAAGACTTCGACGCTAATGTATGAAACACTTTATACTTTAACGCTGGGCCAAGGCTGCAGGAGACGGAGAGCTGCACTGAATCAGAGTCTGGACGGGAAGGTGTTCGCACCGCACGTCAGAAACCCGGCAGAGAGCCATCAGACGGCTGCAGCGACCGCAGGCAGTAAAAAAAAAAAAAACAGAAGCAATTGTTTGAATTTATGCTTTTATGTTGCGTTTAATTAAAGCAGGAACTAAAACGGAGGGTTTTTAGAAGCCATGATGACATCAGGTCTCTGGGTCTGATAAGGTGAGCCGTGTCTGCCTCTGCCTGGATTCAATTAAGAGGTGAGCCGAAGCTTTTAGCCCAAACCTGCTGATACGAGATTTTAATCGGCCGCTATCGTCTCACAAGGGTTATTAAAGTGGGGTAAAAAAAACCCTGCTGATGTTTCTGTGTCTCTCACAAACACACACACACACGGGCCATTATTTAAATTTTAACGAACATATCCATTAGTTACCATGGCAACGCAAAGGTTACAACCCTTAGCTGGAGGATACTCTTTAACGTCACACTTGTTGGTGTTTTTAATTAAAAAAGCTGTTTGATTCGTCACACTGAGACCGAGAGCAAACCACTGATGACTAAAACTATTATTAATTAATTTCATTAAACGACTTAATGAAGTCTATTCGCTGCTGAAACACAAGAAACTGAGAGCCGAGAGACTCAGCTGACATGCTGAAAAAGCTGAAACTCAGTTGGTGAAGCTAAAAGGAGCTGGACTGAAAATGACAAAGGAAGCAAAACGCTAGGTAAAAGCTACAAGAAGCAAAAGCCAAGCTAAAGGCTAAAAATGGTAAAGGTTTTACCAAATGTAGCAAAAAACTAGATAGAAGCAGTAAAGGACTAGAAAAGAAAAGGTAGTAAAAGGCTGAGTAAAAGTTAAAAGCAGAACAAGTATTGCTAAAAGTTAGACGTAGCAAAAGGCTAGGTAAACGTTAATAGAAGCAAAAGCCAAGCTAAAGGCTAAAAATGATAAAGGTTTTACCAAATGTAGCAAAAAGCTAGTTAAAATAGCTTTAAGTAGCAAAGAGCTAAAAGGCTGACTGAAAGTTAAAAGCAGAAAAAGTATTTCTAAAAGTGATGAGTAGTAAAGGGCTAGTTAAAAGCCAAAAACTGAAAAAGGCTGGCTGAGAGTACCAAAAGACTATTTTGAAGCTGAAAATAGAAAAAGGCTGACTGAATGCTAAAAGGTAGAAGTACAGCTAAGAAATAGCTAATAGTTCAATTTCATAAACTTGTGACAAAAAGCAGATAAAGACTAGCTAAAAGTAGCATAAAGCTAACTTAAATCTTCTAATGTACTAAAACAGTAGCTAAAAGTAGGTAAGAATAGCAAAAGGGGAGCTAAAAGCTAAAAGAAGTAAAAAATAAGTAGCAAAAACCTAATAAAACAAATTTTAAAAAGGGTAAAAACATGTCATAAAAGCATGTAAGAAATAGCAAAATGGTAGCTAAAAGTTATAACTAGTAAAAAGCTAGCTAAAAATAGCGCAAAAAAGCTACCGGATTGAAAGTAGTAAAAATACTAGCTAAACGCAGGTTTGAGTAGCAAAAGGCTGGCTAAAAGCAGAAAAAGTATAGCTACAAGTTAAAAGTAGCAAGAGGCTAATTTAAAACTAAAACTACTTTGAGAAAACCTGCAGCAGAAAAAGAGAAGGAATTAAAAATAAAAGACAAAATATAAAAAAACAAAATTCAGCACACTTCCTGATGGATTTGAATACTTTGGTACTTATAAAAGCACAAAATATGCAGAAGAAGAAACTATAAACCATAAAACAGTGTTAGTGCTGAGTCAGCGTTCAGGAGCACAGAATGACTCGGCCATCTGGAGGCAAACACAGTTCAGTTTCGGCTGCAATCGTTGTTCCAGCTGCTGTTCAGCTCCACCAGCGGCTGACAGTGAGTTTCAGCAGTAAGGACGCCGGTGAAAGGCTTTCAGCTGAAAGATTAAAACCCAAACCCTTTTAGAAAAATGAGTGTGAGACCATAACTGTCATTAGATCATGTCAGAGGAGGCTGAGCAACGAGCAGAAAAGGCTTTCAGCTCAGAAGGAGAGACGTCTGCCTTCAGAAGTGTCTCAGGCTTCACGGCAGGTGACTGATGTGTCCGTTACTCATGGCGGTTCTGGATCGTAAGCCACGGGGCGGAGGCGACACCTGCAGCGTCCGTCTCTAGCTTGATTAAATGTCTTGTCAGGGATGAGACGTTCCAGCGTCACCAATCAGGACGTGGATATGTGACAAGTGTCTGTAACCTCAGATTAACATTTCAGAGAACAAGATGGAGGACGTCGACGAGAAGAGGAACTGAAATGCGTCTGCTGAGCTTTGGCAGATTGATGAAAATGTACTTCAGCTGCTGAACTGGATAAAATATCTAGAATTTATAATGTGGTTCCGTCCATGCTTCATGTGGTTCTGGGCTCAGCTCTCAGGGCAGGGAGGTCCAGCCACCTCTTCCAGCTCTTCTGGGAGGACTCCAAGAGCTCCCAGACCAGATGAGAAATGTCTTTCCAGCGTGTCCTGGGTCTTCCCCGGGGTCTCATCCCAGTTGGACCAGTCCAGAACCCCTCCTTAGGGAGGTGTCCAAGATCCATCCTTACCAGATGTCTGAACCTCCTCACCGGTCTCCTCTGGATGTGAAGGAGAAGCAGTTCTACTCCGAGTCTCTCCTGGAGATCTGAACTTCTCACCCTCTCTAGAGTCCTGCTACCCTGCAGAGCTCATTCAGACCTCTGACCTTGTTCTTTCAGTCATGTCGAGGTTAGGAGCGCAGGCCGACTGATAAACAGAGCTTCTCCTTGCAGCTCAGCTCCCTCTTCACCACAATGGACCGGCACAGCGTCCATAAAACTGCAGAAGCTGCAGCAGCGATCGGTCTGTTGATGTCCCACTCCATTCTTCCCTCACTGAGAACAAAACCCTGAGATCCTTGAAGTCCGTCTCTCGAGGCAGCACCTCACCCAGACCCAGAGAAGCTAATCCGCCCTTTTGAAACCAAATATTGTTTTTTGGATTTGGTTTATGGGGTCGAGGACCTTTCACACAACGCAACAACCCAACTAAGAACATTCAAGTTCAAGAACCTTCATTCTCCCCAAGGAGCAATTGGTTTCACAGTCAGTAGGAACAGAAAACATCCAGACTGGACAATGAGACATTAAAACAACCGTACAGAAACCACCAATGTTGGTTGAGAAGTCTGATCTCCACAGGGATGAATGAGTTTTTCAGTCTGTTCTACATCTGGGCAGCAGATACCTGCGTCCAGATAGAAGCAACCTGAACTCACCATGAAGTGGTGATCAGGATCTGCCAGAATCAGCCTGGCCTTGTTCACTAGATCGCAGCCAGAGCGTGGACAATCGTTGCTGGGTCTCAGCAGGGTCTTCAGGTCCACATTAGGCTCCACATCAACCATGATGAGACGTGATCAGTCAAGGATGCACACTTCAGTAGCAGGATCCGTTACAGTGGATTATCATAAGGTCCTGGGTGGCTCCATGGTGTGGGACCAGCTCGCACCAATGTGACTTTGTTGTGCAGATGTTGAAGGAGGACTGGTCTCGAGCCTCAGCTACAACTGTAATTGTGACAAGGTCATAAAAACAACCTACTGCAGGTGTGATACCTGTGGCAGTAGCTTGGTGCTAGCATGGCATAATCTTCCAGGGTAGTGGTGCCTCATCCTGGTCCTCATGCAGAAACCTGTTAATCACTCATCAGGTGTGTCAAATCAGAGAAACATCTAATCTACATGCAGGAGGATCCTCCAGGACCAGGACTGG
The DNA here is from genome assembly GCA_031762315.1 of Hypsolebias antenori. Classification (NCBI taxonomy): domain Eukaryota; kingdom Metazoa; phylum Chordata; class Actinopteri; order Cyprinodontiformes; family Rivulidae; genus Hypsolebias; species Hypsolebias antenori. Next base: position 33,885,805 of record JARVGS010000001.1, on the reverse strand, counting down.
GCACAGGCCGTTCAGTCTGATGTGTTCTGATAAGTCCTACCTGGGGACACACACACACACACAGATGTGATTGTAAGCGTGCGTGATGTCACGAGAACGTGCTGCTGATGTATGGGGCGTGGCGAGGGCGCAGGAGAGTGCACGGAAAATGTTTGGGGGAAGCACTAAGAGCATACCAGAGTCATCATGGCCTTCCCCCTGAAGGAGGTTCTCCAGATTTGCAGTATTAAGTTATGTAGCAGTCACCATCCAGAGTGAAGGGGTCCTTAATGATTTCAGCTTTTCCCCAAGAGGAAGCTGGTACGATGCCAGCCGTCAGCTGGATATGATCCTCTCGCTGCTGCGGCTCCAGTTTGGCAGCAGATCTATGGCCCTGTGGACGTGTGATGATATGTTGATGGTATTACTGCATCAATTATTTGGCAACAGGAAGGTCAAAGCCACGCCAGCATCCTGTTTCCAGAGAGGCGTGCTTAGTGTCCAGCCCCAGGCCACAATTAGGACTTGCAGGGAGCCCAGATTCAATCACATGCCTCACTCCTGTCCAACAGAAACACTCTGTTTCAAACCCGGGACGCAGTCGTATCAGTCCTGCCCAAAGCTACAGCGCCTGATAACAGCAGCTTAGAGGGAGCATGTGGCCAGACTGTGACCCCTGTAATTGTTCATTAAACAGGGTCTGTAGATTTTCATTGTGCCTCAGACTGCTCTGAAGAATCAGCATGTGGTGATAGACTGATAAACAGGATGGTTGTTGATGGGATACATACCCTCGGAAAGTGTCCAGAGAGAGCAGGCGTGATGGTTTGGCTTTACCGGGACAATCTGCAGTTTCACCATCATCCTGTAGAAGGGAGGCAACAATCATGATCTGCACTAAACATGGTTTTGGGTCGTATGCGGTTAGACTGGATGCTGTTTCAACAATGTTTTACTATTTTAAGGGTTCAGTAATGGAGGTCTTTTTTATTTTACAATTCTAGGGTTTTTCAAAATAAAATCAAGTGGGACCACCTCTAGAAACGCTGCTGTTTTTGCTCGTCTGGAGCATCCAGGTGTGTTTTAACATAACAACAAGGTGGAAAGACATCAGCAATGACCTCAGAAGCAGCTGTTGCTGTTCATCAATCTGGGAAGGGTGAAAGGTCATTTGTAGTCCATCATTCTACAGAAAGATTATTCACAAGTGGAAAACATTTAAGACACATGTCAATCTTCACAGAAGATTCACCCTGAAGGTCAGACTGTGCAGTGAGCTCCATCCAAGACTCTACAGGCCTCTGTAAGCAGGTCAAAGGTCATGGCCTCATCTCTATAAACACAACATGGCAGCACAACTTAGGCTTGGAAAGTTTTATCTGAAAGAACCACAAGACTTCTGGACCAGAACCAGACCAAAGGACAAATGTTCACCCAGAATGCACTGCAGCAAACAGCTCATCTGTCAGCACGGTGGTGGAGGGCCGATGGTTTGGACTCCTGTCAGTCACAGAGTGGACCAAAGGTGTTTTTGGAGTCAAATGTGAGTCCATCTGTCTAACAGCTGAGCCTTGGACCAAACTGGGTCCAACAGGACCATGATCCAGAACACAGCAGCTGATCTATAACAGAACGGATCAAAAAGAGCAGAACTTAAAGTCAGAGGGATCACCTTCAGGAGGATTCCTCACAAAGCAACCGGCCAAGACAACATCCCAGGGAAGGTTTTTTGTGGGATGCATCACAAACAACGATGGGTCCAGCTACAGGCAGGAGGTGGAACACCTGGAGAGCTGGTGCAAGAAGAACCTTCACATCAATGTGAAGAAGGCGAAGGAGATGGTCGTAGACTTCAGATGGAACAAACGCACCTACCCCCCCAATATAGGAGGATCTGTGGTGGAAGTGGTCTCCAGCTACAAGAACTTGGGTGTACACCTGAATGTAAATTGGGGCAACACCACCAGCCTGATCAAGAAGCTCATCAGAGACTCTACTTCCTCGGACGGCTGAGACGAGCTGGTCTGAGAAGCTCAGTCCTCACCTCCTTCTACAGGTGTGCAGTGGAGAGCATCCTGTGC
>JARVGS010000001.1:33836296-33850803 GCA_031762315.1 Hypsolebias antenori | reverse complement strand
TGTGAAAAATCACATCATGTTGCTGCTGATCTGTTTCATGTTGCTGCTGATCTGTTCCATGTTGCTGCTGATCTGTTTCACGCTACTGTGTTCATTCGTGCTCATCTGCTCAGACTCATGTTCGTGCTGCTGTTCGGCGTAATGTTTTTATGCTGTTAGTGCTTAGCGTATTTTTAGTTGAACCTTTTTATTAGGTCATATCTTAGATCTTATTACTGTTCTTCTTTTACATTTTAATACTTTTGTTGGATGTAACTGGGACTCTGTGTACACAGTTTTGTTCCACCTCATGTACCACATGTGGTGTGAATGACAAATAAAGAAACTGACTGATACGTACAGGGAGCCAGTGAAGGGAGGACAGAACTGGTGAAATATGATCAAACCTACGAGTTCCTGTTAAGAGTCGAGCTGCAGCGTTTTGGACGAGCTGGAGACGTGACTGACCTCAACATAGAGCACGTTACAGTCCAGTCAGGCTGTGATGAAGACATGGACTATTTTTTCAAGGTCACATCAGGTCAACATGGACTTAATCTATATCTGCCTTAACTGGAAGAAGCTTTTCTATAAACAGTTAATCTTTTTATTAAACTTAAAGTCAGAGTCTAAAACCATCCTGAGATATGTAACAGACTGATTAAGAGAGTCCAGGTTTACAGGATCAGAGAGCAGAGAGCTGGGGGTGAACACCATGACTTCAGTTTACTGATCATTAAAACTTTAAAAAAACTGAAGTCATCCAAGACATTTTGACCGAGGGTGGATGGAGCCGGAACCATTTGGTTTTAAGTGCAGATAAATCTGACGATCGTCAGCATAACATGAAATGAACGTTTCCTCAGGCTGGAGCCCAGAGGGAGCAGAGAGAGTGAAATAAGTATAAGTACCTCCTACGGCACATTATACGCCCGTCAACAAACTTCTACAACAATCTGAAGCAAACACCTCGTATAAACTTTGACCTTGATTTGTGACCTTGACCTTGGAGCTGGGGTGAATTTTGTTGCAAGTTTGATTAATCTCCACCGTTTCTGAACAAATGAGACAAACGGGTTTTAAACTCTCCACATGAAGAATGAAGCTCAGAGTCCGTGCAGTTTGGATCAGAACCTCCAGTCTCCTCCTCTGCAGAGGTCGGACCAGGCCGGCGGTCAACTAAACTACCGTAACGTGTAAATAAAGCTGCAGCGCTTCAAATGAATTACCGTAAAAATGTTCTCAGACACAAAGATCCCCCGCAGGTAAGATAATAACCGTTCATAACTTCAAACTTCTTAAAATTACTAAAATATTGTTTTTATTTAACTTTTCTACAAACTGAATGAACACTTGGAGTGTGCATCATGAACGACTCTCAGCTACTACCACACCAGAGTTTTAGCTCAACATCTGTAGAACCGATTGGATCAGTCGTTTATGTTTCTTCTTTTGTCAGCTGGCTGCGGCGGCCATCTTAAATTGAGTCGGTTCCTGAAAGTTTCACTGAACTCCGTCTGGCAGTTCTTGAGATATTTCGCTAACACTCAGACGTTTGGAGCTTGATCCGTTATCCAGAAGTCCAAAGACGGATACGAACCTTCACCAGGAGTTTGGTCAGGGATTCGTCGCCCCAGTACACGGTCCCAGAAACACAGCCTCTCTCCCACTGCACCTCATCTGGAATGAAACATTTAATTCATCAAGAACGTCGGCTTGTTTTTTTTTAAAGAAGGCAGAAACCGTGACTCACTCAGGGTCTGGTACTCTTTGATTTTGTCCATGACTTGGCTCTGAGAGAGGCCGCTGGAGGGCAGCTCCTTCATGTAGCTCATGCCCTCCTTCAGCGTGAACAGACTGAGGGACATGTCGTCCAACGCTTTGTTCAGCTGCCGCTGAATCTGAGGACACAAACAGCACCGTGAGGACCTCAGCTGCCATTAAAGATGGAGGCCGAGTGAACTGAAGTGACCCCGTCATCGTACGTCCGACCCCCCCACCCCCACGCCTCATCACGCTGGGTCTGCGGTCATTAAAGCGTGACTCACGAGCGTCTCAGGCGGGACGTACCGTGACTCCGATGAAGGGGATTTTCCTGATGAGTCGAAAGCATCGCTTCTTGATCCGGGACGTGAGGCCTGATCAACAAGAAGAAGAAGAAGCAGCAGCGGTGAGGCAGAAGTTGTGAAAGTCAGGATGACTGTGACTCATCAACACGTCTGAACTGACAGTTTCCTCCACAGCTTCATGGTGAACAGAAGTCACAACAATTTGAGCTTTAAAAGATTTATCTGATCTGTTTTTGTCTTCCAGCGTGGAACAACTCGACAACTCTTTATTTTCAGAGCGACAACTAAAAATAAGACTAAAGACCAAAAACACAAACCCAACATGATCACCCAGCTCTCATCTCATTCACTAAATGTGCAAACACCAAAGCTGCAACCACAACAATCACAACCGTGTGGTTGTTTTTGTTAGTTATTTATTTGTTCTTTGTTTATCGGGATCATCAACCTGATCAAAGAACAAAAGATAAAAACTAAACTTCAGCTACAATCTTGTACTTATTTACTAAACGTTTATTAAAATACACGTCTGTGTTTATAAACGAATTAATTTTAAACTTTAAGTTAGTTTATTGCAGATTTTCTTTAATCCACACTGCTTTCAAAGAGTGCTGCTGAAGGGTCGAGAACGGGGCTTTTAATTTGACAAGGCCAGTTAACTTCCTGTTAGTGATCATGATTGACTGCAGTTTAGATTTGTTTCGCTGCACTCGTTATACTAACAATCATGTGTCCTCCTCAGATGGGAGGAAGCTAGAACCACCAAGACTTCATCCTGCCACGAACAGGAACCTGCTGGTCCTCCCACTGTGGACTCAGAGGACCAAAACTGAGGCTCCAAAACCTTCTGGACTGAAACCTGCAGCTGTCCACATGGACAAGACAAATGTCTTCTGGAGACAAGTCTGGTGGTCAGACAAGACAAAGATTGAGCTGTTTAGAGTCAAAGTGGGACTTTCAGACCTGAGAACACTGAACCAGCTGTCAAGCATGGTGGTGGCTGCATCATGCTGTGGTAAGAAAGTGAGGAGGACTACCTCCAAACTCTTAACCTTCACTCCAAATCAACAGCTGGATGGCTGAAAGGTGAAAACAGTTGGTCCAACAGGACAATGATACCAAACGCATCAGAACTGGGTTCTGATTGGTTAAATAATCAGAACTGGTTTCTGGTTGGTTAAATAATCAGAACTGGTTTCTGGTTGGTTAAATAATCAGAACTGGTTTCTGATTGGTTAAAGAATCAGAACTGGTTTCTGGTTGGTTAAAAGAATCAGAACTGGTTTCTGATTAAAGAATCAGATTTGGTTGCTGATTGGTTAAATAATCAGAACTGGTTTCTGGTTGGTTAAAGAATCAGAACTGGTTTCTGATTGGTTAAAGAATCAGAACTGGTTTCTGATTGGTTAAAGAATCAGAACTGGTTTCTGGTTGGTTAAAGAATTGGAACTGATTTCTGATTGGTTAAAGAATCAGAAATGATTTCTGATTGGTTAAAGAATCAGAACTGGTTTCTGGTTGGTTAAATAAAAAGAACTGGTTTCTGGTTGGTTGAAGAATTAGAACTGGTTTCTGGTTGGTTAAAGAATCAGAACTGATTTCTGATTGGTTAAAGAATCAGAACTGGTTTCTGGTTGGTTAAAGAATCAGAACTGGTTTCTGGTTGGTTAAAGAATCAGAACTGGTTTCTGGTTGGTTAAAGAATCAAAACTGGTTTCTGATCAGTTAAAGAATCAGAACTGGTTTCTGACTGGTTACAGGTAAAGTGCAGCTGTCTTTTAATCCGGTGTCTGTGAGCGTATGTGGATATCTTTGGGCCAGAATGTATAATTATAATCTTGTTAGAGAAAATCCACAACAAATCTAAACTTGTGCTCAGTTCTTGTTTTTAAAATTCTTGAAAGTTTTTCATCTTAAAGTCTGGAAACAGAAAAGTTTCAGTAAAAACCATAAAAGCCTTGAAGTTGAGGACATTCGTCAAGAGAGTAAATAAAGTTCAGACTGCGACTGTCTGACAAACACCAGAGATACAAGCAGAGCATTTTGATGACAGGAAAGTTTTTATCAGTTTTCAGGTTCTGAGATAGTGTGAAGCAGATAAGAGCGAACTGGAACTTGTGTCGTGATAAAAATGACTGCAAAGAACAGAATGACCCAAACTCTGCTACAACTATTCTACAGAACCAAACCCTCTCAGATCTGTTCAAACCCAAACAAACTTTGAAAGCTGCATGGACCCTGCGTGAAAGATTACTTTCTTGCTGGAAGAGGAAGCCTCGGAGCCACACGGCCCCCAGCGTGGTGAAGACCGACGCCCCGATGATCTGCCACGGCTCCAGGTCGGCACAGCGGGCGTTGACGTGGCGCCGGCCCTCCTCCAGGTACAGCAGCACCATCTCCTTGTACACGTCCAAGGCACTCTGCAAACAAGCACACGCCGATGATTCAAACGTCAAACCAGGAGAAACCACCGCGCCACCGGCTCACTTACATGAGAGGTCATCGTTCAGAGCTCTAAACAGAAACTGTCAGAACGCCAGGTGAGTGTCAGGTACGCTGTAAACCACTTTTAAGCTCTTCCCACCAGCTGTGTTGAAATCAGCCGAAAAGACAGAAAGCTCATCTGTAAACACACCGACCTCCGTCCTCTGAGCCCAGACTTGTAGAAACGACACACGTGACGTGGATCTGAGTAATTCTCCCGACCTGAGGGGGTCTGGTGGAGCGTTAATCACAGAAAAGCCTCGCCAAGGTGAAGTGCAGCAGAACTAGACGCCCATTATCACCCAGGAGTGTTTTTACAACACGAAGGCCGGTGGTTTGATAACGGAGACGCTCCACCTCAGCCGCAAAGCTTAAGGTTCAAACTTCAACATGAACGTCCAAGTGAGCATCACGGCAACAAGTTCACGACAAGATCCCAGAACCTACACAGGAGAGCAACTTTCTGCTGGGGAATTCAAATTAAATGAAAGTTGCTGACACCCCCACTCCCCCCAGCCTTCTCTGTGGAGTTTTGTTAGAAAGCATCTTCTCATTCAGGTCGGGCCTGATCGGCTGCACGGTGCAGGAGACGTTTGATAAGATCCGATGGGCGTCATCTGCCTCTGGCATCAGCGTGGACCCAAACCAGCCTCAGGAAAACTTCAGCCGGGTCACACAAAGGCCCCGGGACCAGCATTGTCCCAGCTCATTGTTCGGCTGTGGACGCCCATTCCTTTGGACCCACCTCCTGAAATGAGACCCTTTGTTGTCCAACATGAGGTCAAGTCCTCATGAAAACCTGAAAAACATCAGATGAGGACAGGCTCGTCTTCCTGTCTGGCGGGGGGGTTGATTTATGGAGTTTGAGGAGCTTCTTCTTCCTCAGCTGTCAGGACAGAAAACTGCTTCTCTTTAAGGGTTTATCTGCTGCTGAACATCCAAACACAAAGTTTGAACTTCCTGCTGAACAGAATCATAAAGTGGCCTCGTAACAACTTTAAACTGCCTCATGAGCACAGAAATTACACTTTAACCTAATAAATACACGGTTAAACACGATGTGTGGTTTATTTTTACAATATGCGCATAATGTGTGGGTATACGAGGCTCAAGTAAATTCACTGTTTGTGTTTTTATCCCAACAAGAACACAAAACTCATTTATTAGCTTAATAAACAAAACTTCGCCTCCTGTTGTTCAAAATACGTACCCAGTAGTCCATGTCGCCGAGACAAAAAGTCCCCGGAAGTCTTCTTTTAGTCCACTTCACAGAAAGAAAGACAAATCCCACCCCGGCAGCTGCTTTGTGTCCTCGACTCACGTCTTCACGGGACTAAACAAACCTCTGAAACAAGCTAACTCTGATTCAGGAAGCAGCGGCGAGTCTGCGCATGTGTCTGCGCATGTGCAGATCTGACAACAAGAAGGACCGGTCAAGAGAGAGGGGAAACCCCGCAGCCCGCGCCGATCCGCATGGTATGTAGATCGACGACGTAAACGAGGGAAGTGTCGTGGCTGTTCCTGTGTCCTCTGTCGTGAAAAGAAGCCTCACAGAAGCCACTGTGATGTTTGTAAATCAGAATTTTTTATTAGTTTTCGATTAATTCTAAGATTAAAGTAAAAAAAAATAAATAAATAAATAAAATAAATACGTAAAAATACTGACTCTTTTTCTTTTTTTTTTTTTTTTTTTACATTTTTACTCATATCATTAAAGTCAAAATTTTACATTTAATCCCAAAACTCTCAAAAATAAGTCAGCTACTTTTTTTTGTATTTCTTTTTCGTTTGCGTTTTATTTATTGTAGCTCTAATCCTCGTTTGTAAATCTGTGTAGCATAAGTGTTTTGAAAATTGATAAGTATTGATTGAGTAATAAAATTTTGATCGTATTACAAAATATTGGAATTCTAAATCATAAAAATATGGAAATATCTTGAAAATTTTAAGACGCGGAATCATTGTTACGAGATGCTAAGTCACAGTTTTGAAATGCTGAGTCATATTTATCAAATAAAGTAAAGAAGAAGTTCAGATTTTTATTAGTTTTAACAGGTTTTATATAAATTTGTTTTCAGTCAGTGTTTTATAAAAGAAGCAGTCGCCTCATCCTTCTCTTGTCTTTACCCACTTCTCCTGTCCGGGTCACAGATGAGCTGGTACCTTTGTCCTGCAGTAGCCGTGCGAGAAGGTGAGGATGTCCAGTTCGAGGGACACATAGAGACAACGAGACATTAGGGTCACTTTAAAGTTATCAGTTTTGGTTGTAAACTGGATTACTCAGGGAAAAACCACGTGTGCACAAGGACAGCATGTAAACTCAACCCAGACACGCTGGGAGGCGAACCTGCGGCCTTTTTGCTGTGATCCGACAGCGCCAGCCACTGCTCCACCATCCATCTTGTCCGCTGTCATCTCTAACATTAAAAATATTCTCAGCATTTGTGCTTCCTAAAACTTAGATCTGTGAAAGCGTATTTTTGCAAATAGGTCACAAACAGTCAATATCTTACCTGTTTGGAGAAACAGTTTATTTCGACTTGACTGGCGAGCAAAGTCTGACGTCGTCTTAAAATCTCACGTGAGTGCTATTTCGCATCGCTGTTAAATTCACGACAAGTTGTTCTTCCAGATGAAACATTTAGATATTGTTGAGGCGGTGCCTCAGCCTGCACAGGAAGTGCTACAGCTAGCTGCTGCTGTAACCACAGACGTTACTGTAAATAAATTAGATGTGCAGAAAAGATTAAACTTGATTTTTACAGACTGGGGATGATCAAGCAGTCATCTACAACAGGTAAAATATTAACTGTTCATAACTTTTCCATAGAACCCTGAATCTCCCCTTTAAGCTCATTTTGAATTGAGGACAAAAATTAAACAAATAAAATCTGCCATGTTTTATATGAAGGCTATTTTTTTTATTTAATTGTTAAGAAACTGAAATATTAGAAAAAAATAATTTTATTTTTTAGATGTGACATTTAGAAATATTAATAAAAATTAATCTGGAAGACAAAAGAGTTTAATTTGTGCTAAAAACAGAGTTATGAGCGGTGTGTCACTGAAATTAAACATGTTTATGAATGAAAAGCTCAATAAAATGGCACGATTTTATTTTTACTGACATTTTTAATATTCAGATTTTTATTTCAGATCTTTTTCCGGCAGCAGCTTCACTTTTCTTCTTCTATCTGTTCCAAACGGGGTCTTTTCCTCCCGAACAAGTAAAGAACAACAAAGAACAGTTTGGGGGTGAAAGAGAGCGACTTGCAGCTCCTGTCCTCCTTTTTGTCTTTTAAATGTCCAACGTGGACAAAAAGAGACGCGCGCTCCCGCAGGACCTCCGCACAAAGCGTGGCCCGTGAAAAGAAGCTCCAGAGCGCATTAAAAGTGAATTACTTCTTGTGTAAAGTGTGCTCGGGGTCATGCTGGTCACGACGGCGCGCGCCTCTCCAAAGACGCACGCGTCTCCAAAGGCGCACTCCAAGGCGCTCGCATTGTTGCGGGGGTCTCACAAGAGGAGTACATGTGGCATCCGGGTTGCAATTAAATGTTTTAAGATGTTGTTCGTCTCCTGAAGAAGTTTCTTTTCTTTTTCTCCTCCTCAGGCAGACAGAGGGGAGGGAGGGGTGGAGGGGGGGGGCGCTTTGAAAGGCTGCTGGTTTGGGATGGCAACAATCTGGTCAGCGAGTTGTTGGACTTTGATTGTCCCCACTCAAAACGTCCTTCAAACAAAAAGCTCCGAGTGGGACTAAAGCCCCACCTGGTTCCTCTGTTTGCTAAAATAATAATAAATAGATTTTGGTTTGTGATAAATAAGCGGAGGAGACTGTAAACCCGCGCGGGGAGGCGGTTTGAAGCATCACCTGCTCCGGAGCTCTTTATTGTTAAATATTGTTAAATTGCTCTCGCGTCGAGTCTGCGTCCATATCTGGGATTTGGCCTCTTGTGTTTGCCCACACTTTCCACGACAAGCGGGACACGAGAGCTCAAAGATAAAACGAAAAGTAAAAGAAAAAAAAAATAACGAGGAGAGTCTGACAGCCTCGCGCGCACCTGCCCCACACATCCCGCATGGATTTCACGTCAGGATTATTTGTAAAGGCCTGACATTCCGTTTACTTTAGACCTTTTCCTGCCTTTTTATAACACGAGCCACCATCTCCTATCTCCCCTGTGTGTTTGTCCAGTTTATTGAAAGCATATGGTTATCAGAAGGTCCCGGAGCACATATTTGGACAGAAAGTTAAGGGGAGCATTTAGTGGTGTTTTGTCAGCAGTTTGTCAGTGAATCGTGTTTGAGCTCAGCTTTGACCCCCCTCCTCTCTAAGCAGAGTGTCTGCATGTTGGGTCCCGTTTAACTAATCTTTAACTTGCTTTAAAAGTGTGAAAAAGGCAGCGCGTCATGGCGTTTTGGGCACAACAGACAGGTTTTTGGAGACGTCATGGCGCGCGGGTATAAACCCACGTGACAGGGGGAATTGGGCCGCCGTTGTTGTGACACACAAAAATACCTTTTGTACTTTCATTTCACACCGAAGACTTTGATCTGTCCCGTCCTTCTTGTCCGCTGGCCGCGTGCGTAAATGTCTGTGTCCAGTTTGCGGGAATTTGCGCTTAAACGCAAAACGTCTCTCCATAAAGGCACGTGGTCATTAATGCTGCTTATTTTATGATGGAAAGTAGATTTTTAACTGAAAGTGGTGATGAAAGCAGACAGTTTTAAATAACAGTAATATTGCAACAACTGAATATTTTTAATGGGCATCTTCGCGCACAGTCTGCGCGTTCACGCGTCACAAGAAAATGTATTTACAAACAACTAGAATAAATAGTTACTTTACGTTTCACTGTTATGAATTTTGATAAAAAAAAAACAACTTTTTTTTTGAGTTACTAAGGCTATGATTTTGTGCGCGTTAAGGTAAGGCGCGTGGCAGTTTTTTGAGTGCGTAAAATGCGCCACGACGGCTCTCCATCAAGTTGAAGAGGTCTGGGAACGTTAACCACAAAAAAGCTCAAACCAAGTACCCAAACATCTTTCTATAGGAGCTAAACTCAAGCTGATCTGAGTGTTGAATGATCCGATTTAAGAAATATTCACCAAAACGGACATAAATAAAAACATTTACATATTGATCTGAGTTGGAGAGAATCCCTGAGGTCAGGATCTTCCTTGGTGGTACGTAAGTTTTTATTTCTAAATTCTAATTTTCCTCCTTTTTAATCCACATCTCAGAGACAAAACTTCAACCTTTCATTTAACATAAAACAACATTTTTGAGTTTGTTTTTTACAAAACATCAAAAACTCCATCCGTGAGTGTGAGAAACAAACAAAAAAAAGAGTTGCGGACTAAATGTTCAGAGCTGCAGTTTTTAATAAACGTTTGTTCCTCTCAATAATTATTAAATCACTATTATTGTTTCACAAAAGACTCTTCAAGATAAATAAATGAAGCGCTTGAAACCTGAAGTTTGGAGGGTGTGTGCGCGCGTGCGTGTGGAGGTGAGGGGGGCACTGCCTCTGGAAGCTGATTGGACACCTGACACACGCTGTTGATTCAGGCGTCCACGCGCAGAAGATAAGATAAAGAGGACATAAAATGCCAGAGATGCGCATCCATCCCTCAGACACGCGCGCGCTCTGCCTCCGTCGCGACTTCCGGCCTTTTCATCCTCACTTCACGAGCTCAAATGTAAGTTCAAACACATCCGTCTTGTTAGTTTTTATGACGTCAAGATTTTTGTTTTTGTAAATAACTTTAGTAACTTTAGTTTTTCAGATAAGAGGAAAAAAACTGAAGGATTTTCACTAAAGTTCTGCTCAATAATCGATAAAAATTCATCCATGTGTTTCTGAATCGTTAGATTCTGTTAAAAGTTTAAGTCATTTAAAGTTTTTGTGTGTTAAGCTTTTCTGGCTGCAGCTTGGATTCAAACTGAAGGCTCATGGGCCAAACATGATTTAGCCCATCGGATAATATTTCAAACTTAAAGCAACTTCAAAACCTGATCAAATCATTTTTATGATGTAGACGACACCGAACTTGAAATAATAAAGCTCAACATTTTAGTAAAATGTTAATTTTGACGGGAAGGAACGACTAAAAAACCATCAAACCTTTGCAGATTCATCCTGATGCTGCTCAACAAAAAAGTGAAGTCAGGTCCTGGACGGGTTCAAAAAACAAACAAAAAAAAAAAAAATCGTAGAAACGCTTCATCTTTCATCCGAAACACTTCTTCAGTCATGATGATTGAAGAAGTCTTTTGGATGAAAGATGAATGTTTCTACAGTTTTGTGTGTTTTGAACCCGTCCAGAGGACCTGACTTCACTTTTTTAGATTTTGCAGATTAACTTGCATCCGAGAAAAGGTGTCGTCATTTTCATTTAATAGGCACCAAAATGTGTTTTTCTTTTAGTAAAATATTAGCAGATTTTTTTAATATTAAGACTGATGGATTATGATCAAGCTTTTTAATTAATAGTAAATAAATAAATAAAACTGAAGAAAACGCAAGGCATGAGAAGTTAATTCTATATGTATTTTTAAACTGTATTTTTCTTCTCCATAATCACAAGTTTCTAAATGACATATATTCTGTGTTTGGGAAAAGAAATATATATAATTTTAACTCAGTTGTATACAATTGAGTTAAAAATATATTTTTTTTAACTCAATTTCGGATCACGTGACATTTCAATGAGCTCAAAGTTTTGGATCCACAAAAATATATACTGTATTTTTTTTTTTACTAAACCTGATAAAGTTTTATTTAATATATGCTTAAAAATTGTTTATGTTTTGTAACTTTGATGGATAAAAATGAATCTATAAGGCAAAAGAAAAAAGAAACACTTTTGCAAAAAGGATCAACATTCTTGTTCAGACCTGAAAGAGATTTGTTAAAAAAATAAAAAATAAACTGCAAAAATTCCCATTGAAAGAGAAATGAAGCACTAACTTCATAACAAAATATAACCTTTGTGTTTTCTTGCAGGTTTTACTTTTTTGATGGTTTAAATTATTCAAATGTTTGTCACTTTATTACGATATCCTCTGTTCTTTTATAGTATATGTGACATTTTCTTTTTGCCCAGGTCTCTCTTGCAAAGAACTCCATGGGTTTTTAAATTAACTTAACCTGCTAAATGTTTTATTGGAGTCAAGCTTAGTTTTTTAAAGATACTTTTCAGAAACATTCTGTAAGTTTCAGTGCCTGAACGTCTAAAACAGATGTGCAAAATTCCAACTTCTGCATTTAAAGCAATAAATAAGTTGAAAAGTTTAAATATTTCTGGAGGGTTTAACGGATGTACTGAACGTTAAAAGCTGCATAAGCAAAATGAAGAACAGGTTTACAGACTGAGAGCTGAACAACTAATCCGAGTTTTAAACCCAGTTCAGTAACATCTTGAGTCACGCTCAGACGATGCTGAAGCAACAAGAAGCTGCGATGCGTTTGTGTGAACTGATGCGTTGATTAGTCTCAGTTGAAAATGGTTTCAAGCAGCTCACGTGCGTTTCAAAGAAATTCAGTTGTAGACAGGAAACACATAAATTAGTTTCCAGTTACATTTCAGACTAAAAATGACTCAGTTTTATGTCGTTTCAGTCAGTTACACAGAGACATGTTCGAGGGTTAGAAGAACCACAGGCTGCAGACCCCTGCTTTATAGACTTAGACAAACTAGATCTGCAACCAGAAGTCACTTCAAACCATTTTTAACTAAACACTGAGCAGAATGTTCAGCTAGGACTAAGTGTACATTTGGCGCCCCGTGTGGAGACACTGATGTTGGACCATTGATTTACTTGTTGTGGTTCATGCAGGATGTCTCCTAAAACCAGCTGCACACCTGAGGACCTCCACACAGCAGCCGAGACGTCCTGCAGGTTTTCTTCAAGTCTTCCAAACTTCATCAAAAACTCTAAAAGCTCCTCTGTGGACTCCAAGGACCGTTTCCCCTCAAAACAGGGTTTTGGAAGAGAGGCGGACTCTGTTAACCCCCCCACACGACGTGGGGAGCTGAACGGACAGCGCAAGCGCAGGATGAAGGCGAACGACAGGGAGCGCCACCGGATGCACAACCTGAACTCGGCTCTGGACGCCCTGAGGGACATTCTGCCGGCGCTGCCCGAGGACGCCAAGCTGACAAAGATCGAGACGCTGCGCTTCGCCCGCAACTACATCTGGGCCCTGACCGAGACCCTGCGCCTGGCCGACGGTGTGCAGTGGGGGCCGGGTGTGAGCAGTCCGTCCAGCGCCTCCTCAGTGGACTGGGACTCGTCCCCCTCGGACTCTTTTCTTTGCGCCGATGAACTCGTCTGTCAAACGTTTCAAAAAGACGAATCAAAGGCGCTTCCTGTTCTTTACTTCAGGTCACTTTGTGGAGAAACTCACCTGAGAAACACCTGGAAATGCTGACGCTTCACTCAGGAAAACCAAAACGGAAAAGGAAAAGGCGGGCAATAATGTTTTTACCCACTGCTGTTAGCAAAATATCAAGAAACACTGAATTATAATGGAACGTTCAGGAAATCGTCTTGGGATGATTAACTTTAATCATTTAAATGTTTGTTGCAGATAACTGAAATAAACAAAAACTGAAAAAAAGCATTGTTGTTATATTATGAGCTAAAATTCGGCGTGGTAGTAGCCGAGTCATCCTCAGCACAAACTCTGAGCTCTAACAGACGTCACCACGTCGCACGAGGTGGTGCACGTCAGGTTTGACCAACACGTCTGTAGCTCTGTTCACGTTGGAACTCGACTGAAAACTGACCTGAAGGTCGGCGGGTGACAAGCATTCCCCACGCCAACATTTCAACACATTCAGCTCCTAAAAAACCGGATCGTGTTTTCAGAACTGGACCAGAACTCTGATCCACATTTTACTGTAAAAACATCACAGACCACAGGTTAGATACACCAAACCTTTATTTATGCCACACTTTTATTCTTTTATGTTTCTTTGGCAGTTTTTGTTGTATAAAAATGTTTATTAATAAAAAGTGTTTGATTTATTAAAAATTCTTTTTGGATGATTAACAACATCGAAGTGAACAAACAGCGAGTCGTTACAAGAAGTAGAAAAAATCCAATTATGTTCAAAATTATTGTGCAAATCAACACGTCGTCGTTCCTGAACGACGCGACGAGAACAGACGTGTCTGTGCCGGGTTCAGTCCGAGGCCCGGCGGAGGAGGGGGCGGAGCTTGAGGCCAGGCGGAGGAGGGGGCGGAGCTCGAGGCCAGGCAGAGGAGGGGGCGGAGCTCGAGGCCAGGCAGAGGAGGGGGCGGAGCTCGAGGCCAGGTGGAGGAGGGGGCGGAGCTCTACTTGGGGAAGACAGTGACGACGTCGTAGCCCTCGGGCGGAGCCATCCGCTCCCGCGCGTGCTTCTCGCAGTAAATCTGGTCCTCCACGAAGAAGTGGCCCTTCTGTTTCAGGTTGACGTCGCAGTCCGTGCACGTGTAGCAGTCGGGGTGACGGAACTTGTCCCTCAGCTTCACCAGCATGCCCCTGAGCACAAAACAGTTCCACGTCATAAAGGACCTGAACGGTGCTGAGGTCGGGGTTCCGAGCGTTCATCCAGCAGTCATTTTAAAGTGGCGCGGTAACAAACAATATCTTACCTGGTGTAGATAGTTCTCTGAGTGACACCAGTTTAAAGAAACACACACACATATACAGGTAGTCCTTGGGTTACGTTCGAGTTCCGTTACAACGACCCGGTCGTATACCGATTTGAACGTAAACCAAAACTGAAAGCACAGGGCGAACGGTAACGGCGTTTTAAAAACGTTTTTTTTCAATGCAACACAACAACAGCGCACTTAAAATGCCGTTTTGCTGTATTTCCAAGCAGTTAGCTAACACAATACAGTACCCTCAAAAAAATAAAAAAACATAAAATGCTGCATAAAAAAGTCAACGTGAGGTGTGATGACGTCACTGGGGAGGCGG
>JARVGS010000001.1:33771460-33785692 GCA_031762315.1 Hypsolebias antenori | reverse complement strand
AACATTGATCACTGGGATTACTGAACCTTTGACCATTGATCACTGGGACTACTGAACCTTTGACCATTGATCACTGGAACTACTGAACCTTTGAACATTGATCACTGGGATTACTGAACCTTTGACCATTGATCACTGGGACTACTGAACCTTTGACCATTGATCACTGGAACTACTGAACCTTTGAACATTGATCACTGGGATTACTGAACCTTTGACCATTGATCACTGGGACTACTGAACCTTTGACCATTGATCACTGGGACTACTGAATCTTTGACCATTGATCACTGGGACTACTGAATCTTTGACCATTGATCACTGGGACTACTGAACTTTTGGCCAATGATCACTGGGATTACTGAACCTTTGACCATTGATCACTGGGACACCTGAACCTTTGACCACTGATCACTGGGACTACTGAACCTTTGACCAGTGAACACTGGGACTACTGAACCTTTGACCAATGAACACTGGGACTACTGAACCTTTGACCATTGATCACTGGGACTACTGTACCTTTGATCAATGATCACTGGGACTCCTGACCCTTTGACCGATGATCACTGGGACTACTGAATCTTTGACCACTGATCACTGGGACTACTGAGCATTTGACCAATGATCACTGTGACTACTGAGCATTTGAGACCATTGATTACCAGGACTACTGAACCTTTGATCATTGATCACTGGGGCTACAAAACCTTTGACCATTGATCACTGGGACTACTGAACCTTTGACCATTGATCACTGGCACTACTGAACCTTTGACTCTCCACAACTTCTGTATTTCATCTTTCATCCCTTGGTGTTTCTCATGCTCCTTCTTCCCGATGTTACGGTCTGTATGCTCCATGTAGATAACCACAAAATGTGAAACTGGCATTGGTGAAAAGCCTGTAAATTAGAATATATATGAACTACTAGGGACTGTGATAGCTTGGTGGTCAGTGTCATGGTCTTGTAATCCAGAGGTTGTGGGTTCGATCTCAGGTCAGAATGCACATCTGGTGTAATAACAATTGCCAAATCTTTCATGCGAGTTCGCTTGCTTTGTTGACCCCTGAAGAACTGAAGGCAGCAGCCAAAAGAAACTTACTATGAACCACTAACTAGAATGTAACACATCAATACAGTTGAGTGAAACTTTATTTCTAAAACTGAAGTCGTTCTGCAATAGGTAAGATATGACTTATTTAAAAATCCGAAACAGGAAATCTGCCCAAAACATAAGACGTTAACCTTGTAATGTACCCTCCTGCCGCTTCGCTAACACCATTTGTGTTTTTCAGGGTCCGGCTCTACAGAAGCAGAGAAAAAGCTTCAAGGTGCTGCAGATTAGTAAAGCCAATGAGATGTTTCTGCCATGGAGGTACCTTTTGATTTCAAGTGAATATCATAGTTCTCGGGGAAAGTGTAGGTGGGACGGTATGGGTTTTCCTCAATAGGTTCTGAACACAGTGATGGAGAGACAGAGGACACAGAGTGACAAAACACAACAGACACGAGCATCCTGCAGGAAAACTGATCCAACGTGGAGGAAACAGCAAAATAAAGTCACTTACCAGGTACTTTATGGATCTGTTTGAACATTGTTTTATACCAGTCTTTGGACTTTTCAGGGTTCTGAAATAAGGACGAGAGAATCAGAAATTAATCAGTAAGAATATCAGATAAACGCAGGACAGCAGCTCCGGTTCTAACCAATCTGCTGCTAATAAAATCACCAAACTAAATGTTTCCCGTGATCCACAGTGATAGAGATGAGCTGTCTTTAGGTAAACAATCCATCCTTTTTTCTCCAGAGAGTGAATTTGTCTTCATCGGACAGTTAATCTGGAGGCTCACCCGCAGCGGAACAATGGGTTTGTTGAGTGGACTGAGGGTGGGGGAGTGCAGTAACAGCCTTTGTCTTGTCCCGTCCATATCAGAGACCGGACTGATGACCGACCTGCCAGAGTCGGGGCTTCTGTCTCTTTCTGGCACCGAGTCTGGAAAGAAAAACACGTTGACAGTACCAGGCGATACATGCACAGCCAACTACACAGATTTGTGTAGAAAACATACAGGGGAAATAAACAGAATTTGTTTTTTCCTAGCATATATTGAACATTTATGTTGGTATCATTACTTAAGTCCACTGCAGGGATGGATTGATGTCTAAATGTCAGGATTTAGCTGTGCTCTAACTCGTTGGTCCTCTCAGAATTAAAACTCAATTTAGTCCAAACAAGTTGTTTAAAGAGCCATCTACAACAGGTAAGATATTTACTGTTCATTACCATTTAACATAACCCAATTTCAAAATGTCTGGAACAAATGTTCAGTGCCTTTAAGGTACTGATTTGACCTCTAGCATAAAATAAAGACAATAAAAAGTGTTTTATTGTGAAAATCCTGCATACCTTCTGAGTGTGAGAGGTTGTTTTGCTGCTCTGTCATGAGAACAAAACAAAAACAAAAAGATGGGCATGAGACGGGACGAAGCAGAACCATGAAGACACCAGTTAGACGCAGGAGAGACACTGAGGACAGGTCGGGCTCACAGAGGGTTCTGGTCCTCACCTCTGTTGTGCTGCAGTAGGACGATGGTGGGGTTTACCGTACGGGTGCACGGGTACACAGAGCTGGGAGCTGATTTAAAACAGGTGTGACCATCAGTGAACGAGGGAGATCCTTTTTCTCTTTTACATTCAGGTAAATTAGCCTGAAACAAACAAACAAACAAACAAACAAACAAACAAACAAGATTCACAGACAAGAAACTCTTAAAATAAATTCAAGTTTCACAAACTTTAAACAGGCTGAATCTTGAAAGCTGAGTGACTTCATTAGGTGATGAATGTTAGCTGAGGTCCGTAATAAAGTAGCTAAAATAAGCTAAAATTAGCTAAAATGTTGCAATTTTTTTTTTGCTACAAACAGGAGGTAGCAAAATCGCAGCTAAAAACCTGAACCTGAAAAATCATACATAACAGGTAAAACTAGCAAGACCCAATAAAATTGTAAACTAAAGCTAGAAACTAAAGTTAGGGGAAAAAATAGCTATACATAAAAACATAGCTCTAAGCTAAAAAGAACCAAACCATAGCTATAACTGTAAATTAACAAAATTATTTCTACAAACTAATATTAGAAAACTTTTGCTAAAAACTAAAATCTGCGAAACTGTAAAAACACTAAATTTAGTAAAATATTAGCTAAAGTTAGATGTAGCTAAACCACAGCTTAAAAATTGAATTTGCATACTGTATATTGTACCTAAAAGCTAAAATTAGCTAAACCTAAAAAATACAATTGGCAAATAGAAGTTACTAGTTAAAGTGAGCAAAATAGTAGCTACAAGCTAATATCAAGAAAAATCATTGCTTGATGCTAAAATGAACACAATTGTAGCTTAAAGCTAAATTTAGCAAAACCTACAAAATGCAATTAGTAAATAGAAGCTACTAGCTAAAGTTAGCGAAACAGTAGCTATAAGCAAAATAGAAAAAAAACATAGCTTAAAGCTAAAATGAACACAATTGTAGCTTAAAGCTAAAATTAGCAAAATTGTTGTTAAAAACTAGCAAAATAATGACCAAAAGTGTACAATGAACCACAAAGTATCTAAAAAGTTAACCAAAAATGGTCTCTACAACCTAAAATTAAACTTTTTCCAAATGTTAATAATCATCCAAACTTCTACTAAAAGCTAAATTATTCAATGTAGCAAAACCACAGCTAAAAACTTGAATTAGAAAAATGGTAGCTAAAAGCTAAAATAACCAAAAATGTAGCTTAAAATTGAATTTAGCAAAATAGCTGCTAATGCTCAAAGTTAGCAAAACAGAAGTTATAGTCTAAAAATAGAAACACTAAAGTTCAAAGCCAAAAATGAAGCAAACAATAGCTAAAAACAAATGAATTGTTTCTACAAGCTAAAGTTAGAAAACTTTTGCTAAAAGCTAATATCAGCTAAACTGTAACTTAAAGTTAAAATTAACAAAATGTAGTAAAAATCTAAATTTAATAAAATAGTATTGAAATGTGCCCAACGAGTAGCTTAAATACTAACATTTATAGATAAAAGCTACAGGTTTTTTTTTATTATTATTTTTATTTTTTATAAACGCTACAGTTAGCAAGAACAGTAGCTGAAAGCTAAAAGTAGCAGAATATAAAAATAAAGTAGATTTAAAGAAAACAATGTTTTAGAAGATATTAAATAAATCTCAATGTACTTCTATGAGAAAACTGTAATTATAACTAAATAACTTAAGAATCTAAATACAGTACTGCTCTGAATGTTTTGAAATAAGAATGGTTAATAAAAAAAAAAAAAAGCACAAAATATGCAGGAGTTTGTAAAAAAAAAAAATTATTAAAAAAAAAAAAAAAAAAAAAAAGCTCAAAACACTCGTGTGAACGCTGGCTCAGCACAAGTGACAAACAGAAACCTTGTTTTAGGAGGTGGAGGTGAACGCACCTGAGGCTGGAGCTGAACGTTGTTTTCATGGTCTAGATGTTCGGAGCTGCTGCCTCCATCAGGCAGTCCTGCTTCAGAGTCTCCGTTAACCTGACCCGCCCAGACACCTGAAAAAAAAAAATTATAAATCAAGTTAATTTGACTAAATCTCAGCTTCATTCAGCTGAGTGTGAGTCCTTTGGTGGCTTTCTGCACAGAGCTGCTAATAAATCCCCCCCACAACGGGGAAAAAACAAGATCTTCTCCCACAATCTGTGATCTTTGTCACAGAAACAAAAAGCCTTTTCACTCGTTTGTTCCACTGCCCTTTTTATTCAGGCTCTGCAACAATTAAAGCATCTCTGCTAAACCTTGGCCAGCTGCCAGTCCAGTTCCACAGAAACGAGCCTACAGTCCGGGCCGCCGGGTCCAAAGAGCACCGTGGGCAGGCCGGGGAAAGACGGGCCTTTGATACTCGCAGGAAAACATGAGCGATCCTGGCCTGCTTTTGATTTGAAGGGTTCTCAGACCACTTGAACAAACTGACCTTCATATTTAGTTTTTTCTTCTTCTCTCTTCTATTAAAAGTTATTGTTTGTGACACTGAAAACACCTGATTACTTAAAAAAATTATATATAGTTAGTATGTGTACTACATTTTTCACTTTAAGGACATCACCATTATTTTGCCGTCAAAATGCATTCTGGGCGTACATCAGTTGTAGTGGAGCCTAAAACACAAGGAGCGTAGGCTAAAAGGTTAAATAACGTGACAATAAAGTTACATATTGTATTTGTTCTTATGCACATTGCATCATAACAATCAAACGTGATCAAATTGTGATGTTTAATTTATTAACTTTAGAGCAAACACTATTAGCCCTATAGCTAATGTCATGTATATTAACTCCGAAGCAAACGTCATATATATTAGCTTTGAAACTAACATCATATATATTAGCTCTGAAGCTAACGTCATATATATTAGCTTTGAAGCTAACGTCATATATACCGTATTAGCTTTGAAGCTAATATCATATATATTAGCTTTGAAACTAACGATTAGCTTTGAAGCTAAAGTCATATATATTAGCTTTGAAACTAACATCATATATATTAGCTTTGAAGCCAACGTTATATATATTGGTTCCGAAGCTAACATCTTATATATTAGCTTTGAAACTAACATCATATAGATTAGCTTTGAAGCTAACATCATAAATATTAGCTTTGAAGCTAACATCATATAGATTAGCTTTGAAGCTAACATTATATATTAGCTTTGAGGCTAACATCATATATATTAGCTTTGAAGCTTACGTCATATATTAGCTTTGAAACTAACATCATATATATTAGCTTTGAAGCTAACATCATATATATTAGTTTTGAAGCTAACATCATATATATTAGCTTTGAAGCTAACATCATATATACAGTATTAGCTTTGAAGCTAACGTCATATATATTAGTGTTGAAACTAACATCATATATATTAGCTTTGAAGTTAATGTCATATACTGTATATTGGTTCTGAAGCTAACGTCATAAACAGTATACGTACTAACTCCGGAGCCAACATCATTTATCTCTGGAGCTAACAGGAAAACTGAGACCTTTCTCTATTCTCGTCTCAACACACTCCGGTTCAAATTAAAGGGCTGGACTTCAGATAGTAAGAAAGTACGTTTTTTTCGTCTGCTCTTTCCTTCAGGGTTGCAGCGAGCAAACTCGCAAGAAAGATTTGGCAGAAATCAGATAATGTGCAAAATAAACACTCAAGTTGAAAACTGAACAGCCTGCAGTATTTTTCTCTAATTTTTCTAGATTAAGTAATTGTCAGATAAGGTCTATTGTTCCAGTCAGTCGTAGATCCCTTTAAAACATGGAGCTCCTGTACCCCCCACCCATCGCTATTCAAGGAATTTTTACAGCTGCACACCATAAAATGCCAAATAAATTACAGCAACATTTACATCTTCTGTCTACATTCCACAAAGACATGTTGCTTTGTTAAAATTTGTGTCGACTAAACATTATGTCATTGCCAGAGGTGGAAAGGGCTCGACTCACATGTCGGTGCCACGACATTTGGCTCTTCATTGACGAAGTCCTCGTCGACTACGTGGACAAGCGTCGCCCTTAGAGTTACGACTCCTTTACCTTTACAAACTCTGCTTGGGTCCAGATCTGAAAACATTCAAAAACACACACTTAGTTTCAGGAATCGTCATAATTTAAAGATTAAATTCCAACATCTGCTATTTCTTCTTCATTTTGTGGTAATCTGAGCTGTCAAAATGAATTATAGTTATAAATACTAAGTCAGGGGTGGAACGGTGGCGCAGTTGGTAGAGCTGCTGCCTCTCAGTGAGAAGGTCACTGGATCAAATCCTGGCGGGGGGCCTTTCTGGGTGGAGTTTGCATGTTCTCTCCGTGCTGCGTGAGTTTTCTCCGGGTACTCCGGTTTCCTCCCACAGACCAAAAACATGCATGTTGGACTGACTGGTTAATTGTCCCTCTGAGTGAGCGAGTGACTGGTTGTTTGTCTCGTTTGTCTCCATGTGTCCCTGTGATGGACTGGAGACCTGTCCAGGGTGTCCCTGTGATGGTCTGGAGAAGAAGCTAGTAACGATGATGGATGGATCTGTTTTGATAACTTTGTTCATGACTCGAGAAAAACGGTAACTCCCCATCAGTTGTGAGTCAAGATCACACTAACAATTAAGGGTGCCGATACCTAAACACTGAAGAAATCTGAGTCAGCATTTTCACCTTTTCTCTATCCTGTTTCTACCGTACGGTTTTTTATGTAGCATAAACTACCTCCTTGTACTTTGTGCTGTTTTAACCCTTTATTTATCAAAAGAGTTGGCTCATTGAGAAAACAGTGCTTCGGTTTGCTATTTCCATCCACCATCTTTACATGCTTCTTTGTTTTCCGGTCACAGGGGTCACCGGTGCCCATGTCCAGCCATCACCGTCCGAGAGACGGGGGACACCCTGGACAGGTCTCCAGTCCATCACAGGGACACAGAGAGACAAACAACCATTCATTCACTCTCTCATAGAGACAATTTAAACAGTCAGTCTAACCCGTACCATCAAACCAGGCCATGAAATTAATCTCCTCCTAATCAGGATCATGACACCGTCAGCAGAGAAAACAGACAGAGAGCTGTTTAAAAAGATTGGAAAAAGTTAAAAAGAAAACCAGACCTGGGGAGGGAATCATGTCCGGAGAGCCCTTCATGGTTTTTAACGGTGTAATCCTGACGGCGCTGACAGCTCGAGGTCCTGATTTAACACGACCTGCAGTCACAAAACCACAGAAAGAGTTCACGTCACAGAATAATACATTTACTCTTTCATACCGGTAAATATATACTAATTAACTAAGGGCAGCTCGGTCACTACCCAACTTATAGAAGCTTTTCCTCTCCAACATAAATATTTATAAAAAATAATCTGTATAAAAACTGTCTGCACAAGGGAGGCACAGTGTGGGGGGGCACCAATTTTTAATTGGGGTGGCTACTCCCCACACCCCCCTTTGCTGGCATCCTTGCTCCTTAGTGCCCCCCAGTTTTCTCTTTTCATACTGAACAAACACAGTAAGAAAACTGGTACAGAAGAAGATGAGAGACTTACTGGGAGTTGATGTTGTGCCGCCCTCTGCTGGAGAGCCCTGCAGGAGAATCAAGCCAACAATTCATTTCAGGACGTTATTTATGTACAGTATTCATCTTTATTTAATCAGGCAAATCCCTTTGAGATCACAGATCTTTTGTACGGGGAGGCTGCGGCTGAAGGCAGCCCAACATGCAGGCTGTGGACTGAAAGAGAAGACCCTGGAGCAAAACCAGGAGAACAAGCAAAACTGCACAGAAAGACCCCAGGTCCAATCTGGGAGTTGATCCTGGATTCTGCTGTGAGGCAGCAGTGCTAACCACCAATCCATCATGCAGCCCATACCCACACTTCATGTTTAATTCATTCCATTTTATGTCACTACATTCATTCATGGATAGTCCTGAACTGTGCAGCTCGCAGTCTGAGCAATAACTGGTTTGTGCTTGAAGCTTGTAATGAACCAGAATGAGCCACTGGTCTGTTCCCTTTAAGAACCAGCGAGCAAACATATGCTAACCTGAGCGGAGGCGACACCAAGGCCACCACAGAGCAGCTGTGAAACAATCCCAGTTTCTGTGCCTCTGGATCTGCCCGGCCCCTACAGCTGATTTAGGAGACATTTTCTTTAGCAACACAAAAAACAGACCTCGAGCTCTCTCAAAGACTTCAACAGGATTTACAAAGATCGTGCACACAGTTAAAGAAAACACGTCTTTACAAGCCCAATCTGAAATTAACAACTTATTTTAAGGTTTATTTTGTTTGACATCTTGTTAAAAATAAATAAATAAATAACAACAATAAATGTTTTCCTTTTTTTATATTTTATATTTCTTGTTTTCTGCTATTTATTCCGGCAGACTTTGAGCTATTTTAGCTGTTGTAGCTCATTGTGGAGACCGGTGCTGTGACTTCTGGTTTCTGTAACTTTAAGTATTTTTACTTTACTTATACTTCCCTCATAGAAATACATACTCTTCACTTCCTCCAAAAAATATTGTACTCTAATATCTTTAACTACTAGATTTGAATCTTAGTATGCTACGATTAGCTTTTAGGAAACCTTTAGCTGTTTTAACGTCTAGCTAGTCTGCCGTTACATTTACCTTATAACTAAGATTTGCTACTACTAGCTTTTAATAACCCAGTGGTACACCTTTAGCTACTATTGTGCTACTTTTAGTTGACATTTAGGAACTTTTTTAGCTACTTATAACTTCTACCTACCTTTTGCCTATTTTAGCCACAAATCTGTAACCTTTAGCTTTTATTTGACGGTTTCATACTTTCAGCTTCTAGTTAGCATGTTGCTACTTTTAGCTACTATTCTCCTTTTTGTTTTGTTTATCTTATGCTAATTTTTTTTACGATTCTGCTACTTTTAGCTTTTAGTTGAACTTATGCTACCTTTAGCTGCCATTCTTCTCCTTTTAGCTTTACTTTACTATTTTTAACTTCTTGTTAGCCTGTTGCTCCTTTTAGATTTTAGCTAATCTTTGCTACTTTTACCTTTACCTAGCCTTTTGCCTATTTTAGCTACATTCACATACTTTTACCTTCTAACCTTTTGATACTTTAAGCTTCTGGTTAGCTATTTGTTTGAGTTAACCTTTGCTAATTTAGCAATTAGCTACTGTTTTGCTAATCTTGTTTAATAGTTGCTTCTTTTGTGCTCTGCTTCAACTCAGGTTCAGCTTCTCCCCCAGAGATTCGGCAGCACTTCGGCTCTCGGCGTTCAGCAGTTTCTCTGGTTCTGCATGGCGTTCTGTTTGTGTCAAAGCGAGTCTGTTTACTGAAGCTGTAAATACGCCGAGCTGCAGAACGGGTCGAGGACTGATGGAGCGCTCTGCTAATGGGATGATGGGAAAATGGGAGCACATCCAAACAAGACTCCAGGGGGCAGAAAGGAAAAACCTCCAGCCTTGGCTCGGAGCTGTCCCTGAGCATCACATGTGTATTTATTCTCCCTCACTCTCATAAAATGAACAGATTTCCTGATTCCCGGCAGCGCATCCATCAATCGGCATTCTTCCGCTGTGTCCTCACATGAACCCCGAAAGACCCAAAAGAGCCGAGATCGGGTTTGATCTTCTCCCAAACGTCAGATGAAGATAACGGGATGCCGTGTTGTGTGCTGGATAAACACGTGGGAGCAGGAATCACACGGGCCTTTTTAGGAAGAGACGGAGCAGAGAACATCCATCAAAGTTTGTAAAAACCAGATGAGGCCGGGACAAAAAGGAGACTGGATGGGCCAAAGATCTCATGAAGCTGCTAAACATATAACTCAGGAAGCTACAGGAGACGGTTCTGTTGTCTGAGGTCAGACTTTGCTCAGTTGTGAGAAAAACTATATTTGGCAGCTTAATAAGCACAACTTCTTTTGTTTAACAAAGTTAAGTCAGGTCCTCTGGACGGATTAAAAAAAAGCATTGTAAACTTCCATGTCCAACTGTCCCCCTCTTACAATGTTATTGCTAGCATCAATCATCCCTCTGTGAATAGCAAGCGGCCATCAGGGCACTAACGATCAGTCGTTAGAATGATGGTCCTCCATCATGTGAACAGCAAGTTCTGGATGTCAACAAAAAAACTGGTTGATCCACCACGAGAAGGTGCTATTTATAAGACTGAGTTTACTGCAGCTCCTCAGACTGAAGAAGTCCTTTGGATAAAAGATGAAACATTTCAATAATTATTTTGATTTACTTTTTAACCCGTCTAGAGGACCTGATTTAATTTTGTTAGATTGTCCTATCGAGCACACATCAGGATAACTTGTTTTGTTAATCTTGTCCTCCTGTTTTAGTTTGAAACCACAAGCAGAGCTAAAAAACAAACATCTCCACGGACAGACAAATGAACAGTACCTGCTAGGTGCTCAGTCCACAAACAACCAGTCCCGCCTGCGACGGTGCTAACTGAGCTCTGGTCGGGTCCGGACAGCACCGACCTTGACCCCTCGCTATATAAGGGGTTTGTTTGTCCAGATGGACCTGTCAACACATGCCACCTGGGAATGTAGCACCTACTCAACTACATCGCAGAGCGAAGAATAAAATCCTCCACTAAAGGAGACCAGCTAAAGGAGAACGACAGTAATTCACAACAACAAATTAAAGTAGGATTAGTTCTACAAAAAATGATAAGAAATTTATATGTAAACAACAAAAAAACAACATTTCTTGACAGAGTGAATGTCAAGTTTTAAACAAAGATGTTGTGTGATCACTTAGTGCTTGAAGTATGCATTGGGGATGATTCTCAACTACTACCTCACCAAATATTACCGTATTTTCTGCCGTAAACGTTGCATCGCCCTTTAAGTCGCATCAGTCTGAATATGTATAATAAAGTGGAAAAATCCATAAATAAGTCTCATCTATTATGCGTCACCGCTGACAACCTGGAAATGTGGGACGATGTGCCAAAAATCGATTGGTTGCCAAATGGCGGCCGCAGGAGCGCGCATGGGAGGACTTTAACAAGAATTTAGCAAGATAAACACTTAGAAACAATTATTTGTTTGCTTGACTTTATAGTAAAGGTGTGTCTCAGTTGAACTTTTATTTAATAAAAGGACTTTAACGGTCACATCAGCTGTAGTTCAAAAGTATTTGCTGCCTCGGTACTACGGGAGCAGCAGACAGGGAGAAAATCAGGAAGGAGGAACGCTGCGCATTTCTTCAAAATTTAACAAGACAAACACCTAAAACAATTTTATATTAAAAGTGTGTCTCAGTTGAACTTTTACTTAAAGGCACTTCAATGGTCAAATCAGCTGCATTTCATCGGGGCGGCACAGCTAAATGAAGCCGATTTGACGGTTGCTCCATGCAGTGAGCAGAACGAAAATGGCAGACTGTGGCAAGCCGATTGTGTCATTAATAGCCACTTTTACCTAGTACATGACACAATGGCATGCCACATAACTCGAGTGACATCTAGTGGCTGAAAATGGTAGTGTTCAATCAGAATGAATGAAAATGGTCATATCTCACCCATCAGTTTATAAACATGGGAAAATTCCATAAATAAGTTGCTTCGGCGTGTAAGTCGCAGGGCATGCAAATTATGCAAAAAACCACGACTTATAGGGCGAAAAATACAGTACTCTTTTTTTTTTTTTCTTCTTTTTCTGGCTGCTCCGTTCTGCAGGGGTTGCCACGGTGAACTAACTCATGAAGGCTTGGCAACTGTTTTAACTCGGGATGTCCTAACTGACTCAACCACAGACCACCGGGTTAAGGGCCTTGCTCAAGGGCCCAAGGTGGGGCAAATGAGGGTGGAGGCAGGTGTGGGTGTTTCACCTAGCCCACCCACATTTTGATGATTTTGATGTTGTCAGTGCGGGGTGTCGAATCAGCAACCTTCCGATCACAGACCCACCTTCTCCAACCTCTGTGCCACCACTCCCCTATATATTAGAATCAGAATCATATTAGCACAAATAAATAAATAAAATAAAATACAGAGTTGTATTTTTATGTTAGCTAAAGTTCATTAGCTGTGGCGGCCATTGTGAACTGCTTGATTCCAAAATTTAGTTAGCTGTAGATTTACATCCAGTGATTACTCATCGAGTTTCATTAAATCCATCCAGTGGCTCAAAAAATATTTTGCCAACAGACAAACTCGGTTGATGCCAACAGTTGTAGAGTAGTTTGACCATTTTTGAAGTGATGCTCTTTCAAACGGTTACTTTATAGTAAAAGAAAGGAAAGAAGAAGGGCGAACAACTCTGTACCAGGCTAGGCTAACAGTTAGCCAAACAACGGCCAGTTTAAAAATGGTTTTCATGTTTATAAAACTATTCTCTTTAAAATCAGTGCACTATGAAAGAAGGTTTTTAAATATAACGTATTTGTTGTGATTGGTGATCATGTGCTTAGAAAGTGAGGTTGGTTCTTTACAAGCTGTTTCCAGTTCTCCATGAGCTGCCAGTACGTAACCAGTTCTGTATGAGAGCCTCCGGTAAAATTTGATATTTTTAAACTGCCGGGTTTTGTTGGTTTGTTTTTAACAGAGCCGGCTCTGGTTCAGTTTAAGCAGCTTCCGGCTCTTTTTTAAACTGTTCTGGTTCTATTTGAGCTGCTTCTGTTTTGCCTGATGACTTCTGGTTCTGTTTAGGCAGCCTCAGCTGTGAGCTGCTTCTGTTTCTACTTAAGTTGCTTCTGTTTTTTTGTTCGAGTTTGTCCGGTTAATTCTCAGCTGCTTCCAATGATGTTAAAGCTGCCTTCAGTAATGTTTGAGCTGCTTCTGGTAATGTCCGAGCCACCTCAGATTCTGTTTAAGTGTCTCCGGTAAAAAAAATTAAGTTACTTCCAGTTAAGTTTGATCTGTGTGCGGTTAGTTATGTTAGATTCGCCTCCGGTAAAATTTAAGTTGCTTCCAGGTATGTCAGAACTTCCTCCGGTTAAGTTTGAGCTGCTTCTGGTTATGGTTGAGCTGCTTTCAATTTGGTTTGAGTGCCTCCGGTTGAATTTGAGCTGCTTCCTGTTCCGTTTAAGTGCATCTGATTACCGGTAACTATGACCTGCTTCCGGTTAAGTTTGAACTGCTACCGGTTATGGTTGAGTTGCTTCTAAATCTGTTTAAGTGCCTCTGGTTAAATTTAAGCTGCTTGGTTGAGCTGCTTCCGGTTAAGTTTCAGCTACTTCTGGTTAAGTTTCAGCAGTTTCTGCTTATGGCTGAACAGTGTTCAGTTATGTTAAATCTGCCTCCGGTTAAACTGCATCTGGTTAAGTTTGAACTGCTCCCATTTGAGCTGCTTCCGGTTAAGTTTCAGCTGCTTCCGGTTTTATTGGCTTCTGGATGTGAAACAAACAGCTGGAGACTCTCTGGAGCCCCGAGGCGCGCCCGTTTCACACGAGGATACCCTTAAAGCACTTAAAATTACCGGATTATCGCACCACTGTTTAGATTCACTTTTAGCTTCCATGTGCTCGGACTCAATTACGGAGCAGTGCTGACAGGCGCGCAGAGTTATATTAGGAACACAGCCAGACGTTCAATCCTCGTTGGAGTCAGAACATCCAGCAGAGACGAAGACATGCTTTCAGCGACCTC
The DNA here is from genome assembly GCA_031762315.1 of Hypsolebias antenori. Lineage (NCBI taxonomy): Eukaryota > Metazoa > Chordata > Actinopteri > Cyprinodontiformes > Rivulidae > Hypsolebias > Hypsolebias antenori. The sequence goes on along the minus strand of JARVGS010000001.1, from coordinate 33,771,536 downwards.
TCACGCATCAGTTTGACTCGTTGCTGCTCAACTAATGGCCCGTATCCAAACCAGCTGAGCTCATTGGAAGAAAAAA
>JARVGS010000001.1:33718543-33730460 GCA_031762315.1 Hypsolebias antenori | reverse complement strand
GGCCGAAAACGAAACTAAAATCCAACATGGCGGCCGTCACGTCTTTTTAAACGCCTTATTTACAACCTAAAACACCGTCAGCATACATTTTGTACCTCTAAAAAGTATTTTAGAGCAGTTAACTTGCTAACAAACACAAAAGAACTCAGAAAATACTGAAAATTTCTGAGAAATACTGCAGTTTCGGCCGATGACGTCACTGGGGGGGAGGGGGGGTACGCGAAACGGCCGGTAACCATGACAGCCGGAAACCGAGGGCCACCTGTATAAAAATATGGGGAAAAAAAATATATATATTTTAAAAAATATATATATATTTTTTTTTTATATATAAAAAAATATATATATTTATATATATTTTATATATATTTATATATATTTATATATATTTTTTTCCCCATATTTCCACCCCCTCAAAAAAAAATATATATTTTTTTTTACGTACTTTTTTCATGTGTACAGCACATTGTAGCTGTGGTTGTTTTAAATGGCTTTATAAATAACGTATTATTAGGTTTTTTTTTTTTTTTTTTTTTTTAGTGTTTTTAATGCCGATCGGTGAACTTCCGGTTCCAGTCCGTCAGTGTTACAGTGTTATCGGTCTGGGCAACAGGTAATGGAGGCCGTGTGCGCGTAGAGACATCAGCTGGAGCTGAGGACGACACGAGCTGCCGCATGGGCTAATGCCACGGGCGGCAGAGATAAGTTGGGGGAAGTTGTTGTCGAGTGAACGGCGTTATTAACTGCAGCTTTTGCAGCTCTGTTTGTTACGGTGGGGAGGATAGTACAGCTGCTATCGGACGAGCTAGCTACAGTTAGCAGCAGGCTGCCTCCTTGACCAGCTCAAAGTAAGAAATTATTATTTTTTATTTATCAATAAAATGTATTTTATTCATCCAAATGTACAGTACTGTACATGTATGTGTTTTTTGAACATTATGTAGGGTACTGTGTTGATAGGTGGAGTGCTTGGTAACTGTACATGTACAGTCTAAGTGGCGACTTGTGTGAACATCGGTTTACATTCAAATCGGGTTACGGTCGGCCCTTAGGAACGGAACTCGAACGGAAACCGAGGACTACCGGTATTTGAAATGAAATAATTAAATTATTAACTGGTTAAGTCGTGTTTCAGACTGGTTCTTGCTGGAGAGTCTATTCGGACCCAAAGTGCAGGCGTGACTGGTTCTGACGAGGCTTTACAGCCGACAGCCCCTCTCCTCCAGGTGCTGAGTGCTGGTGCAGAATCTTTTAGTGGTACACAGCACCGGACCGGACCGACTTACTGTCACCCCTGGTGCAACGTTACGTTCTGTTGTCTGTGTTGTTCTGTTGGTACAGAACCACGTGCACGTGAAAGGGGGTGGGCGTGTACATGTATTTATCAATGAGTCACGTTGTCTCTTGGATTTGAACCAGTTTTTCATCCAGTCAAAACAAGTTGACAAATAAACCGGACGATGTTCTGACAGTTCAGTGACACTTCCACAGCTCTGGTCTTGAAATAAAATCCTGAGTCCTCAACGTCCGAGACCAAGACAAGACTGAGACAAGACTGAGACAAGACTGAGACAAGACTGAGACAAGACTGAGACAAGACTGAGACAAGACCGAGACAAGACTGAGACAAGACTGAGACAAGACCGAGACAAGACCGAGACAAGACCGAGACAAGACTGAGACAAGACTGAGACAAGACCGAGACAAGACTGAGACAAGACTGAGACAAGAACGAGACAAGACCGAGACAAGACCGAGACAAGACTGAGACAAGACCGAGACAAGACCGAGACCAAACATAGTCAAGTCCGAGACGAGACCATCAAAAAGTGGTCTTCAGACCGGTCAGAAGACCAAGACCGGTCTTGAGTACTACAGCACTGGGCGTCGTCCTGATTTTAGTTCACATCAGTAACGTCACTGAGGTCTGACTGTTTCTGACCAGAGTCTAATGACAAATGACTCCAAAGCTTCATCAGTGCCAGATGTGCAGCCACTATTTACTTTCTGAGTTCCACTAGAATCCGTTCAGTGGTTCATGAGATGTTTTACTAACAGACAAACGGCGGTCGATGCAAAGACGTCACTTGTTGCTTTGCACCGAGTTTCTGTTGGGAACAGTGGTCAGATTGGGAACAGTGGTCAGACTGGGAACAGTGGTCAGATTAGGAACAGTGGTCAGACTGGGAACAGTGGTCAGATTGGGAACAGTGGTCAGATTAGGAACAGTGGTCAGATTGGGAACAGTGGTCAGATTAGGAACAGTGGTCAGACTGGGAACAGTGGTCAGATTGGGAACAGTGGTCAGATTGGGAACAGTGGTCAGCTACAAGCTGTCAGGTTTCAGGTTTTGTTTTCTCCACTAACATTTCCATGTTCCAGGATGAGTCTGAGGGGCAGCATCTCTCAGCAGGTTCCTCAGCATGTTCCTGGCTGCAGCTCAAAGCGTGCAACCTTTTCTGGGTTATAACCTTTGTTTTCAGATTAATGTCACCCCACTCCTCCTGAGGGTCATTAGGGTGTTTGATTGACGGCTCACAGATGTTTCAGTCGTCATTAAGCCTCATATCCAGTCATTTTCACTCCAATTCACACCTTCATGCTGTGACCAAAACAGCTCCTGTGAGCCAGGCTGACAAAGACCTTCTGACCCTCAGGAGGGAGGGGACGGAGATTAATCTGCACGTCGATTTAGCTGCATAAACGAGGCATCTGCAGATTGAAGCTCCACACTTTGGGCACCAGAACCAAAATCCTGAACAGAACGTCGAGAGAGTTGTCATACTGGTTATTTATCAATTAATAAAGATGTTCTCTCCTAAAACCATTCAGACCCTGCATCCAGATGTTCTCTCCTAAAACCATTCAGACCCTGCATCCAGATGTTCTCTCCTAAAAACATTCAGACCCTGCATCCAGATGTTCCTCCTAAAAACATTCAGACCCTGCATCCAGATGTTCTCTCCTAAAACCATTCAGACCCTGCATCCAGATGTTGAGGACACTGATTTTCAGGGGGACTAGATTTTCAAGTTCAAGTCAGTTTTATTGTCGTGCTCACCACATGTGGTACATGAGGTGGAACAACTTAATGTCTCAGAGTCCCAGTTACACTGAAAACTAGCCTACCAAAATATACCCCCCCCCCCCCAACAACTTATATTTTAGGGTTAGAAGATAAAAACACTTCTCCACCAACTTTACCCCACGGCACCACCAGGTCCAACCACCAGAGGGCAGCAGATCCTAACCTGAACAGAGGACTCTGTGAGCCGGACCCTCAGAACCACCATGATCCAGTTGCAGGGACCCAGACTGGTTCTGGTTCCTATACTCTGAAGGTTTGGCTGGTTTTAACTGGAATAAAAACTAAAGTGTGGATTTACCGACTGATGATCAACAGACATCAACTTCCTGCTCATCTCTGTGAACGCTGCCGTACGTAGAGTTGAGTTAAACTCTGTTTTATTTATTTGATTCTGTTGTTTACAACAAAAAGACAAACTTTATCAAACAACTATTAACATTATGTCACAAAGCTAAACCGTCTCAGCTGATTCTATAAATTATTATATTCAAACAGGCGCGAAGGAGCAACAGGAAGAGGTTTGGTGCAGAAATACAATCTGATGTTATGAAAGTAAAATTAAACACAAAGTTTTTTATTAAAGATGCACAACAAAACCAGAGAAATTACATTTCCTGTGAAAATACTGTGTGAATGCTGACTGCAGAAGAACTTGCTGAAAAACAGCTGAAATGAGCTAAAATAAACATCCTGAAATGGAAGAACAGCCTAAATTAGCAGAAGAAAGCAGAAACACATTTCCTGAATTAGGTTTGAATAAGCAAAAATGAGCCAAAAATGAGGAAATCAGCTAAAGAAAAGCTGAAATTAGCAGCAGCAGCAGCAGCAGCAGCAGCAGCAGCAGCAGCAGCAGCAGCAACAACAACAACAACAACAACAACAACAACAACAACAACAACAACAACGCCGCCGCCGACGACGACAACAACAAAATAGCTGAAAAGGCTGAAATAAGCTTAAAGTTCCAGAAAAGCTGAAATGAGCTGAAAAATGTGGAAGTTAAAATTAGCATAAAAGGAGCTAAATACTGTAGTAGCTAAAAGAGCGGAACATTTTTTGAAATAGCAGGGAAAAAGAAATTAGCAGATATAAGTTAATTAGGCTGAAAGTAGCAGAAATTAACATGAAAAACTTAAATTTGTCTGAAAACAGCTGAAATTAGCTTAAAATGCTAAAAATGTAGCTGAGAAGGTAAAACAAGCTTAAATTGGCAAAAGAAAGCAGAAAGAACAAATTTGCCCTATTAGGCTGAAAGAAACAGAAATGAGCAAAAAAACAGCTGAAAAGTAGCTAAAAATGCAGACAGAAGCTGAAATTCTTAGAAAGAAGTGGAGAGATCACATTTTAGCTGAATTAGGCTGAAAAGTTTAAATGAGTGCAAAAAATGTGGAATTAGCTGAAAAGGCTAAAATTAGCATGAAAACAGCTAAATAGTAGCTGTAATAGTAGAAATATCTGAAACTTGCAGAAATAAATTGAAAGGAGCATAACAAGCTGAAAATAGCAAAAAGAAGTTAGCAGAAACACAAAAATGTTGCAATTTGCAGAAACAAGCTGAAAGAAGCACAAAACAGCTGAAAGTAGCTGAAAATAAGTTTAAATTTACAGAATGACACTGAAAGAAGCTGAAGCAGAACAAGATGTGAAAAGAGCAGTGAAAGGTTGGAAACACATCTAAAGATCTGAAGGATGGAAAATGAGCTCAATTCATTTTCTGAGAAAACAATGTCAGAAAAGGCTAAATATTTCAAACAGCTAAAGTTGCACCAAAAGTCACAGCAGGATTGTCCTGAAAGAGCCGAATATTTTGATTTATTTTTGAAATAGCTGAAAACAACGAGATGAGAAAGATGCTGAAAAATGTTCGGAAGAAAAATGGAAGACAGTGAACGCTTCATGAACATTCAGATGACGATGATGACGACAACAACAACAACAATAACAACAACAACATCAACAACAACGAGCGATTTCTATGACGGCTGAAAACTAAAAACAAAAATCCATCAATGTTCAGTCACGTCGTCTGGACGGTTCTTTTGTTTGATGAGACGTTTTATCCATGATGAAACGTCTCAGCAACCTTCCAGACGACGTGACTGAACATTGCTGGATTAGTAATCTGGATTATTGAGCATGGACTGCTGGTTAAAACAACCAGATTAAAACTAGGGATGCTTGTCGCCTGCTGCCTTGCGTGTTAAAGTCTGAAACAGAGACGTGGAGCGGTCGTCGCTCAGACTGCTGCTGGAGACGATGCTCAGCTACTACCACATCACACTTCAGCTCCACATCTGGATTTGGAGCTAGTTGTTAACGCGATTAGCTGTGGAGGCCATTTTGAATCGCACTGACTTCAAAAGTTGTTTCTGACGTGCGTTCAGTGATGTTCAGTTAAAATCCACCCAGTGGTTCGTAAGATATTTTGCTAACAGGCAAACAGTTTAATTCGCTGCACAAACCTCCATCTGATTCAAGAGTGTGAAGTAAAACTAAATATTTTACAGGAAATTGATCATTTTCTGATCATCACTGAACCCCAGGAGAACGTTTTTAAATCTCTCTCAGCTGAGACGCAATGACCACGACAGGTTTGAACAAATCCATTTGAAGTGATTCTCCAAACTGCGCTGGATTCAGACCCAGCCGTGCACCTGCAGGTGAAAACCTCCACCAACCTGAAGAAACGTCTCTGCAGAAAGTCTGAGGGTCTCGACGAAGCTGCCGCCAGAACTCTGACAAAACTTTGACCAAAGTCTAAACTCAGAAAAAACATGTTGATGTCTGAAGAGAGTCAAGATCAAAAGGAAAGCCTGGTTCACTGTGGTCGCCATGGTAACCACGCACCTGTCGCCGCGTGAGAGGCAGACAGAAACAGACTGAAAAATAAGCCTCAAACGAGTCGCCGTGAAAAAGAACCGAGTCAGATTTTAAATGTTCTTGAACTAAGAGAAGCCGAAGACTCTTATTGTCCCGCATGAGTTTTTATGTTTCTGCTGTTTCATGAAGAAAACATGACAAAATAGTGCAAAAGTGACTGAACAGTGGTTAAAACTAGCAAAACATTAGCTAAAACTAGCAGAACAGATACTAAAACTAGATAAATATGAACTACATTGAGCAAAACACCACGCAAAAGCAGCTAAATAGTAGCTAAAATTTGCAAAAATGTTGGTAACAAAAATCAGAACATGGTGAAATGAGCAAAACTACAATTAAAGATCAAATGAAGTCCAACAAAAAAAAAATAGAGTGAAGCTTATAAAGTTAAAGTTAATAAAGTTAAGGTTAATAAAGTTAAAGTTAATAAAGTTAGTTTATAAAGTTAAAGTTAATAAAGTTAAAAGTTGATAAACTTAAAGTTTATAAAGTTGATAAAGTTGATAAAGTTTATAAAGTTAAAGTTTATAAAGTTAAAGTTTATAAAGTTAAAGTTAATAAAGTTAATAAAGTTAAAGTTTATCAAGTTAAAGTTTATCAAGTTAAAGTTTATAAAGTTAAAGTTTATAAAGTTAATAAAGTTAAAGTTAATACAGTTAAAGTTGATAAAGTTAAGTTTTAAAGTTAAAGTTAATAAAGTTAAAGTTAATAAAGTTAAAGTTAATAAAGTTAAAGTTAATAAAGTTAAAGTTTATAAAGTTAAAGTTAATAAAGTTAAAGTTAATAAAGTTAAAGTTAATAAAGTTAAAGTTTTAAAGTTAAAGTTAATAAAGTTAAAGTTAATAAAGTTAAAGTTAATAAAGTTAAAAGTTAATAAAGTTAAAGTTAATAAAGTTAAAGTTAATAAGGTTAAAGTTAATTAAGTTAAAGTTAATAAAGTTAAAGTTAATAAAGTTAAAGTTAATACAGTGAGTTTCCTGAAGTAAATTTCTCAACATATTTCATTTTAATTTTTGTTGTTTCTTCTTTCGGCTGCTCCTTCTTCAGGGTCTCCACAGTGCACAAACTCGTATGAAGACTTGATGTTTTTACTCCAGATGTTCTTCCTGACCAACCACAGACACTGAGCTACCACAGCGCTATGTGTGTGGAGCAGAGAGCTGCAGATGGTGGGGGTTAAAGGCCTTGCTCAAGGGCTCAGGTTGGGACAAATGAGGGTGGAGGCAGGTGTGGGTGCTTCACCTTTTCCACCAACATTTTGATGTCGTTGGTCCAGGGAATCGAAAAGGCGACCTTCTGATCACAGGCCCACCTTCTCTAACCTCTGCACCACCACGTCCAGTGGTGAACATTATTTAAATACGGGTCAGTATTTTGACAAGTGCCACAGGAATCGAGTCACTGCGCAGTCGTCTGTTGCAGCTGAACCTTCTGGAACTAGAACAAAGTTTGTCCACGTATCTGGACTGTAAAACAAAGACAACTCTTTAGAAACGAGCCGCCTCAGCGCCGGCGCAACGCGGCCGCCTCCGTGCTTGTGCAGCGTCGGCCGGAGTTAGTAGGAGCTCCAGGCAGGAAGTCGTTTTGACGGGAGGAGGCAGAGCGCCGTCCGTCTGACAGCGCACGCCTGGCGCTCGTGTTACGTCTCGTTTGCTGTACTTCCCCGTTGTGGTATCTGCGCCGCCCGCAGCTCCTGCAGGAGCCTTCAAACACGCAGGAAACAGAAACAAAGCCCGGTCCGGGAACGCCGAGCGCAATCTTGAAATAGAAAACTGAAATGGGGACGGGTCCAGAGCTGAAATGTTATTTGGACGAGGGCCCGCAGAAGAAAGGCCGTGTGTTTGGTTTCTCATTGAGAGTCACCAGCAGGGCTCATTGTGATAATACGTCTAGTGTTACCTGACCAGGTATAATGTGGACCCATTACCACTCCATTGCACTTCATTACAGGACGGTAATAGGGCCGGGGGTCGGCGCTGGAGATGGAGGGGCGCAGGGAAATTGAGTCGTCATTGATAATATGATAAAAACTGACAGTGAGGGGCCCCGCCGACAAATTATTGAAATTTACAGTTGATAGGGAAACACTATAAGCTCATTTGTGAGCAGCTGGCAGGTCCTCGTACAAAGCGGGTCCTCTGGCACAAAGGGAGGCTTATTGCAAGAAAGAAATCCAAAACTATCGCAGAATAGTTTGAGAGAGGACCGAAGGTACGCGGCTCCAGAATATCAAACAATCTGCTGCGGTCCACAGACGCCCCCTTCACCCCGCGGCGCCCAGACCTCTTCACGCCACGCCACAGGACTTATACGAGGGGATTCTGCAGCTGAAGGAGGGGATGCATGTCGCCCGCCTCCTTTCAAATGCACACCCGTCATCTTGACTCAGTTTGGTTAAAAACCGTCCACTGGTTTGTGAGATATTTTACTAACACAAACAGGCAAGGCCCCGCGGCTCAGGGGCCACAAGCAGCGGCTCTGACCCAAACTAACCGAAACTCTGTTTTGTTTTACAAAATGTTTCGTCATTGGCAACAATGAGAATAAAAGTACTAATACGATGACGTGTACTTGGTCACAGACGTCGTCACACAAGAGAACGATATGAGTTGCAAGTTTACGGTGAGATCAATTTTACTAACGCCTACTACAAGCCGATAGAAGACTTCGGCATTTATAGCAGGCGAAGAAAATGCTGCAGAATATGTCTTGGTATTTTGGAAGAATAATCTGAACTTTTATTAGATTTTTACAGTAGTTTTTCTACAGGAAGAAATATAAATATATAAAATATAGCTGGAAAATAAAAAGATCAGTTTATTCTTGCTGAAAAACTAACCAGAAAAATATATTTTCTTAAATTATACATGAACCAAGTTAATTTATTTTTAATTTAAAAAAATAATTATGTATCCAACAAACCGGCCTAATATTTAATCTCACTTGAACTTTATGGTTCATTACTTCAAAGTCAGATAATTAATTTCCTCACATTTAAAAGGGAACACACAGAGGCCGGCATAAATCAGAGTTTTAATTTATAAAACACGAAGAACTTATTTTTTTCTTTCTTCTTGTGAATCTAATATTTTATTTTGTCTAAAAAAATGTTTTCATGTATCATGAAATATTTTTAGTTTAATAATGTTGCTGGTCGGTAAAGGCCTCTCCTGGAAACTGAAGTGGCCCATGGGCCACCAGTTGGTGACCACAGCTGTAACTGGTTTTGAGGGTGAAGACATTTTTTGTAGTGAGAAGGGACAGACTCGTCTCTTTAGGTCTAAAGGTTGCAGACCAAAACATTATCGCCCATCTTCTGCCTTCTGGATGCAACGATAATAAACAAATCCTGTGCTTGTTGTTTGGAAATGAATAAAATAAAAATAAATTATTGGGGTCTGTAGATTTTTTTTTTTGTTTTTGTTAACAATTTGAGCTCCTTCGCCTCAAAAGAACAAATCAAACAGCCTCCTGTCGGACACGTGCGTCTCAATCCATCAGGTAATCAGATTGTGTTTACCTCAAGGGGAACTATTCAAAAATGTTATTAGAAACTTAAATGAGTTCAGGTGTAGAATAACGGCAGCACAGGAAATGATGAACAAACAGCGGTACAACCTTCCAATTACTATTAAACAAGCAGCGCATTGACTGGGAAAGAGGAGAAACGTCCCAGCAGCCCGTCAGGTTGAGACTGGAGACTGACTTTGACCCAGCAGACAGTGAAACCTTTCAGCTGTTGGAATGATGGGAGCAGAAAACATCGTCTTCTGCTCAACGTGCAGACGTTTCAGAGATTTTTATTGTTCAAGGGAAAACAAACAAACTGTAAATACAGTGTGAATGCTTACTGCTAAAGAAAATGTTGAGAAACAGCTGAAATTAGCTAAAAACATGCTGAAATGTAGCTGAAATGGAAGAACAACCTAAGTTAGCAGAATAACGTAGAATAAAACACATATTTGCTGAATTTGGTTTAAATAACAAGAAATAAGCACAAAAATCAGGAAATTAACTGAAAAAATCTGAAAATAGCACAAAAAAAGATGAAACGTATCTGAAAAGGCAAAACGTAGCTTAAACTGCCAGTAGGAAGTGGAAGGAGCAAAATGTGGATTTAGATATAAAAAAGCTAAATTTAGCACAAAAGTAGCTAAAAGTAGCTGAAATAGCAGAAAAAGCTGAAAGGAGCATAACGAGCTGAAATTAGCAGAAAGGAGTTAATTAGGTTGAAAGTAGCAGAGATTACCATGAAAATGTGAATTTATCTGAAAACAGCTGGAATTAACTAAAAGGTAGCTGGAAAAGTAGAACGAGCAGCAGAAGAAAGCAGAAGGAACACGTTTGCCAAATTTGGCTGAAAGAAGCAAAAATGAGCACAAAAAATTTGAAATTATCTGGAAAAAAAAAAAAAAAAAAAAAAAGCTTAAATTAGCACAAAAAAACCCTGCTGGAAAGTAGCTAAAAAGTAGAAGCTTAAATTACCAGAAGGGAGTGGACAGAGCACATTTTTTGCTGGATTAGGCTGAAAGAAGTAAAATGAGTGAAAAAAAGTGGAATTAGCTGAAAAAGCTTAAATTAGCATAGAAACAGCTAAATAGTAGCTGAAATAGTCAAAAAAGCTATTGCAGAAATAATCTGAAAGGAGCATCAAGCTGCTGAAAAACAGCTGAAATTAGCTGAATAAGTTTAAATTTGCAGCAGGAAGCTGAAAAAAGCTGAAGCAGTACAAAATGTGACAGGAGCAGTAAAAGGTTGTAAACAGAGCTAAAGATTTGAAGGATAAAAATGAGCTCAGTTCATTTTCTGAAGAAAAAAATGTCAGAAAAGGCTAAATATTTGAAAAAGCTAAAGTTGCACCAATACCAAAAGTCAGAGCAGGATTGTCCTGAAGGAGCTGAATGTTCGCTGCCTTTCATGCTCGTCATTTAAACTGAAATGTTTTTACCGTACGGAGAAACTCTGTAGTCGTTTTAGTCAAACTTTATGTGCAACATGCAAAAACTGAACTGTCTCACAAAACGTGTTAGTGCTCAGAGGACGTGTTGTGGTGATCCACAGCTACTACCACGCCAAATTTTAGCTCAAGATTTGTAAAACTGACAAAGTGGTATCCATTGTTGTGTGAGCTGTGGCAGCCATATTGATTTGAGTTGACGTAAAAAGTTTTATTTGTTGTAAACGTACTGTATATCCAATTAATATTTTCTGATTGTTTTATTAAAATCTCTCTTTCATGAGATATTTTGCTAACAATACATAGGTTACACACAAACACAGGCAGAAAGTTGATTGCCTGCGGTGGCGGGCGGTAATGACTGGAGTTCTTGTGAGATGCACCTCCATCACCTTCCTGAAACGTTTTGTAAGACTTTGATGTGAAGTTGTTCCCTTTCACTGGATCAAAGGTAATTTATGAACCGTTGAACCATCTCTCCAGTCTATCTCAGCATCTCAATAGACAACGTTTTGAGCGCACGCTTCACTGATCACAAGTGTTGCAACGCCGTTTATCATCCACCATCACTAACGACTCAACGATCACTTCGCTCCCATCTGGAGCCTCCGCTCGCCTGAAGTCACCTCAACACGATAACGCCGTCAGTTTGTGCGTCTGCTCTGGCTTCAGTAATCACCTCGGCCACCAGATAAGTCTGACTTTATTTATTACGTTAAACTCAGTGCGTGTTGAAGATAACAACATCGTTTTTCCAGGGAAGGTTTCCCAGTCGCTGTTTCTGAAAGAAAAGAGACAAAATGATGCTTCATCCATCAGGTCAACAAAGAAGCAAATGAAATGTCAGATCCCTAAAACCTTGATCTCCTTTTGAAAAAACAGTTTTCCAACATCTTGTAACAGAACTGCTACATGACATCATGATCTGTGGTGAGAACAGGGAACAGGTGGAAGAGAACTTGGAGAGGTGGAGGTATGCACTTGAAAGAAGA
>JARVGS010000001.1:33654348-33666249 GCA_031762315.1 Hypsolebias antenori | reverse complement strand
AGACCTGTCCAGGTGTCCCTGTGATGGACTGGAGACCTGTCCAGGTGTCCCCCGCCTCTTGCACAGTGACTGCTGGATATGGGCACCAGTGACCCCCATGACCTGAAAAGGAAGAAGCAGCTGAAGTTATAAAGACTTTGTCCCCTGTCATGCACGGTTCAATAATCCATAAATCTGATCTGTTTAGCTCCGAGCTGATTGAAACGTTCTCACAGGATCGAACCAACGACAAATTCTTGCATAACGTTGTCATTTTAGCTGCTCTGAAATGTTCATCATCTACAGAGTTGAATAAACCACGTGTCGTTTGCCTCCATGCTGCTCTGGTAGCTGAACTGGTCCAGAAGCGAGTTCATGACTCGTAAAGTCTCGTAACGGAGCGAGACACGAGCTCAGTGCAGGTTAACGTTCACCGAGGTGGAAATCGTTCTTTTCACTTCGCTTCTCTTAAAAAGATGGAGGAACAGTGTCACGTCAGACAAAATCTTTGTAACAAGTAGTTGGATGATTTATTTACACAATAACAAAAACTAGACAAGTTCCTGCAGAAACTTTAAAACATTTTGATTTGCTTTCAGGGGATCATGCTCAGCTACTACCACCCCAAGTTTCACCCAAATGTCTAAAAATAACTGATATACAGACGTCTTTACGTTGCTTAGGCAGCCATCTTGAATACTTTTATCTTAGCACAAAAGGTTTTGAGCTGAGATGAAGTGAAGTTTTTATCATCACCTGCTCAAAAGTGAAGCATTAGTATGCCTGTTAGCAAAATATCTAAATCTTAGCTAAGAGTCACTGGATGTGCATCAACCTTTGGAAGCATTTTTAACAAAGATGGCCGCCACAGCCAATCAAATTCATCCAGCACAGAAAGGGCTCTAACTTAGTGCATCTGAAAAGATTTAGAGCTAAAGTTTGGTAGTAGCTGAGAGTAGTTTCTGTAGTTTGGTGTGGTAGTAGCTGAGAGTAGTTTCTGTAGTTTGGTGTGGTAGTAGCTGAGAGTAGTTTCTAACAGCCAGTCTGAGCATCAACATCATGATTCAGTGTTTGACCACAAATCATCTGAACCTTCATCTCTCAATGATCATATTCTCTGTGCAGTGTGAAGTATAAGTATTGTGTGTACTGTGTACTGTCGTCTGTGCACTGTGTATTGTGTAATATTTGCTGTGTGTTGTGTACTGTGTAATTTGTTCTTTATACTGTGCACTGTGTACTTTGAACTGTTTGCTGTGTACTTTGAACTGTGTGCTGTGTACTTTGAACTGTGTGCTGTGTACTTTGAACTGTGTACTTTGTACTTGTCCCCTAGACGTCTTTTGACAAACACTAAAGTTGCAAACTGAATATTCTTCTAATATTCATATTTTATACTACAGAGTACTACTGTGTTTCTTTATGTCTCTGTTTGTCCACCTGTCTCTCTTTCTCTCTGCATGTCTCAGTTTATTTGTCTCTCCGTCTATCCCCCTGTCCATCTGTCTCCATGTGTCTCTCTGTCCATTTGTCCCACAGTCTGTCTCTCATTTTCTGTCTGCTGTTTGTCTCACTGTCCCTCTGTTCACCCGTGTCTCTCTCTGTCTGTCCTCTGTCTCATCAGCTGGCAGTCAAAGTGTCTCAGGCCGTCGGCTGTCGGGACTTTGTCCATCAGAAGGAGGAAGAGGAGGCTGTGAGGGTGGCTCAGAAGAAGAGGAAGCAGATGTCCTGGGGGTAGGACGTCCCTCTCCGTCGTCGTCTTCACGCCTTGTGTCTCGACGCGTGAATTTAAACTTCCTGTCCTCGTGTCCGCAGGTTTGAGGCGAAGCAGCGATGGGAGACTAAAAGCAACATGGGCTTCATGTGACGAGCACGGAGGCCGAGCGGCTCCGCAAATTATTTATTTCAATAAAACGGTTTTTTTTTTTTTTATTTGCAGCGGCGGCATGTGGAACCGCCAGGAACTCAACTGGAGACGAGGAGAAAGGATGAAGATTCAAATTAATTCCTGAGGCGCCCACTGGTGTCGGCATTGTGTTATTTTTCATTACCCCCCCCCCACCTCAAATTAAATCTGGTGTACATTACTGGCTGATGCGTTTATTTATTGCTGTAAAGTGGGTTAATCACGAAGGCGCTCCTTTCTCTCTCCAGAAAGAGAAAGAACAGATTAGAGCTCTAATGCAGCGTCGGATGATGTTCGGGCTTTAGGAGCCGCAGTTTAGCTGCTGTAAACCGTTCAGAGCGGCCGTAAACTGGAAGCTGGGAGCGGAGACGCCGCTGTTGGCCCTCGCCCACGCTGGAAGACGTCCTCATGTCGTTGGTGAAGCTCTCAACTCGCTGAAAAGCCTCAGATTCCAGTTTCTGTTGCTTTCATGTCGCTCAGCGCCGACCAGCGTCTCATCCCACCGAGTCGATTCCAAACAGCTGCTGAGAAACGAACGAAAATAATTACATATCCTACTAAATCCCCCCCCCCCCCCCCCCCAGACCTCCACACAACCAGAGATGATTGCTTTGCTTCCAGGTAGAACGAGCTCCTCTCGCTGTAGACGCGTTGTTTGCGCGGCACACGTGGAGCGTCTGGGCGTGAGGCGGCGAGTCCGATCGAACACGAGTCACCGCCATTAGCAGGAACTGGTCCACGAACACCAGAAAAACCACTTCCTGTCGCTCCTGTCCTCGTTAGAGTCGCTGCTAATTAAACCGTTAATTATGTCAGTAATGAGGCGCCAGTTCAGACGGAGTTTAAACACATCAAAGGACCAGGAGGGGCTCAGAGAACGGAAAAATAAAAACTTAAATAAAGACGGGAAACGTCTGACGTGCTCTGATTTATAGACGAGAGGCCTGTTCTCCCATGAAGGAATGCATATCGCCCGCCGCCCTTCAAGTGCCAGCTGTCACTGTGGTCACATGTTTCTGATGGCGCAGCGTGTTTCAGCCTGTGGTGGCCATCTTGAGTTGGATGGCGTTTTAACGGTGTCAACGACCTTCACAGGTTCTTGACCTTCATACGTTCGTAATCGCTGTTCTGACGCGAAAACTCCCCAAATCGTGACCGACGTCTGTTTCTCAGCATCGTTCTCGTCCCGCAACAACTTCAAAGTTCAAACTATTTCAACAAATCATGAATCAAAACGTTTGGCTCTTTCAGGACAATCCTGCAGTGCCCTTTGGTATTGGTGCAACTTTAGCTTTTTGAAATATTTAGCCTTTTCTGCCATTTTTTCCTGTCAGAAAATGAACTGAGCTCGTTTTCCATCCTTCAGAGGTTTGTGCTCCTTTCAGCTTGTTTCTACAACATTTTTGTGACTCTTCTAACTTCTTTCAGCTAATTTCAGCTTGTTATGCTCTTTTCAGCTTTTTTTCAGTTAGTTTCAGCTTTTTCTGCTATTTCAGCTACTATTTTAGGTGTGGTTTTTTTTTTCAAATGTTAGTTTGTTTTTTTTTAGCTGATTCCCTATTTTTCGTGCTCATTTCTGTTCATTTAAACCTAATTTAACAAATACAGGTACTGTAGTCCTCGACTTAAGGTGCCCTCGACTTACAGCAACTCAGACTTAAGAACGGGTGTACGGCACAGCGTTAACATACATTTTACATGTATTTCCTCGACTTACGGCAAAAATCCGGACTTACGAACGGGTTTGCGGCGCAGTATAATGAGTTCCGACTTACATCAAAATCGACTTACGAACAGTTTGTAGGTACGGAACCCGTTCGTAAGTCGAGGACTACCTGTATGTGTTCTTTCTGCTAATTTAGTTTGCTCTTTCAGCAAAATTTCAGAATTTTAGCTAATTTCAGCTCTTTTTTTAATTAGCAAGTTCTTCTGCAATAAGTATTCCTACTGCATTTTTGCAAGAAATATAATTTCTCTAGTTTTAAAATTGTACGTGTTTTATTATTATTTTTTTTTTAACTTGAGGTCATCTCCATTATTTTACCGAAGCAATGCATTCTGGGTGATGAAGTCCACAGGTTGCAGTGGAGACTAAAACAAGTATTTAAGGCTAAAAAGTTGTACAGCTTGACAATAAAGCTAAATTTTTATTAGCCCTTATGCCGTTCTACACGATATGCAGCACGGAATTGTCAATTTGTGAAGTTTTGTTTATTAGCTCTGCAGCTAACGTGAAAGCTAACAAATAAAGTGTCTTTAATATTAAATAATGTGTAACCCAGAGTACATTGCAGCGTAAACACGCAACGCCCGTGTGGCATTAGTTTGAAAGAAATTATAAAAACTAAACAGCGTTCAGTATTTCTCCTTGTTCTAGTTGAAGTATGTCTTCTGAAGAACGTTTAAAGAAATAAAAGCGTTGGAACACTGATGTTTCTGAGAACTAAAAGCTGCACCGGCTTTTCAGAGTTTGTTGACGTCTGTGAAAACGGCTGATTCCAGAGCAGCACTCGAGAGAAATTAATTAACCTCTTTTAGATGAAGAAAGAAAAACCCACAAAAGTCTCTACAAACTGTACCCTGATCCTGGACGTAATGTTCTGAGGAGTCAATCCAGTGATTTCTGTAACTCTGAGACTTCCACCTGTCCTCAGGTGTTTCTGCTCCACCTGTTCATGTGGTACATTGAAACTGATTTCAAAGCAAAGTTGGTTCAATTTAGATAAAGGTCAACTTCATTGTTAAAATGTTTAAAATAGATTTCTGGTTAAAATGACCTTCTGTAAGATTTTTCATTTATCTGTGCTCGACTTGCTAAATTGTGATGGACGTCTGTGATCGATTAGTCATGACTGCGGGGCCTGAAGGCCTCCGATGCTTCACCCGCCTGAATTAAATCATCGTGTCAGATTAACTATTATTATCCTCTTTCAGGTAATTACAGAATTTTTGTGTTTAAATGTTTGTAAAACATTTTCTGTTGAGTTTGTGAGTATTTTTGTCTGAAGTTGTGTTTTTTTTATAAACAGGTTGATGTTTAGGATCGTGATTTAAAATGTTTTATGCTAATTAGCATCGCGCAGTCAGCGGTCGACGTCTCACCACGAGGCAGGTGTTTGTGCATGTGCGCGCGCGTGTGGGGACAGACCAGCTAAGTAAAATATATATTCAAGGTCTGAAAATTAGACCGTTACATTTATGTTTAAATTCATTATCTTTATTTTGGCGAAAGGACAAATTAACATTTTAATTTTTATTAAACAAGAACATAATAAACTACGTGTGAAAGAATCAGTTTATATAAATATGTTTTGTTCTTTAACTTTATATTGAATTTGGTTTAAGGAGAAAACTTCTTCTTTGTCATGTAAATATTTTGAGTTGTAAATAAATTCTCGCTGCACAGCTTGAATTAAATCATCGTGTCAGAAGATTTTACTCTTATCCTCTTTCAGGTCACAACATTCTCAGGTGATCTGGTCCACCTGTCTTCAGGTGATCTTGTCCACCTGTCTTCAGGTGATCTGGTCCACCTGTCCTCAGGTGTTCTGGCCCACCTGTCTTCTGGTGGTCTGGTCCACTTGTCTTCATGATCTGGTGCGTCCTCAGTCCTCCATTTAGTCCACTTTATCTCAGATGGTGACACCAATGACCTTTGACCTCTGGTCTCTGTTATTGTTCCAGCTGTTCGTCTCTTCATTTATGAACTTGAAGTGTTTACGAGTTCATCGTTTTTCTCTTTAAATTCCTTTTCAAAGAGCTGGAGCAACGTTTCCTGAACAAGCTGAACTTCCTCCGAGCTGCTCGGCGTTTCTTCTTATCAGCAGCATCTCAGAGATCGCTCCTCCGCTAATCCTCTCCTCGATGGCAGCGACTGATAGGCCAGATGTTTTCTTCCCACCGACATGTGTTCCCTTGCACAGCGCAGCAGCTTCCCCACCACTTAATGGGATTGTGGTTGTTGTTGTTTTTAAATCCCCCAACACAACAAACACTTTTCCTGGAAGAGGTTTGACTTCTGCCCAAGGAACTCGTCTCAGAGAGAAACAACAAAACATCCCGGGTCACGGGCTAAGACCGGCCTCGAGGAACTAACTGCAAAATAAAACATGAAGAAAACGTGGATGTTCCAGATTAAAAGCAGAATCATCTCTAAGGGCGTCTGTTCACGTTTAAGTAGATTAATAAAATAAGACGTTACTGAGGCACATCTGCTGCAATGGATTCTCTTTAAACTGACAAACACCTGCAGAGCTCCTTATTTACTGTCGTCTGTTAGCCAAATATCTAACGACCCACTGGATGGAATTAATGTTTGGAGTCAACCAGTTCAAGATGGCAGCACCAAAATGGCTCCAGCCCAGTTTTGACAGATGTTGAGCTCAGGTTTGGCGTGGTAGTGGCTGAGAGTTGTTCTCGACGCTCGCTCTAATCGTGACGTCTTGTGGAGCAGCTGAAAGAAGAAGATATATATATCTATATCTTAACTGATAAAACTCACAAACTGTTTTATAATTAAACATAAAATAAAAGGTAAATATATCTAAAACGGTACATAAATCTAAAATAAAAACAAAATGGAACTGTCCCGAGCTGCTTTTAAATACACACAAAATAATTTAATTTAAAACTAGCGTTGTGTATGATATGCATTCCTTCAAGTAACGCTAGGTCGCTGAACAGAGGCGCTTCTAGGATCTGACCTCTGGGGGTGCTTGGCCCCCCAGTACTGATGATGTCTGAACATCGCAGCCCATGGTGAGGTCTGTGAGAAATACAAAAGATTACAACTCCTGGTATTAGACCAGGAGGTCTCCCGTCCAACCAGGACCGACCCTGCCAAGGTCAGGTGTGTTCATGGTGGTACGAGGAGCTCAGTCACAAAAACTGGAGGATCAAAGGAAACAAAAATTAAACTTGTACAACAAATATCTACACATAAAACTAAACAACTTTAACCTTTAATTTAACCATCAACCTCTGACTGCAAAGTGTTTGTAAAGCAAAACCCCGACAGTGATGTTGGAGGAAAAGTGGGTGGAGCTCCTGCAGGTGAGGGGCGTTTACCTTTGGGACAAATTGAGGTCGCTGATTGGTCAGTTGCTGATGATTGTACTGGGTTGATTGACAGGTGGAGTTGAGGATCAGACTCATGCCAAAAAAAAAAAAAAAAAAAAAACAGATTTTACCGCCCGTTTATTTCAAATGTATAAAATATTTTGGTGAATCTAAAGTTTGAGGAGTTTCCTTACAAACCCCTAATGATGGTTTCTTTATTTTTCACAGGTGCTGAGTTAAAGTTTAGGCGAGCACCAAAAAGAGGTTAAACACCCCACAGTCACGTCTGTTCGTCAAAAAGGCAGAACTATCCCTTTAAATATTGCGCCGCCGTCTGTTGTCGTGTGTTTTTGCCCCTCGGTGCCACCGAACTGTAAAAACGCTGTTTCTTTTTGCGTCGGGGCTGATTTATTGGCACGTGCTTTATGTAGTTCCGTCTCCTCCGTTCACGGCGAGGGAGCGACAGCGGCTGTTGACACATCCTTCCACTGATTTAATGACCTGCTTAATTCTGGCATGTCTGCAGCCCTCTCACATGTTTAGCAGTTTTAATTAGCGTAATTGTCACTCTTCAAAAAGGCCACAGGGTTGTTTAATGGGTCATGTTTGTCAAGATGCACAGAATTATAACACAAAAGACGTGTCATTTATTCAGCGCTACAGTCTTCAGTCATTACGGGTGTCACAATTGATAATTAGAGGAGGAATTGATTTATCTGGAAGCTAAATTGGACCTCTGCTGTGTGAGGAAATTAGTTTGACAGTGTTTGGATGAGTGTTTACACGGCAGCGATGTGGGAACACCGAAGCTCTGACGGTTTCCGAGCATCTGGAGGAACATCTGGATGTCTCCGGTAAAGACAAAAGCCTCCGGTAGTTTTTTTCAACCACAGAATTATTCCACAAAAGTTCTGGTTCTCAATTTCAGTTCAGTTTGACAGACGTACGAATCAGTGCCACTCAGACAAAACATTAAAATCTAAGGAAGTTTAATTTTATTTTTTCCGTTTGTAGAATTGCATCTTTTTCCTTCAGCGAAGTCGCCTGTTTTTATCTTTTGCATCAAAACTGCAAGTTTTTTCAGTCAATTAAGTTTTGACTTTTTCTGTTACTTTTTCTGGTAATTGCATTTTTCCCCTTCAATAAAACTTTTGTCGTTGATAAAATTACGGGTATGGCTTTTTTGCTTTTTTGCTCGGTGTACTTACGACTTCTTGACCTAAAAATAAGTTTTTTTTGGTTTTGTTTTTTTTTTTAGTTAATTGCAACTGATTTCTGTGAATTAAATTACAAAATGTTCATCAACAAAGGTGCTTCTTTCCTTTAGTCGTTGATTATAAGTATTCAATAAATGCACACCGTTTTCTGTCAATACATTTGACTTTTTGTTTAACAGCTGCAACATTTTTTGTCAATTAAATTTACACTTTAACCTCAATACAAAAATAAAATGCCTTTTTTAGTTTTTTTTTTTCTTCTTCTGAGTGTCTAATAAATCTCCATCGTACAAAATAAATTAGGTCAACAGTTATAATTTATAAAAACTAATTATGTGTCATCAGAAATAACAGAAATAAAAACCACATTTTATGTAGGTTACGTATAATTTCAGTTTCCAAACTGCTTGGAAAGCATCCGTCTTATCATTTAGCAGAACTTAAGACAAAAAAAAAAAATTAAATGAACTTTTGAGTCGTTTTTCGTGATTGTGAGAGGAAAAGCGTTCCCACTCACAAATACGCTGAGCAGGCACTCATTTTTTATTCATCCTCATTTTACAAAGCACATATTTCATTTTATCTGAATGAATTATTAACAGAGTTAATGAATATTTCAGTTTTCTTAAATGAATCATTTAACGGTCCTGGCAGAGGTAATGACATCTTAAGCGGTCCGAGAACCGGCAGAAAGGTGGAGGGGAAAATTTGTTGTTTTACCGGAAAGTCCGGTTGAAATATTTACGAATTTTACGGTGTTGAAACTCCCTAATATTCTCTGAATTCACCAATAAAACCCATCAAAGAAGTCTTAATTGTATAAATTCACTGAGAAGCTTTAATGTGATCACGTCCTGTACAAGAGGGTCAAACACAACGTGAAGAGTCGTCAAACCTTGAAGATACGTGTTTGTGTTGTCCCGTGATCTGTTGGTGCTCTGAGCATGTGTTGTGAATGACTCTCAGCTACCACCACAACAAATGTCAGATCAATATCTTTCTATTACAAACAAACGTGAAATCAAATTTCTACAGAGTAAAACCAATTAAATACTATATCTAAAATAAAAGGGATTTCATGAATACACCTTTTAAAGTCCTAATTCAGCTCGGAGAAAAGATCATTGAAAAGTTCAAGTCATGGGATGGATACGGAGGATTTCCAAGGGCCTAAACATTCCCGGGAGTTTTTTCAAATCCATCATTGAGGAATGGAATAAATATGGAACATGTGTAACCCAGTCATTTCTAGTGCTTGCAGCCATTCTCCAGCTGTTTTCAACTTGTCCACCGTTTTGGGACCAAGTGGGAAATCTCACGAGATTTTACAGGGTTTGAGTTTTATAGAAAAAACATGGCACCTCCCATTGTTTGGGTGTGATTGTCATCGTTGCTGGTTAGTTCCTGTGACAGTGAGGTGTAGATTTATATTCTGTTCATTTTCTCAAACTAAACGCACTGAGACATATTTTAGATGAATTTAGACTCGCTGATAATCCTCTCTCAGTATATTAGTTTAAAGTTGTCTGTTCAGTGATGCTCCTGTTTCTACAGCTGCCGTGTTGCCTTCAGATCCAGACGTATTCACTGTCGTCGTTCCAGGGAAGTTGAGCGAACACGGTTTCTGCCACGACGGAAGCTCGTTTCAAACTTTTTGCGTCTCCGATGAGAAAAGAGCCAATTTGTGTCCAGACCCAAAGGAACTCGAAAATCTCAACAAAGTCCCTGCAGATCCTCCAAACCTTGTCTTGACACAAACAATAGGAACGTTTTGTAAAACACGACTTTAACATCTCTGCCAAGTATAATTTAACATTTGAATGACAAAGGGGCACTTAGCACTTGTCTGGGCTCTAACTGCAGCTCCACTGTGTTCCAGTGGAGGATCATTAACCCCGCGAGGTGATGTGGTGCGCTCTTATCTCAAGCTGGCTCCTTTGAGTTTACAGGAACGGCAGCAGCAGCATTTATTTATTTTCAGGGGCTTGAATTGTGTCGTACAACGTTTCAGTGCAACAGAGACTCGTCAGGCCGAGCGTGGAGGTGGTGCGAAGCTCTAATCGTTCTGAGGTGTCTCCTTTGGGTTTTTAGGGGCCTGCATGTCCAAGAAGTCATGAACATGTCAGCCACAAGTCAGGCTCTGTGAAAATAATCAATTTTAAGATTTACAGAGAAGATTAATAAATAAAGGACTCCACAGAATCCCTCAAAGACCAGTCCCTTTGACTGGTTTCACATCCAGTTATAAATCTTTAAAACATCATAAGTTGTAGAAAAAGTGTATTGGGGTATGGTCTAAACCCAACAGGACGTCTGCCATGTTGGATCAAAGACATTTTCTAGAGGCAGGAGGGATCAAAACAGGATGAGGGTGGGGCTAAACTTGAAACTGACTTCTTACCGTAAAATATTAATTTGTTAAACTTACGCTAATAATCCTAGCAGCACTGAAATGTATGGGTTTGATCACTGTCTGCTCAGTTATCAGGCATAGAGGATTGATGGTTTTAAAACAAGTTTAGGGTCAAAGGTGCAGAAATATCTGAAAATTTAATTTTTAATGATATCTTGTAGTATTAACAGGGATTTGTTATAAATTAAAGGATACAAGTACAGTGATACAGGTATGTTCTGAACCAAGAAATAGTTTTCCAGTAAACACGCAGGATCTAATTAGGCATTTCCACCTTGAATACCAGGAAGTACCTGGTTCTCCTGTAGACCAGTACCATAGAGTTAAATACGACGACTAGAGGCAGCATCGGTCACGTAACGTTGTGACGCACTGGAAGGACGGCAGCCATAACCAGCAAGTGTCTGGACTTAGCGTCGTTGTAGATATTGGCAAAATAACCAACAGTAAAGGCTGATCATGTAAAAGTTGTAACCATTTTAATGACTTATATTAAATTGTATATAAGTTATCCAGTGTATATAAAATGTCAAAAATGTCACAAAGCGGTATGCTACGGTTGTACCAACCAAAGAGAACAAAGAAAACCTGTCTCGTTTCACAAATCGGCAGATTTGATCGTACCTCAATGAGAACGTGATCCAACCATAATTAAAGCTAATAATGTAACCATTTATAACTAAAATCTGCCTATAAAGCCAATTTATCAACGTGTTCAACATAGTGGTACTTCTTCCAACTATCTGTCAACAATGGTGTACCACAAGGCTCAGTCTTAGGACTCACACTTTTCACAATCTACATAATTAATGTAGGTCAGAACATTTCTGATGCATCCTTACATTTCTATGCTGACGATACAGTTGTTCGTTGTCACTCTAAATCAGTGGCTAAAGTTTTCCAGCTTCTACAGTCTGCATCCGACATCATCCAGTCAGACCTGTTCCATCTCAAACTGGTTCTAAATGCTGGTACAACCAAAGGGATGTTGTTTTCAAACAAGAAGTGAATGCCAGCAGCTTTTATCTATGAATGGTGTTCCCATTGAGTTTGTGGATTCTTACAAATACCTGGGAATCTTGGTCGATGCGCAGCTCTCTTATAAGTGTCATGTCGAAAACTTGATAAAGAAATTGAAATTAAAACTGAATGCTAAGAAACACCTCGTAAGTTCAACGTTTCTTCCCTCCATTGATTACGGTGACATTATCTACATGAACGCTCCTACAAGCACCTGCAGATGTTGGATGTTGTCTATCACGGTGCACTAAGATTCATAACTGGCTGTGATTATCGTACCCACCACTGCACCCAGTATTCACTGGTTA
>JARVGS010000001.1:33593267-33610245 GCA_031762315.1 Hypsolebias antenori | reverse complement strand
AAATACAAAAAATAAAATAAAACTAATAATACGTTTTTTATAAAGCCATTTAAAACAACCACAGCTGCAACAATGTGCTGTACACATGAAAAAAGTATGTAAAAAAAAAATTCCATATTTTTATATTAATTATTAATTATGATGACATTTGAGCTCCGTGGCTTCAGCGGTGTGTTTTTCTTGTTCAATCCAGTGCGGGCGCTCTGATTTCTGTCAGCCGCTCTCTGTCTGTCCCTCCAACGAGACGCGGACGCAGCTGGCCGGGTCGGGATGCCTGTGTTCGGTTCAGCGAGAGTGGCGTCCCGCTGAAGCCCCGGAGCTCGACTGTCCAACATAAAACTAACTTGACCACAGTTTCATGTGGCGCCATGGCTCTGCAGACATTGAACCTTGTTGTCTTGTGGCGTTTAGTGTAAAATACTTCCACACAGCTGTAGGGATATACCTCCGTGTCCAAGACATGTCCATCCTGTGGACATGTTACGATGAAAAGTTGGTTAGCTGTTAGCTTAGATGCTACTCACTCAGAGCTCACGCTGCAGCTGACTGCAAACTATGAACTGGATTTCCTGAATGTGAGGCGGGTCTTATTACTCTGGGTTCATGAGACACGCCTTCGTTCATGAAATCCAATCCATAGTTTGACGCCAACGTGCATTATGGATCGGAAAATATTGGCAGGTTGGATCGAAAATCCAATATGTAAACCATGCAGCCCGGGGCCCCCCCAAGCGCCAGGGCCCCGGGCTGCAGCCCCGGTAAGCCCCTGCTAAAATCCGGCCTAGCTTGCAGGTTGTCTTCTGCAGAATAGAATTTTCTTTTGGGGGGCATTGCACTTGTGTTAAGTTTTTCTCAGTTGTCTCAAAGTGAATGTTTGTGGCGGGGGTTGGGGTGGATGTGTGTGTCAGTGGTAGAGGAACAACATATAGCTCCAACCCAGACCCGTCCTGGTCCGCCCCTCATGAGCATGTGAGGCTGGGTCCCGGTCTTCTGCCAGTCAGCAGCTCATATGATCCTCCACAGTGACCAGCGGAGCTCGGAGCCGAGGAGATGACGCCCTGCACGTCCTGAGGGGGCTCTGAGGCTCCGGTGGAGAGGACTGGGGAGAGTCGGGGACCAGCGGAGCTCCATCTAGCTCGCTCAGAATTATGTCATCCGCCACCAAGCACAAAAAAATGCCTACACTTCAGCATTAGACCCCGGTGTTGTCATTATTGTTTTTAAAATCTTAAAAATAGGTCCAGTCATTCCTCAAATTCAAACACCGGTAATTGCAAATGGAGAGGCTTAGTTGTCCATCAGGGTCTAGTCGTCCATCAGGGTCTGGGGGATCATGGTGTTGAAGGTGGATGCGAAGTCCACAAAGAGCATACGGACGTAGGAGTCCCTTCTGCTCCAGGTGGGTGATCAGTGTGGGCAGCTTGAGGTAAATAAGATAAAAAACATGCTTACATGCAAAATGAGGTACATTTTCTTTTTCTCTTCAGTTGGAAGAACACAGATTAATGGCATTTTTACATTTTTATTTACACTGGATATATATATATATTATACATTCTAATACTATATTAATTCATTCATCCAACTTTTATTTCTACAGGTTACACTAATTGCAATGATAACAACACAATACTGTACTGTATATTATTATTATCATCACTGAGCCTCGAGTACTCATTTACCTGTTTTTAACAAATAATGATGACAACATATTACAACATAATATTTCTTCCATTAATATTATCATTAATCTACTTGGGTTATTGAACATGCATCAGGATATTATCATTAAAAAATGTTCACAAGTTTTACATAATCGGCTCTACCAGTTGCCCTCTTTGGGTATGGCCGCCGTTGCTACAGTGAATGACAGCGTCACGTGATCAATGATGTTAGAACCGAAATAGAAACCCGACTCCTCCCCGTGATGCATTCAGGACTATGGGAAAAATGCCATCTCTTTGATATGCTAGTGAAGATTCTGTCATACATGTCATGTTAAATACAAACAAGATTAAAAGCAGAAACAACTGGACTTCTGTTGCTGAAGATGTTTTGCTTCTCATCCGAGGAGCTTTCATGTCTGAAAATGTTATGAGAAATCTAAAAAAAGAAGTTTCTACTGAAGTAGAATAAATATCTATTTCAGTAATATAAATATGTAACACACACAAATATTGTACACACATTTATTTAAATTAAGGATTTAAAATATCAATACTAACAAGAAAGTTCATGCTCAGTAATCCAGGTACCAAATCCAATAATTCTCAGTCGGGTCATCTGGAAACTGTCCAGATGACCCGGATGAGAATTATTGGATCATCACAAACAATTTTCCATTCAAGCTTTCTTTCTACAGGTTAGTTTCATTGAGCCTCAAGGACTCATTTACTTTGTACAAGAGAGACCTGATTTTAACAAAGAATGATGACAACAGTAGACCATCAAAAAACAAAACATATAAATTGTGAAAAATGAATGAATGAAAATGATATTAAATAACAAAACACAAACAGCTACAATGTAAAGTGATGTAGAAAACTAAAAACAGGAACATGTCTGCACGTCTGTAATTAACCATCTCATGCTTTGGCCAACTGTTTATTTGTATGAAATGAATACTATGATAATAATGAAAAAATTTGGAAGATAATTATGTCTGATGTTTTGTACAATGTTACTGAGCCCCCGAGGGAACATGTTTTTTTTTTTTTCTTTTCCGTTCCCGCATGTCCCCTCCCGGGCTCCGTACAGTACCGTACAATGTAAATGTTTTACTTGATATAAAAAAAATACAAAAAAAGCAACAATTAATTAATTAAATGTATAAAAATTCATAAAATGAAAATTCAGTAACATTGGTAATTTTATGCTGCTAATAAATTATTCCAACATTTTAGCATTACTGTATTTATATAGTTATATATTATTATCTGATTTTCTACATTTGCCTTATAATCTTTATGTTTTGCTACTTTGATATCTTTGTTTTTAACTTGTTAAAAAAAAAACTGTGTTTCTCTCTTATGATTGTCTATTGTTGATTGTCCAATGAAAATCTACTGTTACTGTTGTCATCATTCTTAGTTTGTAGCCAGGTCTCTCTTGTAAATGAGTCCTCGAGGCTCAATGAGATTAACCTGCCTAAATAAAGGTTGAATGAAAAAAACCTGTTAAAAAACACCAGAATGCAGGAAATGGCCTCTACTTTATTCAACATTTTCTGAGGGAGGACCCCCCCATTACAAATGTTTCTGATGCCAGTGGTTTGTTTTGTACGTTTTTACGATCAAACTACTTCCGCAGACTTTCTGCTGTTTAAGCAAACATTTCTCAAAATATTGAGCTCAATCAGAGTTATTCTCTTGATTTGTTATTCTTTTGGAAATATTTATTTAAAATTAAAATCCCTTTGATCACTTCTGCATCAAGTTTCTCTTAAACCTGCTTCAGCTGCTGGCTTGGTTTTTATCTTCTGATGCTACATTTAGCTTTTAGCTACTGTAGCCGTACTTATAGCCTTTAGCTGGGTGTTGCAGTTGGGAGAGCTGCCGCCTCTCAGTGATAAGGTTGCCAGTTCAAATCCCAGCCGGGGGCCTTTCTGGGTGGAGTTTGCATGTTCTCTCTGTGCATGTGTGGGTTTTCTCCAGTTTCCTCCCACAGAACAAAAACATACATGTTAGACTGATGGTGACTCTAAATTGTCTCTAGGTGTGAGAGACAGTGGATGGTTGTTTGTCTCGTTTGTCTCCATTTGTCCCTTCCATCTATTGTTTTTCTATTTTTTGCCACAATTATGCTAAATTAGCTACTGTTCTGCTGCTTTTAGTTTTCTCTTCTGCTCATTTTACCCTCTAGTTTGCTAGCTTTAGCTTTCAGCTACATCCAGTTTTGTTCTGCTTTCAGCTCCTGTTCGGCTTGTTTTAACTTTAATAATTAAATCATTTATTTCCAACAGACGTCTTGTCGTTCCTTCAGATGAAACTTATAAAACTCAGTGGTGTGGCCATGGTGTTTGTAGAAAGAGGAGGCCATGACCTTTGACCTGCTGACTGAGGCCCATAGAGGCTGAGATGGAGCTCATTTGTCTGAGCACTGCACAGTCTGACCTTCAGGGTGAATCTCCTGTGAAATGTTATTCACTCGTAAATAATGTTTCTCTCTGAACGACGAGGGGCTCCAGATAGTTTCAGAAACGTTTCGCAGCCTGACGAGCCGCAACAGCTGCTCCTCTGTGGTCATTGCTGATGTATTTCCGTCTTGACGTTGTGTTAACGTACACCTGGAACTACTTTTATTTTTGTTTCTGTTCAATAAATAACAACTCGGTGGAATCTGTTGTGTGTTTTTTGTTCACCTGAGGTTGGATCGGAGTCGTTTCAGAACCAAAGACCAGATCGGTTTGTAAAAACCTGGAACCAGCGAGGAGGAAATTTATTTTATCAACAATTTATTTGACCATGTTATAAAACTTGAAACTGCAGTGAAGATCTGTAATTATGTCTTTCAGATGCAGCACAAAGCTTCTGTTTAGTGAAAGAGAGAGGACATTCATGTGTGAATATAGCTTCATTAAAACACATCACCTTAAATAAAGAACTAATGGATCAGATTAAAAGTAGGAAACTGGATGTGGAACATCTGCAGCCATTAAAGCTGGTTAAAAACATCACGTTTTAATATGGGCCTGGTGTGACGTGGATGTAAAAGCAGCGTTGAGAAGCCCAGATGTATTCAGTCCTATCACACTTTTTTTACAGACTAATTTTTCACTAAGCCCAGCGTTTCATTCAGAGATGCACTCCAGATAAAAGCAATAATCTCAGCTTGATGGATGGCCCAGCCGCAGCCTCGGGCCGGCGGTGTGTACACATTGCTCCGGTTGCCGGGAGTGATAAAACCAACACGGGCAGGTGTGTTGGGTTTAGATGCACTTGTCAGGAGAGGTGGCAGCCATGTCTGTGTTCAGTGGAGTGAGCCTCTTATCTCCACCTCCATGTCCCACTCATGAGACAAAAGCACTTCCCTGTGTTTGTACCATTTACTCCTTCTCAAGTAAGAGCACACACACACACACACACAGGATGGATCAACACAAATAGCCGTATCACATCGTGGAATGGTCTTACTGGTATATTTGGTTTTAAAAAAGATGAAAAATTCCACTTTATTTATTGAATTGATTGTTTTTATTTTGTACCTTTTAAATTTTTCAAGATTTTGAATAAACTAAATACATAAATAAATAATCTGCAGACACTTAAAGATGATTGACAGTGATTATATTTCCTTCAGAAGATGGTTGATGCTTAAAACACATCATAATTCGTCCATCCTTCGATGTTCATACATATGGTCATATTATTATTTATCATATTTATATTAACAAGTCAAAATCAAAAGACAACAAATAAAATAAAAAAGCAGCATAAAAACATAACTTGTGAATGTGACATTAAACATAACAGTTAATATCAATGAACATGACTAAAGCAAGAAACATTATTATTAATATTAATGTGCAGATACAAAAACAGAGAACTCTGTTAAAGCTTTCTAAAGTGAAGTTCATGAAGTAACTTTGAGGAACTCCAACAGACTTTAAAGAAAACTAGAGGAATTGCATTTCCTGCTAAAATACAGTGTGAATGCTGAAGAACTTGCTGAGAAACAGCTGAAATGAGCTAAAAGCATGCTGAAATGTAGCTGAAATAAAAATAAACCTAAAGAAGCAGAAATAACACATTTTTGCTGAATTGGGTTTAAATAAACGGAAATTAACACAAAAATAAGGAAATAAGCTAAAACATGCTGAAATGAGCAAAAAATAGCTTAAAAGTAGCCAAAAATCAGAAAGAAGCTTAAGGATTCAAGGTTCTTTGTCATTCACATCGGATATGGTACATGATGCGGAAAGAAATTGTGAGGCTAGCCTGTATAAATAAAGGTTGAATGAGTGTACTTAAACTACCAGAAGTAAGCAGAAAGAGCTGACATGAGCTAAAAACATAGGGAATTTTCTTGGGGGGAAAAAAACTAAAATTAGCGTAACAACAGCTAATAGTAGCTGAAATACTAGAAAAGGGTGAAACTAACAGGAAATGGCTGAACGGAGCATAACAAGCTCGAATTAGCAGAAATAAGTTAATCTGAAAGGAGCAGAAATTAACATGAAAAACTTGAATTTATATGAAAACAGCTCAGATTGGCTAAAACTAGCTGAAAAGGTAGAACAAGCTTAAATTAGTAGAAGAAAGCAGAAAGAACATGTTTGCCCAATAAGGCTGAAAGAAGCAGAAATGAGGACAGAAAAGTAGAATATATCTTTTAAAAAGGCTGAAATTAGCACAACCCCCGAAAGTAGCTAAAAAAAGGAAGAAATAGCTGAAATGAGCTTAAAAAACGAGGAATTTGCTGAAAAAAACTAAAATTAGCATAACAACTGCTAATAGTAGCTGAAATAGTAGAAGCATGACAAGCTCAGATGAGCAGAAATAAATTAATTAAGCTGAAGGAGCAGACAATAATACGAAAAACTTGAATTTGTCTGAAAACAGCTCAAATGAGCTAAAACTAGCTGAAAAGGTAGAACAAGCTTAAATTAGCTGAGGAACGCAGAAAGAACACGTTTGCCTGAATGCTTCATAAACATTTACACAATAAATATTAATCTTTGTTGATCAAAGTTTGGTGGTTTCAACAGGACAGTGGTTGAGTGGTTGAGGTTCACAAAGCCTGCATGTTTTATTCATAGACTGGGTTGATCAGGAAGTGACGTCAGAGCCGGAAGTAACGCGCTCTTGTGTTGGTCAGCGAAGAGCCGCTAAAACAACAACAAGCGGCACAACCGCCGCTGTCGGGCGTTTTAGCCTGGAAAAGTTTCACATGAATGTATTTATGGCGGCCGTCTTTGCTGAGCTGAAGTGCTGAATGTTCGTCTGGTGTCGAAGAAAATGAATCTGAGGTAAAAGAGCTCGTGAGACAGATGCTAAACGCTAGCCTAGAGATGCTAAATGTTAGCTTAGAGATGCTAAACGTTAGCTTAGTGATGCTAAATGTTAGCTTAGCACTGCACGGTGCTAACGTCAGCCTGACAGCACCAGAGCAAAACTTCTGGGATTTGTTGTAACAGTGAAGTGTTTTAAATTACTCTGCAACAACAGTTATTCATATTAGTCTGCTGAGTAACATTTTATGGTGACAAAGATGCTCTTTTAAAGAAAAAACCACGTTTATTTTGTTTGGTTTACTTGAACATAGATCAAAGTTAGGAAGAAAAGTCATTTAGGTGACAGGAATATTTTAGATAACTATCATGTTATAATCCTAGTCCATCTGTATTCTATTCTGTGGGTAGTATCGAATTTGTTAGCAAAATAATTAGTGAATTACTGGATGAATTTAAATTTATCTTTCAGGGTTTAGTAAGTGGATGTACATCCACATTCTTTTACCTTTTTGTAGCCAATCTAATTCAAGATGGCGGTCACAGCCAAGCGATCGTAGTTTAAATCAGTTTTCACAGACATTGACCTGTGACATGAAGTGGTAGTAGCTGAGAGTTTCACATCGTGTTATTTTTTTAGGTTTGACTGAAGAGGCTGCGACTCCTTCGACAGTATCATGAAGTGCAGCGGGCGACATGCATTCCTCAGGGCGTTCTGCTCAGACGTCTCATGTCCGAATGTTCTGTGTTTTTGACTTTTTCTCTCGTTTTCACTCCAGTCTTGTGTTAAAGTAACTCCCCGTCTTTGAACTGTCTTATTATAAACGTTTCAGAGGAACTGGAACAAGTCCTGTTTTAGTTCTGGAAAATATTCAGCTTCTTTGTTTCTGTCTCCTGCAGATGACTCAGCGGTGGCTTGGACATCTGTGATTCAACTGAAGATGAACGAGACGCCGCCCGTCAGACTTGTCACTGCTTGTTGTCGTAGTAACGCACCGTCGTCGTGAATCATGACTGTCGCACATTGTGTACTCACCGAATCAACTAACTGCAGAGAAGTAAAATAATAAAGTCGTGGTGAATGGATTTCAGATAAGACCAGTGCTAAGCATGTCTCTGGGCAAGTGGTTTCCGACCCATGTCCAAGCCACGGTTCTGCAGGCGACCTGTTTACAACCCAAAGGCAAAAACGGCACCAACGATGCCTACACCATCATCCAGCTGGGCAAGGAGAAATACTCCACATCTGTAGCGGAGAAGACGGCTAACCCCGTTTGGAGAGAGGAGGCCTCGTTCGAGTTGCCGGGCCTTCTTTTGGAGGGGAACCCTGAAGTTTATGAGCTCTGCCTCACTGTGATGCATCGCTCCTTAGTCGGGATGGACAAGTTCCTGGGTCAGAAATTCATCAACCTGAATGAAATCTTTGATAATAAGGAGAGAAAGAAAATGGAGTAAGTATTGTTTTGTGTAATTTAAGGTCCCATAGATCAACGGTTCCTAAAGTTTTCTCCTTCTGATCCCAAAAATATGAGTTTTAGAAATTTGTGACCCGTCTGTCGCTTCTTGAAGAACAAAAAATGATCCAGTTGAACCATTTCCCTCTTTTGTAATTAATTTAAAACTATTTTTATGTTTTGTGGCAGCAATGACAAATATACACGATCTGGAATCAGTTTTACGATTAAAATGAAACATGTCGTCTTAAACCGCCCCAGCTGGTGAATCAGGACCCACGATGGAGTCCAGACCCCGACTCTGGACTTTACTGTAGATCATGAGCCCACCTTTAGTTTAATCCTCCAGAATAAACTCTTTAAAATGTAAAAAAAAAAAAAACATTATGAGAGGATGCAAATAAACCACAAACATTTCTACAAAATGTAAAAATATTTAAGAATTTATAAATAAATATATTTATCACTAATATTTTGACTATTGAAATTGAGAGAAAGTTTAAACATTCACAAATATTTTGGTCACAAGTGGATTAGAGTGGATTAATTAATCTGGTTTTATTCAACAAGCGCTCATCTCACATTAAAGGGATAGTTCAGATAATCTGAGTGCTGTTCTAGGAGTTGTTAGTAAAAATCACTGATTGTTTTTAGTTTGAAACGTTAAGTTCTCCTGGAGGAGACGAGCTAACGGCTGATCTGAGCCGCTCCGGGTCCAAAGTGTTTGTTTTAGACACTGATTTAAAAATCTGTGTGTTCTTTGTTACACTGAGGGCAGAGCAGATAAATAGTGAAGAAATAAATGAAACTAATGTTCTTTAAAGAGACGCGTATCATAAGTTTTAAACCGTGTGAGCAGTTGGCACTCAGAGCATGAGTTGGGCATTTTGATTTGGCTAACGTGACTTAAAGGAGTTTGTGCTTGTTTTTCTTGTTCAGACTTCCACAAGTTGTTGCAGTTTTTTTTTTTTTTGTTAAGCTCTTACTGACCTACATTGTTGAGATTTGTGGCGGCTGAAGTGAAACAAGTGGAGCTGGACGAACATGTCCTGTTAGCCACTCCTTTTGATTGTTCCCTCCAGAGGAACCGGGTTTGGATCGAACTGAGACCTTTCAGAAACGAGTGATCGGCTGTTTGTGTTGAAGTTAATCTGTGCTGGACTGTTCGATCTACAGTCCCGTCTTTATACCAGATGAGACTCAAAACAGTAAAATGAGCTGGAGACGTTTCAAACTGATAATCTGACCCAAACAAACGGACGTCTAACTTTAACCTACAAAACAAACTCACCGCTTTTACCTCAACTTGATCTTTCAACAAACCCGCCTGGCTAAAGGACAAACACTGAAGACTGAACACCCTCAGCTTGTTTCTTTTATACTTTTCAATTTATTTAACTTGCATTACAAATATTTTCCCATAAAAGTGCTCTGATGGATCTTCCCTGAAAACTGTTCTCTTTATAATCTGCTTCAGCAAAATGACTTAATTATTGAATTCAAACTTTAGCTGGTCTTATGTTACTTTTTGTCTGTATTTTGCAACTTAAAGCTAGCTTTATGCTTCTTTTAGCTGACATTTTGCTGCTTTTAGCCAGCCCTATGCTACTTGTAGCTGGCCTTGTTTCTTTTAGCTCGCCCTAAATTACTTTTGACTCACCATTTGCTGCTTATAGTTAGCCTTATTCTACCTTTAGCTGATGTTATGCTGATTTTAGTGAGCAGCATGCTACTATTAGCTGGCCCTATGTGCCTTTTAGCTAGTTGTCTTTGTGTTTTTAGCCACCATCCTGTTTCCTTTACCTTTTGTTCTTTCATGTTTCAGTTTTCTGCCTTCTTCAGCTGTAGCAACTCAGTTTCAGCCTCTTCTGCAATCCTCAGCTCTCGTGTGTATCTGAAGCTACAGTCGTATTTTATTTGAGGCACTGGCCTCATTTTTTCAGGTGTACGTCACCGTTCAGCTAATGAAGGTTAATTATCTTAATTTATACTAGATTTATTTTGAGGACCACTAGAGGGATCCTGAGTACCACCGGTGGTACTTGTGCCACAGTTTGAGAACCCTGGGTCCTACGTTAAACTAACAGGAACTGTCTGACCCAACTGGGTCTGGTGTTAATTAAACCTGACTCGGCCTGGACCGACATGAACACGTTTCCTCTGGGCCCATTAGTCGGGAGAATCTCAATAAGTTCTAATCAGCGTTGTGCGGCTCGTATTTATTTAGGTGTTCTGAACTGATGCTCCCCGAGGCGCTGCACCTCCAGTCCTCCAATCCCAGCACCGCTGCCAGGCTCGGCGAGACCAAGACCCCTCGGTACCAGGTCCACAGCGGGCCTGTGTCCTGCTCGTGGAGGAGGAGACGCCGGCGCTGATATCTGAGCAGGCGGCCCGTAATTATCGTGCACCTGTGTTTGTTGACGATGAGGAGTTTCCCAGCGCTCCGGCTCTGAGTGGGAGCGTTGTGGTTCCAGGAGTACAGAAGGAAGGTTTATCTTGGCCTTGGAGGCGCACGTGAGGCGCAGCGTGCTGTGGCTGCCGAGCCACTTCAGCACGGCGCTCAGCCTGGGAACGGACCCAGAAGGCCTTTGATAGGTGTGGACTCCCGGGTCGGAGCAGAACGCTGCAGACCTGAGCCGGTTCTTTGTTTGAAGCTAACACCAACACGGAGCTGGAAGCCGAGGCTCTTCCAGAAGCTTCCACAGAAAGCTGCTCACTTAACGGTCCTTCATTAAAACAAAACAAAAGTCTGGCGTTATTTGAGCCTCGCCCAGATCGAGGAGGATGAGCGAGGTGGAACAAACGTCAAAATACCGACAGAACTTTACAAACGCTCGTTCCTCCCTGGCCTCGGCCACAAGCCCTTTAAAGATCACAACCAGCCTGTAAGAAGTCCAGCGGTGCGCTCTGATGTGGTTTCAGCTGCTTGTTCTTACATTTCTGAACAAAAGTTCTGACTTATTTTTATCTCAATAAAGACATGAATACCAGCGGGGCTCCCCCCCCCCCACTCAGAGTTGGTCTTTAACTGGAAACACCCCGAGCGTTTACACGACCCTTTAAATCTGCTCGCAGTCATTCCTGCTGTCACTTACATAAAGAAGTCTTTGGCTGCGTCACACTTTGGTTTTCTGTTGAAAAACAATGAAGCAGGAGCCGCACGTCACTGGAACAACAGACCTCAGACTCAGCTGCGACAAGAATACAAACTATTTGTATAACGAGTTTATGAACGGTCCAAAACTCAGTGTACGGAGCCCAACAGGTGCCCGAGTTCAACAACAGAGTTTCTGTTGTTATTTTTAAAGAATAAACAAAACTTTAATCTATTAGTGACACAGACTGTTTATATTGTTTTAAAATAAAAGTCAAGTTTTCTTTTAACCCAGCTTTTAATAAATCGTGTGAATATTTATGAATCACTCTGTTGTCATCCAGTTTTCTTCCATACATTTTTCAGCATCTTTATCGTTCCGTAGTTTTCAAATTATTTCAACAAATCATGAATCAAAACGTTCGGCTCTTTCAGAACAATTCTGCTGTGACGCCTGCTGTTGGTGCAGCTTCAGCTGTTTGAAATATTTAGACTTTTCTGACATTTTATTTTTCACAGAAAATGAATTTATCTCATTTTCCATCCTTCAAATCTTTAGATGTTTACAGCCTTTTACTGCTCCTTTCACATTCAGTTCTGCTTCAGCTGCTTTCAGTGTCCTTCTGCAAATTTAAACTTATTTTCAGCTACTTTCAGCTGTTTGGTGCTCCTTTCAGATTTTTTTTCTGGTAACTACAATATTTTTGTTCTAATTTCTTTCTGCTCATTTCAGCTCCTTTCAGCTTATTTATGCAAGTTTCAGCTTTTTCTGATACTTCAGCTACTATTTTGCTGTTTTATGCTTAAGCATGGTAATTTGTATAATTAATTAATTTACTAATTTAAGAGAAAGATGCATTTCTTCAAGCATATTTTTTTACTTGGCACTCTTTTTAAAATTTCATCTCTCTTTGATTTTGTGAGCTAAAGCTTCTCCCTCTGTGGTTTTATGTCAGCTGGTACGCGCTGGAGTCCAAACCGGGGAAGAAGAAGAAGGAGCGGGGTCAGATCCAGGTCAGCATTCAGTTCATGAGGAACAACATGACGGCCAGCATGTTCGACCTCTCCATGAAGGAGAAGCCCCGCTCGCCTTTCTCCAAGCTCAAGCACAAGATGAAGGGCCGCAAGAACGACAGCAGCCTCACCGACGCCTCCTCCGCCATCTTGCCTCGCTCCGCAGCGTGCGACTCGGACCCCAGCCGGCCGCCCCTCGCCACAGAATCCCAACCGAAGCCGGACCAGAAAGTGAAAAGACCCCTGTTGTCCGGGGTCCAGAAGCTCTCTGCGGCCCACTCCATGTCGGACCTGATTGGATCCAACGTTCAGTGCAAACTGGACTCCACGGAGGAGAGCGGTGAGGACAGAACACCTGAAGGACTCTTAAACATGTTCACTTGTGCTAATGTCAGCTTTGAGCTAAAGTTCGGCTAATTTCACCATTTTGCTGCTGAGGTGCTAAGCTTAGCTTTTAGCTGCATTTTTTTAAATTAACAGTTTTACTCGTTTAAACTTTTAGGCATGTTTTAGCTAATTTAGCTTGTAGCTAATGCAGCTTTTACCTACTGTTGTGCTAAGTTGATAATGTTAGCTGAATTCTTTGTTGTGAATTTGACCAGTCTTTGCGTTAAAGAGCTGTTTTACTGGTGTCAACTTTTTAGCTATGATTTTGCTAAATTTATCTTTTAGCTACCAACGTGCTTTCATTTCATTTGAGCTTTTAACTGGTGTGGTTCTGGTTTTAGCTTGTAGCTGAAGAGTCATTTCGTGCACGTGGTTCTGGCTGCTCATCTGTCGTCTCGTCTTTATTTCAGATTAAAATCCGTAGTTTTGTGTAATTCGGCTCCGACTGTTTCCTGAGTGTTGCCGGTTCTTTTCGGCTGCTTTGATGTTTTGATCGGAGCGGGTGCCTCCACAGCAGATTTGGGCCGTTCTGGGTTTCATGATGTTTGTGGAAGAACTTTGTTTAAATTTGATCATTAAAGCTTCGGTGTTCTCACCGTCTGAGGCGCAGACTTTGTGATGTTTTAATATTTCACAGCTCAGTTTTTATTTAAGTATTGCTGATTCTCCCAAAGTTAAAATAATGTTTTCTCAATCTGTCAAAGAAAATCACATAAAATGAACCACACTCACCGACAACATCAATTTGAGACTTTTTATCGGTGTGTTTATTATTTGTTGCTGAGTTTATTGTGAGTTTAATTAAATATAAGTTTTCACCCTGTCCTCTAGGAGGTCCAGGTGGCCCCCACAGACGTTCTCAGAGCGAGGTGCCGGGATTCCCGGACAGCAAGGGACACGCTGACCCTTTCACTGATATCACTCGCACCCTGCCACAGAAGTATGCCACGCTCCCACTCAATCGCAACCCGTTTGAGGGGGAGCCGGGCCAGCTGTGGGACCGGATGGAGCGCAAGGAGAAAAAGGAGAAGGTCAGCCTCCTGGAGCGCGTGACGGGGAAAAAGGAAGGCCGCAAGACGGGCAACGGGAGCCACGCTGGGAGTTCTGGGGACCTGCAGACCCCCAACCCTTTCAGTGGCGATTCACAAGCTGACACTAACCCGTTCAGCTCGAGCTACAGAACCAGGTGGACCTGTTTTTATTATTTAAATATGAATCATGACACAGTTCATAAACCTAAAGACACAACAAATACTTAAATCATTCATTAACATTTTATTATTTAAATATGAATCATGACACAGTTCATAAACCTAAAGACACAACAAATACTTAAATCATTCATTAAAAATTTATTATTTAAATATGAAACATGACCCACAGTTCATTAACCTAAAGACACAACAAATACTTAAATCATTCATTAACATTTTATTATTTGTTTTTACTTCAAACCACATCGAGATATTTACCACCATTAATACTTAAGGATGGGACTGGTTCCTCTGGAGTCAGGGTTCTGTTTGGGTCTGGACCCGACTCTGGATTTCTAAAAGCAGATTTATCTCCGTCACAAAAACATGAAATCTGTGGTCATGCATGGATCAAGTCAAGTCTCAGCATAACTCAAAGTTTGAGAAATGGCTGCCATTTTGATCAAACCTCAAAATAATCCCGTTGCGTGATTTGTTAGCACTCGGACTGCGTGCTGCGGATGACTCTCAGCTACTTCTACCATTTACAAGAGAGACCTGATTTTAACAAAGAGTGATGACAACAGTGGACAACCAAGACAATAGACAATCATAAAGGATGCGTACAAATTAATTTCTATTTATTTTAACAAGTGAAAATAAAATGGTAATTAAAAGGAAAAATAGCAACAAAAACAACATGATGGGTTGTAAGGTGGTGTAGAAAACTAAGTAAAGACGGTTTGTGATTCACGAGGTTTGCTGCTAAAAGAACATAATTAAAGACACAGACAGCGGCGGGCCATCAGTTTTTGGTCAGGATCAATAATTAATAATAATTAATTAAATTTGGTTTTAAGTGAAAAGCTGTAAAGTTTGTAAAAAGCTGAACTTCCTTCCTGAAATATACTTTAAAGCAGACATAAACAATCTTTAAACCCATTTTGATATGTTTCCTTAAGAACAAAAATCTTAACGTTAAAATCTTTGTCAAGATGGTCCTTAAAGTTTTCAGATTAAAAATAATCCTTATCGTCGCGGAGCAAAGACGCTTCCTGTTACCCTGCGACAGTCCGGCCATGTTGAGAGCTGGGAAACTGAAAAATAAGCAGCGTGCCGGCCTTTATATTAGTGTGAGGCTAAATGTAGGGGGTTGGCACGTCAAAATCCAAGATGGCCACCTCCACGTGCATGTGTGTGTTTCCCCGAGGTCACGTGGCTGGGAGCTCATCTCTTCAAGGATTTTGTTGACCGGGGTGGAGAGACGCATGAGAGAAGTGGAAACTCTGCTTTTATTTTTATACTGATTAAAAGTCTAGTTTTCTCAAATGATTGGGGTGGCTAAAGATTAATCTATGGGGGCTGAGGCCACCACTGGCCCCCCCCGACTCATCACTGCACCTCCTCTCTCCTGGATCTGCCTCGGGCAAGAATAAAACCGACTCTGTTCTTCTCTGTGAGTCTGACCCAGTCACACCAGAAACATCTAGGTTTACTGGTCTCACCTGCTGGACTCCAGTCTCACCTCCCAAACCACAGACATTCACTGTTCAACTTCCAGAGTGACGGGGGTCATCGGAGCGCTGCTTGTCCACATCTGGGGTGTGATGAATCAAAAGCTTCCTTTCTTTCACTCGTTGATTTGAATGAAAACCGAACCTCGGGTTCTACGTCCTCAACCCGTCGTCGCGTAGCGTCTGTTTCCTGCGCGACACAGGAAGTCGTTGAGCGCGGTGGCTGGGCGTTCGTCAGAGAGGAAGGTGTCATTAGTGGCTCTTTAGAGCGCTCGATAAGAAAAGTCTGGGAGCCGCAGTAATGAGATCCTCTGCAGAGATAGACCCCACAATTAACCACTTATCTCCGTATCATGGCCGCCATGCGCACGCTTAGCGCTCAGGGTGTTTACTGATCACGCCACGTTTCTGTTTCATCCATTTTTATTACAGGAGGCTGCAACATGGAGCTGCGGAGGAAACGTGCCCTCCATGACCTTTGATCTCTATTTCTTTTGTTTCCCCAGCGACAAAAAGCCGACGGGAAACGAAACCGCTGGCCAGAAGAAGAAGAAGAAGGACACGTTTGCCAAGAAAAACGTAAGAGAGACGTCTTGTGACGTAAATAATTAGTTCAAGGAGCCAGGACACGAGCGTCGTCCTGGTTCCTGTTGCCCCTTCACCAGGAACAGACACAGCAACAAAATGGAGAAGAGTGTGGAAACTGTGTGGACCTTCAGCTCAGACAGCTCGTCATCGTCTTTCACCCGCTCTGTGTGTGTGTGTGTGTGTGTCAGAGTCCACACTCAAACCTCCACATTATATTTCAATCCCAGATCTTGCCTTCAAACAGGCCCTGAAGGTTCTGTGAACTTCTCACATCTGCTCCTTAAACCCTGTGACGGTCAGAACCTCACGGCTCCACACTTTTAAATTCTGATTTATTGTTTCCACGCAGCCACTGAGGCTTATTTTTTAGTCTGTCTCTTAAGTTTGGTGTCAGAGTGACAACAGCTTCGACGTTTATTTGAATCTTTCCACACGTCTAACAGGTTGTTTTTATTTATGAAGCGTCCACACTGTTGTCATCCTCTTTATTATTATTCTCACTTCTGTCACTATGTGTACGTTTACAGGCGCCATTCTCATCCTTCAGTTTTCAAATTATGTCAACAAATCATGCGTTAAAACGTTCGGCTTTTTCAGGACACTCCTGCTGTGACTTTTGGTGTTGGTGCAACTTTAGCTCTTTGAAATATTTAGCCTTTTCTGATATTTTTTTTCTCAAGGAAAATGAATTGAGCTCATTTTACATCCTTCATATGTTTAGATGTGTTTACAACCTTTTACTGCTCCTTTCACATTTTGTTCTGCTTCAGCTTCTTTCAGCTTCC
>JARVGS010000001.1:33567159-33577352 GCA_031762315.1 Hypsolebias antenori | reverse complement strand
TACCATTTTATTTATAGAGCACTTAAAACAGCGACAAGGCCAACCAAAGGGCTGTACAAACAGAAAAACAGGCAA
This sequence comes from Hypsolebias antenori, assembly GCA_031762315.1. Classification (NCBI taxonomy): domain Eukaryota; kingdom Metazoa; phylum Chordata; class Actinopteri; order Cyprinodontiformes; family Rivulidae; genus Hypsolebias; species Hypsolebias antenori. Next base: position 33,577,277 of record JARVGS010000001.1, on the reverse strand, counting down.
CACATAGGTAACATACAAAATGAAGTTAAATCAGAATATAGCCATAAAAACATTGCACATCATAAATATAATGGCCAACCTGTGTGAAGCATACATGTTCAAAAAACACAGATCATCTAGTGCTGAAAGCTACGGAATAGTAGTGGGTTTTTAAACAGGATTTGAACACCGAGATGGGGGGGGGCGGGCTGTCTGACAAGCAGAGGTAACTTGTTCCAAAGTTTTGGGTCTGCTACAGAGAAGGCCCTGTCACCTCTGCACTTAAGACGAGTTCCTGGAACTGAGAGGAACAACTGGTCCGCTGACCTCGGAAAATGTGGTGGGACATACGGCTGTAGTAAATTAGAGAGACAGATCCCTTGAGTAAGAATACACCTTAACATTGGATAAGTTCTCCTGGCTTCCGTCCTGCCACTCTCTTCCAAACCACATACCTGTATCACCACTTACCTGGTATCTCCACCCTCTTCTCCTGTTGATCCCAAGTGGCAGACTGAAAAAAATCAACTGACAGAAGTACAAAAAAAGTGTCTTTATTTACAGCTGCAAGTTTTGGGGCTGTAAATGAAGAAGGGACTTGGTGAATATCTGGAAGACTCTTTAGGTAATTAACCATTCAGAAGTGGAGTAAGTTTATCTTACTGAAGAAGTAGTTCTTGTAGTTGGAGCCAGAGGGGAGAGCTGTGAGATCCTAGGTTCCAGTAGATCTTTAGTCGTAGAGAGAGATGAGTACCGTTGGAGAGAGGAGCAGGTTGTTCGGAGGGTGAAGTCTGGTTCTTCAGGCTGAAGGCTTTGTTTAAATGTGGGACACAATCAGAACAAGTCGAGAGCTCAAGGAGCAAGGAGGCCTTGGAAGGCCAGGGGAGTCCAGGACTTGGAGGTCTCTGCAGAAATTCACAAAGAAGGGCTTTTAGAGACAAAATGTCAGGAGACACTTTAGTAGCTGTCCATAACCTTTACCATAGGGATGGTAATATAAATAGAAAGGAAGATGAACTCCTGGAAAGAACAGAAATGTGGATGCTACATGGGATTCTTGAAGCATCCCTCAAGGATAGACAGCGAAATGACAATATCAGAAAAACACTTGGCATGGCATGCATCACGAATAAGATACAGGAATCAAGAATGAGATGGTATGGGCGTGTGCAGGGAAGGGAAGATGAAAACAAGGTAAAAATGCTATTAAATGGAGGAGTTTTCAGTCAACGAAGCAGGGGATGGCAGAAGAGGTGGACGAAAATGATCCAGCAGGATCTGAAGACACTCCATCTCACAACAGACGATACACGAAACAGAGCAAAATGTAGAAGGAGAATCCATGTGGCTGACGGAGAGAGAGAACGCTAGCTGGCTAGCTAGCTGGCACTGAAGGAGTGTCTGGCAGAGGCTTTTATGCTCCTGCAGAGAAGTCCTCGAAATCAGGATCAGGTGTGGAGTGGTGACTGACTGGGATTGGCTGCAGCTGTGGGAGAAAGTGAGTGGCTGGCAGAATCCAGAACTCCCACATCTCCAAGATGTTCTCTACTTCCAAGATCTGTAAGAAAAAGATACAAACATTATCAGTGAAGGCATTTTGCTTCTGACAGATCCTTATACGTACCTTATGTCACTCTTCTATTCAGATAATCCTCCTGTGTGAATACCACTCCTCTTACAATAAATTTTACTCACCTTTTTATCTCTGTGTTGGACTCTTTGTCAGTTTGCCTATTCTGGGATTAAAACTAATCTGAATGTGATGCCACCAATGGTTTCCTTCCTTGCAAGCTTCGTTGGAAGTTAGACAATGGCTAAACAAATGCAAAGTAAAAATTAGGTTTATTGAATCAAAAAATTGTGGTGTTCTTGTAAAATAATCTGTGGCGATCTAACCAGCAAAGAGCACCATGGAGTTAACTCGGTCTTTGTTACCATGGCGATCTAACCAGGCTCAACGAAATCTAAAAAAAAAATCTGAATTTGAGTTCATGATAGCAGCTGAACTGTTTCCTTGACATCATAGTCCAGCTATTGATTATCATACTATGACATACCTCCAGTCTTTTTAAAATTTGTATTTACAATGGTTTTTATTGTTTATGTGAGCAGGAGCTGTATCCACAACAATGAACTGTGATTAAGTTCTAGCACAGGGCAGATAGTTTTTCTACCAGCTGCTTTGTAATTTGTTCAGCATGTTTTGTAATTGAACAAATTGAGCACGGTGGAATGGGCTGTACTGAAACAGTTTGTTCTCTCTAAATTTTAAATATGATGTGTAACCGTGTTTCATTTTGTAATAGCATATTGAATTATGAGGCTTGTTATTTTAAGTGGTCATTTCACAAAACAAAATCCTCCTGTCCTTTGATTATTGCAGGCTAGAAGCCTAAAACATTTTACTCAGAACTTTTAATGACTTTCTTTTTACTTTTACTGGAGTAGATTTTTATACAAGCAACATTACTTGTACTTCAGTAAATTTCAGTCAAATAACTGTACTTTCACTTGAATATATTTTACTACTCTTTTTCCTCTGACTGGGAGTTATGATTAGCTCAAAGCTTGTTTATTACTCTCAGGGGTTAAAGCTCATTAAAATTCATGACATGAACATGAAACAGTTTGAAGAACATTGTAGGGTGTAAAATCATTTATCTACACACTTACACTATTAATTATAAATGTATTGAATTGTTAAACTGTGAAAAAGATTTTTAGATAAACAAACTGTAAAGAAAATGATGTTCATGCAATATCTGGGATGAGACCGGTAAGACGGGTCTGACCGTGATAAAGCAGGTTTTCCACTGGTTCATGCAGTCAGACTGCTCCAGGTTTTAGGAGGCTGCTGAGCATTGCCCTTGATGAGGTGAACTTACACAGATGGGTGAGGAACATCTGATGATTGCACCAGTTTACTGGACCTCCTGGGAACAACAAGTGCTTGCAGGAAAGGTTCAGATAGCCTCTAGTTCTGTGACTTAGCCTGGCCTTTTTCAACCCAACCACATGCATGTTGCTAAGTGAATGTGTGCTGAGTGTAGATCAAGGTTACAACAATACTGATGAGTTGACAGATGTGTCAGCTTGCCTGCTCAGTGTGTCTAATCAGTGCAAAAGTTCATGCAACTTCTGGCAGAAATTATTAGCATGTCATATTGGCAAGTTGAATTTTTGCAACAGAATTCAGAGTACTGACTACCAAAAAGGACCATCCATCCATTCACTATCTTCTGCTTGTTCCAAAGTTGAGTAGTGAGGCAGCAGCTTGAGCAGGGAGGTCCAGACATCTCTTTCTACAGCCACCTCTTCCAGATCTTCTGGAAGTACTCCAAGGTGTTTCCAGGCCAACTGAGTGACGTAGTCGCTCCAGTGTGTCCTGGGTCTTCCTTGGGGTCTACTCCCTGTCAGACATGCCCACAAACATCCCCAGGGAGGTACCCAGGAAGCATCTTTACCATACGCCTGAACCACCTCAACTGGCTCCTCTTGATGTGGAGGAGCAGCGGTTCTACTCTGAGTCTCTCCTGATAACTGAACTTCTCACCCTGTCTCTAAGGGAGAGTCCAGCTACCCTGCAGAGGATCTCCTGGATCCAGGATCTGGTTCTTTCAGAGTTCAGGACCAGAGATAAGGGTATGAACAAAGATCGACCGTCAAACATGGGAGCAGCACAGGTGGAGGAGTTTTAAAATCACAGGTTTGACTAAAACTATTTGTTTTCTTATTGTTCTTTAAGTTAAAAACAGAACAACCATCCATCGTTTTGTCCGTTAAGGATATAAATGTTTGTCATAGTTTATCAAACTATTTATTTCTGTTTATTAAAATTTTCACACAAACTCCACTTTTATGTTTTTACGACTTTGTTATAAAAACATAAATTTAATAATTTCTTTGTGAATGTTTTGGAACGCTTCATAAAAATCTGACTTGACCCAAAACAACGAGTTGCAGTTGGTTCAGACACTTCGGGCGAACTAGAACGTTCCACATGTCTGGACCTCTGTCTCCTCTGTGTCATGACACCGTCTGAAGACCCGTCAGAACTCGGCTGGTGAGACACAGGACAACCTGAGTGTACTGAAACTCCAACAGGTGGCTCAGTCGTCTTCCTGCTTGGAATCAGCTGAAGTCGAGATGGTTGACGAGGAGCTCATGAAATCCCACGAGTCTCAGCTCGGGGGGGTCCTGCACTTAATGAAGTCGTCCAGGTCTGGACATATGATGTCACTCCCTGAGAGGAAGGAGGACAACTTCATCGTCTGGACGGAGCAGCCAGCTGCCGCTCTCGTACGGACGGTCTGTGGGTCAAACCTGACCAAAGGTCCATCCAGAGAAGAAACATCAAAACTGAAGACTTCTTCAACTGGTTGTTAAGTTTGTAAAAAAGACAAATGAGGCGTCAACAAAATCTGCCCCATAAACATCAGTCCTCACGTCCTGATGGACCTGGTCCATAAAACATCATGACCAACCTCCGTACGGTTGTTCAGATGCACAAACATCCAGTTAAGGTCAGTCCCTTAAAGTTCTTGTCACTTTGATTCTTCAGAACATAAGAATGCAGTTTTGGAAAGAGAACACTGGTAAATAAAAACACCAACGAGACGAACAGTTCACATGTTGTCATGCACAGTAACAGGAAGTGATGTCAGTAACAGGAAGTGATGTCAGTAACAGGAAGTGATGTCAAAGGGGAACAGAGTTTCAGTAAATTAAAGACCAGGAAGTTCCTGTTGTTTCACTTTGGGCTGTACCAAGTAAAAAATAAAAATGTGACCGTTAATTAACAAAATGTGTCAAATTGTGTGTTTTATGCCAAACTCCTTAAATATAAAGTTTTCTTCCACCTTTTGTGTTTATAGGATATGAATGTCACATGCACTTTATTATTTTATTTTGTCGGCACGTTTAACGGATCAAACACTTTGGTTTGGTTCTGCTCGCTCCTCTGAACGTTGAGCAGAAGAAGCAGTCGGCTGGTGTAGACCTCCATGTTAAGACCTCCATGTTAAGACCTCCATGTTAAGACCTCCTGAGCAGCTTCATGCTCCTCGGACTACAGCCAACATCATTACTGAAAAGTTCCAGGTTCATGAGACTGTAGCTAGCCTTCCAGGACATGGATGCAAGAGGAAATGCGACCCCAGCTTGATGAGATGAATAGGAAACCATCTCAAACCAGTGAAGCTGAACTCCAGAGTGAAGGTGATGGCACCGCCCGTCATTTTACGAATCATGAAGACGGAAGAGTCGCGGCTCCACCGCCGGGAGAATCCATGAAACTCATGTTGACGAGAATCTAAAGTTTCTCAAGAGCTCAAGCTGGAGCTGCGTTTTTTATTTGTTTGTACATATTTTGCTAACAGACTGAGTTGAGTCTCAGGACAGAGATGGAGGTCGTGTGGAGCTGCACCTAATTTCAGTTCAATACCTGGAAAAGTGGCCAGATATTTTGCTAACAGACACACAGACGGGAGAAGCACATTCCATGCTGATGTCCTGAACGCGGTCGGATTGCATTTGACAGGAACCGTCGGTGTTGACGTTCTGAAGCGACGGCGGCCATCTTTGGGCCGGGCGGCGGTGCGTTCAGGGGTCTGGCTTTGGAACATGAAGTCCCCTCTCCTCCAGCAGTGAACCAGAACCAAGTGGAGTGCGGCCGACGGGCCACAAGAGCACCATTGTTCTTCACATTAATCAAACGGAGGAAAGGCAGGTAGCATTTCCCCGGCCCAGCCGGCGTGCACGGCCTGCCAGCCTCCATGAATGGACTGCTTTTTTAGCTGGCAGCGATTGGCCATCGGAGCCCGGGGAGGATGTGTGTCCGTTTAATTAGTGTGATGAGCTCAGCGGAGTTTATGTGCGGTGTCCGACACCAGGTATTAACCCCTCCAGGCCGACCCTGCGAGGGGGGCGACTGACCTCCAGCTTGACATCTTCTCCCCCAGCTCTCACTTTCCTCCTCTTCATTAGAAGAAGCCAGATTAGACCGGGTGGGGGGGGGGCTCTGCCTCGTCCTTTACTTTTTAGACCGCTTGTTGTCGGCTCCCCTTCAGAAGGACTGATTAATGGTGGTGGGGGGGTCATAATATAAATATACTCTATAGGAACTGACACGTGTCCTATAGTTTAAAGAAGGATAGGATCTAAACTGTAGAAATCATCTGTCACTCATTTTTATTCTTCTGACAAAGTGGACACATGCCCCCCCCCACCCCCCAACAAACATCAAAACAAGACACAGGCCATTAGATAATGATCAGATATTAGATTACATCGGCTACTGTTGGTGTTTCAAGTTGCCATGACGATGTAAATCACCCAAACTAACCCAAAACCCTGCTGCGTAAAACGTTGCACAAACATCTCATGATGGACGAGATGAAAACTCCCCCACGGTCATTTTTTAAGGTTCCTCCATGCATGATCAGTGTTTTGTGTCAACTTGATTCAAAATGGCCGCCACAGCTATGTTGGCAAACACAATTGTAATCTCAGTCACTGTCGGACGCACTGAGCATTAATTTGGTGTGGTAGTAGCTGAGAGTCATCCCTGGGCCACACAGTGACAGCTCATGGATCCTTCTCTTTCTTCAAGACTTTGTAATAAACTGTCTGTTAGCAAAATATTTCATGAACCACTGGATGAATTTTAATAAATAACGTGACAGTGTGATTCAAGATGTCCGCCACAGATGATCTGCTTTAGCTAACACAAACACGGCTGCAGCTTTTACAGATGTAAAGCTTGTGGTGGTAGTAGCTGAGAGTCCTCTTTCAACATGTGAGTGGTTAGACCGAAACGTCTCTTCTCAGCGTGAGATGGTCTTTGGGGTCGGCGGGCGATATGCATTCCCTCAAAGAACGCAGAGTCTTTATTGGCTCCTGTTTTTATGGAACCAGCTGTTGGTCCAACTCCACAACATCTAAACAGACACAGGGTCTCCAGAGTCAGCGCACGTAAAGAACGATGGTTGGAGCTGTTTCTTCATGGTCAGCAGCTGCAGCTGATCTTCACACAGATCACAGCGTCACTCGAGGTTTAATGTTTCTGCACCAGTGTCCTCCCGACACGGACCTTCCTGACCACGCCCGACGCTCGAGCCACAGGAGCTTAAACTCCTCGATCAACGCTTAGGTCGCCATCCTTGATCCGACTGTTCACGGGTGCAAACGCAAACACTTGAAGAGTTTCTACTTCTGGAAAAAGATATTCTGTTCCAGGACGGTTGAAACCCTCCGCTCTGAGACCTGGACTCAGAAACCTTCGGTTTCAGAGAGAACGAGGATGTCATCTGTAAATGAACGTCGTGTAAATGAGGCCTCAGACTGGCCACCCTGTCTGTCAATCAAGAGACGGATCTCAGAGATGATGATCGGCTGAAGTCTAGTTTTTAATCTACCCAGAATACCTTTGAGATCGACCAGTAGGTCACCATCGACGTGCTGGTTTCCTCAAAGCCACCCCTGGCTCCACCACTGCACCTGGGGGTGGATAAAATCGATCCCTCCGCTCTCCTGGATCCATCGCTCTGCACCACAAAATGAACTCCCTCTGATCTTCTCCGCAGTAACATCTCATACCAAAAACATTTAGGTTTACTTACTTCTCTGTTCAGCTCCAGTCCAGAAAATAACACTCCTCTCCAAACCACAAACGTTCAACCCCTCAGAGACGGGGAACAGAGACGGGGAACAGAGACGGGGAATGTCGGAGTACCGCTCATTTAAACTCGACAATAAATAAAGACGAGAAGAAAATAAATGACTACAGAAAGAAACCTTGACCTAAGTGTCAGTCTGACTGAAGCATCTGACGTGTGGATGTTGTTGAAAGTTGAACGCTCCCAAACTTTCAGCTCCGCAGATAAACACGAACGACTCGTCTCGTTTGTTTCCTCCTCGAACTAAAACTGAATCCCAGATTTCTTCGGGGCCTCCATCAGACCCGGGGGTTGTGTTTATTAATAGAGCGAGCGAGGAACAAAGATCTGGAGTCACAGCGTGTCAGGGATGTGAAAGGCAGTGTTTGCTGCGCCCCCTCTGAAAACACTTTATTAATTGGATTTAGATATTTGCAAAATGATCTATTTAATGGGATTACCACTCGTATAATGATCTTATTTATGAGGGAAGCAATCCAAGCTTTGAGGCGGGCTGATAATGCATTTCCAGCTCTTTGGCAGTTAATGTTGTGTTACATGGGGAGATAAGTTGGAGACCCGTTGTGGATGAATTGGGGGGGGGGTGAAATGGAGCCGGCGTTGGGTCGGCTCGGACGGGCTCCAGTGGCTGCACTCACATTCCAGAGGCCTCGCCTGGACCAGCGGCTCGGTCCGGCTGAACTCCAGACAAGTTCACGGCAGATGTAGAAGGCAACGGAGACAGACACCCCCCCGCCCCCCCCACCCCCCCCAGCCTCAGCAGCATAAAGGGCCTTTCTTACATTTTTATCTACCCTGAAAATATTTTGCGGAAACGTTTGCTGTGTCCGTCCACCTGAGGGTCACGTCCGACTGGTCTCTGCTCCTGGAGCTCGTCTCTCCTCCTCCAGAAAACACGTTTCATCTGGACAACAGGAGTTCTGGTGCCAGACGAGTCCACGTTAAGAAACACCGGCCTCTCACCTCAAACATCTTTAAGAACAGAGATCTTCTGCTGCGTTTGCTCCTCTCGTTCACAGAAGATGATTTGTGTTTTCCAAATGTTTGTCTCTTCTGATGGACGTGGATTACAGAGATGATCATAACCGATAACGGAACAGTCTGGTTATCTGCTGTCCACCTTCTCCTGGTCCTGGGTTAGAGTTCGGACCAACAAGTGGTGTGTGCTGCAATGGTCAACAAATGAGAGGAAACTGAACGTATCCACTGAAAATAAAAAGTTTGGAGGACCTTTGGTGAAGCTAAAACTAGTAGCTCACTGGGCTGCGACTGCTGGAGACCAGATGGAGACAAAAAACCGAGAAACCTACATGAGGGGAGTGAGGTTCTGCCTCAAGATAGAAGTTCTCAGAGTATCTCCAGGATCTCAGGGTTTTGTTCAGAATGAGGGAAGAATAGACATGAGATGCAGCTTGTGCTGTATTGTGGACTGTGCCAGTCTGTTGTGGTGACGAGAGAGCAGAGCTGTATGGAGAAAGCTCTATGTTCACTAGTTGGTCTATGTTCCTCCCCTCACCTCTGGTCATGAACTCTGGTAGTGACTGAAAGAACGAGATTGTGGATCCAGGAGGTTGAAATGAGTTTCCTCTGCAGGGTAGCTGGACTCCTTAGAGACAGGCTGAGAAGTTCAGTTATCAGGAGAGACTTGGAGAAGAACCACTGCTCCTCCACATCCAGAAGAGCCAGTTGAGGTGGTTCAGACATCTGGTGAGGATGGACCCTGGACATCTCCCTTGGGGGTTTTTTCAGGCATGTCCAACTAGGAGGAGGAAACCCCGGGGAAGAACAAAGACACTCTGAAGAGATTATGACTCAGATGGTCTGGGAACACGTTAGAGTCCTCCCATAAGAGCTGGAAGATGTGGCTGGACCTCCCTGCTCACGCTGCTGCCCCAAGACCAGAGTCCAGAACCAGAAGATGGATGACGGACAGGAAGGATAATGAGGACACGTTCACTTGCGATATGTATGTGACCCATGACGTTAAACCAAGATGGACCTAGAGTCCAACGTGGTCTCTTGAAAACAGGCAGCTAAAGTGCAATGGTAGAAAAGTTTAGTAAATATTGATATTTGTCAAAATATAATGAATAAATACTTCATTGATGGGTCTCTTGAAGGAAATGTCACAAATATAATCCTGAAAAATGTTTTGAAGCACTTTTCTGAGTTAGGATTTTGAACAGAAAAGTCTCAGATGACCTGATTGAACATCACTGGATTTTTATCTGGATTCTTGAGCATGAACTTTGGTGCCTTAAAGTCTCAATTATTTCCCTGCATGCCAGTGTAGACATTTTCAACTGCAACCATTACCAGTATATACCTAACACTAACCATTACCAGTATATACCTAACCCTAACCATTACCAGTATATACTTAACACTAACCATTACCAGTATATACTTAACACTAACCATTACCAGTATATACTTAACACTAACCATTACCAGTATATACTT
>JARVGS010000001.1:33556066-33567109 GCA_031762315.1 Hypsolebias antenori | reverse complement strand
GTGTGTGTGTGTGTGTGTGTGTGTGTGTGTGTGTGTGTGTGTGTGTGTGTGTGTGTGTGTGTGTGTGTGTGTGCGCAGTATATGATGGTGGCCATTTTGGATTTTGGAGTGCCATTCCAGTTTTTGATGATCTTTCTTACGCCTAGATGAATTCATACGTTAAAGTGAAAGGCTGAACTTATTTCAAGTCATCGTGCTCATGACACGCACAAACAGACGGACGTGTTTCTGATCCTTCGCTCCACAACGGGGAACCGAAGAGAACAACCAGCATGTGTTTTAAAACGTCCAGGTGTCGTAGATGGTGTTGTAGCTGCACAGTGTTTGTTCAACACGACGTCACAAACATCAGCTGCGGCTCAAACACTTGTTTCAGGAGGTTCTAGCTGCTGGTGAGTTCCCTCAAGAAGGTTCTAGCTGCTGGTGAGTTCCCTCAAGAAGGTTCTAGCTGCTGGTGAGTTCCCTCAAGAAGGTTTGAGCTTTGTTTTCTACCTGCATGAGTAATGAACTTAAAATAAAGTCTAAATGTTAATGTGCTCCGTTCCTGCACGCGCAGACTTTAAACTTTATCGTTTCAACGCGCTGTTTCATGTATATGTAATGAAAAATGTTTTACTTCAAAAGGATGTTTTCTTAAATGAGATTATGTTAACAGACCCTCATTTGCATAAAACGGGTGTAAATATTAAACCAGATTAAAAACGGTGAATATTTAAGATCCGTGCAACAAACAGCCTGAATGTGAAACAAGTAAAACCCACGTCTGAGCCGTCGGGTCAGGTTTGGTTCTGAAGCTGCTGGAGCTTTATTGGACCGTGTTTGCGGCTCGGTTCTGGTGGATTTCAGAAGTTTTTTTTTTTTTGAGCTTCAGTTTCAGTCAGGTGAAGCTGAGGCACGACGTTCGCCTCACAAGCCTCCATTCATGACATTAATCTGAACACAAGCGTGTTTTTTGTCTCCCGGAGTCTTATTTTCATCGCCGTCAATTTAGTACACAGATTGAAGGTGATTCAGGCCGGGCTCTCAGGTTCCTTACCCCCCACCCCCAGCCCCCGGGCTTTAAACTTCCTCCCTCAGTGAACCTGGACTTCCAGCTTTAAAAAATAAAAAAACCACTGTGATAAACACATTACTTTTATTGAACTAGAGCAGGAATCTGCAGCCTTTACATCAAAAGACATTTTTGAACCTTCTGGGGCCGCAACACCTGCTACAACTGATCATCAACTGGTGGCCCATGGGCCACTTCAGGTTTGGTGGAGGAGGCTTTTCTGGCCAGTAGGGATGACATTAAAAACTAAAAATATCTAATGAGTTTTAACATTTATTTATACTTTTACAGTTTAAGACAAAAGAAAACACCAGATTTTTGTAAATTAGGGGAAAATACTTTTTAATTTTTTTAAAAGTATGAACTATGCAGACCTGTTTATTTTTTTTAATTGTGGGCAAAGTAAGTATATTGCTTTGAAGAAATGAAGCATAAAGTTAAAGTATGTTTTACTCCTTATCTGGTTTTAGTATTGAGGTATTTGCAAAAAGAAATTACAGTAAAACAGCTAAAACTAGCCACTTTCGATGATGCTGCTTTTCTGACATTTACGGTAAATTTATTTTAGGCAGCGCAGCTTTTCTAAGATGTACGGTAGTTCATTTCAGGCGACAGCTTCTTTTATCATTTACGGTAGTTCTTCTCACGGCGATGCAGTTTTTCAGATATTTACGGTAATTTATTTCAGGCTGAGCGGCTTCTTCCTCCTTTATGTAACTTCTTTTATTCTTTGAGTCTGCAGAGCTGTCACCACAAGAACAATAATTATTCTGTTTCAGACAGAAACTGTTTTAGACGGACGTCGCTGAAGAAACGTCAAAATGAGCCGACTGTTTCAGGCCTGTTTCGTCTGACTGGTTTTGTTTATGACTCTTTCTTTTGAACTCAGACTTAATAAAAACGGCTCCGCTCTTTGAATCATCGTGTAAGTGGATGTTTTCGGTGAGCGGTCCTCTGACTCGAACATCAGACGTGTTTCTTGATGTTCCCGTTTGCTCGTGTGGATTTACGACGTGTCGCAGGCCGAGCTCGCTGCCGTATCTCAGATTTATGAAATGCCCACGAGGCACCGGCGGCTCAGGCTCCATAAATCATGACAGCCATTTTTATTACAGCGTGAGGCGCTTTGCACCTGATTATATGCATGCATGCGACACGCACGTGACATGCACACGACACGCACGTGTTCGATGTTTCCCTTCTTCTGGCTGGAACAAACCACAGCGTTTGTCAAAGGAGGGCAATAATGTTTTTGATTGTGTCTGTTAACGAAATATCTCCCAAACTACTGAACAGATTTGAACCAAACTCTCCAGGAGGAATCGTCAGTTGTTCGACTACAACTCTTTGAAGTCAGCCCATTTCAAGATGGCCGCCACAGCTATAAACTTTAGCAAACACGTAAACCATAACTCAGTTGGTTTTACAGATATTTAGCTATAATTTGTTGTGGTAGTAGCCAAGAGTGTTCCCCAAGTTACACTGTGAGCACTAGCTGATGGTTCTGTTAAAACCTCTGAAGCCAAATCTGTTTGTCTGTTAGCAAAATATCTCATGAGCCACTGGTCTGATTTTAATTAAACACAAAGTGTAAATTAGATGCAAATTTACAACTGATTAACATTTGGCGTCAGTCTCCTTCAAGACAGTTGCCACAGCTAACCACCTAACCATCACAAAGACGGTTTTATAGGTAATGAGCTAAAATGTGGTGTGGTAGTATCTGAGGGTCATCCTCAACGCATACTCTGAGCACTACCATGAGATCTGCATCGGTTTTCATCATAACAGCCTGAACATGACTAACCAGATTGTTAATGCTGTAATCTGATTAGTAATTTAATTTGTCACGTCCTGGATGACTCTGCAGCGACATTTGATGCTAATGCTAACGTGATGAGAGCATTACAAACCATTGTTTGTTTTTTTCTGCAACATGTCGCTGCAGCTCCAAAAGCACAACGATGAGGTCAGATTAAATACAAACACTGGAGCAGAAAATCAGGTCAGATTATAATTTATTCAGTTCGGATGAAACAACTTCAGAATCACACATGCTAACACGTGTAGCATCCATCTTTTTAAACGCTGCGTATGATGTCATGTTAGCATGCGGAGTAAACGTAGCTTTAGTTTAATACATATGATGAAACACGCCGGCCAGAATAACCTCGTCATTCAAAAACGTAAAGTTTAAAACTTCACAGTTCTGCTAATCTGCTAACAGCTTTTGCCGAGCTAATGTTTGGTTTAGCTGTTAGCATTTTTGCTAATTTTAGAGACCGTTAGTTAGCTTCCACTAAATTTGGTTTCATCAACTTTGTTTGCTAACACAATTCACAAACTAGCTCCTGTCTGCTGTGGGCGTGTCTCGAAGAGCTCGTCAGGCACACTGTTGGCCGACTTACGTGCTCACGCGACACGACGTGATTGGTCGATGCAACTTCAGCTGGAAGGAGACGCGGACTGAGTGACAGGTGTCTTAGCGTTTAGCGGTTTACAGTTAACGTCCACTAATTTATTTTAGCAGTTTAGCATTAGCAAAGCAATTTTTTTTTTTTAATTAGCTGAAAATGGGTTAGCGAAGCTACGTTTGGGTTAGCCATGCCCACCACCGATAAACTGCATTAAAGTTTTAAAAAATTTCAGGTTAGCTGAAGAGGTTCCTCTAGGTTTCTTACCTTGGCAGGGCGCTCATCGTCTCGTGATTTTTGTCAAGCGGGGGAAGAAACAGCTCGGTGAGAGCGAGACAGAGCGCTACCTCTGTAGCTTTTTAGCTAGCGCGTCTGTATTGCACATAGCTAGCTTAGCACCACATGAATTCAAGCAGTTGTGTGTGTGTGTGTGTGGGGGGGGGGTGCAGGGCGCCCTCCTTGTATAATGGTAACTGTCCTATTTCAAACAGAGTTATCTACAGCAGGTAAGATGTTAACTTTTCCTTCTTTTCCCCACTTCAGTTGATCTGAACCGTCTGTTTTAGGTGTAGAAGTTTCTCTGATCCCTCCAGGCTCTTAGTCGTCTCTGGAAGCTCGGCGTTGTGTTGTTGTGGGCGGAGACACGTAGCGTCCCACGTCCTCCGTCTGAATAGAGTCATATTGTGGAGCGTGTGGGCCGAGACGCCTGGCAGCCGGCCCTGACAAGTAGATCAGCCCTCGCTGGGCCACCTCTGAATGGCAAAACGCACGACTCAAGCGTTTTCCCGTCGCAGCGTGACATATCAGACATCTAACAGCCGCACATGAAAGCACATCAAAACGTGAATTATGTTTAAAAAAAAAGTGAAAACACAAACGGCTTGATGTTCTGTGGGTTCCCGGCAGCTGCGGCGGCTAACGGGAGTCACAAATTGGCATGTCTAAAAAGTGGGATAATGGTTATAAATGTGACAGGCTGAAAACTAATTACAATTGTCTTTCTGTGTTTTCCAATAATGCCTCCAACATTTCTATAAAACTCATTTAAATCTTCCACAAGTCCAAAAATTCGGTCTTGCTCTTAAGCCATTTGGCACATTTTCTCCTCAGTTTACATTTAGAGAGGATTAGCCGAAGAGCTGAAAATAATCGCAGCAGATGTCTGCTGCGGCGCGGAGTCTGCCTCCCCACCGGGCGTCCTGATTTTATAGCGTTTTTATCAATCTGAGAGCAAAAGAGACAAACGCTCCGCTCCGCCTCGTGCACACAAACATCATGTTTTACCACCACACACTGAAAACAGGAGGACAAAGAGGAAATCACACAAACTACCTGCTTGAGACTCAAATCAGGTTTTAATGACGAACTAGAGAAACTGCATCCCCTGCAAAAATGCAGTGTGAATGCTTACTGCAAAATAACTTGCTGAAAAACAGCTGAAATAAGCTAAAAAGACAAGCTAAAAATTAGCTGACATGGAAGAACAAGCCTAAATTAGCAGAAGAAAGCAGAAAGAACACTTTTGCCCAATTAGGCTGAAAGAAGCAGAAATGAGCCCAAAAAAGTGGAAATTATCACACACACACAAAAAAAAGCTTAAAAGTAGCTAAAATGGCAGAAAGAAGCTTAAATTACTAGAAGAATGTGGCGAGAGCACATTTTTGCTAAATTAGGTCGAAAAAAGTTTAAATGAGTGCAAAATCATGTGGAATAAGCCACAATGGCTAAAATTAGCAAAATAGCTGAAATAGCAGAAAAAGCTGAAACAAGCATAACAAGCTTAAATTAGCACACAAGAGCTGAAAAAAGCTAAAAACAAGTTTAAATTTGCCGAAAACAGCTGAAGCAGAACAAAATGTGAAAGGAGCAGTAAAAGGGGATGGAAAATGAGCTCAATTCATTTTCTATGAGAAAAAAATGGCAGAAAAGGCTAAATATTTCAAACAGCTAAAGTTGCACCAAAACCAAAGTCACAGCAGGATTGTCCTGAAGGAGCTGAACGTTTTATAATTTGAAATCTGCAGAATGAGAAAGACGCTGATAAACGTACAGAATAGATAAAGTAACTATATGAAATAATAACTATAAACAGGATCATAAGAGTGTGATTGCTTAATAAACTGTTATTTTACATGTTTTGCTGAAAACTTTAAATATGACTCTCAGCTACTACCACACAAACTGCAGCTCATTGTCGTTGTATCCATTTGTCTGTGCTAAAGCTGATTAGCTGTGGCAGCCATATTGGATTAGATCTAAAAGTTGACAGTTGTAGATGAACTCCTGAAAGTTTTCTTAAAGTACTTTAAGAGATATTTTGCTAAAAGACAGTTAATGTTCACATTTTCACTGAAGATCTTGTGCAACAAGTTTGCAGTGGTTCCCAGTTCTGGTCCTTGAGGAACACCATCCTGTATGTTTTAGTAGTTTCTCTGCTTTGACACATCTGATTTGAATAAATGGGTGATTTACATGATTACTCAGAACATGAGGAGGTCATTACATCACTGAATCAGACGTGTTGGAGCAGGGAACAAATAAAATATGCAGGATGGTGTTCCTCAAGGACCTGGGTTGGGACCACTGACGTTAGAGTATGTGTTGAGGACGACTCTCAGCTACTACCACAGCAGATTTTACCTATAGATCTGTGAAATCAACTGAATTATGGCTTTTAGTGCGTTTGTAAGGTCAGCTGGCTGTGGCGGCCATCTTAGACTGGACTGTCTCCAAAAGTTAAACAGTTGTTGTCGTACGGCCAATGATCACTTCCTGAAAGCTTCTTTAAAATCTGTCCAGCGGATCACGAGATATTTTGCTAACAGACACACACAGTTGACTCTGAATAG
Source organism: Hypsolebias antenori (assembly GCA_031762315.1). NCBI lineage: Eukaryota > Metazoa > Chordata > Actinopteri > Cyprinodontiformes > Rivulidae > Hypsolebias > Hypsolebias antenori. Next base: position 33,560,795 of record JARVGS010000001.1, on the reverse strand, counting down.
TTAAAAGTTAGCACTCAGATTATGTGTTGGGTATCACTCTAAGCTACGGCCACATTTAATTTTAGCTGATTGTAGAATGAAGACTTTTTTTGTCAGTCGTTTGTGGCGGCCATCTTGAATCGGTGTGTCAGAGGGGACAGGCGTACATCCAACGATAACTTTGTGCAAGTTTCATTCAATTCACTACAGTAGTGCTTGAGATATTTTGCTAACAGACAGACTGGCCAAAGTGTTACGGCCTGTGGGTGGCGGGCGATAATGTAACGTGTCTTCAGCTCCCGCCGTCTGTTCGTAGCCGAGTTATAAACAACTGAAACGTCTGAAACTCGCTCAAAGGAACGAAAATTAAAACTTTTGAAACTCGTTCCCGAAACAAACCGAGCATGAGCATGAGCATGCATCAGGGCAAAACCGTATTTCAAACCGAACGAATGAAGTACGAGCGAGCGCGAGTTCCCTCGCCCGTCCTGCATGCTCCTCGAGGACGGGGACGTTTCTTGAGCTTGTTTTGCAGCTTTAACGAGCCGAAGCTCCCACATGCCTCGTGGAGGGCGGCTCCGGCTTATTGCTGCCACATGTTCCAGGCCCGTGTGGTCGGCCCGTTCAAACAGCGCCGGCTCGCTCGTTACACGACTTTATGTAAGAAACAAGCCCGTGCTTCGGTTCTGGGCCCGGCCCAGAGACAGAGACTTTCAGATCATCTGTTTCTGTAATTAGCTGGACAGTACCGGGCATTGTGCTGGCTCCGGCCGTTTGAACCCCGAGTAATGTTTGTGGTGTGCTGGTAGTCGATCACTGTCAGGGGCCGAGCGCTGCACCGTGCCACATGTGGCAACAATCTGAGCGACGGTCCGCTCTCTGGGCTGTGAGTGACTAGGTGCGAGTTCCCCGGATCGGACCATCCCCATTAATTCTTTTGTTCTGCTGAGGGCCCGGTTACAGATGTTCTGCTGCTGGGCGACCAGGCGGCCCAGACCTCATTAAACACTCCTACACAGATTTACGATGTGGAAGAAGAAATGTTTTGTCTTGTTCAAGGGATATTTGAGGTGTAAAAGTTATGAACAATTAATATCTTACCTGTTGTAGATAGCTACCAGCTCTCAGTTTATTTCTGACTGGATTAACAGCTAAAGGCCAGTCCCGACGCAGTCCAGGCTGAAGTGGTGTTGCCGACTTCAAACACGTGTTTGTTTGTTTACAAATAAAAAGCAGTTTGGGTTAACTCCTTAAAGAAGCTTTATGCACCGTCGCACCTGATATCACAACATTTCATGAGATTGTTATGTTGGTGCTGCTGTTCAACGTAATATTTTTGTTATTAGTGCTTAAGTGTATTTTTAGTTGATGTTCTTAGTTCATATCTTAGATGTTATTACAATTTTTCTTTTACATTTTATTGTTGAATGTAACTGGGACCCTGTGAACATAATTTACTTCCACCACATGTGGTGGAATGACAATAAAGAAACTCTGACTCCGATTAAAGCTAAAAGTATGTTTTTTGGATGACTCTCAGCTACTACCACCTCAGATTTGAGCCTGAAAATCTGTAAAATTGCGTTTTAACCAGTTTAGTGTTTTCTAAGGTCAGTTGGCTGTGGTGGCCGTCACCATTTAGCCTTTTGCTGCATTTATATCGTAAGTTTGCTTTTGCTGCTTTCAGCTACCATTCTGCATCTTTGAGCTTTTCAGTGAATTTTTTGCTACCTTTAGCTTTTAGCTATTATTTTGCCACCTTTGTCTACCATTCTGCTACTGTTGGCTTTTTGTTAGCCTTTAGTACTTTAAATATTTATCCAGACTTATACTAATTCTAGGTAGCATTATGTTACTTTTAGCTTATGTTCTGCTTCTTTTAGCCGTTTGCTAACGTTGTACTTCTTTGAGCTAGTGTTCTGATTTTAGTTTTTAGTTAGTGTTCTAATTATTTTAGCTTTTTGCTAGTTTATGCCTCTTTTTCCTTTAGACTTGTGCCCTTCTTTTAGCTTTTGATGTTCTGCTTCTTTTAAATGTTAGCCAGTGTTCTATTTCTTTTAGCTAATGTTCTGCTTCTTTTAGTTTTTAGCTAGCATTTTGCTTTTAGCTTTTAACTTTTGTTCTGCTTTTCAAATTTTAGCTGGTGTTGTGCCTCATTTAGCTGTTAGCTAATGTTCTGCTTATTTTAGCTTTTAGCTCAAGTTATGCTTCTTTTAGCAAATAGCTGCTTCTTTTAGCTTTTAGCTCTTCTGCTTCTTTTAATTTTAGCTCATGTTCTGCTTTTTTGAGCTAGTGTTCTTTTATTTTTTGCTCCTGTTCTGCTTCTTTTGATTTTAGCTTGTGCTCTGCTTTTTTATCTTGTGCTCTTTTTTTAACTTTGTTCTACCTTTTAAGCTAGTTCTCTGCTTCTTTTAATTTTAGTCTGCTACTTTTAGCTAGTTTTCTTTTAATTTCAGCTCACGTTCTGCTTCTTTTAGCTAGTGTTCTGCGTCTTTAAATTTTACCTCAGATTCTGCTTCTTTTATAGTGTTCTGATTCATTTAGCTAGTACTGTTTTAATTTTAGCTTGTGTTTTGCTTCTTTTAGCTAGTATTCTTTAATTTTAGCTTGTGTTTTGCTTCTTAGCTAGTGTTCTTTTAATTTTAGCTCGTGCTTTGCTTCTTAGCTAATGTTCTTTTAATTTTATCTTGTGCTTTGCTTCTTTTAGCTAATATTCTTTTAATTTTAGCTAGTGTTTTGCTTCTTAGCTAGTGTTCTTTTAATTTTAGCTTGTGTTTTGCTTCTTAGCTAGTGTTCTTTTAATTTTAGCTTGTGTTTTGCTTCTTTTAGCTAATATCTTTTAATTTTAGCTAGTGTTTTGCTTCTTAGCTAGTGTTCTTTTAATTTTAGCTTGTTTTGCTTCTTAGCTAGCATTCTTTTAATTTTAGCTTGTGTTTTGCTTCTTAGCTAGTGTTCTTTTAATTTTAGCTCGTGTTTTGCTTCTTAGCTAGTATTCTTTTAATTTTAGCTTGTGTTTTGCTTCTTAGCTAGCATCTTTTAATTTTAGCTTGTGCTCTGCTTCTTTTAGCTTTAACGACTCAGTTTCAGCCTCTTCAGTAAATTTCTTCTGCCTTTCAGCTCTCAACATTCAAACTGGAGTTCTGCAGCTAAAGCAGTTTCTGTAGTCCTCGTTTGTTGAAGCGATCCAGTTTACCGGAGGTCGGAACCAATCAGAACTACACACAGAACCGGTTTTTCCTTTAAAACCTTTCTGTTCTCCTGAGGGGCTTCCAGGTCTGCTGCCGGTGTTGGCTGTACGGCCATTTGTAATAATCTCCTTTTTAGCGTTTAGCGGCTAATTATGTAACATTACACCTGCCGGTCTGAGCCTTGGCTCGGGTGTTGTGCAGGAGTTGGTACCCCCCCTCACTCGCAGCTCAGAGGGGTGGTTAGAGTTTCTTAATGAGATTAGCCCAAAGCTGAAATCTGCTTTGTGTCCTCGGCTATACGGCGAGATGGTGGATAAGCAGAATCAAAGCTAAGAGGGGGAATCGTTGGAAGATGCAGGCAGCCGACCTCATTTCTGTCCCCCCTCCCTCCCTTTCTCCCCCTCCTGTGTGTGACTTGGACGGGATTTGTCGCTATCACACATGACACCGTGTGCAAGCTTTGCATAGGAAATATCTTTGTCTCACCCGAGTGTTTGCCTGCTTCAGTGTTTTCGTGTCTTTTCCTTTATCTCGCTGTCCGGTTTATATTTGCTCTCGGATCAAACTTCTTAATGGTCTGTTGGCGTTTTATGCAGAACCGAGGACAGATGGCACAAAAATAAATAAAATAAAATGATTAAAACATCTTGCATTCTTTAAAGGAATGCATATCACCCGCTACCGTTCACTGCCAGAGTTGTAAGTTAATAGCACAAGATCAAGTTATGGTGAAAAGTGACTCAGTTGTAGCAGTTTATGAATAAAAGAATGACTAAATTATTTTGGATTATGATACAAATGACAAAGTTGTTGCAGTTTATGATAAATATGACAAGGTTGTCGAGGTTTATGATAAAATAATGACAACGTGTAGGCATTTTATGATAAAATGAGAAAATTCTTATGGTTTATTATAAACATGAAAACGTTTGTTGCAGTTTATGATAAACATGAAAAAGTTGTTGTGGTTTATGATAAAAATGAGAACGATGTTATGATAAACTAGGTCTGTCACAATAAACAATAAATCAATTAATCGCATGATAAATGAAAATTATCAACCTCATTTTCATTTATTGGATTTATCGTTTCTTTATGCCTCTCTTCCTACTGAAGACACTGGATGATAAAAGGCTCAGGTGTTCTTCACTGACCCCTCCCTTTCTCTTTTCTCTTTCAAATCTGTTTTAATCGTCCAAAATCACATTTTGGCTCGTTAGAAGTAGCTAAGCTGAGAAGCTAAGCTACGAGTTAAGCTAACAGGCCGACCTCAGGGAAAAAAACCTCGGTCTTGTTGAAGCTCCAAAACTCACGGATGAAACTCGTGCCTTCGTCTAAGAAGTTGTTTTTCTCTGCAAAAAGAAGCAGAGAACTTGTTTACTCATTTTTTTTTTTTGAAGCTTTGTGTAAAAAACGCTATGCTCAAGAGCTCAAACCACACGGTGTGTCCGCCATTTTGAGAACCAAAGAACAGGAAAGAGAAATAGCCCATGTCACGTCAAGGGGCCTCCCTCCCATTTTTCTTAAAGAGACACACTGCTCGCTCCCTCACTATCCATCCT
>JARVGS010000001.1:33465055-33484457 GCA_031762315.1 Hypsolebias antenori | reverse complement strand
GTGTGTGTGTGTGTGTGTGTGTGTGTGTGTGTGTGTGTGTGTGTGTGTGTGTGTGTGTGTGTGTGTGTGTGTCCCACATTACAGATATTTCTGACACCATTGAGTTTAACCTCTTTTTAAACATAACATACAGTGAAATGTGAATATTTGGTCACATTCTAACAGATAAAATAACTCATCTACAAATTACACATTAACCTGTAAGGTCAAATGCACAAAATTCCATTCAAAGACGTAACATTTCTGTTTCGTTATCTTTCAAACAAATGCTGTTTCCTAGATTTTACCCCCAAAATGAGATTCATTGCCTTTAGCTTAATGAATTACATAAGTTTTACTGTCTTACATATGAATAAACAAATTTCCACCAATTACTTTTAATGTAATCACTGCTAAATTATTTTAGTGACAAACTGTGCTTTACACAGATTTTTCTGCTTAATTAATTAAATAAATTGTAAAGTGCAACATAAATTATTTGTAAATAACTGAAAAGGTTGTCATTCTAATTGTGCGGCAGTGATCATTTAGCATCTAGCAACAAGAGCTAACTTACCGAGGGATGGGGTGATTTACCTCATTAACCTGCTCCCTCTGCGCTCATCCAAACTCTGAACAAGAGTTTTACAAAGTTAGCATCATAAACTGACTCGCACACAAATTAAACACAGTAAAACACTTTTTTAAATACTGTACCTTTTATCTCTTTCTCTCAGCACATGCGCAAACAAGCCGCTCGCTGCTAATGTCGTGAACTCCGATATCAAGCTAACTTTTTCATGTCTCACACTTCCTGTCTAGCCAAATAGACTTCCGGTTTTCAAAATAAAAACAACGCAAATAACATCAGAAAGACAAAAACATACAGTATATCTTAACCTTTACCAGGTAGGTTAAGTAGTTAACAGTAACTAGAAATGCTTAATAAAAACCAGCTAAATTCTAATCAAAAATAGCAAAAAGCTAGCTAAGCGTTAAAAGTACCAAAAGATGACCTAAAGTCAGAAAGTTATGGTTAAAAAGTGCCAAAATGCTAGCTATTGGCTGAATGTAGAAAAATGGTCATCAAAAAGCAGCAAAATTCCAGTTTAAAGTAACAAAAGGCTAGCTAGAAGCAGGAAAAACTAGCTAAAAGCTAACAGGACCAAAAGGTGAACTAAAATCAGAAAGTAGCAAAATAAAGTCAAAAAGTAGCAAAAGGCAAAAAAAAAAAAAAAAAGTAGCAACACCTACCTAAAACAGCAAAATAGCTAAAAGTAACTAATGCTTAATAAAAAGCAGCTAAATTCTAGTCAGAATTAGCTAAATGCCAGCTAGTAGTAGTAAAAAGCTAGTTAAGTGTTAAAAGTACCAAAAGATGAGCTAAAGTTAGAAAGTAACAAAATGCCAGTTAAGAAGTAGCAAAAGGCTAGCTAAAGGTGTCAAATGCTGCCTAAAAGCTAAAGTAGCAAAAGGTCAGCTAAAAGTAGTTAAATTTTAGTTAAAACCTAGCCAAAAGGTACCCAAAAGCTAAAACAGCAAAAGGCTAGCTAAATGTTAGCTAAAACCTAGCCTAAAGCTACCTAGATGGTAAAGCAGCAAAAGACCAGCCATAACCGAAAAGTAGCAAAAGGCAAGTTAAAAGCTGAATTTAGGATAATATTTTTAAAGCAAAATTACAGTTACAAAAGGGTAGCTAGAAGTTGCAAAAGCTAGCTAAAAGCTAAAAGTACCAAAAGACAAGCTAAAGGTAATAAATAATGGAAAAGCATAAAAGAATTAGGTTAAATCTAAAAGTAGCAAAAGAAAAGAAGAGCTAAAGCAGATTTTAAAGAATGTTTGTGAAGGAATTGTTAAAATCTCAACACCTTGTTATGAGAAACTTTTTGTAAATAAAGTTTAATATTTTGAAAAGTGTTAAAGTGACAAAAACCAAACGTCAGAGCACCAATCTCCTGAACGAGCCCAATGTTTTGACATCAGGACAACTAAAATAACAAAAAGTGTGCAGAAGTACTTGGACTGCACGAGTTTCTTAAAGTTGGACCAGCCATACGTGGAAGCGAGTGTTTTTACGTTCTCCTCTCTGGAAATGCTTCCAGAGGAGCTGCACGGCTGCAGAGACGTACAGCGGTTTGTTTTTCCTCGTTCCGTCGCTCCTTCCTGAGCCATTTTCTGCTTCGCTGCAAATCCTAATTGATGGAGTTCAGTGGGTGAACATGGACGATGACATCATCTGATGCTGATAGTTCGCTCCTGCCGGCTGATGTTGTTTTGCCAAGTTTGTGGCGACGCGCCTCCAGACAAAGACGTGTGTGCACAGAAACCATAAACCAAGTTTAGAACGTCTTTATTTTAATTTTCAAACGCTGAGATTGGCTGACCTTTAGAAGAGGGCGTCAGTCGGTGTCGAACATCATGGATGGTAGAAGAAACAAGACCTGCTTCTGCTCTCAGTCTGGGCCTTCCAGGGTTATTGTGCAACATGCGTTTCAGTAATGGTGCAACACATGAAGCTGAGCTCAGCTGCCGTCAGTTAAAATGCCCTCCTTCTGAAGGAAAAGAGATTTACTTTTTCTACGATTTCAAGAATAAAGTCAGATCATCAAAGCAGCTGCGTTCCCAAACACAACTGTGTTTGTTCTGTTGTGGCCAAAAAACAAACAATGAAGTACATTTTAATGTTATTTTTTTTTCTCTTAACTTTTCTTCTGTGTTTCATCACACAGCTTCAAATTAAAACTCGCTAATTATAAACTAAAATGTGCGATCGATGGGGAATAAAGTGCTTTTGTTTCTCAAGGTGGTCGATATAAAAGAAATATATGTAAAATAAAGTGATACGCCGATGACTCCCGTCTCTGAGGGATTAGAACAGAGAATATTTGTAGTTTTCCAGATGAGTGTTTTTGGGACTGGAATAGAGAATGAAGTAAACCTAAATGTTTTTGAGATATTCTTGGATATTCTTGGTGGGGGGGCAAGGCCACCATTGGTTTATGCGTGCCGTACATACCTGTTGGTGGCCATCTTGGATTTTGACGTGGCAACCCAGTTTCCGATGATCACCTCTTCCATTTAGACACACCAAGATGGAATATTTATTAACTTTATTTAATCATAATCCCCTTGAGATCGCAGATGTCTTCTGCAAGAGAAGCTTGGACCTGAAGGCAGCTTACGTCACTTCTTTTTGAAGATATCCAGCTCACGAGACGGACGGATGGACAGAGGTAGGATATATCCAGTTCTAAAAAAGTTAAGTCTGGTTCAGAGGACCAGTAACTTCTTTACTCTGTGATTGGGGACAAGAATGGAGGTCCAGGAAAGGATTTTGTTGAAACAGATGAGAAAGCCCAGTCCTGCTTGGATCTCCAGCTCAGACTTCACGGCAGAACCTTCATTCAGAGTATAAAGGTCACAGGAAGTTGGACTGAACTGCTGTTTTGATATTTTTAACACTTTTTACAGTCACTCTTTAAATTTTCGGACTTCACTATGTTGAACAGTTAATGTCATAAAACTCTTCGTACTCCAGCGACTCTTTCTGCTACAAATATAAAGTGTACATCAAACTGTGGGTCTTTGTGTCCTCTCACCCGGTGTCTCTCCCTCTTTCACTGCTGTAATACTTGTGGTTTTCTCTCAAATACACCCTCTAATGCAGATTTGGTTATATTTTAGCTCAAAAATTATCCTCAAAACTGGAATTAAAGGCTTTTGTAATTCTTCATATTGCTAAGATAAAACACAGGAGAAATATAAAAAGCCTTCTGTCGTTGACACTTCAAGACTTTTTAGGGTCCGACTCTCATTTTCGCACAGTGACTGTTTGTTTGAGGCTTATTTTTCAGTCTGTTAGGTGACAGACACAGGGGTGTGGTTACCATGGCAACCACAATAAGCCACTGGAAGCAGTGTATAATTACAATATAATATAATATTTAGTCTGATCTTGGTCCTATTTCTGTTTCTCATAGTTCATACATCAAAAAAATTGTTTAGTTTATGAGAAAGTTTTGTTGGGATTTTGGGCAACAGCTGCACTGACACACTTCACAATTTATTGTATTTTTTGTTTTGTTGTTAAAAAAAATGCACTTAAGAAACAGAAGAGGAACATTTCTTATGTATCTTAAATTGTTATGTTGATCATTTTGCCTGTTTATTTTTTGTTCTAACATTTCTTTACTGTTTCTTATGAAACAGCAGCCGTGATTTTCATTTTAGTATTTAGTGTGTTATTAATAAAAAAAACAGTCTCTGTTATCTTTTCTGTGGTTTATAGTACAGCTACAAAAGCAACAAAGAAACTGCATTTCCTGTGAAAATGCAGTGTGAATGCTTATTGCTGAACTTGCTGAAAACAGCTTAAATTAGCTAAATACATACTGAGTTTTAGCTGAAAGGGAAGAAAAAGCCTAAATTAGCTGAAGAAAGTAGAACACACACAAAAAACCTGCTGAAAGTAGCTGAAAATGCAGAAAGATGCTTTAAATATCAGAAGGAAGTGGAAGGATCTGAAATGACCTAAAAATGTGGAATTAGCTGAAAAAGCTAAAAAATAAAAAATAAAAAGCATAAAACAGCTCAATAATAGCTGAAATAACTGAAACTAGCAGAAATCAGCCGAAAGGAGCAAAACAAGCTGAAATTAGCAAAAAGAAGTTAATTAGGCTGAAAGTAGCAGAAGTTACCACAGAAAACTTTAATTTATCTGAAAACAGCTGCAATTAGCTAAAAAAACGCAAAAAAAAAATGTAGCTGAAAATGTAGAAGAAGCTCAAATTAGCAGAAGAAACTAGAAAGAACACATTTAGATCACAATTTGTCAAATCAGGCTGAAAAGCAAAAATGAACACAAAAAAGTGGAAATTGTCTGTTAAAAAAAAAGCTATAATTAGTAAAAATTTGCTGAAAAGTAGCTTAAAGGACAGAAAGAAGCTTAAATGACCAGAAGGAATTGGAGAGAGCACATTTTTGCTGAATTAGGCTGGAAAAAGTTGAAATGAGTGCAAAAATGTGAAATTACCTGAATAGGCTAAAATTTGCAACAAAACAGCTAAATAGTAGCTGAAATAGCAGAAAAAGCTAAAACTTGCAGAAATACGCTGAAAGGAGCATAACAAGCTGAAATTAGCAGAATGAATTTAGAAGAAGCACAACAATGTTGTAGTTGGCAGAAAGAATTTGAAAGGAGCACAAAACAGCTGAAAGAAGCTGAAAAAAGTGTGAATTTGAAGACGGAGGCTGAAAGAAGCTGAAGCAGAATAAAATGTGAAAGGAGCAGTAAAAGGATGTAAACAGAGCTAAAGATCTGAAGGATGTCAAATGAGTTCAGTTCATTTTCTATGAGAAGAAAATGTCAGAAAAGGCTAAATATTTTCAAACAGCTAAAGCTGCACTTATACCAGACATCATAGCAGGATTATCCTGAAAGAGCCGAACGTTTTGATTTATGATTTGTTGAACTAGCAAAAAAAAAAAACCTTTGGGATTAGAACTATGCTGAAAAACATACTGAATAGATAAATAAAGAAAACCCAGAATAAAAAACATAAACCAGATCTCAATAGTGTGACTGTTTAATAAGATGTTTCAGCAACAGGCTGTGAGCGGCGGGTGTGGACAGCAGCGGTTGGAGAAATCGACTTTAAATGGGCGTTTTGTCGTTTTACAGTTGTTGTTTTTTTAAGTCTTAAAAACACGTTTCCTTCCTTCACACGGTGTCACTCCTCTGAACAAGACAATCAAGACGCTCTGAAGTAGCTGAAGGCTTTTTTTTTTTGCTTTTTGGTATTCGTTTCTTCGGGGCAGCGCTTCAGCCTCCCAGAGGAGTCGTTAAATCATCCTGAAGAACTGAGGCCAGCGCTTCAACCCCCCCGAGAGCCTCTCTCCAGCTCCCCCTCCTCCAAAGACATTTACTAATAAACAGCAGGTCAGCACCTGCAGTGGCAGGTGATTTATTTGACCCTGAGCAGCCGTGAGGAGCGGTGGGAAGAGGGGAAGGTCCACACAGGAAAAACCAGCTCCCCGGCCCCGGAGGCCCGAGAGTCGACCCCCCCTCCGTGAAACCACTTGGCTCTGCTTCTCGTTTGACTAAAACTGACAACTTTAGGAAGGCAGAGCAGCTGAGCTGACATTTAAACTGCCGTTTTCTTTTTTTTTTTTTAAGCTAACTATGGTTGCAGACTTTGTGCTACTTTAGCTGTTCATACATCAAAACGTTCGGCTCGTTCGGGGGAAGAGTGCTGTGGTTTTTTGCTTTTGCAACTTTTCTACTTTTCAAAATATTTAACTTTACCAACATTTTCCCACAGAAATATACTCATTTCATTTGGAAACATTCTCTTTGCAACTACTTCAGCTGTTTCAGTTTACTTACTTACAAGCTTTTAGCTTCTAGTTAGCCTTATGCTACTTTTAGCTTTAAGTTACCATTCTGGTATTTTTAGCTGTATGGTTTTCAGACTCTTAGCACTGAGCTATCTTTGGGCTCCTTCTACGTTTTAGCAGGTGTTTAGCTACTTTTAGTTAGCCTTTTGTTACTTTTAGCTTTCAAACAGTGTTTTGATACCTTCAGCTCTTAGCTAGCTCTGTGCTAATTGTTAATTACATTTGCTACCTTTAGCTTTTTGCTCACGTTGTGCTACACCTAATTTTAGCTGGTATTTTGCTACTTTTAGGTTTAAGTTACTATTCTGTTTTAGCTACTGCTTAAAAGTTTTTATTATTTAACTAACCTTTTGATACTTTAGCTTTTTTCTATCTTTTTGCTGCTCCTAATATTTAGCAACTAGTTTTAGTCTTTTGGCTAGCTTTTTGCTACTTTTAGCTTCTAGTTAGCTTTATGCTACTTTTAGCTTTAAGTTACCATTGTGCTACTTTTAGCTACAGTTTTCAGATTCTTAGTGCTTAGCTAACCTATTGATACTTGTAGTTTTTAGCTATCATTTTGCTACTTCTAACTTTTAGCAAGTCTTGTATTTACTTAGCCTTTTGTTACTTTTAGCTTTTAACCAGTGCTCTGATACCTTCAGCTCTTAGCTAGCTCTGTACTACTTGTAAATTATATTTGCTACCTTTAGCTTTTAGTTAACATTGTACTACACCTATTTTTAGCTAGTACTGTGTTGCTTTTAGGTTTTAGTTACCGTTCTGCTACTTTTAGCTACTGTTTAAAAGATTTTAGTTTTTAACTAACCTTTTGATACTTTAGCTTTTTCCTTTTTGCTGCTCCCAATACTGTATTTAGCTAGTGGTTTGATAACTTTAGCTAGCTTTTTGCTACTTTTGTCTTTTAGTTAGCCTTTGGATACTTTTAGCTGCCCTTGTGCTATTTTTAACATTTACCGAGCCTTTTGGCACTTTTAGCTTTTAAATAGCTTTGTTAAACATTTAGCTCAGCTTTGGATATTTTTTAGCTTTTAGTTAGCCTGATGCTACTAAATAGCATTTTGATTATTTTAATTTTCAGCTATCTTTTTGCCATTTTTAATTTTTAGCTATTGTTTTGCTATTTTTATCTCGATCTGCTCAGCTTCTTTAGTAAATTTCAGCTGTCATTCAGCTGTCATTTAGCTGTCATTCAGCTGTCGTTCAGCTGTTGATCAGCTGTTGTTCAGCTCTCAGCGTTTTTTCAGTAAAAACTTTGTTCAGCCACTGTGCTGATCACAAAGAGCCGCCATGTTGGGAGGCGATGAGAAAAGCTGTAAGCTTGTTTTTGTTTCATGTGTTCAGCAGAGAGCCGATCAGCCGAGGTCCACCTCAGGAAGCTGCAGGAACTAATGACAGCCGAATTATTGAGTGGCAGGAAATTTAAAAATTCCTTCGATGCCCGTTCACCACTCAGAGTAATCCTGTGGTCCAGTCTGACCCTTCGCTGAACTTCAGACTTTGAGGGGGTTCCTTTCATCCCCGTTCAGACTTGGAGGAGCGCTAAAGCTGTTATACTTTTATTATTATTATGTTAAAGCATCATGTTTCTGATCTGCAGCGTTTACAGGAAGAGGAAAAGCCCCGACATGTAAATTAGTTAATGAAGCTCAAGACGTGTTTAATGATTGTTGGGTTTTCGGTTGTCCGGTTAATCCATTTGAGACTTTTACTTGGGTTCTCTTGCCAAATGAAGGCAGCTTTGGAACATTGAATTCTCTGCATAAGACACCGGATGGACACCGGACACCTCGATGTTCCACAGCTCTAAATCTGCCCTGAATTAAAATTTATTCAGAGTTAGAGACTGCTGCCTGTGCAGAAATCACAGCAAAGAGAATAAACGCCTCGTAAACCTGCCCTGCAGCGTGGGGAAATAAATCCTACGGTTCTTAAGGAGACCCAAGCTGGAGGACTAAGTTCAATGGCAACCCAACTGAACATGGCCGCCACAACCAGCTGACGTTAGAAAACACAAACGTGGGCACCGTTTGGGCGACTGAGCTGAAGCTTGGTGTGGTATTAGCTGAGAGTCATCCCCAACCTGTATTTCAAGCTCTAACAATCTTCTGTATTTTCAGGTGCAACAGAACGAGTTCCGCTCCGTCGTTTCTCAAACTGACATGAAAGGCGCAGGGCTGCTGGACTTCAGACTGAACTTTAGACGTGGACTTTAATTTTTTTAATATGTCGACCCTCGTGAAGAATTTTTGCACGGCTTCAACAGGATGTGGTTTCATCGCCCATTTAGCTCTAAAGCAGAAACGCAGAACTGCGGTGTTCGAATGTGGACCCAGGGACGCCACCACTAAAAGAGAAATACACTCCAACAGAACGAAGACCAACCAGGACTCGTCAAACTTCACTAGGAAGTTGGATTAAAAGACTTTCAGTAAAATAAAACTAGGGGCGGCACGGTGGCGCAGTTGATGAACTGTATCTTTGATTTGTGTCTTTTGGATCTTGTTGGTGTGAACACATAAGGATTGTGCAATTCCTATATTTAACAATTATTTTTTTACATCAGAAATTATGTCCCTATAGTTTATACCACCAGGAACCGGCACAGCCAGAGACCTCCCTCTCTGCCGCTCGGCTTGCATGGCACCTGAACTTGATGGTTGTTGTCTGGTCTGTGGCTGCATATAGGCATAACAAAGTTCAAAAATTGGGTTTCCACATCAACATCCAAGATGGCCGCCACCATTTGAGGAAAAAATGCTTTCAAGTTTTTATATTGCTTATACGGATATGACTGAGGTGGCCAAAGATTAATCTATGGGAGACCAAGGCCTCCACTAAAGCCTGAGAAAGACTCTACTTCCTAAGAAGACTAAAGAAGTTTGGTACGAACACCAGCATCCTCACCAACTTCTACAGGTGCACCAGCGAGAGCCTGCTGACCGGCTGCATCACAGGGTGGTGTGGGAGCTGCACCAGTCAGAGGGTGGTGCAAACAGCAGAGGACATCACTGGTAGCAGTCACACCATCCAGGACATCTACCACAGCCAATGTCTGCGCAAAGCAGCATCATTAAGGACCACACCCACCCAGCACAAGGACTCTTCCATCTACTACCCTCATGCAGATGATACAGGAGCCATCGCGCACGAAAAGACTCAAAGACAGTTATTACCCACAAGTCTCAGATTACTGAACTCTTGGTCTATCCCCTTCATGAGGCCCGTTTGTCGTGGGAGACCCCACCAGAGACTGACAGCCTGGACAACATAGGATCATGGGGGTACCAAAAACCCCTAAACCTCTGGTGATTCTGCAGAAGGAAAGAGAGCCACCACTCCTACACATTGAAAGCAGTTGTTTAACGTGGTTCATCTGATTAGGACGCCTCCATTTGGAGGTTTTTCCAAATCCCTCTGGGAACACTATGGGATCCCCAAAGGGAGCTGGAGTCTTGATGAAGAGAGGGTGGTCTTGTTTTCTCTCCTGGATCCGTTTCTTCTGCGACCCGACCACAGATAAACTGTAGAAGATGGAGATGATCAAACATTTCTGATTAAAAAACAGTTTGTAACTAGCACCTATGTTCTTAATGTGTTACCAAAATGGGACCAAGGGAAAGTTTTCAAGCCACTAAATGACCCCCGAGTTAGACAGCGTGCCTTAAAGCGGGTGTTACGATGAATTATGGGAACACGTTCCACAATCATCTACAACAGCTGACAGGATTTGTCAAAGTGTAAGCAGGTGAGGGCAGAGTGGAGGTATCAAACTGTGACCACGGCTCAAATCTTTAACTCTCAGGAACATTAACCAGAAGACGTAAACAGTAACTCCGAGGAGGAATTACAGGTGAGTTAGCTCACATTTAACAGCATGTGGGAACAATTAACGCAGGCCGTCGGCTGTTAGCACGAGTAGAACGACTGAGGAAGGTGGGACAGCAGCTAAACCTGCCACAAAAATAAAAACTCTGAAAGGGGAGGAGCTTAAACAGAGTCACTGAATGATTTTTATTTTTGCACAACGCTGCTAATGATTTAGTTCACTTACTGAGTACAATCATGTCGGTAAATATTTGATTCTAGATGTTATTTTTGCTGCTGTTTATACGACAAAGACAAACAGCAGGAAGTGTGGACAAGCGAGCTGTCCAAGTGTCCATTATGAGACAAAATGGTGTCCCGATGTCTCTGAGCCAACAGTTTTTACCTCGTTACGTACTTCAGCCTTTCTTTGCAAGTTCCTGAGAGACACTTCGGCTCTAAACGTCTCACTTCACTGCAGCTTGTGGAGACTAGCTCCAATCAGGTTTTACAGTTTCTTTAGCGCTCTTGAATAAAAAAAAAAAACACTAAAGAAGAAGCTGAAACTGCGTTGTTAAAGGAGACACCTAGCTAAAAGCAGCTAAACTGTGGCTAAAAGCTAAAAAGGTAGTAAAATTCTAACTAAAAGTAGCTGAATAAGGCAAAAGCTAAAAGTAGTAAATAACTAGCTAAAAGCTAACTTAAAGCTAAATGTAACTACAGGCTAGTTAAAGTACATAGCACCAAAAAAAGTCAGGTGCAGCTAAAAGGGCTTAAATGTTTAAAAAAAATTCAGAAATGTCTAGCTAAAAGCTAAAGTAGCAAAAAGAGTATCTAAAAAGATTTAAAAACTAGATAATATTCTTAAGTAGCCAAAAAGTTAGCTAACAGTAGCAAAGGGCTAGCTTAAATTATCAAAAAGCTATGAGACAGAAGTTGAACAAAAAGCTAAAGTAGCAAAAGGGTAGCTAAAACCAGCAGAATGGTTGCTTACATTAACAAAAGGCTTGCTGAAAGCTAAAAGTAGCAAAATGCTGGTTAAAATGAGTAGAGCACTAGCTTAAAGCTAAAAGTAGCACAAAAACGGAGCCAGTAGCTGAAGTGGATTTCAACCAGTAGCGCACCAGCGAAAAGAACGAAAGGCTACTTCAGAGTAGCTAAAACTAGCAGTAAAAAGTGCTAAATTTTGAAATTAAACTTGTTTAAAAGAAGCAGCAAACTAACTAAAAAGAGCAAAACCGTAGGTAAAAGTAGCTTATAACCAGCTAAATATAGTAAAAGGGTAGCCTGCAGCTAAATGAAGCTGAAGGTGCAAAAAAGCACCAAAAAAGTTAGTTCAAAGCTAAATGTAGAATGTAGTTCATTCATTCATTCATTCAACCTTTAAAAGTAATAAAAGGCTAGCTAAAAGTTAAATTAACAAAACAGTAGCTAAACATAGCAAAAGGCTAGCTAAAAGCAAAATTCTGTCTAAAATACTAGAATAGTAGCTAAAAGCTAAAAGTAGCATCAGACATCAAAACAGCTGGAACAGAGAATGTTTTAAAGGAACTGAAGAAATTTCAACGTATTTCTACGGAGAAAGATTTTTAAAATAAAGTTAAAAAAAGTGAAAACTACAAAAGTTACAGAATATAATAGTCAGCTTTCATCTCCTGAATGAACTGAACATTTCAAATTAATAAAAATATAAAATTGGAAAATGTGAATCAACATTTACGCAATAAAGCATTTCTTCAACGCATATGATCCTTTTTATACATTAATATTTTTAAATACATTTCTAAAGTGTTTTATAAAACGTGTTCATGTTCACTTTGCCCTCCTTTAACATCCACGCTGGGATTGTTAATTAATACAAACAAAATTAGAAAAATATCATTAAATATTAAAATAAATATTCTCTAAGTCAAACGTGCGTGTTTGGGTTTTATGTTTGTAATGATCAGTTTCTAAGCGAACAGTGATTGATTTGCATAGATCCACAGGCACCAGACAGAAAAACATTTGTGTTTGTTTGGCGTCTGATTGGTGTAAATCCAAAAATGTAATCCCTGATCTGTTTCCTGTCTGAACAAACCGCTCAGGTAAACGTGCACCGACGCTCGACGGCTGTCTGCTGTTCGGAGCAGGTCCGTTTCCATCCAGAACCTGATTTTTCTGGGAGCACCGCGACAAAACCAGCGCGTCTCGAGTTAAAACGAGAAGATCGACGACTGCAGAGATAAAATGTACAAAAGCGAAGGAGACCTTCATGCCAGAGCTTCAGACGAAGATGATCTTTGGTGGAGAAACGTCTGAGTTGTAGTCGTTTTGGTCAAACCTTGAAAATACCGTTGTTTTGTGAATGACTCGCGGCTACTACCACGTCGACTTTAAGCCCAATCTGTCAGTCTGGGACGTAAGACGAGCGGGGGTCGGCGGAGACGAGTAGTTTTTAGCTGGAGGTAAGAAGATGATAGTGACGCAACGAAGATGTATCTTCCTCTGCAGATCCAGTGGAGGAGGACTGGGTTCCTGAGGAGGATGTCCAAGATTCCTTTGAGTATCTGTGAACTGGGCGAGCGAGCAGACCGGAGGCAGGCAGGCTGAGATGACTCCTCGCTGTGGTTTGATGCTGAAGAAGGTGTGGTGACCACCTGAGGAATGGATTTAACCAAAGCTGCTCGAGGAGATTTCCAGGGAACACATTCAGCAAACACGTTGAGACCAAAGAGCAGCGCAGAGCTTGAGCACTAAAATCACTGGAGAACTGTCGCACAGCTCAGCCTTAAAACTGCTACAGGCTGCGCATCACTTCAGGAACAAGGTGTTTCCCCTCCCGTTATCCCAGGAGGGCGCCCCGCCCTGTCAACAGAACCGAGCGCCCTGCTGTGGCTGAGCGGTTAGAGCAGTCGTCCTCCAACGCAAGGGTTGGGGGTTCGAATCCACCAGCAGTCACATGCCCAAGTGTCTCAGGGCAAGACACTGAACCCCTCGATGCCTCCGATGTGTGTCCCATCGGTGCATGAATGTGATCTAAAGCACTGATTAGTCTCTTTAGAATGATCTGTTCAGTTCTCTTTGAACAGATCTAGTAGAAGATGTGTGAACGGCTCAATGAGCCACAGGTTGTTGTAAAGAGCTTTGAGTGTCTTGATCAGACAGAAAGGAGCTGTATAAACACAGTCCATTTACCATTTACCGTGCATGTGACTGTTTCATGAGCGCAACTGACGTAGGGGAAACACTGAAATCCTGACGCCGTCAGTCCGGCCACGCCCAGCCACACCTGTTCCTGGTTTCATTAGTCGCAGCTGCAGTCACTCCTCCCATCAGCCCTGGTCCATTTTATCCTCCTGTCCCTCCCTGCTGAGCAGTTAGCATGCTACATGCTACATGCTACATGCTACATGCTACATGCCACGCCGGTCCATTCCCTGTGTTCTCCGTGCGCCTCCCTCTGCTCCTGGAGTTCCTTCAACTCAGTTAATTTTACGAATATTGAGCAGAACGCCGGTGTGCTCGTAGCTAACAGATGTCTTTAGGCGCCAAAATATCTCCTGAGATTTTACAGTTTTACAATCGTTTATTTCTAAAGTTTAGCCAGAACGTCTAAAAAATAGTTTCAGAATAAAACTCTGACCTGGACGGTGGAGGGTGACGTGCATCGCTTGAAGGGATGTCAGACCGTTAATTTGTTTCTGCGCTAACTCACCAACCGACTGGATTGATTATCCGAGAAAACAAAACCCCGAGAGTGAACCTGCGTGTTCCTGTGCTACAGTGTTGTGTTCCTCTCCGTCGCACTGTGGAGTGGTGGTGAACCTGCGGAGGCTCTTTAATCCCCCTCACACACACTCTCACACACACACTTCACCAGCTTGAAGGCTGGTTCAAAGGGTGACTCTCTGACAGGTCATGTGATCGCTCCTCCGTCCTTTATCTGCCTCCCCACATTAACACGTAAATGAGGCCGCACTTTGGGTTTTGGGAGCTGAAGTGCGCTCGGTGTAAACAGGAGTTGGACTCTTATCATTGTTGGACAGATTTCTGACATTCCACCACCTCCGTTTCCTTAACATTCAAAAGGGCTGGGATTTTGACACTGCCTCTGTTTATACAGTTTGTTGAATATTGAGTGGTGCAGATTGTGTGGAAGAACTGTACACCAGCTATCTGCGCTGTTCGGGTTCTGCATGGACAAGCTGAGCGCTGCAGAAAGAACGACGTGTCTAAGTGCAGAATTTAAAATGTTTCTGAGCTTCTCTGTGTCATCACTTGACGGGATATTTTAGACATCAAGTGGGGTTCTGTGGAAACATTATGAACCGTTAATAGTCTACCTGTTTTAGATAGCTCTTTGAGTGACCAAAGTTTAAAGAAATAGTTTTAAATTCTTACCAAACTGAGGCTAATCCAGTTTTAACACCGTACTCCTACCCCCCATGCTGCTTTGTGTGAATTATGGGCACGACTTGTGGTGTGGACCAGAACCGGCCTTTGTTTATGAGTGAACAGTATGAGTTAATGTAGTTTCTCTGAGCATTGTGGCTTTAATTTAAACATGTAGGAACACCAGCTGTCAGAGCTCAGACATGACAATATAATCATACCACTGCCTGCTGAGGACGAGGGATGGAGGACAAGCTGAAGGAGTGACTGCAGATTACATCTACTAGCATATTTAGCTACATATTCTAGCATATTTAGCTACATCTACTAGCATATTTAGCTACATCTACTAGCATATTTAGCTACTTAATTGACTCGGTTCCAACGGTGAAGTGATGAAGAACCTGAGAAGCTCTGAGGTGTATCAGTTTCTCCACAGTAATAGGGTCAGTGGTGTTTTGTTAAAAAAGGTGGGACACAAGCACAGAACCCAGACAAAGACTTAAAGTCTCCATCACTGAGTTTGGGTTCATTACAGAGAAAATCAAAATACTGAAGTTGAACAAACACTATAATACTGTCATCCAGGTACTAACCAGGCCCGACCCTGCTGAGATCAGACGATTTGGGCGTGTTCAGGGTGGTACGGCCGTAAACGAGGAGATCAGCCACAAATAGGACTTTTAAAAGCAATCAAAGACTAAACTTATGCCAAGAGAAGTTGCAACATATATTTAGGCACAAAACACACAAAGAAAACACAATTTATTCCATTTTTATTTTAAATGTATTCAATATTTTGCTGAATCTAAGGTTTGAGAACTGAGCTTCCTTACAAATCCAAATGATGGTGTCTTTATTTTCAGGGGTGCTGAGTTAAAGTTTAGGGGCGCTTGACTGAGCTCCCCCAAAACAAGAGGCTAAAATCACCACTGCAGGCTTGATATGAACTGTTCAGATGTCTCCTCACAGCACTAGTCGTCCTCAGAATAAGTCTAATATTTGAACATTAGCTGTTCGTGTCATTGTTCTTTGTGTGTGTCGCTGGAGTGTGTTCTCAGGCCTGCAGCGTCCTCAAACCCCGGTGTGGTTCCAGCAGAGCTTACTGCATCGAAGAGAACTGGCAGCCTCTTAAAAGGTATTATATGTGATCTGGTTCTCCTGCCCTGACAGGAGCCCTTGGGATGAAAGAGAAAAGCGGTGGAAAAAGAGACATTGGTTCCCGACATGGGGAAGCCTTTGTTTCTATTCTCTCCACCCTAAGTCTCTCCAGGAATCCTAATTTCCACCATTCACCTACCTATAGGCAGATAAAAGCTGGTTGAAGGGGGGATTTCCTCAATTGAGACAGCTTGTAACCAGTGTGCATAAAGAGGGAAGCTGCATAAAGCTGCAGAGTGAGAGGAGGCTGAAGTGCACGTTTCAAATTCAAACAGTCGTTGAGTCGCTCCAAAGGAGACGTTCACAGAAGCTGATTGGAAACCTGGCGAGGAATTTCTGAGCCGAGACCAGACCAAGCCCAGCCTTGGATGTTGTTGATTTCTTAAAACCGCGCTGATTACCGTTGTTTACTTTGTTGCTCGCAGGGATTTTTCTGGTGGGGGACGGGGGCGAGTAGACGGTGATGTTGGGGGGAATGCGAGGCTTTGGCGGCTGACGATCTCATTTTGGCGTTAAAAATGGTGGAGGGGAAGGAGTCTCTGGGGAGAGGGAAGTGTTAACTTCTAATGGCTTTCTCTGCCGCAGCGCTGACATGTGCAGGGCTGCCAGCGACAGAGAAAGAGGCCTTTTTGTAAAATTAATGGAGCTGAATGCATCTCACAGCAAGGAGAGGGGCTGGATTAATCAGCACATTAAGGGCTAGCCCCGGATTGGAACTAATTATTGGAGCTGACAAGGTGCAGAGGTGCCGGTGCCGGCTCCTTTCAGGAAGGCGTTTTAAAAAGCAGTTTAAAAAGCCCTCAGATGTCGGCATTATCTCGCGTGACCAAATTAGGAGCAAATGAGAAAAGTTTATCTGGCATTTTGGAGTATTGAAAGAGCTTAGGCTTTATAAATTATACAATGTGTGTTCGTGCGCACGTCAGCGCGAGTCTGCATGGAAAAGGTGCAAAGAAAGAGGGGGACGATGTGTTTGTGCAAATGGAGAGAAACAATGCAGGAAATGTCAATTATATAAAATATATAATTGTTTTACTAAAGTAAAATGAAATAAAAAACAGGATTAGTTAAAATTGGTGCTGTTTCCTCATTTAAGATGAGCTAAACAAAAACTGATGGAGACACTGATTCCAGCGGGGGCCTAAAACTGTCAGTTTGTGCAAACGATGCATTAACACCGTGAAAGAGCCTGACGTTAAACTGATCGCTGTTGACCACCCATGAAAAGCCAAAAGACGCCGCAGCGGCATAATTTAATAAGCAGAGTGTTGTTTTTTTTAATGCATTTCAGAAATAATCCTCTGACGCTCCCAGGAAAGTGATGCAGTCATCGTTTATGTTTTGTGCATTAGCGACAAATGCAGCGCGGCTAATCATCTGATCTGCTGGTGATTAGTGCTGTCTGGTTCAGCAGGATCTGGTCCAGAACCAAACACAGAACCAGGACCGCTGATACTGACCTGATTCAGTACTTTAAACTACAGAACAGAGCCGTGTGTTTTAGCATCAGTGTGCTACATCTGAACATAGCTGAGGATTATTAGTGATTTCTGCTGTTATTTAGCAAATTATTTACATTTTAAAACCCAAAATGTATTTTAAACGACGTTTTAGAACCCCCATAAAAGGAAACCTACAAATTCTGAGCCAGGAACGACTTCACTGAAATACTCTGAAGAAGATGAAACTGAGTTTTTTTTAATTAAAACAAGCAGTCCATGAGCTAAAAGCAGCTAAATGCTAGCTAAACAGTCAAACAAAATTAACAATTACCCAAAAAATAACCCAGAAACCTCCAAAGTTGAAGCTATTATAAAGCTAGTTAACAAAAAAAAATGCTAAATAAAATCGAAGCTCAATAAAATCTTAGTTAAAAGTTAAAAAAAAAAATGCTAGCTAAAAGCTAAAAGTACTAAAACAATAGCTAGCTAAAACTAGCAAAATGATAACCAAAATGTATGAAGCACACTAATAGCTAAAAATAGCTAAACAAAGCTAAGAGTTGAAAAATGTTTGCTATACATTAAAAAAAAATACATAAAAAAGCTTAAAATAGCAAATTGCTAAAATGATTAACTGCTATCCAAAATAATTAAATATCAGCTTAAAGTAAGAAAACAGCAGCTAAAAGAAGCAAAAGGGAAAATCCTCACAGGCTCAAATAACATAATGATATGAATTTTAATTTCTGGCGCTCTGTCGGAGCAGAATCGAGGCCATGTGAGGCCGATCAAAGAAATACAATTAAAGATAACTACAACATCTTCATATGTTTAATCTAATTCCAAATATTAAAGTTTAACACATTAATCCAGCAGGCGTCGGTCTAACAAGCGTTTTTACGTAAAGAAACGAGACTTTGTTTTTCTGCAGGACTCAAACGGACGTTTTCCAAACTCTGGTGGTGGATCAGTAAAAAGCAGCTCTGTCCCACTTCCTGCTCATTGTAACCGTCTAAACGGCGTTCCTTCAGGCTGGTCCTGATTTTAAAAACCTCCGGGAGCAGACGGATTAACTTTTACAATGTTTACCCTCCGTGGTGGCACAAAGACAACACCTTTGAAGAGCGTCTGTCCAAGCATCAAAGCGGAGCTCTGCCAGATGTTTAGTGGACGGTTTCATCTCTAGAGGCGCTCCATCAGATATGCAGCCTTGGATACAGATCTCCATTATGGCTCCTTTAACCACGACGCCTCTGCAGGTAATGAGAAAACACTCAGTGGCGAATCGGAGGGCCCGCGTGGCGTCTATCGCCTGCTCCATCTCTGCTGCACCTCAACGAGAGAATGATCCGTAAACTTCAGGCCGCAGCAGAAACTTTAACTCTGAGTAATTGTTTCAGCGTCACGCGCGGCGGCGGCGGTGGCGGTCTGGCATGTTGTCCCTTTGCCGTGTAATTACACCCAAACGCCCAGAAAACAGGTGGATTTGCAGATGAGATCAGGTTTGAAATTTGATGTGTGGATAAAGAGATGGCAGTGAAATGAAATGAAAATAAACAAATAAGGAAGGAGATTATCTTAATTGCCTTGAAATTAGACTCATATCTGATAAATTGACACAGGTTACAGATTTCAGCTGTTTACTCAGGATCTGCGTTTCATGTTCAGGTAAAACGTGCATTCGTCTGGAGATCTGGAGATTATCCAGACGCTGACAGGAAGGAGGAAACTTCTCCTCCAGGAAATATGAACCAAATTATTCTCCTTCAAAACAAACATCATTACAGAGAAACAGACAATATGGCTGCCGCTTCTTGTGGCGAAACATCCATCTCTTCATCCATCCATCCATCTCTCCATTCATCCATTCATCCATCCATCTCTTCATCCATCCATTCATTCATCCATCTCTTCATCCATCCATCTCTTCATCCATCCAACCATCCATCCCTTCATCCACCCATCTCTTCATCCATCCATCCATCCATCTCTCCATCCATCTCTTCATTCATCCATCCATCCATCTCTCATCCATCCATTCATCCATCCATCTCTCCATTCATCCATCCATCTCTCCATTCATCCATCCATCTCTTCATCCATCCATCCATCATCTCTCCATCCATCTCTTCATTCATCCAACCATCCATCTCTCATCCAT
Source organism: Hypsolebias antenori (assembly GCA_031762315.1). Classification (NCBI taxonomy): domain Eukaryota; kingdom Metazoa; phylum Chordata; class Actinopteri; order Cyprinodontiformes; family Rivulidae; genus Hypsolebias; species Hypsolebias antenori. Next base: position 33,465,137 of record JARVGS010000001.1, on the reverse strand, counting down.
CCATCCATCCATCCATCTCTCCATCCATCTCTCCATTCATCCATCCATCTCTCCATCCATCTCTTCATTCATCCAACCATCC
>JARVGS010000001.1:33240289-33261315 GCA_031762315.1 Hypsolebias antenori | reverse complement strand
TATATATGGCACAAACAAAAAAAAATCTATAATTCATAGCCGAAACTACGATAGGACATTTTTGTGTTTTCTGTCCTTTCCACTCAAAGTTTTTTATACATAACTTTTTTAAATGCAAAATATCATAAATTCATTTCAGGTTGGAGTGGAGATGTCTGTGCCAATGTTGGCTTTCTGAAGTAGGAAGGTCCCATTGTTGTTTTTGGACATACTTTAGACATTTATTTTCATGGCAAAGAAGGCTTCTCTGCCTGTGTATGTATATTATAAGAATATTAACAGTCATTCTTGCTTTCTCTTTAAGTAAAATCTTCTCAGTGAAGCTCTGCTCCACAAAATCTCCACAAAGTAACATTCAATCAGAATTTGTTGAAAAAGTTATTTATACTCATCAAGAAGTTGTGGTAATAAAATAACATCTGCTTAGACTTTGGAGTCTGTGCTTTTCACAGTCAGTCACAGGTATTAGCCTTGTGTGGGTCAAACCAGAAAGAATCTGGCACTGTCCTGACCCAGCTCAACTATACCCGTGTAGTGGAGTGACCATGGGGCAGGTTGGTACTGTTCTGGGTGCCACCAAAAGGGTTGAAGTTGTGCAATGGCTGCATACCAGTCAGTGAGTTGGGGATTATAGTGATGGTGCTGGGTGTCATCAGTGAGATGTCATCTGGTGACCGGCGCAGGGTCAGGGTGTAGTCGGGAGGACAAGCAAGTCGTAATGCATCATGACTCTGTAAGGACTCGCACTCATGTGGCTGCTCGTGTTCCAATTTCTTCTGCTTCATCTGTAAGGACAACAGTTCTTCATTCTGGAGGTGGGCTACGTCATTAGCCACAGATGGAGTGCTGGCAGGAGCAGAGCTGCGCTGTGGGGTAGGAACATGCCTGTTGGACTCCTGGCGCCGTTTATCCTTTTTGTAGTATAGTGCTGCAAATGCAAGGATGTTGAGAAAGAGCAGTGAGGCTCCGACAGCAATGGTTACACTTAGCTCGGTGGAATAGTCTCTCCTGGTTTCAATGATCACAGTGGACTCATTGGTCAGGTCACCACTCTTACGCTGGTCTGTGGTATGTTTGATGTTAACTGATGGAACGACTGGGTGACGTGTGGTTGACGGCCAGTTGTTTTTACCAGGAAAGCGCTTGGTGTAAGGGTAGGGGGTGGTGTCCTGGGGTGGAATCTTGGTGGTAGTAGATACATACTGAAAGAGTCCATTTATATCATGGATATGTGGGACCAGTTCGAGCCAAAAAGCTACCTTTGTAGCTCGGTAGTGGTCTCGGACTCGAGGTTTGAGACCTATGTGAAGGTACAGCTGTTCTTTGGGATTGTACTTCATCCAGGCTACCTCCTCAAATCGGTTGGGCTTTGTATGAATGAATTTTGTATCCTGTGGAACTGGCTGATTTGGGTCCCTAAGGGAGAAATAAACACCAAAAAGGAGATAGTTAGATAATCATTAATAAATGGAGCATTTAACACATACATACATATATATATAAATATATATATACTGTATATATTTCATTTTTTAATTTATCCTTTATTTATCCAGGTAGTCTCATTGAGCCACTAGAACTCATTTTCAAGAGAGACCTGTTTAGGGAGCAGATGGTGGGAGTTGAGGGCCTTGCTCAGGGGCCCAGAGTGGGTTGAATGAGGGTGGAGGCAGGTGTGGGTGTTTCACCTTTTTCCACCCACATTTTTTGATGTTGTCGGTACCGGGGCTTGAACCGGTGATCTTCCGATCACAGGCCCACCGTCTCTAACCTCTGCGCCACCACTCCCCAGCAACTTAAGCTTGTTCTACATTTTCAGCTACATTTTTAGCATTTGTTCGCTAATCTCAGCCTTTTTCAGATAAATTCAAGCTTTTCTTGGTAATTTCTGCTACTTTCAGCCCAATTAACTTCTTTCTGCTAATTTCAGCTTGTTAAACTAATTTCAGCTTCTTTCTGCTAGTTTCAGCTTTTTCCACTTTTTCAGCTACTATTTAGCTGTTTTTTTTGTGCTAAATTTAGCTTTTCAGCTAATTCCACGTTTTTTAGCTCATTTCAGCTCCTTCCACTTCCTGACTTTTCAGATATTTTCTGAATTTTTTGTTGCTATTTATTTTTTTTTAGTTAATTTCATAATTTCTGTGCTCATTTCTGCTTATTTAAACCTAATTCAGCAAATGTGTTCTGCTGGTTCATCTGACAAAGCCATAAAGGTAAGTCCACTTGTTTCATACAAAGTTTCTCTGGTCTGTTACAGCCTGACCCACATATCAATAGGACCAATATTTTAGGCCGATGTAGGCGTTTGGGGACATATTGGTATCGGTGATACAATCCTCTGAACGATTTGTCATTAGCTATGTTCCTCTCCAGGTAGAAAGCTAATGTTTAGATACCCTAGCACAGGCTATTCAACCTTTATTTATGAGGTTAGTGTCACTGAATCACAAGGACTATAGCCTTGTAAAACTTTATATCAGCATTAGTCTTCCCCTCCCAGTATCTGTATCTGTATCGGAGCCGTCAGGGACAGGAAGACAGACGAGTGAACCTCACCGGGGCTGCAGCTTTCAGCTTGTTATGAGCTCCAAGGACCGTTTCACAACAAATGATGTGAGAAGTTTCACCCCGTCCAAAGGCCTGCGGCTCAGTACAGCTTGTCCGCCTTAGATTTCTGAAAAACAAAAGCAGAGAAATATGTTGGAACACTTAATTCAGTGCTGGAGGACAAAGTGAGAACATCTCTCTGCTGCCGTCTTTATTTGCTCTGTTCTCTGTGTTTGTAAATGAAATCAGTTCTATCATTAACGTGTTTTTCAGACTAAACCTGGACCAGACATGTTGTGTCTGTGTTGTTTTCTTGTCCTCAGATAGTCCAGGCAGATGGCCGCTTCCTGTTCTTCCTGTTAAAAGGGAGTCATTCCTTCCCACTGTCACCTGTGTGCTGCTCAGGATGGGAGGTTGCACCGAAGTGGAGACTCGGTCTGCAGGCTTCCTTAGACAGATCACACTTTGGCATTTTTATGTACGTGAATGTTTTTGTGCAGTGTCTTCCTGAGACAACATTTGCTGTGAATTGGTGCTTTAGAAAATAAACCAAATTAAACTGAAAATATTTCACTGAATAATTGCAAACAACAATAACAAGCGTTTTGGACAGTTCTGAGAAATGGTTTCAGGTCAGAGGTGACCAGAAAGAAAAGTCTTCTTCATGCTGCACGCTGCATGTTCATGACGTCACTGTGGACAACATCGCCACCTGGTGGCTCCGTGGGGACACATGAACCAACTTCAGCCTCGCACAGCTGTTTTGTTGCTTTTTAGTCCAATAATTAATTCATTAAAGGCTTTTTAAAGATTAAAAGTTCAGGGTGATGCATTAAACATGCTCTAATGTCCAAACAAGAAAGGAAATATTTACAACACAATTAACGAGTAAAAGGAAATTTTAACATTTTTGGAGTTTTGAAGCAAAAGCAAATGTTTTCCTGTGATTTGTTTTAAACAAACGTTGAGTCATTAAAGAAATGTCAGTAAATGTGAAACAAACTGTTGGAATAAAAAAGTAGGAGCAGCTTTTATGTCGGTCGATGGAGTTATGGTGACGTTCCTGAATATAAAAGTTTTATTCACCGTTCTACTGAAAGTTTAATGTTTAACGTTTTACAAAAAAAAAATTTCTAAAATGATCACAAACAAACTGAAGAACCAGTCGGAGGCCCGGACAAGATGGCGCCGGCGTCCCCGGGCCGGTACAAGATGGCGCCGGCGTCCCCGGGCAGAGAAGTGTTTAATTAAGATCAGCTGTCTGGAGCCTGAGCGGAGCTGAAAGACACAGATCCAGAAGATCCAGAGTCTGAGTTCTGCCTCAGGACCGATGCTCCGGGGGAACTGGACCCTCGGTTCAGGTTCAGGTTCTGGTTGGTTCATAATTAATCTGAAGTCTCGAGGTTCAGCTGCGGTCTCAGAGGACGCCAGAGGCGAGACGTGTGCAGGTCTGTGGACGGCTCAGAGTCCAGCTGGAACGGTCCAGTGGTTCGATGGACGGAGGTCCTGGAGATGAACCTGCTCCTGAAACAGACGCAGACACAAAGTCTGGACTCTGCATCACGTCTCATGGAGGAATGCACGTCACCCACATGTGAGCGTTTTGGACCGAGTCCTGGTTTGGTGCGACCTGGAGACGAGGCCAGATCTGTTGGTCGTGTTGGGGATGATCCTCAGGTAACACCAGGGGTGGGACAGGACGCAATCCTGGGTCCATAGGACCAAGACGGGATCCTGGATCCATGAGAAACTTTCTGAATGTTTCACTGAAATCTTCTCAGTAGATCGTAATATTTTGCTGACACAAAGGCAAGAAAACAGTGAAAATGTTCTGCTGAGAACACAAAACCAGACTCAGAACCCGCTTCAGGTCCTGCAGAGACTCCTTAAACCCGAGTCCTCTTACTGAAGTCCTAACAAGAACAGAGTTCTGGACAGTTCCTTCTCTTTGGACCCGACCGGAGGAGAAATGGACTCTGCAACAGTTTGATGGAGGTCAGGACGCAGAAGATGTTCAGCAGAAATGAAGTTAAACCAGCTCCTCCACCAGAACTGGTCTCTGATGCACACTGAGTCCTTCAGCCTGAAGGGCCAGTCTCAGAGAACGGGTCGGTGTTTCTGTGACGGCCTCAGAATCACGACCCGTTTTAAGTGCTGGTCCAAGAAGTCCTCCTGGAGATTCAGCTCCTCGCTTCAGGAGCTGATGTCCTCCATGTCTGAGGGACTTCAACAGTGAATGTTTGTAGTTTGTCAGATGAGTGTTTTCTGGACTGGAACAGGGAAGGTGCAGTGGTGGAGCCAGGGAGTGGCTAATGGTGGCCTCGGCCCCTACAGTTTAATCTTCAGCCACCACAGTCCTCGGAGCAAACTCTACTTTTGAACAAAATAAAAACCAGAAAGCTTTGTGTCCTTGAATGAGCAGGGAGCTGGATGTGGACACCAGAGACCGCCCACGACCCAGAAAGGAGGAAGCAGGTAAAGATACTGGATGCATGTGGTGGCCATCTTGGATTCTGAGGAGGCCACCTGATTTTAAACAAGGACCTTTCTCAGATGCAGCCACAAAACAAAATGGACAGCACGTGTTCATTATTTTTAATTTTAGAAAAACGACCCTGCTCAGGTAGAAAGGTCCAAACGAGCTCCTCTGAAGCTCTGTGGCTGAGAAATATAATTTATATGTTTGTATTACACTGAAGCTGCTACAGCTTGATTTGATCTTCTGATGTAAGGTTCATTTGAAGAATTATGATGAATGTCCAGCAGGGGGCGCCGTCAGCTCGCAGTCATGTTCAGACCTTCCTAAAACTGAGGCCTTGATCCAGTCTAATCTGGGTCACTGAGGCCCGTTCAGGCACAGCAGCAGGTTCTGAAGGAACCGACCCGTCTCATATGGACTCAGACCTCCTGACCCCCTCAGAGTCCAGCTCAGGACTTCATGGCTTGTTCTGAGGACTCTGAAGAGAACTGGTTCAGATCCAGAACCAAAAGTCCAGCTGGAAACCCGTTGATGTTGAACAGAACATCTGGACTTGGCGCTGGTTCTACCCGAGGCCGACTCCGTCCACAGGTTCTTCAGAACATTATTTTAGAACATTTCAGCTTATATTCAGCTACTTCAGCTGTTCGTGTGTCAAACCATTCGGCTCGTTGGGGCCAGGCAGAGCTTTTGGCTTCTATAACTTTTATCATTTTTGAATCATTTAACTTTATTGACAGTTTTCACATAAAACAAAGAGAAAACTCAAATCCTTGAAAATGTTCAGCTTCAGCTCATTATTAGCTTTTAGCTGCTGTTTTGTCCAGTTTAGATGATTTCTGAACATTTTAACGATCTTTCAGCTTCAGCAGCGTTCATAATCTGCTTTCTCAGAAAATATTTATTACTGTTTACTTTCCTTGAGATATTTTATTTTAGCTTGTTTAATTCTTTGTTTTATAATGTAAAGCTAACTTGATAACAACTAGTAAATAGATCAGACACACACACACACACACACACACACACACACACACACACACACACACACACACACACACACAGGTTAATCATAAATGTACTGTACTCCCTACCACCTTGTGCATTTTGTCTTTTTCAGATTTGTGTATTCTTGTTTTTATTTGATTATTTCAGATGTTGTTTTTTTCTGTATAATTAGAAAAAGCTGCCTCAAATTCCCCCCCGGGTTTAATAAAGTATCTGTCTGTCTAAATAACAATAAATACATTGATGTGACTATGTAACTAAGATGCACAAAAGAAAACAGATTTTCTGCTAAAAACAAAGTTTTGTCTGTTTTATTGTGTGAATATTTATCAAGACTTGACACAGTTATGATCCTGTTTATATTTATTATTATTACATATTCTTACTTTTTCCCGTTGCCTTAAACTATTCTGTACATTTTCAGCACGTTTTCAGTCAATTTCTACAAATCATTAATCAAAACGTTCAGCTCTTTCAGGACAATCCTACGACTTTTGGAAATGGTGAAACTTCAGCTTTTTGAAACACAAAGTATTTAGCCTTTTCTGTCATTTTTTCCCCTCACTCAACTCATTTTACCTACTTCACATCTTTAGCTGTGTTCACAACTTTTTATTGCTCCTTTCACATTTTGTTCTGCTTCAGCTTCCTACTGCAAATTTAAACTGTTTTCAGCTACTTTCAGCTGTTTTGAACTCCTTTCTGATTCTTTCTGCTAAGTACATTTTGGTGCTTCTCCTTTCTTTCTGCTCTTTTCAGCTTTTTCTACAAGTTTCAGCCTTTTCTAGTATTTCAGCTTCTATTTAGCTGTTTTATGCTACTTTAAGCCTTTTCAGCTAATTCCCCATTATTTGTACCCATTTCGACATTTTTCAGCCTAATTCAGCTACAATGTGCTCTCGCCACTTCCTTCGGGTAATTTAGGATTCCTTCCGTTTTTGTTTTTCTTTTTTAGCTACTTTTCCATCTGTTTTTTTGTTGTCAATTTCAGCTTTTTTCACATAATTCCCACTTCTTTGTGCTAATTTCTGCTTCTTTCAGCCTTACTGGGCAAAAATGTTCTTTCTGCTTTCTTCTGCTAATTTAAGCTTGTTCTACATTTTCAGGTGTTTTTTTTAGCTAATTTGAGCTGTTTTCAGATAAATTCAAGTTTTTTTTTTTTTTGCTACTTTCAGGTTAATTAACTTATTTCTGCTAATTTCAGATTGTTATGCTCCTTTCAAGTTAATTCTAAATGTTTCAGTTATTTCATCTACTATTTAGCTGTTTTATGCTGTTTTTATTTAGCTTTAACTGTACGGTAGTTCCACTTTTTTTTTTTTTTTAACTAATTTCAGCGCCTTCTGGTAGTTTTTTTTTTTTTTTTTGCCTTTTCAGCAATTTTTGTTGTTGTTGCTAATTTCTGCTTATTTAAACCTAATTCAGCAAATTTGTGTTCTTTCTGCTTTCTTCTGCTAATTTAGGCTTGTTCTTCTTTTTCAGCTAAAATTTATTCTCCATCAACTGCATTTCTCAGGCAATGCAATTTCTCTGGTTAATTTTTCCTCCTGTGTGTCTCCACCATCAGCTGGTTGAGTTCAGTAAACGTTGCTGAACATTCAGCCTTTCCAGTAATTAAGAATAAAAACACTGACGGTGTTTCTGCTCGTTTCCCTCATCAGTTGCTTAATAAAAAAAGATGGTTTTGTCAGATCTCAGTGTTCTGTTGACGAGGTGGAAACCTGTTTCCTAACCAGCTGAACCAGCTTCTGGAACATCCAGATGTTTGGATCCAGAGCAGCTCATGGTGACGGTGGTTTCGAACCACCCATCAATTTTCCTGGAGGCACCCCCGCCCCCCAGGTCTGTTTCCTCTGCTGATCAGGGCTGGCCTCCCAGAGGTTTTTCCCCAAAACTGACAAAGAGACGAGATGCTTGGACTATAACCGTCTGCTGCAACCGTCCTGAAACGACCTGAATCAACCTGCAGGAGCCGGTTGGTCCATATGAAGGTCCAGATTAGCTGGGATTATATGAAACGATGGATGGTATTAATCTGAAGGCAGAAAAAATAAAATAAAATCTGAAGTGGGACTTCATTCTGCAACAATCTAATGAAGTGGGGCCGAGATGGGGTAGAGGCATGGCAGCCGACCCAGGACCAGAAAGCCCCAGGTTCGATCCTCAGCCATGCCCACGTGCTGTGTCGTCTCTGAGCAAGAACCCAATGTCATCATTGTACGGGAACATACAATGATGTCATCATTGTACGGGAACATACTGTTATAACATTTATTATAAAATACAAAGGTTTAGACGAAGAAACTGTGGAAGACAAGAAAAGCTCAAAAAGAAGAGTTAAAGTCTGAAGCTCTGGTTCTGCTGTGACGTCTGAGCTGGAGATCTGAACCAGGTTTTCATGGTTTTTCTGGACAAGCTGAAACTGAGATGTTCAAAACATAACAAGCTAAAAGCTAAAGTAGCTGCATGAGCTCAAATCAAAGTGTCTGGAAACACCATGTCCTCCGTACTGAAGAGGAACCACCCAGTCTGGTTTCAAAGCCTGCCTCTCTGATGGTATGGGGGTGCATTAGTGCCTCCAATATGAGCAGCTTACACGTCTGGAAAGACTCATCAATGAAGAAAAATGTCTACAGGTTTTAGAAGAACATCTGCTCCATCCAGGACTGTTGAACAGCTGGAGCCCATCTGACCAGAAGGAGACAAAACCTCCAAAATCCAGTCTCCTCATGTCCTCCTAAACCTCCAACACTTGATCTCCTCTGGTTCCCTTCAAACCCCAACATCTGGTCTCCTCAGGTCCTTATAAACCTCCAAGAACTAGTCTCCTGAGGTCCTCATAAACCTCCAACATCTGGTCTCCTCAGGTCCTCATAAACCTCTAACATCTGGTCTCCTCAGTTTCTTTCAGTCTATTCCAAGACTGATGCTAGAAGAAGAGGAGATGCTTCAGAGGAAATGCGGATCTGAAGAACTCTAAAGAGATGTTTCTACCATCAGTGGTTTGATTTCTGGGTTCCATCATCTGATCTTTTTGTTCCATGGTGAGTAAAACATGGTTTTATGAAATCACTGTTCTGGTTTGATGGATCAGATCTGGGGTTGTTCTATATTTTGTTGTACCTCCTCAAACTTTTGTGCGATCATGGAGAAAGCTCTGAAGATGCCCTCTGTAGGTCCTGTGATGGTCACCATTCTCTCTGGAGATGAACCCTCTGAGATGTTGATGCGAGCGCCGCTCTGTAAAAACCCACATTTACTGTGAGAGCTCCAACCAGGCCGCCAGGATCCAACTGAGGATCTGAAGGTTGGAGGACCCGGGACCTCTGACCCAAACCGACATATGGACCGACATCAGCCCGCTGAGATGAAGAAGTTCTGACGTGTCTCCTCTCTCTGACATCCAGTCAGTTTCAGTAAAGCATCCGTAATGATGGGATGTCAGCGGCTGATCCAGAGTCAGCTGGAGAATAATGAGCTCCTCCATTATCATAATTCCTCTGATTTACATGAGTGGGTTTCTAACCGCCGGCGCCGAGCCGCCGCTTTGTCCTCCCAAACATTACCCTCTTACACACCGTGTGTGAGTGTTTGTCAGAGATGAAGGGCGAGAAGAGGGACGCACAAATAAATAGGAGGAAGTGAAGCGTTTCCACTCACTTCATCGCTGCAGAGCCCTGGAGTTCCTCGGTGAATGCACGTCGCCCGCCTGACCTTACAAACCCCGTCAGCACTCAGAGGTCATGTTGTTGGAGACTCTCAGCTACTACCACACACAATCACAGGAGTAAAACTGACTGAGCCGCAGCCACGTTGAGCTGTGGCGGCCATCTTGAATTAGGTTAGTTCCAGAAGAGTTGTAGATATTTTGTTAACAGAGCAGTGTGTGTGTGTGTGTGTGTGGGGGGGGGGGTCTGCTGATGTGGCTGTAAGCTCATCGAGCTCTGCCAGCTTTATCTTCACGTCTGCGGTTTGTGCAGCTCCGCAGGAATGAGCTGGTTTTCCTGTTTCTCTTCGTCTGAATCAGATTCACGCTCGTGAGGAGTTCTTCTCGGCTGCTACTCGTGTCCTCCGTGCGTCTGAGGTGGCGAGTGGAAGCTACCTGAAGCCCCGACGACGGCGAGGCCTTTCTGCTTCCTGCTGCAGGAATTAAAAGATGATTTTTTTTAATGATTAGGGCGGAGCTATCTTCATCTCCTGGCATGGATCACAGATTTGAGTGTTTTACACATTAAAGGATTTCGGCCTTAACAGAAAAACAGAAAATATCATTTTCAGAGTCAGTCAGAGCCTCAGGAGGTCAGAACATAAAAATAATATACTGTATGAGGACGACTAACTTCAATAAAGTGACTGTTAGTTTAAATCAGGACTGTTCAACTAAACTACTCACAGCTGGACATCCAGAAGTTATTGGCATTAACTTTGTTTTATGGTTTAAAATCTAATTTTATATGAAATGAACCCACTGGTGGGCCGAACTGAGTTTGTCTGTGGGCCTGATTTGGCCCCCGGGCCACCAGTTGTTTGGACTGGGATAATGTTAGAATAAACATGGTGCTCCTTTTATTCCCAGTTTCGGACATTTATAACATATTTTGTTCTTAAACGTGCACAAATAACAAAATGCTAAAATAGAAGAAGCATCTTTAAACTTGATAAAACTTGTTTATAGTAAATATTTTGTTCAAATTAAAGATGCAGATTTTTTTAGGGAAAATAACTAAAATAGACAATATATGGTGTTACACTTGTCTGTAAAGATAAGTAACACAAAAACTGGACAGTTGGACTCCAGATGTTTGTCGAACGTCATAGATTCAGTCATTCTACCTGAGAAATGAGAATCTAACTCGCATAGCAAAGTTTATAAATCTACAATTTTACAGCAACTTCAAACAAGAGTTTCTAAAATTTATTTAAAGCTTCTGGTTTTGATGCCACCCCAGGATTCTCAGTGGCCCCCACATTAAAACATTTCTAGAGACGCCCCTGCTTTGCCTGTCAGCCAAATATTTCATGAACCACTGGATAGATTTTATTCAAACTTTCAGGAAGTAACCTCAGGATGCAGGTCTACAACATCTGGATGGCTATGTGTCAAAATAATCGACCCCCTCCTCTCCAGTTGGGACCAGCTGTGAGAGCAGTTACTCTAAAAACAAACAGATTAGTTTAATCACATGCCTCTAAACAGGAGTCCACAAAACCGTTTGTCAGGTGTACCCCAAGGCTCCATTCTTGGTCCAACTCTTTTTTCCATATTTAAAAATATCTTGCATTCTGTTAGTGAAGCCTCCATCCATTTATATGCAGATGACACTTTTCTATATGGTTTTGGTTCTACTCCAGATGAGGTTGTGAAGTCCCTTGCATGTGGTCTTCTTGAAATCCAGCAGGTCTTTTCCGACTTAAAATTTTCCTTAAATGCCAAGAAAAATAAAATTATGTGGTTCAGTCATGGAGGAGGAACCATACCCACCTTGGTGGACTTCACCACTGTAAACGGTGATATTATAGAAGAGACAACAGTTTATAAATATTTGTGAATTTGGATTGATGGAGCTCTGTCCTTTTCACATCCTGTTAATGTTTTACATTCTAAGGTTAAAGCGAGACTTGGTTATCTAGATAGAAATTGATCTTTGTTTACACTGGCTGCAAAACTTACCATTGTTGAAAAACCCACTCTACCTGTGCTGGATTTTGGAGACATAATTTACAGACATGCTTGTAAGGGTGTCCTTCATAAGCTGGACAACATTTATTTCTCTGCTGTTCTCTTTGTTGCAAATGCTCCTTATAGATCATCATGGTCACGTCTACCCTCTTGTTAAATGACCTTCTCTACATGAAATTCAATGGTTTACCCTCATTTATAAGACGTTGCTGGTGATTCACCTCCATATTAAACTCATCTACTGCAACTAGCACCTGTTTGGAAGTGTAACAGCTGATCCTCTCAGTATTTGTGGTGAACAAGTCTAAAGACCAAGTCTGGCTCTGCTGCTCCATCTGACTGGAATCTGCTTCAAAAAAACTTTGAGTCTGGCCTCGCTTGTCTCAGTTTCTAGTTTTAAAAATAGTTTAAAAGCTGTTTTTAAAGATACTTGTAAATGTTTTTATGCTTAGTAAAGTTGTTGTTTAACTTTGACAATGAACTGCTGTTAATGTACTTTGTGATTTCCTTGTTATTGAATTCTGTATTTTATAGTTTTGTCTCACTGTATGGTTTCCCTAATGACCCTACAGGGGCCTGCTGGTGTCAGGGCAGCTCTGCCAATAAGAACCTGTTCGCAGTGTTTAACCTGTTCGTAGTGTTTATGGCTGCTTAAATCAAGGTGAAATGAAAAAACAACGTTGTAATAAAGTTGTTTGTTGGAGACTAATACAACCTGAGTGAACTCCTCGCAGCATCACACCTCCTCCTCCTCCTCTACAGATTTTCCAGCTGCTGGTCTGAATCTCATCACGACTCCTTTTCAAAACTCACAAACATCGTGATTGGTTCGGCCTCTATCCTCCAGGATCTCCCTCTGCCCGCCCGGCCTGCAGATTAATTTCCTCTTTCCTCATCTTAATTTTTGCTCATGAAAAGGCTAAATGTCAAGCATGCCTGCCTCCTTCAGCTGACACGTCTATCCCGGCAGATAATTACCATAAGGAAATTGATGCTTTAGTGTGAGCGGAGAATTTAATTTACTCCGACATCCTCACAGCAGAATGCCTTCCTAAAGAAGAGGGGGCTTTTTTCACTTTGCAGTTGACTTTTCAGATAAATTGGACCATTTAATGTGATTATCAGTCCTGAACGTCTCTGACTTCTTAAAGTGTTTAAACTAATTAAGTGTTACACGCTGCTCGTGCTTCCAAACGTGAATACTGCTTAAAGATCCATGAAATAAGAACCTATTGTTTGCTGGTTATACACCAACAATGTTTCCAGGCTCGCAACGAAACACCAAGAATTACAACAGCTTCCTGAAGGAGCGTGCTGGGTACAAATCATCAGGTCAGAAGTTTTCAAACGCTCATCATCAACAATAAATTCAGATCAATTTTAGGCTTTTTAAGGATTTATTTGAACCGGGTTTTTTTCCACTGAGGAAACGACATGACGATTGAAACTTCAGTGATTTTTACAAACAAGAATTGGACAGATACAGATACGTTTGAAATTATTGCAATTTTATTTCAAATATCATGACCTGGCTTGTGTCTAGAAGTGAGAGTCTCACTTTTGGCACAAGAAGTTTGGGGTTCAGATCCTGGACGAGCCCCCAAAGTGATCATAACCTGGCTCAAAGGTCATGACCAAACTGGAGAGATGAAAGGTTTAAGACAAAACATATATATATATTACAAAAATACAGGTACATTGGTGGACAAGGACCCTGTCTACCAGTGTCCTTATTTACTGGTGTCCCTGTCCACTAGGGTCTTTGTCCACCAATGTCCATGTCCACCAGGGTTCCTGTCTACCAGGGTCCCAGTCTACCAGGGTCCATGTCCATCAATGTCCCTGTTTACTAGGGTCCTTGTTCACCAGTGTCCCTGTCCAGCTGGGTCCCTGTCCATGAGTGTCTTTGTTCACAACGTCCCTGACTTCCAGGGTCCCTGTCCACCAGTATCTCTGTCAACCAGAGTCCTTGTCCATCAGGGTCCCTGTCCATCTGTGGAGCCAGTTTTACATCACCATGGACTGAAACTAAGAAAAACCATTAAGCTGGGCAGAAACCTGCAGCTGTTCACATGTTGAGACAAAAATGTCTTTTAGAGAAAGGTTTGATGGTCAGACGAGACAAATATTGAGCTGTTTGACACAAAGACAGGAAGTGTGTTGTCTTCTACAGCTGTTTAATCCCTACACTCAGTTTAATTACTTTTTGTCTGTCTAAACAGATCTCACTTGTAAAAGAGTCTTTGAGGCTCAATGTGATTTCTCTGTCTAAATAAAGGTTGAAATGCTGTTGACCCGAGGAGGTTGAACCAGCTGTCAAGCATGGTAGTGGGAGCATCATGCTGGGGTACTAAAATAGATGGAATCACGAAAGAAGACACAAATGACTAAATTCTTCATATTGACCTTAGACCAGCTGCTGGACATTTGGAACTTAGACCCAGTTGGGTCCAACAAGTCAAAGATCTCAAACACACGAGAATCATCTGGAACGACCTTCCTAAAGCTCCGGCCTGAAAATCTGTGCCTCTCGTTAACGCTGACAGGAAAGCAGCTGAATTACCACGAAGCAGAGCGTTCCAACATCAGCCAGAACCGAGCTGATGGAGACAAACAGCCTGAGGTCCAGGTGAGAACAGCTGATGGACATTGTTTTAGTGGGGGTGTGGATTTTTCTGAGCCTGAGGATCTGAGAAAAAACCCACAACAAACTAAAACTTGTTCACCCAGTTCTTGTTCTCAAGAATGGCTGAAGTTCTGTCGTAGAACCGTTCCATCCTGGAAAAAGAACAACTCAAACCAGAAGAACGTTCTTTCCTGCAAAGACGCTGCGTGGCGCTCGTTGCTGAACAACTTCTGCTGAAAAGGTTTCAGCTCTAAACTGTTGAAGCGAGCCGAGTCGGAACAGCTGATGTGTCTGGAAGTAGGAAAATAAAAGCTGAAAGCAGCAGAAAAACAGCTGAAATGTGCAGAATCAACTGAAAGAGGCTCAAAAGTTGCAATTATTATGTAATCACTAAACTATCAAAAAATAGCAGAAAAGGCAAAAATTAGCAGAAATGTACCAGTCCATAAAAACTGTAGCTGAAAAAAAAAAGGCTAAAATTATCAAAAAGAAGCTGAAAAAATAAACAAAAAAGCTGAAATGAGATGAAAGAAGCTGAAAAGGGCTGAAGGACGCAGAAATTAGAAGAAAACAGCTGAAAGGAGCAGAAAAATGCTAAAAATGCTGAAATTAGCAGAAATTAGCTTTAAATAGCTAAAACGTGTGAAGCTGAAGTGGAACAAAAGCCGAAACGAGCAGTAACAGGTAAACAGCTACATTTATTTTCAATGCGGAAAACATGTCCGACAAAGCTGAATAGTTCAGAAAGTAAAAACTGAACAAACACAAAAGGTCCCGGCAGGAACGTCCTGAAGGAGCCGAACGTTTCGATGCATGAACTGATGAAACGAACCAAAATCTGCAGAACGAGCTACGAGCCGAAGCACAGACGATTTATTCAGACCATAAAATGCAAAAGGCTCAAATTTAATTTGATGCTCAGGATGAATGGAAGGAAAGTTTGACCCAGTCCACAGAGACCAGGTCACACCTGAGGTCTCAGACCCCCCAGGTGCCCCCCGAGAGGCAAAGCTTTGAGGAAGTCATGAAAGTTGCAGCAGTCCATGAAGACAGCAACCCACCGTGCTCCAGAGTTCCTCCTTTTTGTCACCAACGGCCCGAACGCCGTGCTGCTCGGGAGATAAGGGCGACCTCCCCTGAAAGGTGACTCAGCAGTCCAGCAGCACGGCCCCCCCTCTGATAAGAGCCTGTGGGGGCCCGATGGCAGCGGGATTCTGGGAAACTGTTAGACCAGCCAGAGGAAAACAACCACTGAGCTGCTGCCAGCTGATTATTAAGACTTAAGAGGAATTAATTAAACTTGTAATAATTTAACTCACATTTTTATTTGATCACATCCTGAGTGTTAAAAAGAGATTTATGTCCCATAAATATTCATCACTTTCACTGTTTGGTTGCTTGTTTTCTCTTTATTGATTTATCTTTTTTAAAGGCTTATTCTTCTGTTTGGTCATTGTTTCTAGGGACAATTTAGAACGTTACGCTAAAATGTCCCGTGGTTCGTAAAATAATTTGCTAATTTAATAAAGGCTAATATTTATATTTAATAGGTTCAATGGGATTAACTTGTCTAAATAAAGGTTGAATGAATTAAAAAATATTATCCTTTCAGAATTCAAACATCCGTTTTTTATTTTGTTGCCTTAGAATGTGGAATTTAAATAAATGGCTTTTATTTTGATTCTAAGTAAAAATTATTATTATAATTTATAATTATTAAGTGATAATTCTATAATGCTTTAAATTAATCAATAGAAGTTAAGAAGAAAGCTTCTTTTAGTGGTCCATGATAGTGGTCCATCAGGTCCGTCTCCATGATCCTGGTCCATCAGGTCCGTCTCCATGATCCTGGTCCACCAGGTCCGTCTCCATGATCCTGGTCCACCAGACCCGTCTCCATGATCCTGGTCCATCAGGTTCGTCTCCATGATCCTGGTTCATCTGGTCCGTCTCCATGATAGTGGTCCATCAGGTCCGTCTCTATGATCCTGGTCCATCAGGTCCGTCTCCATGATAGTGGTCCATCAGGTCCGTCTCCATGAAAGTGGTCCATCAGGTCCGTCTCTATGATCCTGGTCCAGAGGAGTGGTGTTCTCAGACTGCTGAGCCATCAGGTGGTGTCTTCCTTTTGGACCGTCCACCTCGTCCTTCTGCAGACAAAAATACAGACATCATGTCCTGCTGGTCCCACAGGACCAGCACGTCCTGATCCTGAATTTCCGAGGAGCCTCCAGGTGTGTTAACACAACACCAAGACAGAAAGACATCAGCAATGACCTCAGAGAAGCAGCTGTTGCTGCAATCTGGGAAGGGTCAAAGGTCAAAGTTTATGTAGAGTTCATTGTTTTACAGAGAGATTATTCACAGGAGGAAAACATTTGAGACAGCTGTCAATCTTCACAGCTCATTCACACTGAAGGTCAGACCGTGCAGTGACTCTACAGGTCTCTGTCAGCAGGTCAAAGGTCATCTCCTCTCTAAACCAACATGGCAGCATCACTGAGGTTTGGAAAGTTTCATCTGAAGGAACCACAAAACATCTGGACCAGAACCTGACCAGAGGGCAGGTGTTTACCCAGAATGCACTGCAGCAAACATCTCCTCCAGCTGTCAGCACGGTGGTGGAGGCTGATGGTTTGGGCTCCTGTCAGTCACTGAGTGGACCAGAACTTCTCTGGAGACCAAAGGTTCTGGATGTCCAACAGCTGAAGCTTGGACCAAACTGGGTCCAACAGGACCAGGATCCAGAACACAGCAGCTGATCTACAACAGACTGGGTCAGAAAGAACAGAACCAAGGTCCAGTCAGAGTCCAGAACCTCCATCTGACTGATGGATCTTCAGAGAGCTGAGCAACCCAACATGTAAAGAAGAGTGGGTCAGAATTCCTCCAGAACCATGAGAGAGTTCTGGTTCTTGAGGAGGTTCTGTTGGGTCTGGAGTTGAATCTGAATCATTTGATTCAAACCGGAGCAGCGGGTCCAGAAGTCCACATCTGCTCAGATTAAAAGCTCTTGATGTTGGGGGTGGGGGGCTTTCAGAACCAGAACCGGTGACAGAAGAGGAGCTGTCCACGCGTGGACCCGGCCCCCTCCGTGTGAATGAAATAAATAAAGGATGAGTGGACCCCCTCCTCATCTCACGCACGGCTGCTGCTCATTGGCGCAGCGCGGAGCCGAGCGCCAGAGGGTTCGGGCTCGGCTCCCCGGGCTGCGCGCGCCGCGTGGATAAAAGCACGCAAAATGCCCGAGCCGAGCTCAGAACCAGAAGTGATGCTGGGCTGGAAGCAGGAAGTGCCGTGGAGAGGGGCGGGGCTCCGGCTGCAGCTCCAGGGCCCCGGCGCGCCGCCGCGTCCTGCGCCACATGGAGCGGCGGACAGCTGGAAGAACTTCATCCTGCAGAGCCAGGGAGTAGCAGGTAACCTCCTCACAGCCGGACCCGTCAGAACCGAGCCCGGGCCCTCAGCCGGGCCGGGCCCGGACCCCTGAGCCGCTCCGACCAGGAGCCTTTCGGGAACTTTAGTAGAAAGTTGGAAAAGTAAGAACAGGTGCGCGTGAGCATCCCGCTGCAGCCCGCGGCCTCTTCCTCTCACTTTGATCAAACTTTATGAAACTCTTTAAAATCATTTAAACTCTATAAATAAAAATAAAAACCAAGGAAAGGAACTCTTTTTTCCGCGTTCTCCGCCTCTCATTTAAAGGAAGTGGAGGAAATGTTCCCCTTTTCCTCACCTCGTGCGCGCGCGCTTGCTTCTTTTTGGACAAATTGAATTATTTTTATAAAAATTCAAAAGTCACGTTTGAGTTTGTTTTAATGTCTTAATTTCAGCTTCCGTCAATCTGAATGTATTCCAACAGTTCAACTTTTAGTTTTTATTATTGTTAATATAAAATTATTATTTTAGGAACTTCGCTTTGTTTAAAACAACAAAAAAAAAATATTTTATTTTATGTACGCTCAAAATCTTCAGCAGAAAATTAATTTGACGCTCTGAGAAATTCTTTGGTTCGTCCCAGAAGGTTCTGGTTCTGTTCCGAGTCCAAGCGGTTTCAGTTTGTTTGTGTTCAGCTCAAACAAACAAACAAACAAACAAACAAACAAAATGTAGGCAGGACTAAGATCCGCAGCTCAGCCCGAGATCAACTCTTTAAAACCATCATCAGATTTTATTTATTTATTTATTTATTTATTTATTTTTCTGCTTCAGGTTTGATGCGTTTAAAATAAGGAAGTGATTTAGAGCCGCAGCGCAAGTGAAATAAATTCATCAGAATTTATACAAATGACAAAATAAATAAATAAAGAAGATTTTTATCCAAAAAGAGAAGCAGAAAGTGCGCGAAGAACACAAACAGGAGCGCGTGCGTGTGTTGAAGTGTGTGTATTAATGTCAGTGTGTGTGTTGTTGTTTGTTTGTGTTGTTGTATTATTGTGTGTGTGTGTGTGTGTTAATGTCTGTGTTTGTGTTGTTGTGTATATAGATGTCAGTGTGTGTGTGTTGTTGTTTGTGTTATTGTATTATTGTGTGTGTGTGTTAATGTCTGTGTTTGTGTGTGTATTAATGTCAGTGTGTGTGTTGTTGTGTGTATTAATGTCAGTGTGTGTGTTGTTGTGTATATTAATGTCAGTGTGTGTGTGTATAGACAGTTATTAAAATGATTGAAGTAGTGAAGTGTGTCAGATGCAAATGAAGGAAACTTCTCCCCACTGCACCTTTACTGCCCCCCCCCCCCCCAATAGAAACACATCTGCTGACACTATCTGCCCACTTCCACTTGAACGTTTCATGAATTACTGATGAGGATCTCCACGTGCACGAAGGTGACGGAGCAGCAGGACGAGAACAAAACGTATAAACTAAAATGTAAACTAATAAAATAAAACCTTCATTAAACTCTTCTGGGGAGGGAACTTCAGATGTTTTCTCGTCACAAACTTCATAACGAGAATCTTATGTTTGTTTTTAATTTCTTTTAAAATGTCCTTTCTTGCCAAACTTAGTTTTGATTTAAAAACCATCTTCAGGTGATGACACCTGATGCTGCCGGACAAACGGTTCTGTTGTTTGGATCAGAACTTTGCAACAAACTTCAGACCTGTCAAACACGGATCAGCTGTTGTTTCATTAACTCCTTTATTCCTGATCGTCTTTTTACGGTTCTTAACTTTATTATTCTCATTTTTACTTGCTTGTAAATAATTTTTTTTTTACCTTGAACATAAAACTCTGACCTGAAATCTGGACCTCCAGCCTTTTTTACCAGAACAGTTCTGTCCCTCGGCCCGCTTCAGAGGTCCAGTTAAACGTCACATTCAGAACCAGCAGCTTTAGTGAAGAAAATTTTTCTTTTAGTTTTACTCTAAACAATTTACTGCAGCAACTTAAATAAACTGGTTCCTCTCTAAACGTAAATAAAAAAAATAAAGTTTTGATTCAAACACGTTTAAAATGTCCAAAATGAGAAAAATATCTTATTCTGTGGAAAACAGCGGACAGCAAGCAGCAAGGGACAATTTGTTCATGTAAACAAATAATTTCCAGAGAAGTGTTTCAGCTAAATGTAAAGTAACTCTCTTAATGTGTTAAAACAATGAAAAATATTAAAATTATGTTATTTCTTCAAAAAAGTAAATAAAAAAATTCATCAAGACTAATCTCAAACTTTTAATTGGACCAAACACTTTTCACCAGGAGGCTTTCAGAACTGGCTTAAACTCACCTTCAAAAGGACTTTTAACTCACCTTTAAAGGACTTTAAACTCACCTTTAAAGGACTTTAAGCTCACCTTTAAAGGACTTTAAGCTCACCTTTAAAGGACTTTAAACTCACCTTTAAAGGACTTTAAACTCACCTTTAAAGGACTTTAAACTCACCTTTAAAGGACTTTAAGCTCACCTTTAAAGGACATTAGAACTCACCTTTAAAGGACTTTAAACTCACGTTTGAAGGACTTTAAACTCACCTTTGAAGGACTTGAAACTCACCTTTGAAGGACTTGAAACTCACCTTTGAAGGACTTGAAACTCACCTTTGAAGGACTTCAAACTCACCTTTGAGGAACATTAAACGCACCTTTAAAGGACTTTTAAAACCCATTTGCTGACAATGAAGCATTAAATTTAGCTGTTTTAACTTTTCGTTTTACTTCCTGTCTAGATATAAACTGTGTTCTTCTAGCCTGAATCTGATGACAGTTTAATCTCAAAGAGACTTTCCTCTTAAACAAATAAATTAATTAAATTAGGGCAATTTTAGCAGATAAGCCAAAACGTTCAGTTTTAAGGTCCTGAGAGCAAAATATGAACAAACCATGAAAGAAAGTTAATCCTAAACATCTGATCGTGCCTTTTGAAAGAGTTCACTCTGGAAGTCTTTCAGATGTTTTTATTGTATTTATTTATATATTTATTCATTTTAAAATACAATACAAAACAATCCCATAACGATAACACACAAAACATAAAATGAAAGGTAGCAGAAAGAACAAAAAATCTTATTATATCTGCCCTTTTTTCAAACAATTAGTTCAAACACTAATAATCTTTAGTAACAGAACAAAATGAATAACTTTCTAATTTTTCTAACTAATACAATACACATTACGCTACTTCATATATATATATATATATATATATATACATATATACATACATATATATATACATATATACATACATATATACAT